>JAOVVA010000001.1:22826687-22851900 GCA_028565275.1 Leiocassis micropogon
AATAAAGAAAAGCATGAATTAGAATAGGTACTTTCCTATTATTTTCCACTAATTCCCTCCCGTTCATTGCGCCCCACACTTTGAGAACCACGGCGCTAAACTTACAATATGTGACTGAGAGTTTACCTGACTGTTCTCTCTCTCTCTCTCTCTCTATTTCTCTCGAGGTATATATGGCACTCCTGAGTTACCAGTGAGCTGTTCTCCCCTTCAGATCTGTCTGACAGATAGAGTTCTTCTAGAGTGCATCTATAGGCCTCTGAGGCTGCCGGGGATTCTCCCATGTTGTCTGTTTGAGGTGCATGTGGTGACGAAGGATGGTTCCACTGCTGGTCAATGCTGAGAAAATTCCAATTGATCTTTTTTAGTAATGTATTTATATAGCCTACTGTGGGAAGTTTAGTTTAGTTGGGTCCCAAAGAGATTTTCTACTTGAATTCCTTAACATTTTAAATGTGGTCCTTTATTGTCTTATAAAACCATATGATTAAATAACAAGCATTTTGTTCTATTTGATTGATTTAAGTGCCAGTTTTTTACATAAATGTAATGTTTTTAATTGTTTACAAACAGCTCAAATAATAGTTAAACATAGTGTAAGGATATATTCCAGGCATAAAATATTAACAAATTATTGTACACACTAGGTACAGTATTTCATTTTTAAACTCTGGCTTTTGACAGCTAGTATAGTAGCTGGTTCTATAGTATAAAACTTTGTCTATGAACATATACTTATTCACGTTCAAGTATATGATTCAAAAACAAGCATATTCACAAGATTAAACATAAATTGAAGCCTTATGTAGATGTTAGGTAAATGATGAAGGTTCAGTGCTAAAAAAAAAAACAAAAAAAAAACTTTCCAATGATGTGCATCAAGCCAGGGTTTACCAGGCTAATCAGACTTTGTTTATGTTAGCTGTATGCCACTTCAGTACAGCCTATACTTCCAGTTTTTTCTTCATTTGTAACTTGTAAAGAATCTGGTAGCCATCATCCCAAGCATAGACAAGCTGATCCAAGGGACTGTATTTTAGGCTTGAATGGGTGCCATAACGCTTCGGAAAATACACTGTAGGAGCATCATCGTTGGTTACCATATCACTCACATCAAAAACACACTGAATACGGGAGCGACTAGGAAGCTTGGAGTTGTAGACTATATAGACTGTACCGCACACTACAAAAGCTGCCTCTGCATTTTCCCTTGGGCAAGGCGTATCCCACATCTGCTCGACGACCAGGGTTTTTGGGTCCACTTTGGCTAATGAGACATGTTGCTCATTATTCTTTGTAGCATAAATGGCCCACAAACCTTCTTCATCTACAGCCAAGTCAATGTAGGTCTCAGAATTGAGAGTATAGACTGGCAGCTGGTTTTCCACTGGGAAGACAGCACTGTTCTTGACAGACCCTTTCTGTAGGTCAAACCTCACCAGCCTTATCTCCTCATTGACCTTTGCATAATATAGATGGTTGTTGTAGATAGCATGACCCATACCTTGCCAAGTGGAGGAAAGCTGGACAGTTTTGCCTTCTGCGATGCCTAAGGAAGAGGTGAACTCCCGCACAGAACTGAATTCATAGAGTTTGTCGTCCCCTGTACTGTTAAAGAGGTAGACCTTCCCATTGGAGACACCCATGTCTTTTGTCCACATGCCTTTAGTGCCACCAACTCGTTTGAGAATCTTCATGCCCTTAATGCTTGAGACCATGTCACTGCAGTCTTTAAAGACAATAAAGATTACATAATAGTTAATTCATTCAAGAATATAAAAAAACCGTTAGTACATGACAGAATAACAGATTTGTAGGCAATACTTTGGAAGTCATTGGAATCAATGGCAACAATAAATACATCAAACTGATGTCTTAAAAAAGGAATAGGGATTCTAACATGTGGGAACCCCCCCAGTGTCAGTACTTTATAGAACCACCTTTCCCTGCAGTTTACAGCTGCAAGCCTCTTGGGGTATGGTCTCTACCAGCTTTGCACATCTAGAGAGTGAAATATTTGCCCATTCTTCTTTGCAAAATAGCTCAAGCTCAGTCAGATTGCATGGAGAGCATCTGTGAGCAGAAAGTCTTCAAGCAACAGATTCAGAGTGAACCTGATTTAGGTCTGGACTTTGACTGGGTCATTCTAACACATGAATATGCTTCGATCTACACCATTTCATTGTAGCTCTTGCTGTATGTTTAGGATTGTTGTCTTGCTGGAAGGTGAACCTCCACCCCAGTCTCAAGTGTTTTGCAGACTCTAACAGGTTTTATTCTTTTTAAGATTGCAATGTATTTGGCTCCATCTATCTTCCTATCAACTCTGGCCTTCTTCCCTGTTCCTGCTGGAGAAAAACATTCCAACAATATAATGCTACCACCACCATGCACAGTGATAGTTTTTGCATTTAGGGCCCAAATTTTTGTTTTGGTCTCATCTGACCAGAGCACCTTCTTCCACGTGTCCCCCATATGGTTTGTGGCAAACTGGAAACAGAACTTTGTATGGCTTTCTTTCAACAATGGGTTTCTTCTTGCTACTTTTCCATAAAGGCCAGATTTGTGGAGTGCACAACTAACAGTTGTCCTGTGGACACTGGATTTTAGTTAGGGGTATCAGAGTAAAGGGGGCTGAATACAAATGCACATCAGACTTTTCACACATTTTTTTGTAAAAAACAAAAGCTATTTTTCATTTTCCTTCCACTTCACAATTATGTGCCACTTTGTGCTGGTCTACCACATAAAATCGCAATAAACCACATATACATTTGTGGTTGTAATGTGAAAAAATGTAGAAAGGTTCAAGGGCTATGAACACTTTTGCAAGTATTTGTAGGTACTCATGTTCATTATTTAGTACAAAGAAGCACCAACACAAGTGAAGGAGGCCATGATTATGCTGAAAAAACCCCAAAAAAAACATCAATGATGGAGCAAATTTTAGGGGTGGCCAAACCAACAATTAAAAACGGCCATATAATATCACAACCTACCCTCCCTATTTAAATCCAGAGGAAGTGCCTCGCTGCTTCAGAGACTTCTATTTCATGACCTGTTAGTTCTTGAGCTTAGCTGTTTGTTTGTTTTTTTGTGTCAAAGAGGGAAAGGTTTAATTTAGCTAAATATATAAAAATAGATGTGTGTATTCTAGTCATTGTGGTTTGGGAGCAAGAAGAATAGCTCAAAATCCCTCTGGCCACTGTGCAGGACTTGTATCTCATTCCCAAGATGAACTGATGCCGTATTGGCCACAAAAGGAGGCCCTAAACCATACTAATGAATTATTGTGGTCTAAAACCAGGCGTTTCAGTTTCATTGTCCAACCCCTGTAGTCTATGGAGTGATTTTTGCATTAAATTCAGGGCCATGGGGAACAACGTGATTAGGCATGTGTACCCAACAGGTCCTCATAACTTGAAAACTTTTTTGCATCTTGCATGTTGTTCTCTGGAGACCCAGGGAGTAAATTTTGGGGAAATCTTTGGTCATATACATTTTTTTAATAAATAGATTTATAATATATAATTATAATAATATAATGGTATATTTGAACTATAGAAATTAAGCCTAAATAGAAACCTAGTGTTATACTTTAAAGAACAAAAATAATATGTAAATAGTAAACTACAACCATGATATTAAATGGTTGTTTAAAGTTACTGTTAAGTACCTTCTTGAAATGTAGCAGTCAAGATGCAGTCAAGATGAGTGAAATGTAAGATGAACACATCAAGATAGTTTTTGGAATTTTTGTCTGTCTGTTTGTTTGTGCACGCTTCACATAAAAACCACTCTGAGTTTTCAGAGATGTATTTGTCCGAGCTTGAGGTAACATATAGGCTTTGTTTCATGGTCCATGGGAAAAGAAGATATGCTCATTTGAATTTAAATGGAAAACGCCCTTATATCATAAAAAAAAAATCTACCTTTAAAAAAATCATTACTTCATCTTAAAATTTAACAGATGCTGTACATTTTTTAATATGCTCTCATGAGTGCGCAATTAAAATCTACTTAATAACCGCAATCTCACACCTTTATTCCGAGCACTTCGTGGTAACATGTAAAAATTTAAGTTCATTCTAAAATGCGACAGATGCCGTTGTACGTTTTTTAAAACGCGCTTATGAGTGTTCAATTAAATTCCACGCAAACGAATCATGGGTACATCTAGTATATATAAGTATTTGCTCTTTCACTTAAATTATTGAGATCATTAAACAAATTTTAATATTATACAAAGATAAACTGTGTAAATACAAAATGCAGTTTTTAAATGATTTCTTTTATTTAGGGGGAAAAAAAGCTGTCCAAACCTACCTGACCCTATGTGAAAAAGTATTTGCCCTCTAAACCTAATATCTGGTTGTGCCACCCTTGGCATTTGCAATAATTGACGATTCTGGGTTGTCTGGTAGTCTTCTGTTGTTCTGGGTTCTTTTATGAGCTCCTGGATGAGTCATCATTGTGGTCTTGGAGTAAGTTTGGTAGGCCGGCCACTCCTGGAAAGGATCATGACTGTTCCAAGTTTTCTCCATTTGTGGATAATGGTTCTTACTGTGGTTTGCTGGAGTCCCAAAGCCTTAGAAATGGCTTTGTAACCCTTTCTATAATTATACATGTCAATTACTTTGTTTCTCATCTTCTTCTTTAGATTGTCTTGATTTCTGAGATCTTTTAATGTGTTTCACTTTGTCAGACAGGTTCTATTTACGTAAGTGATTTCTTGAATCAGAAGGTCTGGCAGCAATCAGGCCTGGGTGTTCCCATTGGGCCAGGTAGGTTTGGACAGATTTGTTCCCTTACTAAATGAAATCATCATTTAAAAATGGCATTTTGTTTTTACTCTGGTTATCTAATATTAATATTTGTTTTATGATCTCAATCATTTATGTGTGACAAATATGCAAAGAAGTAGATAACTATGAGTAAAACCATCCAATTAAAAGGACTGATTCCATGGAACATGGGTGTTCTTACCTGTGAGCTTGGCATATTTTGACTTGTTCTTCTCTTTTGCCACAGTCACCTGCTGCTCCACCAGCTTGTCATCCGCTTCCACACAGGGTTGTGCACCATTCTGTGTCTCAAGATAGTCCATCTCACGCTCCACCCGCTCAACACGGGTCCCCACCGCATCCAGCTCACTCCTCAGTGCCTCTTTGTTTTTGTCCATACCTTCCAGCTGTGTTATAATCTGCTGCTTGAGCTCCCGTAGTTCTGAAGTGTAGCGGCTTGTCTGCTCATGCCACAAGGTTATACGATCCTTCCAAGGAAAATCTCATTAGTCACAAATTTTAACTTGACATATACAGGGCATTTAAATGATTGCTAAGCAAGTTCAAATATGCTAAATGAACTGCCTTTTGAGATAGCTTCTATAGTTCCTGCTATAGTAATAGACTTAAACAGCGGAAAGTGGACCTCTAGGTTTGTTTATTAATTTTGTGAAATATGTTTATAACATCTGAAAATTCATACTGTGTCCTCGACACTGCTTCATAGCTTTTATATTGGTTTTTATCACATCACAAAATCATTTTCTTCATTTAATTTCTTCTAAGTTATTGGAAAAAATACATTAGAATTTTTCCAAGCATAAATGCAGAGTCAGCATGAACAGGCAATTTCTTGAAAATGGAAAGCCATTCAGACTTGTGAAAAGAGTAGAGAAAGGAGGAGGTGAATTATGAAATTTTACAGTGTGATTCCGTGTCTGCATGGAACTCCATGTATTGGGGAAATCAGGCAGAATCAAACAAAGAGCAATACATTAATTCCATTTAAGTGCCAGGAACAACAAAAGTATTTTTACGAAAGGAAACTACAAAAAGGGGGATGGTCAAAAACTCAGTTTGCAGTCACAAAGACTCATGCACGCGCATCTGGAAATGGCTTTAACTGCATTTGATTCCAGTTCAGTTTTGGATGTGCTGATGTGGCTGGGAGGCACAGGCAACTTACCTCAATGGCGAGCAGTCTTCTCTCTAAGTAGTCCATTAAGGCCTGTTGCTGTGCTGTAGCCAGCCCACCAAGTAAAATAACAAGGAATTTAAGAACTCCTGTCATGATTCAAGAAGATAGTTAATCCGCTGCAAGTGAGTATGTGTGCTGTAACAGAGTAGGAGTGCACACAGAGTGCTCACTTCGACTGGAATGTTTTGACAAGCCAAACAGGAGGGGCCTGCAACATCTGGAACTACCATAGCTTTTCTTACTTAACTGTTCTTCACAATCCTTTTCTGGAATTATCAATGTCGAAGCTAATAATTTATATAGAAATGAAATTTTTTTTTTAATTAGAAATGGAATGTTTAGTAGCTCATAGTATTAAACCCTATGAAATACAGTTTAAACTATTTTTTATAGAGAGAAAACTTCAAAGGAAAATATTTTTTGTAAAGGTCAACAACACTCATGTCCATTTCTGGAAACTTTAGGCTAAATAAACCTAGCCTTTCCTTTATGGAAAACTGTGCAGGCCTTTCTTTTATGCAAAACATTTTATTTTAAATGTATGTAAAATGCACATTTCTTTTTACAAAGAATTAAAACTGGATACTGTGAAGGTCAATACAAAAATATTGTGCACACATTAAAGATCCACCATCAATATTTTTACAACATTGTCATATAGATGTAATTATGTTGGGAAACGTAAAACCCAAAACCCAAAAGTGCACCCAAAACACCAACAACGTGCAAACTTCCTGCACAGAGACCCCAAGGTACTGTAGTAATCGAACCTGGCCCCTTGAGGTGCCAGGCAACAGTGCTAAGCACTAAGCCACCATGCCGCCATAAATTTTTTTTCTCATGTTGCACCTGTACAGCACAGTCACTCTGCAGTAACCCATATACAGTAGCTTTACTATGTATCTACATTACTGTATTGTAATATGGTGTTCGCACAACATCCAAACTCTACACACTGTATTTGTTATTTTTGAAAGATTTTATTTTATTATCTGTGTTATTAGTTATTTAATAGATAAAATGTAACATTTTATTTATGTTACACAAATATTTTTTGTTGGGCTATTTAAGCTCTGGCTAATTGCTCTCATTGAGCAGGTAGTTGTATGGCAGGATACAAAGGCATTTTTGAAGGTAATTTATTTTCACATGGAAAAACTGTGAAATAAGGTTAATAATGAAGGTTGTTTCATAAATTGAATGATCAAATTTGTGCTTATTCAAACATAGTTTGATGAAAGTATTAAAGATATTTGAAACAGATTAGTTTTTTTTTATAATGAAGATTACTTTTATTTGTACCTCTTTGATTTCCCTGGCACAAAAGGGAAAACATATTAAAAAAGTGGTATTGTTCATTGGCTATCTGTCAAATTATAATTTTAAACATCATTATCGGTATGGTGCACTTGGTGCATCTTTTAAAAAACTGTATCGGTCACACATGGCAGGAGCTGTGAAACAAAGAGAAAGGATGATGGTGGTGAGGACACTTGGGCCTTGAAGAAACTCATTCCACCAAAATTGACCAGTTGCTTTTCCTGACGGGGAAATTCCCTAGCTGGCTCTGTGCATTTGTCCGTGCATGGTTGTACACACATATGTCTGTGTGTACAGTATATGTGTGTGTGTAAGGGAGAGAGAAAGATAGAGAATATGTTTAGAAAATGTTAGACTTGAAAATATTTTAAATGTATGCGAACAAACAAACAACAACACTTCAAACTGATTAATATATTTCCAAACTGTAAATTGTTTTTCTTTTATTATTTTCAATTTCTTTCATTACATTTTGCCTTACACACCCCTAGTGGCAGTCAAAGTGGCACCACCCTTTAGGAAAGCCCATGCTTTAGACCATCCATTTGCTAAGGGTGTGTTGTATGTACATTTTTAACCTTGTATATGTAATTTTGATTTTGTTTTGATTTCAGAAAACCCAAAGGAAATTCAAACTTGGACACCAGATTCCTGGTTTTTGTGAGCAAACGTCTGATTGTTAAACTTTAATATAGTAAAAAATTAATTAAAAAAACTCTATTCATCACAATAGTTTCCCTACTGAGTTATAATCAGAACATTAATAAAGGGCTACAAGACTAAACAATCCAGTTTATAATTTTATAAATTCACACAAATGTGCGTTCACATTTTCCATTTAAATGATACATAGATACATTAAGGGTTACTTAATAATATTAAAATCTACTATGATTAATATTATGAATAAAGATTATTATCTATCTTCATTAAGAACAGTAGAAGTATTCCTGTCTCACAGAATACCTTGTAATGTGGATCAGCATACCGCATTGTAAAAACTCTAAGAAGATTAATGTTGAATGTATTAATATTGTATTGTTGGACCAGATTTTTACAATGGAATTTGCTGAGATAACAGGTAACATTGTAAAACTTTAAAGACCTAGACTCGAGGTAAGCCAGGAATTTACTTTCACTAAGATGTAAATCGCTTAATTTGATCAAAAATAGGACAATAAGAAGAAAATAAGAAAGGTTTTGGTAAGTCAGTATTACTTCAACAGAAATTTTCAGTATATTTCAGTAAATGCAGTACATTCCAAAATATACAATTTTATTTTATTAACTTTAACGTTTACATTACAGCATTATTTATCATATTTTAAAAAAAAATTCCTGCTACTTTAAATTGTCCTTTGCACTTTGCCTAGCACAGGAAACCAAACCACTCCCGCTGCTGGACCCATGCTCTCAAACTCCTCTAGGGAAGTGAAAATGACCGCTTGTGACACCTTGCTCTGGGTTTGTAGTGGTGTGTATTAAGCCTAAGGTTTCATAAGACAACAAATAAGTGAGTTTATTAAGCATCACAGAGAGAGCTGACCCCTAGATATTAAATTAGAAAAAATCTATACAGTTGTCCTGTCCCTAATTTGATCACCTGCAGATTTCCTCTCACCAGCTCTTCTCGATTGTATAACAGCAACCAGGTAGGGTGAGGGCTAACACTCCAACATACCTGCATCACAAAGCAACATAATGCATTTAAGGGTAAGTGTTAGTTGAACTTTCTGTGTACATGAGCCTGCAAATCACTTGTGCCACTGTTGCTCCCTGAGACTGTTATGGCATTGTCTTTTTTTTTTTTTTTTTTAGAAAATCATGATGACTATTACTTATAATACATATATACACAAGAAATATTACTACATTAAAATAAACAAAGCATTATTGTGGTTTTCTGATCACATTTTTTTCTTTCTGTTGGTTGATGTCAATAGTATTCATACCTGCTGCCTCATATCCGCATGATTGTATGCACTGGTACTGCTGCAACACAACTAATTGGTTAGATAATTGCATGAATGAGTGGGTGTACATGTGCACCTAATAAAGTATTTGATGCGTTCAGTCCGGATTTACCATACACATAATTAAATGTTCGTGTGTATACTTATTATACTTAAGAATAAGAGGTGAATTTTCCTTCAAGAACCTTGAGAACTTGTAAAATATAGGCCAGGATATGCCTTTTCATTTCAGAAATGTCTTTAAAAAGCCCACTTCATTAGGTACACCTTGCTAGTACTGGTTTGGACCACGTTTTGCCTTTAGAACTGTCTTAATTCTTAATGGCATAGATTCAACAAGATGCTGGAATCATTACTTAGAAATTTTGGTTAATCATGAAAGCATCGCACAGTTGCTGCAGATTTGGCGGATTCACAGCCATGATGCGAATCTCCCATTCCACCACATGAACTTGAACTCTGTTCAAGAAAGACGGTTGAGATTGTTTCAGCTTTAAAAGGGTAGAAAGGGTCAGTAGAAATACTCCGCAGGCTGTGGCATTTACAGTAAATGATGCAAAGTTGATACTAAGTGGCTGAAAGTGTATCCTCCACACCATTACACAACCACCACCAGCCAGAACCACTGATACAAGGCAGGATGGATTCATGCTTTTATGTTCTTTACACCAAATTCTGACCCTATCATCCGAATGAAATCGTTACTAATCAGACCAGGCAACATTTTCCTAATCATTCATTATCTAATTTTGGTAAGCCCATGCAAATTATAGCCCCTTTTTCCTGTTCTTAACTGACAGGAGTGGCATCCATTGTGTTTTTTTTTTGCTGCTGTAGCCGATCTGCTTCAAGGGTCAAGGTGTTAAAACAACTTAGGCGTCATCAGGATGTTGTACTACAGGGTAGAAAGAGAAGGAGGAACAACTCAGGATGAAGGACAATGGACACATATTTGATTGTAAGAATGTACAATTCTTGAATAGCTAGAATAGATGGTTCAAGAGCGGTGTAAAAGGAAGTTATCTGTGTGCAAGTGGAAAATCCTTCTCTCAACAGAGGTGGTGGTCTTAAGCACAATCTGTATAACATTTTGCACATGCTGCCATTTCTTCCATCCCCAGAAAGATCAAGACCTTTTCACAGATCCAACAGGAAAACCACACTTAAAGTATCATACATTGTCTAGGTGTTACACTCACTTATAATGACTCTCCCCAATCTCTCTCCATTGCTGGTTCTTCTTAATAACGCTCTTCCCACGCCTCTCTAACGATTCTCCCTCCTACTCTCACCTTATCCATTGTTCACCTAACACCTTTTTAGACAGGGGAAGAACCTTTGACTATTCAGGGGGGCAAATATGTGGAACTTACCAATTCATCAGACTGTAGAAGCTATTGGATAAGTAGTAAAACTTTTATACCTGACAAGAAGGAGGTCCAGTTGACATGACTCAACTCCCACATAAACTCACCTGGATGACAGAGAATCTTCACAGACATAATATTGTAGGTATTGTGCATTCAGAGATGCTTTTTGGTATAACTTGTTTACAAAGAGATGTTATTTAAGTTGCTGTTGCCTTTCTATTAGCTTGAACCAGTCTGGTCATTCTCTTCTAACCTGATTAAGGCATTTTTTGCAGAGAAAACTGCCACCCTCTGGATATTTTCTCTTTCTCAGATCATCCTAGAGAGGGTTGTGCATCAAAATCCCAGAAGATCAGCAGTTTTGGAAATATTTAGATCAGTCTGTCTGGCACCAAAAAACATGCCATGTTCAAAGTCACTTAAATCACCTCTCTTTAATCTTCTGATGTTTGAATTTCAGCAGACTGCCTTGACCATGTGTACATGCCCAAAGGCAATGAATTGCTGCTATGTGATTTGCTGATTAGATATTTAACTTAATGTGCAGTTGATCATGTACCTAATAATAAAGTAGCCCAATAAAGTGGCCGGTGAATATCTGTGGTACTACACAGTGCAGAGAAAGCTGTTCATGCTTATGTTACTTCTAGGCTGTTTTGTTACTACTACTGTTTGGATGTTTCACTAGGTGCAAAAAGCTCCTGTAAGGTGCAGAGTCCTTACTAAAACCAAAAGATATGACAACATCACTCTTCTCTTATACACACCCCACTGGTTTCCAGTGACTTTTAAATTTCAAATCAGAATTTAAAATACTACTATTGACCAATAAAGCACTGAATGGTCTCACACTTTATAATACGGAATGTCTACTTTAGTCAAAAGGTGCATGCTATTTGTTTTCATCACATGGACCCACTAAGTGCTGTCCTAGATAAGTCTGCTTGAAGATGTAGGTGTATGATGAGGATGGTTCCACTTACAAATCATGAAGATGGCTTTGGATTGTTCTTTACACAAGCAGTTCTTCCATGATATCTTATGGATGCAGTTGATAGTTTCAGGTCTGGAATTGCCACAAATAGTTTTGTATCCAAGTCTACAACGGTGAACTTCATGAACATTTCCTGATATATAACTGCACATGATCGTACAGTGGGCAGTTATACAATTGGTTTATTGTTAGTCGTGCTGTACCGTATCACCTAAATAAGGATGGGTTCCCTTTTGAGTCAGGTTCCTCTTAAGGTTTCTTCCTCATGTCATTCCAGTTGCCATTTTGACCTTTGTTTGGCTCATTAGAAACACATTAATGAACTAAAAAGCTAATTTTAGTTTAGTGGGTATTTATTTAATTTTTTTATGATATACATGTAATACAAAAATCGTGTGTGCCACAGAAGCTACTTCTGAAGTTTATGCAACAAGTTATACAATTGGTTTATTGAGTGCTTTAAGTTGCTAACTTCAGCTTTTTTTGTGAGATGATTTTATATGTGACCCAAAAAGGGCCATTTTTCTTTTTTTTTCAGTCTTGCTTCAAACAATAATAACTTAAAATGAAAAGTATTCACATTTCTTTATTAGTATTGATACTAAAATTGGTGTAAGCTTCTGGAGGCATATGACCTGTAACAATTGTTGCTTAAATTAGTTTTTTGGTGAAAACTTAAAAAGCCAAAAAATTGTATTGTCTGTAACCATGTCGAATTAATGTTGCAATATCTCAACAGTTTTGCATTTTAGAATAATATACTTTTTTCAGGCTTACTGTATGTCTTTTTATATGTGAAATCTAAACTGGCCAAGTTCCATCTGAATGACAATTAAGATCATTGAAAGATTTGAATTCACAAACGTTACAGACACTACATAAAAGGACATGAAATTGTGTTTGTCAAATGTGTTTCTTTTTATTTTATAAAAAATATAAATGTGTATGCATCCATGGATCGGAAGATAAAAAGAATAAAGTATGTTCTTATATGATCTTATCTGAAAATGCACCTTTTCACCTAGGTGAGACACTTTTAGCACTATACCATGTTTTGGCCATATGAATGTACACATTTCTTACAATTTTAAAAATTGTAAAATCAAAACTTTTAGTTAATGTAAAGCTGTTTTGTCATAAAGTCTATTGTTACAAATGCTTTATGAATAAAACTGAATTGGGTTGAAAGTCTCAGGTTTATGGGTTATCCTTTTTACCTTCCTAACTGTATACAATATCACTTTAAATGTCTGTATAACCTGTCAATATTTTATATATTGTATGTATTTTACTTAGTAGAAAGAAATGTCTACATAGAAAGACTAGGCTCTTCTCGTTAATCGTGAGCGATGGATTCCTGTGAAACGGTGATGTGTAACAAGCTGTTCTGTTTCAATTCACCCCCCTTACGGTAATCCCTCCCCCCTCTCAGAAGGTAGGGGGGCATGTACTTTTCAGCTCAGTTTGCCGGTGGACAAACTAAAATTGGACGATTTCGAGTTTTGACTTCTGACGTTTTGAGACGCTAAAAGTTCTTTACAGTTGTAAAACGTAAATCTGAAACGTACGGACACAGTTTACATGCGGTGTCACTTACGCACCAGAAGAGGCTTTCAACGATAAGAAAAGTTTTAGTGAATGGTTAGGTAACTACCATTGTGGAATTTTGTGGGGGTAGTCTTCCACACATAAATGTTGCAAAAAACGTGGAATATAACTATAAAGTCAGAAGTTTGGGATTACCGTACAGTTGATTTTGTCCACCTCGTTTTTTTCTTTTTTTTCTCCAGCAATCATAATCCGGCAAGTAGGTCCCCGAGTATGAACCTTCTGTACCAGCCCCCCTGCTGCGTGTAGGTTTGGTACGGTCTATTTTCGGAGTCCCACTTACAACAAACCTGGAATGCGAGAAGTTTGGAAAACGTGGATGAAATATATATATATAAGTAACTGTACGTTCTAGTGTGAAAACATCGTTGACGTTGAGTATGAATCTGCGTCTGTTATGAGTACATGTGGTAAGTCAGTATTTGTCTTTGTTTATAATAAGGCCGTTTAAAATGAAAAAGTAACGAAGTACGCAAAAGTGAAATGTATTGAGATGTACTTACAGACTGTAATGTCTGATTCTTACTGTAGGCCTATACAATAATTTAACCACTTTTTCGTTAGGTGTATTTAAAATACGTACACGTCACACGTTTTGAATATTTAAACATTGTCACATACTAACAGAATAACCAACGAACGAATCAGGAACTTTAGTAAAAAAAAAAAAACCAGGACCTGTTAGAGCCTGCGGATTTAGGACGCATGCGAGGTTGGTTAACTCGAAGGAATGTAACTAGGAGCTTGTTGTAGTGATAGATTTAGGAAGGAAAAAAAATCTGCAAATGCCATTATATACTGTACATATGGATCTATCCTAATCTTTGTAATGTGGTCCATTAGTAAGAGCTGATTGGATATGAGTCAGTAAATTGTCTGGCAGTGATTTTTTTTTTATTTTTTACAAATTTCAGTTTGTGTCTGCAAACACTTGGGCACATGAAACTTTTTTCATGGTGTTGTACACTGTTTCATTATTTGCTCAAAGCAACTCAGAGTCATAGTAAACAATTCACATGTTTAATTCAATTCAGTTTTACACTGCCTGCCCCCCACAAGGAGGAGGAGGAGGAGGGGGGGGGCTGGGATTTAGGGGTATGCGAATGTATTGTTAGAACTACAGCATATTTAAACCTGTCATCAAACACCCCACCCCCCATGTGTTACCGGGAATGATGGTCGAAACATTTGGCCAATCACATTATCGGTGACTCGGACTTGAGTTGAGTGAGCAAAATAATGCTCGTTTAAAAAAAAAGATATACGCTCCACAATGAGCCAGGAATGGTTTCAGTCGGATCAGTGGATTTGCCATCCTCTACTGAGGGGAAAGCTGGTCCAGAGACTTAAATGAAAATGTGATTCGTCAGATCAAGCCACCTTCTTACACTGCACCATGGCTTACATTTGATGCTAATTATAGGAGGTGGAGGTGATCTGACCCAGTGACCTTACCATCACAATTTGGCCTTTTACAACATCGCTCAGGTCCTTAAGCTTGGCCAGTTTTTTTTCTGCTTCCTGCACATCAATCACAAAAACTGACTGAGGCTTAAAAAAAGGCTGATCAGCTTTAAAGTAATCAGTTATATTATTATTATTATAAGATATTATTATTATAATGGGATTGAAGCCCATGTACATGTCTGCCTGTCTTTCTGAATGACAGAACTCATAATAATACAAAGAAAAACAGTTTTGTAAGGTTGTATGTCTGTCCAGGCAGATTACATCACAGCATCTAGTGGTTGTTTTTACTCATTCATTAAGTTGTACCTTGTTTGTCATCAGCCAAACACACTTCCTGTAATTGGAGAGTGAATCACAGATGGGAAATGGGGAAAAAGTAGATCAGGTAAAAATTAAAACAAATAAGACACTTTAAAATTCACTTGTACCACTTCAGCGCTGTTATATCCGTGGTGAAAATATGACCTAATCCCAGTAAAATTCAGTTTCATTTTCTAATTAATATCTATTGGTGCGGGTGTTTGTTTACATTGCGCAAGTATCTTTTTAGTAGCTTATTTTACAGTAGATTATTAAATCTGACACATAACTGTTCATAACATCGCTTTTATTTAACATTTTTATTTAACTTATGGTGCAGGTTAAACTTCAGGCAGATATCTAAGTAATGCAAAAGTTCATAAAATTCTGTCTAGAGGTCGATTAAAGACACGCCAACAGTTTGACGCAGACAGAGGACACTTGTCAAAACTTGTGCTGAATGAGTAAAAACAACTGCTAGATGCTGTGACGTAATTTGGCTGGGCAGACATACAGACAGACATACAGACAGACATATAGACAGACATTTGTCTGTAAGAAACACAAAGATATAATTGAAAGAGCAAGTTCTGATCAGACAAAATGGTATCAAACACAATGGTATTCATTTCACCTATCAGTGGTTTTAATGTTATGGCTAATGACCTGTGCTTGCTGAAGTGTCTCAATAAGTAAGATATGGAAAATATCAAAAACTGGACAGCAAAATAGGAAAAGAAAATGAACATAATTATTTTTAGAATGGAGTACTCTGGAATACAGTACATCTGGACAATCTTTATGCTCCCTAGAAAATTGAAGCCTTTTTTTCTGATTAGTCACACAAACAAATCATTTTCTTATGGCCACACAGCCATTTAGTCCCAATTATGATTTATTGAAATAGAGTGCATGTTGTGGTTTTACTTTCACTAACATGCACAGCTATGATTTATATTGAATTTACTGTATATCGCTTAAATACTTGATGTATGGTAAAAAGTCAACACTAGAAATTACAGCTATGTTTACTAATAATAGTTAAATTGTCAAAGTCATAGTATTGGGGCAAAACAGCTCTGTGGCCATAAGAAAACCACTTGTTAGTGAAGCTAATTGCAAAAAAAGACTAAATTTGCTAAGGAGCATTAAAATTAAATTTTGTATCAATGGAAAATGGTCAGGTGATCTAATGAGTCTAGATCTACCCTATTCTAGAGTTAGTGGTGCATTAGGAAGGGAAGGGAAACACATGAATCGATGCACCCATTATGAATATTGCCCACTATGCATGTACACGGCACTAGCCTTTGTATGCAACGTTATGATATGGGGTTGTCTAGGCAGACCACCCTTTGAAACTTACATCAATTCCTATGTAAGGACCAAGAACACCACCAGCCCTTACCATCACGGGCAGTTTCAAATATACACTTGATTATTAGTCTTGTAGTCTTGTATTAGTCACACAGATTAAGTCACTACCAACCACAAATCCAGACTTATAGATGTATCTAGACAATGCTCTGTTTTGCATATTATACTTAAGTCAATTATAAAAAAAAAAAACTTATGGGAAAACGGCAAGCCGGTGGAGGCAGTGTGATGCTCTGGCCAATTTCTCATCTGTGATTCACTCTCCGAATTACCGAATAGGGAGTGTACAGTATTTGGCTGACGACGAAAAAGGACAACTTACTGTAAACAAGGCATAAGAAACTCAACCTCAATAACAAGTATTGATAAGCTAGCAGGTTCCATACTTGACCAACTGTTTTCATAAACAGCATATAGTTGTTCCTGCATGTGACAGGTAATTAATGTAAATTTAATTTCATCTGGTTGGTTAATTTTTAAATATCCACAATGTTAAATTCACCAGTTGCTTAATCTGGTTTAGACTTTATTACAAAAGGAATCTCAACAAGCTGTCTCAACAAGCAGATGTTGTATCTTAGTCAGTATAACAGTGTTTGTCTAAGACTATTTGCCATGAAATTTTTCTCACCTACTGTCTTTTTCCATATTATTTAGAATTATTTAGAATGTAGAATTCCTCTGAGGGATCTCTCCCTTCCGATTTAAAAGTGTCTAAAATGTACATGGAGACCTCTGATACTACTGCAGCTCTGGCAAAGGCCTTTTGTGGTGTGACCTAGTTCATATAAACGGACATTTTTTTGGAGTGCCACCGTTAAGCTTTTCTTTATGCATTTAAGTGATACATGGAAGCAACAAATGCAAGATCTCCCACACAATCAGCCTGACATAATCAACCTGTTAAAGAGTTGGGACATTATAGTCATTATGTTACAAACATTTGACAGATCTTGCCTGACAGCAAAGAACAGCAAATTTCATTGTGGTAATTATAATAGGAATAGCATATTGTAAACTAAACAAGGCAGAAATTTGTTGCTACAAAATCTTTGTACTGTATCTTCTCATAGATGCGGCCATTGGCTGCCATACCAGGGCGTCAGAAAAACAGAACTAAAACAAGCAGGGTCATTACCAGTTGGCTGTAGGCACGCATATTCTCCACTGTTCACACAGGTGTGTACGCGACACTCCCTAATTTTGCTCAAGGGCAATGTTGCCAGGTTCACACCTAGGAAATGAGATACTTTTACAGGTTGACAGGATCAAAGGTTGTATTACATTTTTTGTCTTCTGGTTAGAATTGTTTTTTATACATACCATAAGCCACTTATGTGGATGTAGTCTTTCTAGTGAATGACTTCTGATACTACACAAGCTATCCCTAGAATTGGTAACAAATTCTGATTGGCCAATTTATGGCAATTTAAGTATGCAGTGTCTTGTGCTTCAGTGAGTGAAACTTTGCACTTTATATAATTTTAAATAATTTTCTGCAAGAATGGGGGAAGAAGCACATTTAAAATTTTAAATATTAGCCTGTTTTTTAGCTGCTTTAAATGGCCTTTATGACTGCATTTGTCATACAGAGCTGGCAACCCAGCATAGTCATTCAATCTGACTCATACCTACAGAGCACTGAGTGGAGAGAACTTCGGCGCTTTCTGTAATTTCAGCGATAGAAATTAACTGATTTTTTTTTTTTTTGCTTCCGATACGGAAACATGTAAGTAACACTTAGTTGTTATGACTGTTAGTCTATGACTGTGCTTTTGTAATCAGGTAAAACGCTAAATTATGTTATATTCTCTGGGAGATTTGGTGGTATATTGAGGGTATTATTAAAAGTGCATGATTTCTCAGACTAACATTTTTAGTTTACCGATACAGTTGAGTCTAGGAAACTGTTTTTTAAAAATGTTTCGCCTAAGAATTTGTTTAGCTGTGCATGTGGGCACGTGACTGTGATGGAATGAGAGAGTATTTAACAGTAATTTCAATTCGGCACAATTTTGGATGCAATTATTGTAGAATTCTCATAAAGAAAGAAATTGGATCCATATTGATACTTGGAATCTTAATTACAAATGCAGTATTGTGTTGCTGGTAAGACACTTTGTCAATTCAAGTGGCTTTTATTGTCATTTTATCAATTTACAGTACAAGTACTGAAATAAGGTTACATTCCTCCAGGATCAAGGTTCTACATAAAACAACACAAAACTATACTAGACCACACTAGCTAAATGTACTATAACAAAGGTTACATAAAGTGCTTGTGTGCAAATGTGTGCAAACATTGCAAGAAAGTATGATAACTATAAAAAACAAAACAATAGGTACAGATAAGGACCATACAGTACCAACCAGTACCAAGTTCAAGAGTGAAATAAGTGTAACAATAAATTCAATATAATAATAATAATAATAATAATAACGGCAAATGAGGAGAAATGTAAATCTAAAATGCTTTTGAAATGTAACCATAAAATGCCTTTTTACCAGCAATAATGCAGTGATTTATCAGTGATCTATATGGGACAGCATTTTGAAATGTGTAAAGATTGGTTGAAATATGAGAGCATTTTTGTGTGTATTTATTTGAGTTTGTGTGTAGATACTATAAAAAGAGATGCATCTCTATGACATTATTGGTTCCTTGGATTCAAAAGACCCTGAAAGTTTCCTTTACAGCATCTTCTCATTTGGTTTACTTTTAACATTAAGATTCAGTTATTTGTCACATGCACCTTACAGCACAGTGAAATGATATTTTCGCATATGCCAGTTAAGAAGCTGAAAAACCCCAACCATCCGATCAGTAAAGTTTTCCCAGATCTGAAATCTTTTAAACCACCACTGCCTCTTTTCACATACCAGTTCAGTGCATTGTTCTATAAAAATAATGTCATATGCCAAGAAGTCACTCAGAATTGTCAAATATAAAAGTGGCAGTAACTTGAATACCACCTTGGTTTAACCCTGGTTTGAGCAAACCGGATAAGTATAATTGTCGGTCATAGACATAGAGAGATCTCAAGCTGATTCACCGAGCCATTTTTTTTTCTTTTTGCTTGAATTAGTTCAGTTAAATCTCCTTCGAACTGAAGCGGCTACATTGGACTCCACTGACTTTGGCAACAGCTACTAAATGTATTCTTTGTGACCATGAATTTAATATAATCCAGTACTAATTTTTTTTTTTTACTTTGAAAACATAGTGTTTAGACTTGAGTGCCAGCCTTGGAGACATGGAGGCCAAAGAGGAGATCAGCGACACAGACAGTGGGATTATTCTGCATTCTGGTAGGCACAGCCAAATAATTGCATAATTTTGTAATAACTGCATAATCCTCCAGTATATCCTTCAGTCTATCACGGTACAGGACATGCTTCAACTGGCATACACATGTACACACACCAATCAGCCCTAGCATTAAAACCACTGAGAGGTTACATGAATAACATTAATTATCTCAGTACAATAACACGTGTCAAGAGTACAAGAAAAGTGAAAGTGAACATTTCTTGATCAGTTCTTGTTGAAGTGTTGGAAGCAGGGAAAACAGGCAAGTGTAAGAAGTTGAGTGACTTTGATGAGGCTTTGCACATGAGCTAACTTGTCTGGTCCGATCCGACAGAAGGTCTACTGTAGCGCAAACGGTTAAAAATGCTGACTAGGGCAGGGTGACAGAATGATCAATCACAATTTAATTAATGCCAGTAACGATGAAGTGTACCTATGATGCACAGGTATGTGCACACTCACTTGGGAAATTGTTGCGCGCTACCTTTTGTCACAGGGTGAGTGTTATAGTCATAGATAATGTTATACGTATAATCATGTGAAGGAATCACCAAATAAAATTAAAGTTGATTTTTAAAACCACTTTATTGGATTCATGTTGTTAAACTACATTTTTGGCAAGGACGCATGACACAAAGCCATTTTTTTTCAACGACTGTTTACAGCTAGATTATTTCACTCTATCACAATTTCAGTGGCTCAGATGTTTACATACCCTGAGTTGACTGTGCCTTTAAACAGCTTGGAAAAGTCCAGAAAATGATGTCATGTCTTCAGAATCTGCTGTTTGACATCATTTGAGTCAATTGGAGGTGTACCTGTGGATTTATTAAAGTCCAGCCTTCAAACTCAGCACCTCTTTGTCTGACATCATAAGGACAAAATTCCGACAAAATTACCTCAGGAAAAACAAATGAGGACCTCCACAAGTCTGTTTCATCTTTGAATGCAAATGTCAGAAAGTTCTGTGTTAATCTGTACAAATAATACTATGCAAGAATACCAGGAAGCCATCATACCATTCAGGAAGTGGACACATTCTCTCCCCTATTAATAAACATACTTTGGCCCAAAAATTGTAATAAATCCCAAAACAACAGCAAAGAACTTTGTTAAGACACTGTAGGAAACCGGTTTAAAAAAAAAAGAAGGTTTATCCGCAGTAATCTATAAAAAAAAAAAAATTATATCCCCAGTAAGATGAGTCAACATAAATCAACATAACCTGAAAGCGATGAAACAACCAGAACCACCAGAAAAAAAAGACAGACTACAGTTTGCAGATCTACATGGGGACAATGATCTTACTTTTTGTAGAATTTTTTTCATCTGTTCTGTAAAAGATTTAACTTGTTGGAGATACTGACCATCATTATTTCTTGGGGATAAATAGAGAGGCTTATTCTGTGGGAAGAAAATGAAGCTATTTCTGGGGGGAAAGTAGGGAGTCAAGAGCAATGGGCTAAAATTTCAGCAAGAAGGCAATGTCTCAAAATACTAAGTGTATGTACAATTCAGATCCACTGGAATGTGAGTAAATAAATCAAGACTTAAATAAATCTTGACTTGACGAAACAGTCACAAAAATAAATATTAACACATTAATATTATTATGATA
The DNA here is from genome assembly GCA_028565275.1 of Leiocassis micropogon. Classification (NCBI taxonomy): domain Eukaryota; kingdom Metazoa; phylum Chordata; class Actinopteri; order Siluriformes; family Bagridae; genus Leiocassis; species Leiocassis micropogon. The sequence continues at coordinate 22,848,010 of JAOVVA010000001.1, forward strand.
TTTAAGTATCCTTTATCAGTGTGAGAACTGGGCTCTAGCATGTCCTGCCAGGATCTTAAATCTGGCCTAAAATGGTGTCACTGTCATTCTCACGTACATGTGCAGATACTCATTGTTCAGCCTGGAGTGATACTTGGTTTTCATTATGTTCATTGTGGAGACGCTGCCTCGCAGCTGTATGTGGAGCCGAACATGGTAAAAATGTATTTCCTCGGACTTGGGAAAGCTGCGTCAGAGATCATTTGATTCTCAGCTGAGCACTGTCAGTGGTCTCATCTGAAGCTAAGCTTACACATGGTGCCTTATGAATGGCCTCATCCAGCTGGGTGAGCATATCCTCCCTTTTCTTTGTGGCTGAAGATGGTAGGATATGTATTTGCTTAATCTAAACTCTTCTTTCCATTTTCCGTTCAAACAATGTTTCCAAGCCACTCTGAATGAACATTCATTAGAACGCTGTTGGCCAGTGAAAGAATGGGTGAGGATTCTGGTGGAATGATCATATTGCACGCTGAGACTGATAATTTTCTGTGACCTCAGCTCAGCTCAGACTTCAGGTGGTAATTTTCTTCAAAAACTTTGTGCTTTGACTCATAGTGGCGTTTCACATTGCCATTTTTAATGAGAGCCACAGCCTCTAAACATATGAGACACACTGGTTTTGTGTTCCCAGAGGGAAGAATGAACATATACAAATCTGTCCATTACAGGTTAAAAGCCCTGTTTTCACAGTCAACTTTTCTCTTTTTAGACATTGGCATTAGTTATTATATTATTATAAATATATATGTCAGGGTTTCTCTGCCTGTCTCTTACTCCCTCTGTCTGCCACTCTCTCCTACTTTCTATATCCGTATTTCTGTGTTGCATCAAGTAAGCTGGCTTCAATTGGTCTGTGAGTTTCCGGGGCTACCAACCCAGTACCATGAAGAAGGGAAAAGCTGCGCCGGTTAAAAATTAAGCGCATCATCAGGTTATTTTATATTATCCGCCTTTTATTGACCCCTATAGTAGAGGGAATCCGCGTGCAGATCCGCATGCTACCATTACCTGCTAATGGAGTGTGCGGTCAATTCGCTGACGCTCCTCACACCACTCCAGCAGATATAGTACTACGTCACTGTATGGCATAAAACACATAGCTACTGATGTGTGAAGATACTGCCTACTGTTTCAAGGTGGGTCAGTCACCCCGCTACAATGGCACAGTTTTTCCTCGTAGTTCCTCATAGTCTACTGTTACATTCAGCAAAGAATGCCTGTAACAACTGAATGTATGTTGACAGACATGTGCTGCTCAGTAAAAATGTATTTTTCCTAAAAATGACATGTAAACTCAATCAGGTGAAGCTAGCTAATCACCTTCTTAATGATGACACAGAAAGCTTTGCACATCCAGACTTTGCAATATTTGCCTATTCTTTGCAAAATTGCTCAAATTTAGTTCAATTTGATGATGACTGTTTGTGAACTGCAAGTTATTCCACAGATATTTATTGGGGTTTAAGTCTGGGCACTGGACAAGGACATTCGTGGAGAATTTGTGAGATTTTTATCACATGTACACAGTGACCACTTTTTATCATAAATTCCCGCAACTGCTTCAGAGTTGCTGTAGGCCGCTTGGTAGCTTCATTTACTAGTTTCCTCCTGGCTTTTTCATCCAGGTTGGAGCCATGTCCTGAACCCATAGAGGGTCTGTGTTGTACCAAATACCTTCCAGTTCTTTATAATAAACCTTACGGTGCCTCTAGGCAGTGATAAAGCCTTTGAATTTCTTTATATATGTCTCCTGACTAGAAAGATGTCCTGTTCCAGGAAGAAACTGCGTTGTACCAAGTACCTTCCACTTCTTAATAACAGAAGTGTTTCTTGCTTCACTTGCATTACCAGGGACTGAAATGCTCCAGCTTTTCATGCTAAGCTAATCCAAATGGCCACAGCTACAGATCACAATTGAAAGTCAAATGGCTTTTTGTTCCATTGAGTAGGTGATTAGCTTCATCCGATTGAGTTTACAAGTAATTTTACAAGTGATCTTTCCCATAGCAGTGATTCTGTCTTTTATGTTACAAGTTTGTGTCATGTTATGTCATGTGCAAAACCTATTAAGTACCATGATGAAACTGGCTTTTATGAAGACCATCAAAAGAAACCAAAACCAAAACTTACCTCCGCTGCACCTTACCTTTTGCCTTAAAAGTCATAGCACCTCAGATTAGAGCTACTAGGAAGGCTTTACAGAGCATAGGTAGCAGACACATCTCAATGTCAGCGGTTCAGAGAAGATTATTGCATATTTTGGATACCTTCAACATTGTTTTACAATATAAAAGGAAATACGAATCAGGAAAGATCATGGATGGTGTGTCCAAACTTTTGACTGGATATATGTGTGTGTGTGTGTACATATAATCACTTTTATTATTATTTATTATTATTAATATATTCTAATATTTGACTATTTCTGTGTTGTAGGACTGGACAGCCCTATTAATATAACCAAAGATGTGAGTACGCACACTCGGGCTGTGAAGCTAAAACAGCAGTCATTACAGGATAGACTTGAGCTGTGTATTCTGGAGCTGAAGAAACTCTGCATTAGAGAGGCTGTGAGTAATGTTCAAAGTACACACATGCACACGCTTCAAACAGACGTTCTCTTGTTTATGACCAAATTTACAAAGAACTTGGAACAGCAAAATCAACTCAACTAAATTCTTGATTTACCTTTTGTCAGAACACATATTTTCCATGTCTGGAAAATATTTCATTTTTTTTATGCAAAAACATTTCCTGTAACTTTAAGGTTATAAACTGATCTGTAGATATGTTTGATTTTTAAAGCAGTGACGTTTAAATCTTTGTAGCGGTTATGAATTTGCTGTTTAAAATATGACAACTGGAGGTAGTGCTGATATATTTTTATTTGTGAGAAAAAAATTCCTTCCTTGAGTCACTTCCTGAGTCCCACACAGTAAAAAAATGTGCTTTTTGTAAGCTTGCATGGGCTTGTTTCTGATGACACCTCTGTGAGCTCTCTGTCACAGTAAGTACTGAAGTCATTCTTTAGTGACTGTGTGTCTATTGTCTGTACTTAAGACAGACACACCCCTGATGTGGTTCACCATAGCTAGCCATGTGAAAGGTTCTTCCACAGTTACAGAAATATCAACCAAAACATTACTGTATAGATCTCAAACAGAGCTGATGTTAGAAGAGACAGTAGGATTCCCCTAGGAAGCAGGATGAGGAAGGAAAAAGAACATATTCATATTAAATATTGTGCAAGTTTACAGTAGGTAAGAACACAAACTTGTCTGGACTTGACTGAATGAAACAATCCATACAGGATAAGCAGGAGCTCCAGTTGAAGCCACACTTGTTCGTTTATATACCTCTGAAAAAAAAGTATGAAATTACAAGTATTGACATGCCCAAAATGTCATTTTTGGAACTCTGAATTTGTTCACTCCCTACAATTAAATAATAAATATTACTCTTCTTTCATACAGGAGCTCACTGGACATTTGTGTTCTGACTATCCTCTGTTGCCTGGAGAGAAACCACCGCAGATACGCAAACGCATTGGGGCTGCTTTCAAGTTGGATGAGCAAAGCATTCTGAACAAAGCAGAGGTATAAAATGAAATCAAATAATATATCATGACATAATTATCTGTCATAAGACATAAGACCTAAACTAAAAGAATTTTGTATATGTGTATATATACAGTACAGGCCAAAACAGTTTGGACACACCTTCACTCATTCAATGTGTTTTCTTTATTTTCATGACCATATACATTGGTAGGTTCTCACTGAAGGCATCAAAACTATGAATGAACACATGTGGAGTTATGTACTTAACAAAAAAAGGTGAAATAACTGA
>JAOVVA010000001.1:22865936-22883873 GCA_028565275.1 Leiocassis micropogon
AAGTCTCTGTTCATTTCATTTTAGAAGGTGTTTTATGAACACATCAAACGTTTAATGAGGCAGCCTTCAATAGTTTATTAATAAAAGTTCAGCCTTTGTTAAGTTTAGCTTTATCAGCCTTTAGCACACCCAGACTTGAGCGAGAGTTAGCCATCACAGTGGGGCAGATGGGTGACAATTAGTCCACATCATCATGCAGCCAAAATTAAGGTTTGGCCATGGGAACACCACTTGTCCAACAGGTTCTTCTCCTCAGTTCAGCGTCTGCTGAGAAACCTGAAAGAGATCCGGTTATAGAAGAAGACTCTATTATGAGGGAAGTGACATTAGCTACAGTAAACCTTGGCCTTAAGCACCTGGCTTAATCAGGTGTACCCCAGGAGTCAGGGCGTCAGACATGAGTAATCGTAGGGTCTTAGGCAAAGGTTAGGTTTTCTTAGATAGTTATTAATGTAGGGGTTACTGATACATCTTCGTCAGTCAGAGGTTACTAGGAATAACTTTATAGAGGTGTTGAAATAAGCGAAGACGATGTCCAATCCTTTAATATGCTTTGGCACAATGTTAATGCAACACATGGTGATGTAGCTTACACCAGTTTATGGTTACTGCTGGATGTCCAGGTGTTGCACAAAAAACAATGTGGGCTTTATAGAAATTTGGAGTAATTTTGAGGGCAAAGCTGGTCTGTTTGGGTGGGACAATGTCCATCCCACTCAGGAAGGTGCTGCTCTTCTTGCATAGCAGCGTCGTTTCAAAACAGGCCTAGTTAATTGGTGAGAATCCAGAGAGCGGGCCAGGGAGCGGACAAGCTGGTTAAACCGACCATGTCATCGGTCAGATTCCACCATATTAAGACTGTGTCTGTTCCTTGAGCTATACAAAAATGTACAAACTCTTTTTTCAAAACCTAATCAACATAAAATTAGCACACTGAACCTAGTCATTAAATTAGCTTTGTTTGAGCAGAAGAATCACCAGACTGTGTTGGGCTCCGGCCCTTTACTACTGTAGCTGAACAACCCTGCTATACATTATGTGTAAAACCCGGACTAAAACCAATTCCCAAAATGTTTTTCATATGGTTTATTGTATGAACTGTATGGTACACAGTTCGTTATAGTTATTTACAGTGGTGGGTGAATGCTGTACACAAATGCCATACTTAAGTAAAAGTAAAGATACCCCAAGGAAAATTATTATTTAATTAAAAGCACCCGCTTTACATTTCTACACGTCTCTCTGACATGGCATCAGATGTGTGCCGGAGAACAGAGCGCAGGTGGAAGAGCTGCTGTTAATGATTAAAGAGCAGGTCAGGTGTGAGAACATCTGGAGAACACTGGTGGTCTTGAGTAAATTACTCTGGAAATAAAAACACGACAAAGTCAGAGCTGAAAGAAGTCAGTTACAAACACAAAAGCACAACTAGAACAAACTCTGCACCCAGCGCTGACATGAACATTTCTAACACTGAAAATAACAAGCGTATAAAACCCAGATGACTCTGCGGGTGTTGGCAATAACACTGACCCTCATCCCTAAAGTCTGCACTGAGGATTTACAACAGCGACAGGAAAACTCCCAACCGATGACAACTGATGCTGTACAGAACACCACAGGTGAAGTGAAGTTATTCATTACAGAACCATTAACAAAGCAAACAAAGCACTGTGAATCACTGAGTGTTGTAATGCAGGAGGATGAAGGAACAGAGTCCAAACACTTCTAGACCTGAAGGAACAGATAAACCGGTTTCTATGGCAGATAAAAGGAGAAAGAAATGTGCCGTTAATAAACTACTTTCTGGACAAAGCAAAATCAAGTTTAAGTTTCGTTTATTTGTCATATGCATGTCAACAAAGAGCCAACAGTACAATGAAATGCTTAGGACGAGAAGAGCCAGTCAACTTGTATATGTGAGTGTATATGTGAGTGTATATGTGAGTGTATATGTGAGTGTATATGTATGTGTGTACGTGTATGTATGTATGTATATGCATAAGTGAGTGTGTGTGTGTGTGTGTGTGTGTTATGGCACATGGTCACATACTGTACATTAAACCTACACATGATTTTACATCAAGTTTGTATTGCACAATGTCTATAAATAAATTTAAAGGTGTCCTAGTGCAGCCATTTCTTTAAAACGATAAACAAGACTATAGACTTTGAACAAGACCATGACGTATGAGGCTATGAACATAACTGTGAACTTTCATAGAAACCAATCGATTAAAATTGAACCAAGACTGAAAAAGGGGTGGAGGTGTTTGGCAGTGGGTGGGGTGTTAGTGGGATGGGTGTAAGTGTTTAATGGTGGAATTTCTTTTAATGAAAAAAAAATTATAATAATTACACACTAGGAAAGTTACTGATAATATCTGTGTATTTCTTGTTTATTTTAATTTGCTTTGGTAACATTGTTAATACATGTCGTGTCAATAAACCACATTCTGGTGCTCATTCTTTGATATGACGCCTCCTTTTTCCCTTCCTGTGATCCCTTGATGCCATGAAGCTACTATTTACCAATTCAAGTACAGTTTAAGTTTAAGTTCACTCTGCCACCCAGTTTCAAGAATCGAAAGCCTTCATACCAAGTCCCTACCTGGCCTTAATGCCCTGGACTGTACCCTTTATGTCAGAACTGAAGACGAGGAAATTTGGGGATGTCCTGGACGTCTTATAACACTCTGGAGTGGTGCCTTTATTTTGAATTATATATAGTGTTAAAAATTATGAGAATATTATTATTGTTTTATAGGTTTTTGTTTAATGTTACAACTGTTACTGTGTTCAAAGTAAGAGTATTTAATAATCCTTTGGTGTCTGCTGGTCTTTGGGGGCCTTGGAGAAGTTTTGGCACGCCCTGACATTTGTGCAAATTTCAGTCACTTATAAACATATGAATGCATTAATATGTTTGTATTTAGGAGAAAATAATAGTTATGTGTGGTTATAACTGAAACCGAAAATGAAATGAAAAACTGTCGCTGAAATAAGGCCACAAAACACATTCAAAACATTTTTGTTAACTTTTGCAAACTGGATATTGTAGCCTAGAGTTTTTTCTTCGATATGATGTGAAAATCATTTTGCTTCCTTATTCAAGAATAACAATATATTGATTTCAATTTTCTAAGACACTTTTTGTGACAACCGTCTTGTTTAGAAGCGCCACATGCGAGGAGGCGTGAATAATCCTATGATAAGATCATGTGATCAATGATCAATACATTATGAACGACTGATATTCACAAACATCTGTAACTATACAACTGTACAACAATCTGTACAAACTATGAAAGAGACAATGAAAGGCAATGCGTTGCATAGGTGAAAGCTGAGAATTATTTTTTATATTATCATGAATGAATGATATAAGACTTACTCTTACTTACATATAAGTAAACAACTTGCTGGAATAACGTCTGCTGGAGCAATTCACTCTCCACAATACAACTGTTCGTCGTCAGAGTCACGTTCTTCTTCTTGCTGATGCACGTAAATTCTTCCTCACTGCACAGAACCATCTAAAGAGCAATCTAGTGTGCCGTCTTCCAAATTTATCCGAAAGTCAATGAATTTATGTGTAAACTTGATGTAAGTCATGACGTCATATTACACATAAATGTATATGGATAACAATGTAAAATGGTGCATCAGCAAGCAGAGGCATGAATACAGAGCAGGTGATAAGAACATGTTATGATCAATAGAACGATGATTGGTCATAGCAATCTCACATGCACATTAGGCATTATAGGAAAGGTTAATATGGGTATTATATAGGTATTAAAGTAGAGCAGCGTTGCTAAATATTTATTGGGCGCTGATGAGATCAGCCCTTGACTACATGTCTACAGCAAAAACTAAACTAACAGACTGCATAACAATGGTTCAGACATTTGCCTACTCTGGGTTCCTGCCCATGTAGGCATTAGGGGGAACGAAATAGTTGACAAATTAGCCAAGCAAGCAATGAAATTGCAAAGGGTAGACATAGAAATTGAGTATTGAGCAAAGCAGAAGTCAAAACCGACAATCAAAGAACACATGAAGAAGGTGTGGCAAGAATACTGGGACAGTGGGACTACAGGAAGACATCTGTATATGATACAAAACCAGGTGGGAAATAGTATAAAGGAAGGCAGGAACCGAAGGGAGGAAGTAAGTATAACAAGACTGAGAATAGGACATGGAGGACTCAATATCATACACTCCATACAACACATCTGGGCCATGTGCTCACTCCAGGCAACGATCAAACACGTTTTAATAGACTGCAATAAATACAGATGGATACGGGAAAATCTAGAGGCAGCACTGGAAAAAGAAAACACTGAAATCACAATAAAGAGCTTAGTATGCAAAGCATCTCAAAGGTACTTAATGTTTTAATGGAATATTAAAGGAGATAAGCATGCTGCACAGAATTCTATTATATTTTTTTCTAATGTAATGCTCTATACTCCAGTCCAGTAGGTGGCGATAAACTAAAAGCTGGATGCCACCCGCCAATAAACCCAGAGAAGAAGAATTCTTTCTCTTGCTGCTCCAAACTCCACAACAGTTAGCGGCGGTATTGCGCCATCACGGTAGATTTGCAACTACTATTAGGAGAAGCAGTAGGACCCTATCTTTAGTGTTTTGCTTTCCAGTCGGAATGATTTGCTGACGGACTGTCACGGACGAGCAATTGTTTTAGCGAGGGAAAAAAAAAAATGAAGTTTACATCCGGGTTTTAGGAATCTACAATATTTCATTCTTGAGTACGGTACGTATGTGGATAAACATGACATGTATTTTCTTTTTGCAAATACTTACACATTTTCATGGTATAAAAGAAGACATTGTTTGCATTAGCAGACAATGCTATCCATGCTCTATCCATTAGTCAGAAGATTTTTGCTAAGTTGAGATCATTTTACTGATTAGTAACATTACCACTCTGTCGGTTATATTGTGACATGTCTTACATAAATGTTTCTTTTCTTGTAGGTTATTTATTGGAGTTTTTTCTAAAAATGGAGAATAGTAATCAGAGCTTTGGCACTGAGGGATGTAGTGACCCATCCAACCTTGTTTCAGAAGATGGGAAAAATATTAAAGCAGTGGTGTGCCAGCGTTGTGGATCAAAAGTACTCTGCCCAGGCATGGCTGTATTTGCAGAAAAACAGGTAAGATGACAATATTTGTTTAAATAATGCTCAAAGTGAAATGTGGACAGAATTAAATATTAATATCTTAAGAATTTAATACAGAATTTAATATTAAATTTTTAACAAGATGTTTTTTCATGTTTTCATAGTTGTGCCTTTCAATTTTCAGTGCAACTAACTTAATACGTGTATGCTTTCATTTTGTTTAATACTCATGCCCATGATGACCAGCTCTTTCTACCCTCGATGCAAAAGAAGACCAATAACCAGTCTCAAGGAACTTTAAATGGAGATACTTTAACAGCTCACTGGTTGGTGGATGATATGTACACCTTTGAGAATGTTGGCTTCAGCAAAGATGTAGGCAAAATAAAATATCTTATCTGTGCTGATTGTGAGATTGGACCCATTGGATGGCACAACCTTGATGACAAGAAATGTTTCTACATTGCACTGGATCGAGTTAAACATGTGTAGAGTGTTTACGATTGTTTTGCACAAGATCGTGCTGCACAACCTGCTTCCTCTTGTCCATCTTTTTTTTTTTATGTAGCTTTAAACATGCATCCTTGATCAGTACACTGGGAGTAGTGTTTGACATTGTAAAGGTTATGTTTTGCATTTTCACGTTCTGTCAGTTCACATTTCTTTTACATATGCTTGATTTCTATCACTAAAGGATTTGTTTTCCTAATGCAAATGTACACCAGTCAGAAAAGTATTTTGAACAGTTGTTATTAAAGTCAAATGCCTTTCTAGCGGCTTCAAGTATTATATGATCACTTTGTGTTGTAGATTGATTTTTTTTTTTTCCAAGAACATGCTGTAGGACTAGGTCCAAAAAACAACAACGGTGTTTGCAAAGTATTCTTAAAGGATCCAGATAGCTAGATAGCTTTAAAATTGTGTTATATGATCCTAACTGAAAATTCACTTTTTATATAAATATATATTGTGTGTGTGTGTGTATAGTGGTGGTAAAAAGTGTCTCACCTAGGTGACAAGGTGAACTTTCAGAGATGATCATATGACACCATTTTTCCTAATACTTCTTATCTTATGCTTCTTATCTCCAAATCCATGCTTCGCTTTTTGTAAATGTTCATACATATTATCAGATAAAAAGAAATACATTTACTGAATATGATTTCATGCCCTTTTATGTAGTGTCTGTAGCTGTTTTGAATTAAAATCTTTTAATGGTCTTAATTGTCATTTGGATGAAACTTGGCCAATTTAGATTTCACATGAAAAGGCATAAACCTGAAGAAGATTGCATTATTCTAAAATGCAAAATTGTTCAGATATTGACACATGAATTTGACATGGTTACAGACATTACAGATTTTTTTGGGGAAAATCCTTAATTTAGCAATTTAAGCAACATTTTTTACACGCCATATGCTTCTGGAAGCTTACACCAATTTTCGTATAAATAATCAAAGAAATATGAATCATTTTAATAGATTTTTTTTTTTTTTGTAAGCGAAACAGTATAACGCTGAAAAAAAATCTCTCCAAAACGGCTGAAGTTAGCAACTTATAATTTTTAGGGAAGCAAGGTTGGTCACTTCCATGTTGCATGAAGTTCAAAAGTAGCACACATTTTCTGTATTTATGGAAAACAAAAAAATAAAATAAAATCAGCATTAAAACTGTGTCTTGACCGTAAGACAAACATATAAAACATTTTTAATGCATGTCTTTAAAATCATGGAATTGATTACACCGTGCAAAGTCCTGTTTAATTAAGAGTTTTAGTTCCGTACACAGGGTGAGTGATGTGTGCAGTTCGGCGGCACTGCTTCCGCGTTGACGTGCGCTACGTGCAAACAGATGCGGTGCGAATGGAAAAGAAGCGTTGATGGCTGTTTCATCGCTAGAAAAGAAAAAACAACCATTTAAGCATGTTTAAAGCCGAATGAGATACCGCGGTAAGCTATCATACACACAACAGTCATTTTTCTACTTCGAGTAGTTTTCTCGTTCGAAAAATCGCATGTTGCAAATCCTAGCCATATTCGGACCAGGCCTACATGCGCGAGATAAAATAAATCTCTCTGTCTCATATAATTGCGGTGGACATTTGTAAGTTGTGGGTAATATTTTGGTGTTAATTGGATCATATCGCTTCCGACTTGACGTTAAACGTCATATGCAGGAGGTAAACTTCAGAGAGTCTATTTAAAGAAGTAGTTCCGGTACGGTTCTCAGCTGTTGTACATCAATCCGCGCAATTGCCTTTTGTTTAACTAATTTCTAATGTACGTGTTGTTTAGTAAATCCATTTACTGCATGTTTTACTTCGTATATATCAAGTAATATTATCTAAGACTAAATATATCAAGTTAAGACTAAATAATATTTAAGAGGAGAAAGTTTGACGCCAACGTAAAAGCTAAAACGATTGATCGAATTTATAAACTGTTTATGCGTCACTGTTTTTGGCATTATTATTATTATTATTATTAACTATATTTGCATGATGCTGACATTTTGACTACTATGCTGGAATATAACATGAAGACCGACGCTGTTCAATTTTTTTTAATGACCGTGAAGTGTGTTAAACGGTGTTAATATTACATACTTTGTAGAACTCGGCGGTTATAAAAATGCATTACTTGTTAGCGTAGGTGTTAAATGTAAATATGCCTCTTTAACAGTTTAATGAACCGTGTAGAGCGACAAGTAGTGAAGAGGAGGGGACGCTACTTTTCATACGATGCCCTAACGTCAACCCCTTGCTGTGTACAGTCCAAAGTAGGTGAGGATGCTAATTATCAGACTTTATGTAACCATTCTTTATTATACACAAGAGAATATTTTACACACCTTTATATTAAACAGTGTATTACAGTTCCTACATGTCATCGCTTGGATGTAGTTGCCCAGAATGACCCAACCTCGACCTAACGAGTTTATTCCACCGCCGGAATGTCCAGTGTTTGAGCCTAGCTCGGAAGAATTTGCCGACCCGTTTGGGTTCATCAACAAAATACGCCACATTGCAGAAAAGTCTGGCATTTGTAAAATCCGACCACCGCGGGTAAGTTTTTTTTTTAAATTATTATTTATTTTTTTTAAATGCTGCTGCATATGAAACGGAACCATCGTTGTGTTGCTTTTTTAATCACTGTTTGTTCCATACAGTTAAGTCTGAAACACTTCTTAAAGGCAGGTTTTCAATATGGCGGATTGCGGCTCTGGTGTAACTGTTATCTGTGGCGAACCAGTTGTCCAACCAGCAACAAAAACATCTCGTATATTGCAAAGGAATCGGTCCTCCCTGGGTAGACGTGGTGGTAGCCTACTGTTGTTACACCATTGCTTGTGTAGGGCATCTAACAAACAGGAACGAGCAAATCAAGACTGTAGTACCCCTTAAAGTGCAGAGCATTTTAGCCAGTATTTGTTTTGATGTTTTTGAAATAAAAATATGTAAGGGCTCCGGATTGTGTAGTATAAAGTGACATTTCTTTCAGCACAAAATAGGCAAAGCAAATTGTTCTCTTAGCACAAAATGGGCAATTTGAACTGAACTGAATTTAGGGTTTGTTTGTTTTTTACCAATTAAACAAACATGAAACATGACTGAGCAAAAACAAACAAACAAACAAGTCATATATGCAAAGAAATAGTACACATGATCACATGTTTTTATGGTTGTTTTCCGTTTTTTCCATGAATAATAATAATAATATGCTCATTTTGAGAGTTTTGCGACATCATTCCCATATTCTGGTAGTGGTAAAATTTACCCTTTATAAAAGTAATGATGACTTTTGTTCTACCTGACATGTCCAAACACCAAAACACACGGTTTGAAGTCTGAAGCCTCCCTGGTAACACACACATTTTTATCATCTTTGACGTATACTGTGTTGCCGGCACGTATCTGTGCTGCTTGGGTTTTAATAGTTTAAATTGAAGGGCGTTTTATTATAAATTGACCGTCAAATTGTATTTAGACACAATTCCATTTTAAATATTTTTTTCTTAGCATTATGCTAAATTATTAAAACAGCTCTATCTTGCAATAATTTACTACACTCATCAGTTTCAATTAGTTTTTGCTTCATAATCTTATGAATTCTTAACCACATTACTTATTTGTTACATTTTTTAAATTTTTTTTACCATGTTTCCTGTTGAACTGCCATTGACTTTAATGTCACTTTAGTTCAAAGCACATAATTTCTACATTTGTATTTTTTTATGGTGTAAAACAAAAACATTCCTTCAGCAGTGTAGTGGAGCAGATGAGGGACTAATTTAGGCCCGACTATTAGCGTGATGTTAAAAGGTGGTGTAATAGGTTGAAAAGGTTTTTTCATGATTTTGTTACCAGTAGTTGAAAGTGAAATGTGTGTGTGTAGGTGAAAAGTGAAGTTTGCATTTCATGGCCCAGCACTTCCCAGTTACGCACCACAGAGTGATATGTTCGTTAATGCATTTTACTTTCAGTGTTTATCATATGCGGTGAAAGTATGATTAAGTGTAAAGCATTTTAGATTATCTTAAAATGCCTCATAAATCACACGTTTGGACACAAGTTTGTATTAATTTTTGACATTCTGGAACAATGCTGTATTTTTTCAAAATTAAGAAATATTACATATGACTTTAGGTAATTAACAAAGAGCACAACAGTCAGTTGTTATTTTATGACATAAAGGTCACCTGTGCTGGAATAGTTCTTGCAGAACGGTTTTGTCAAGTGCATTTGCAAATTCCATCAAGCACTCAAGAAGACCTTCCCAGGAAAGCAAGACCAAAACTTACATCTGCTGCAGAGGAGAAGTTAATTTGCATTTACCAGTTTCAAAAATAACCAATTAACTGAATTGACTGAGAGCTTTACAGAGCAGAAGTAGTTAAGATTTTAACTACTAAGTATCTTAATATCAACTGTTTAAAGGAGATTACATATTTTGGATGCCTTCAGTATTGCTTTACAGTGTAGAAAGAAATAAAAATCAGCAACGATCTAATGTAATTAGAAGGTGTTCAAACTTTCGACCCTTAATGTATACCAAATGCACTGCATGTTAATATATATATATATATACCCTTATAGCATGTGGCTAGAATAAATGATAAAATATTCGATATACAATAAATTTTCTATTTCAAAAGTGTTGTCGGTTGCAAATTACACATAATTAGTCTCAGCTTGGTCTCATATATTTTTTTTAGGGGTGGCAACCGCCATTTGCCTGTGATGTGGACCGACTGCATTTTACCCCACGCATACAGAGACTTAATGAATTGGAGGTAAGTACTGTGTCAGTCTCCTGCATGTAAGGGTTTGTGTGTGTGTGTGTGTGTGTGTACTACCAGTCAAATGTTTGGACACAACTTTGCCTTCAGTGGTTTTCATTTTTATTATTTTCAACATTGTACATTAACACTGAAGACATCCCAACTGTGAAACATGTATGGAATTATCGAAAAAGAGGTTAAACAACCAAGAATATGTTTTATATTTTAAATTGTCCAAAGTAGGTACATTTAGCTTTAAAGACAGCTTTGTGCACGGTCACCTGGAATGATTTTCAGTTCACATTTGTGCCTTGTCCAGGGTCGTCATTAGATCATTGGAAAACTATAAAAATCTGGTGAGCCCAAATCTAATATTTTGGTTCTAACTGCCATGTCTTTGTTAGACACACAGAGGGTGAACAAACGGTTCCTGCATGTGTGGTTCCCACTGTGAAGCATGGAGGAGGAGGTGTGATGATACTTTGCTGTTGACACTGTTGGTGACTGTTGGTTAGACTAAACTGAGGACACACTTAACCAGCATGGCCACCACAGCATTTTGCAGTGACATGCCATCCCATCTGGTTTGCACTTAGTGGGATCATCATTTGGACAATGACCCCAAACAAACTATGTTTTGTAAAGAGCTATTTGCCTAGGAAAAAGAGTGGTTGGGTGCTTTATCAGATGACCTGGCCTCCACAATCAACCGATCTGAATTCAGTTGAGATTGTTTGAGATGAGTTGAATTACAGAATGAGTGTACGAAGCTTTCTCCAACACCAAAAGTGGCTACTTGTATAAATATAAAACATTTTCTGAATTATTTAATATTGATTTGTTGACTACACAATGGCATATTTGTTCTTTCATCCTTTCAGTGTCTTTAGTGTTAAATATACAAAGTTGAAAACAATAAAAATCAAGAAAAAACATTGAATAGGAAGGTGTGTTCAAACTTTTGAGAAGTACTGCAGATGCGCACACACCCACAAATTTCCTTGCCAAAAAATAAAGTCGCACACACTAATATTCATTGGATCGTCTTTGACTTTGGTGATGGCCCTGGAATAACTTTGATACACTTATGCACAATGTTTTATTCCATCCAGAGTTGCATTAATTTCTCTCCAAGCTCTTGTATTGATGTTAGGAGAGTCGAAACGCTGTGTAACACCTTTTCCAACACATTCCAAAGATTCTCAATGGGGTTAAGGTTTGGACCTGTGGTGGCCAATCCATGTGTGAAAATGATGTCTTGTGATCTCCATGAACGACTCTTTCACATTTTGAGCCTGATGAATCATGGCATTGTCATCTTGGATTGTGCCTGTGTCATCAGGGAAGAAAAAGCCATTGATGGAAAAATCTGGTTATTCAATATATATATATTATATTCTGGCAGTAAGCCGATGGGTGCATCACATCTTACCTAGAAGCATACAACACTCGGTTGGTCCACATCTCTTCCATTTGAGAATGATGGAGGCTTTCAATGCTCCATAAAATTTATTGTATCCCAGCTCATATGTGTATTAACAAAATCCTGTCTCGAGCTCATAGATGTGTTTTTACACTGAAATGCATAATCTGCTGTGAGACCTTATATAGACAGGTGTGTTGCTTTTTTAATGATGATGAATGAAGTCTCAAGTACCACCGAAAGGATGCACCAAACCTCAATTGCAAGTGTCATATCAAAGGGTCTGAATACTTATGTAAATGGAATATTTCAGTCTCTGTTTTAATAACGTAAAACACTCCAAACACCTGTTTTTACTTTGTAATTGTGTGTGCGTGTGTGTGTTCGCACATGTGAATGAAACTCTCCTGGGGAAATAACTTGCACTTTTAATGGCTACCATCTACCAGTCTAGCTATAGCAGGGAGCAACGAATAAGATGTATTAGATGGTGGCACCAGGGAAAAATAACTGAATTAAATTTTAAGTGGTAGCTACTAATATTTGTTTTCTTTTTTCAAATATTTCAGGCTCAAACCAGAGTCAGACTCAATTTTCTGGACCAGATAGCCAAGTTTTGGGAGCTGCAGGGTTGCGCATTAAAAATACCTCATGTGGAGCGCAAATCTCTGGACCTGCATCTGCTCTACAAAGTATGAGATTAAACATAGCTTGTATTCTGCTTTTTTATCACCTTGGCATTAAAAATTATTGCCCTAAACTGTTTGTCTCTGTGTGCTCTGCAGTTGGTTATGGAGGAAGGCGGCTTTGACATGGTCTGCAGGGAACGAAAATGGACCCAGATTGCTCTGAAGATGGGCTTTGCTGCTGGCAAGGCAATTGGATCTCACTTACGTGGACACTATGAGAGGATTCTCTACCCTTTCTACCTATTCAAGGCAGGCGCCAATCTTGTGGTGAGGCATTTATGCTCTCATTGTTACTTTGTCCTTTGGTACATACGGATGACCATGGCACCAGCACCAGTAAATAAATTCGGGCAGATAGAGGTCATGAGGTTGGTGTCTCATACAGTACCAATCAAAAGTTTGAACACATATTGTAATTCAACGTTTATACTGGAGATTTTGGAACAGCATAATTAATTAACAACAAAAAAGGCAGTTGTTATTTTGAAACACATACAGTATATGGGATTGATGATGCTTCCATTCCATACTCTGCTGTTTACTCTTTTAGGCTCATAGTGCTGAATCCATTTTTCGTTATGAGTAATGATCCTCTTTCAGAAACTTTCACCTTCCTTAGAGTATTAGTCCAAAGATGTGATAGACTAATCATACAGGAAACAATTACAGCAAGTTATTGCTGCTAAAGGTGGATCTACAAGCTATTAAATTGCATTTGCAAAACCCGTCAAGCACCATGATGAAACTGGCTTTCATAAAGACCATCCCAGTAGGCAAAACCAAAACTTGCTTTTCAAAGAATTACCAATTAGAGCTTTTATGATGGCTTTACAGAGCATAAGTAGCAGACACATCTCATCAGCTGTTCAAGGGAGGTTATTGCACATTTTGGATGCCTTCAGCATTGTTTTACAATGTAGAAAAAAGTAAAAATTATGAAAGACAAATTTTTGACTCAATCTGTTTTTGTGTGTGTATTTATGTGTACTGTGCGAAAGTATTAGGCAGGTATGAAGAAATGCTAGAAAGTAAGAATGCTTTCAAAAATATGTATTTTAATTGTTAATCTTTGTCAAATTTACGAAATGCAAAGTGAGCAAACAAGAAAAATCTACCTCAAATCTGTCTGGGATTACATGAAAAGACAGAAGGATTGGAGGCAGCATACATCCACAGAAGAGCTGTGGCTAGTTCTCCCAAGATATTTGGAGAACTAGCCATCTGCCAAGTTCCTTCGAATCTGTGTGTAAATTTACCTAGAAGAATTGATGCAGTTTTATGGACAAGGGGGATCACACCAAATACTGCTTTAATTTGGATTTCTCTTGTTCATTGCACTTCTATTTTGTTAATTGATAAAAACAAACTATCAACATTTCTGTTTTTGAAACAGTTTAACTTTACAACCAATCCCGTCCCCCCACCTGTCAAATACCCTTGAATAGTACACCACATACACATACATGCACACACTGTGCATCTCAATAAATTAAAATATCATGGAAAAGTGTTTATTAATATTTATTTCAAATGGTAAAAACTCTCATATTACGATTTCATTACACATAAAGTGAAATATTCCATGCCTTTTGCTTTAATTTCAATGATTACGGCTTACGGGGAAAAAAACCAGTATCTCAAAATAATAGAATATTTCTAAAGATCAATTAAAAATTACTTATAATACAGAAATGTCCAATTTTATGTGCCTTTATGCAGTCACTCAGAGCTCCTTTAGCACAAATGACTAAATTTACTTAAATTGCATCAGTGGGACATGGCATGAAGGGGATCAGCCTATGGGATTGCTAAGGTATTATTAAAGACCAAGTTGCTGGGAGAGCAGCCTTTAGCTCATCTGTTTTGTTCGGTTGGGTGCTTTTATCTTCCACTGGACAATGTCCCATAGATTCTCTATGGGGGTCAGGTCAGGCAAATTGGCTGACCAGTCAAGCAAACCAGTTAGTGGTAGTTTGGGCCCTGTGGCCAGACGAAGAGTCTTGCTGGAAAAGGAAATTTGGTATCTCCATAACATTTGTCAGCAGACAGAAGCATGAAGTGCTCTAAGGTGCTCTAAGATTCTCTGGTGTGTTAATTTTTGGGCTTGATAAACCACAGTGGACCAACACCAACAGATGACACGGTGCCCCAGATCATCACCAACTGTGGAAACTTCACACTGGACTTCAAACTATTTGGATTCTATGCCTCTCCACTCTTCCACCTGACTCTGGGGCCTTGATTTTCAAATGAAATGCAAAATGTACAGTATTTCCATCTGCAAACTTCCAACACACAATTCAAAGGTTGCAACACAGTGGTGCAGCGGCTTCTCTAGCTCAGGGTGTTAAACCAAGTGGGGTGTATCCGTGGATTATTGTGTGGCAGGTAGGGATGTAAGTATAATAAGGTCCTAAAAGTAAAGTCCTAATATCTACTGTACTTGTAGATATTCATAACAACCTGCTGGTGAACCAACTCCTAAAGCTCAGAGCAATGCTCTCGGCTATAGAGGACAGTGGACATACAACATACAACGGAAAGGGCAACCTACAACTCCAGTCTCTAAATACGGAGTCATTTCTCCATTGATGACCCCCGGAGTATGTGGAGAGGTATTAATCACAAATTATAATAATGATGGAGAGTTCCATTTCACTTTCCCTCGTGTCTGTAACAAATATGCCTTAAGGCCTCTTATATTATTCTAGTCCAAAAGAGCTCCACAGAGTCATGTCTGAATGACTACTTCTCAGTGGCACTCACGTTTATAACAATGAAGTGCCTTGAGAGGCTGGTAATGGAGGAGATAAAGACCATCAACACAAGGAAAGGAAAGGACCAGAAAGGACCGTTCTACTCCTTTAATATTATCTTTCAAACAAACAAACTATCACTGCTTGGACTTAGCACAGCACTCTGTTACTAGATCTTGGACTTGTTAACGAACAGGTCCAAGTCTGTCACAATCCATGGGTCTTCTATCTACCATCATCCTCAACTCTGGATCTCAAATCCTCCCACTTCTGTTTATGGTTCTGATATACGACTGCAAATCCCGTTATACAAGCAGCCACATAGTGAAACTTGCAGATGGCATGGTAGTGGTAGGACTTGTCACTCATAACAATGTGTCAGCATACAGGTTGGACGTAAAATTAACTGATGGTTTGGTGCAAGGATCAATGTCAAATAAACTAAAGGGATTATTGTGGACTTTTGGCAGACTGCTCCACCCCCTCCTCTTCATCAATGGGGCAGAAGTTGAAATTGTCCTCTAATTCAAATACCTAGGAGAACTGTGGGTTACCTGTGGAGAACCTGATGTCATCCATTGGACAACTGTCAAGTCAGGAGTCTTCCCCATGTGTGTAACGGAACAAGACACAGAGTTTATTCTAACTTGAAATGGAATCTTTTAATATTTTGAGTACTGGATTTTTTTTTTTGTGAGATATTAGTGGTCTTCATCTAAATTAAAACAAAAAGGCTTGAAGTGTAACACTTCTCTTTTAATAAGTCTTTTTTGTGTGTGTTTCTTTACCAGAACTCACAGAAACCCACTCTTGCAAATGATACCAAAGATAAGGTATATAAATCTCATGACTTACCCCAGCGACAGTCTGTACAGCCTGCAGAAACTTCCACCATTGCTCGCAGAGCCAAGCGGTCTAAAATCTCTTCAAAGGTAAAATTTTTAATCACTTTTGTTAAAACCCTTTTTAAAGATAAAAGCTAAAAACAATGCAATATAGTATTACAGCATTGTTTGTGTGGTCTGCTGGCTTACCTTTTACCATTTGCCTTGTTTGTTTGTTTTTTGTGTGTTTTTTTTAATTTATTTTTTATTTTTTAGGGTCGCTGTTTCAAAAGTAAGTTGGAGTCTGAGAACAGACCCAACCTGAGAAGGAGAATGGGTTCTTGTGTGACACAACCAGAAACGGGTGATTTACCTAAAGGTTTTTTCAAACAGTTACAGTCAGTATCATTATAAAATTGTTAAATAGGGATGGTTAATATGGATGATCTGAATGATTTATTTTAGTGAAAAGCATTCCAGTTCAGGTCAAACAGGAGCCTGTGGAACAAGTTGAATCAGTGTCTGGTGGAGAAAAATCAAAGGTGAGGAACACCAACAGAATGGCTGATTAGCTGACTGGTTTTAATGATTTTTAATTATTTAATCATTCTTTCATTCATTTGCTCATTTACTAAATTGCTTTGACCACTTTTTAATTATGGAAAAGTGAATGTTTCTAACCAGTTTTCAGATGTTTCTTGTTTTGTGTGTGCTTTTTAAAGGTGGAACAGTACATGTGTTTGGGGTGTGGGGGAGGTGATGATGAGGACAAGCTGTTGCTGTGTGATGGCTGTGATGACAGCTACCACACATACTGTCTTATCCCACCACTTCATGATGTCCCTAAAGGGGACTGGAGATGTCCTGAGTGCCTGGCGCAGGTAGTCAAAGATTCCACAGCAATTTACTGCAGCTACAGTATATTTTAAAACAAGGATTTCCATGTACGTAAATCCCATTAAACTAGCTTACCGTCATGGGGAAATTGATCATGGCCTAAATATCAGTTGTTTTTCTTGCTAACCAGTTAGCAAACAAATAGACACTGGGGACAATCTGATTTCAATATGTAGTCATGTTTCCCCCAAAAAGCAAACTCTTCATACTTCTATTTAGTTAATCATGATAGTGTGGCTACCTCTATAAAAGGCAAACTTCTGGCAGTTTGTTGTTCTCGATCACTCAGGTGTGTGTCTAAATCATTCCAAGTCAACCTTACCATTCTGCAGTCAGGTTGTTTGCATTTAAGGAGTTGGATGTACAGGATGTATGCTGCATGCCTCTGTAGCATAAATATTAAATGTTTTTATTCATGATTGCACAATCAAACAGATTGAATAAGTATAGCTTTCAAAGAAATGTGGCTTGGATCCTCCAAAAAAAGGGAGTATGACGTTGCAAACTTGAAAAGACAGACCACAGTAGGAATGGCCAATTCATAGTCCATACCTCAACCCCATTGACCTGCTCTGGTGGGATCTTAAGAGAACTATGCTTAGTGTTTTTTTTGTTTTTTCCCATCCTGGCTAAATGTTGATTTATTTTTTGTACTAGTGGAAGTAGTTTCCCGTTGTTGATGGGGAAAATAGCTTTTAGAAATAGTTAAAAGGTTATAAGCTGATCTGCTTTAATGTAATCAGTGATATTATTTTGGGTTGAAGCCCACATACATGTCTGCCTGTCTTTCTTTACAGCATAACTCTCTGCATACCTTATTAATACAAAGAAAGTTTGTTAGGTTGAGTATCTTGCACCTTGTTTACACTAAATAGTATTTCTTTTGATGTCCGCCAAATACACTCCATGTTCACACAC
>JAOVVA010000001.1:22883973-22896477 GCA_028565275.1 Leiocassis micropogon
GTTGAGTATCTTGCACCTTGTTTACACTAAATAGTATTTCTTTTGATGTCCGCCAAATACACTCCATGTTCACACACTTGTTCCCTGTTAAGAATGAATCACAGATGAGAAATCGAAGAAATAGATCTGATAAAGATGAGGTTTTTCTTCAAATTACTCCAGTACATTAAAATTCACTTATACCACTTTAGTTACCATACCATACCATTTCAGCAATGAAAATATTACATAGTTCCAGGAAAAATACTCAGTTTTGATTTTCCAATATCTGTTGATGCAGGTGTTTTTTTTTTTTGTTGTTGTTTTTTTTTTTACATTGAGCAATTAGCTTATTAGTAGCTTTAATAGTAGCTTTTATTAGTTTAGTAGCTATTAAATGAGATTATTAAATTCGCCACATAACTGTTCATAACATCACTTGTACTTAACATTTTAATTTAATTTTGGTGCAGGTTAAACTTCAGGGAGATATCCAAGTTCTGCAAATAAAAAAAATCATAACATTTTTGCGTGATGCTGTGACAAAATCTGGCTGGACATACATACAGACATACACAAAGAGAATTTATTTAGACTGTTTTCTGAAAAAATTTCATGAGACTGTATGAAACGGAAAGATATCATTGAAAGAACAAGTTCTGACCAATGTACAGACAAAACCAGTCTCTTATTTATTCATATACATAATAAAATGTTTTTTTTTTAATATATTAGCTTATAGTGATCATGTAGTTGGGGCGGAATCCATGCCTGGGGGGCCATTTTAGCACATAAAACTGGGCTTTCTGTTCAGGTATTACCTCACCTCGGTCTGCTGCGGATATGTTTGCTTTAACGACTTGCGTTTTATCTCATAGTGGCGTACATTCATTTATCTTTGGGTGTTCAGTTTTAACTGTCTACATGCTGTGTCACTATTTTGTTTCTGTTTCTTTGCAGACTTTTTGTAATTATTTATGTGTCCTTCCTGTTCTCTTTTCCACAGGAGTGTGGCAAGCTTCAAGTTGCGTTTGGCTTTGAACAGGCATCCAGAGACTATACCCTCCGCTCCTTCGGAGATATGGCAGACGCCTTCAAGTCAGACTATTTCAACATGCCTGTGCATGTATGGTTTATATATTATTATTTCATATATTATTGCGTTAAATATTATTATATTTTTAATATGAAACGGTCAAGAACGTGAGTTTAATGTTTTCTCTGTAGATGGTCCCTACTGAGTTGGTTGAAAAGGAATTTTGGCGTTTACTTGGCACTATTGAGGAAGATGTTACAGTAGAGTATGGGGCAGACATCGCTTCAAAGGCCTTTGGCAGTGGATTCCCTGTTAGGAATGGTCCTTTTAAAGTTGCCCCCGATGAGGAGGTATGTTGCAATGCTTTCAGTAATACTGTTATACAGTTTTAGTCTAATACAGTACAATTTTCGTAGTTCTATTATATAGTAATATAATAACATTTATAGACCTACATAATGTAATGTGTCTATCCAACTGTGAAGCATTGGATAGACCTACATAATGGCGATTTATTATAAATCTCATCTCATCTCATGAGAATGATGTCCCTATTCTCACAGCTGCTGGACAATCTTACACACAGTATATGCAATATTTGCTTAAATGTCTCCTTGACATACTACCTCTCTGTACAAGTGTATGTGTATATATACACACACAGGTGCATCTCAACAAATTAAAATATCATCAAATAATTTATTTTACTAATTTAATTCAAAAAGTAACACTCAAAATTCAGTATCTCAGAAAATTTGAGTATTGTGAAAACGTTCAATATTGGGGACTAATGGTGTGTCACTCTAATCAGCTTATTACTCAAAACACCTGCAAAGGTTTCCTGAGCATTTAAGTAGTCTCTCAGTCTGGATTGGTAGACTAGCTTTTCACAGAGTGCTATATCCAAGCACATTAATGGAAAGTTGAATGGAAGGAAAAAATGTGGTAGAAAAGAGTGCACAAGCAACAGCGCAGCCTTGAGAGGATTGTGAAATGAAGCCCATAAAAGTTTGGTGGAGATTCACAAGGAGTGGACTGCAGCTGGAGTCTGTGCTTCAAGAGCCACCACTCATAGACATATTCAGGACATAGACAACTGTCACATTCTTTGTGTCAAGCACTTCTTTTTAACCAGAGACAACGTCAGAGGCGTCTAACCAGGGCTCAGGACAAAAAGAAATGGACTGTTGCACAGTGGACCAAAGTCCTCTCAGCTGAAAGTAAATTTTGTATTTCATTTTGAAATCAGGGTCCCAGAGTCTATAGGAAAAGAGGAGAGGCATAGAATCCACGTTGCTTGAAATCGAGTGTAAAGTTTGCACAGTCATTGGTGGTTTGGGAAGACATGCCATCTGCTGGTGTGAGTCCACTGTGTTTTATCAGGTCCAAGGTCAGCGCAGCCGTCTACCAAGAAGTTTTGATAAAGTAGTGAAGGGTTCTTGACCCAGTTCCACTCATTTTAAATCCCATTAGTGGTTTTCTTTGTTTAATGCAGCCCAGTAATTTGACCATTCTGAAATAGCAACTTTTTTTTGTTTTTGTTCGGGCAGTGTACACAACAGGAAATCTGTTGTGGTCAGAAGAACGTTAGAGATCAAGTGTGGGCAAGATGTACTGTGGTTGAATGAACGTTAGGGGACAGGTGCATTCAAGATGTGTAGACTAAACAAGAAGAAACCATAACGAGCTGGAGGTGTTTTGAGGAACCCTTAGGTAGAGTAACAGAGACAAGATAAGAATAAGAATAAAATATTATTATTATTATTTTTTATCAAGGCACGCAAAGATGGAGAGGTACTCATCTTAAATAAAAACAAATAAGGATAATGGAATGACCTTAATTTGAGCCACATTAAATAAAGCAAGTAAAATCAAAAGGTATATTGTCCTAACAATGAGATGCAGTAGATATTAGAAATACACTTCCCAGCCAAAAAAAAAGTCACCACCCAGATTTAACTAAGCCAGTCCTTCATTGGAAATTTACAACAGTGATTAATATGTTTCAGCTGGCAACAAGTTATTTAACCCTAAATGATGCAGTGAGTACCTTCACATTTTGTAAACAACCATTTAAACCAACAGAACAGTAGTTGTGGCAAAGATGTTCCTCTGTTTCAGAAGTGTTAAATTATTGGCCTGCGCCAAGCAAAGAAAACAACCAAGGATATTGTTGAAACTACTAAAGTTTAGGAAGGATAGTGGTAAACCATCATCTTCGAAGAAGAAATGTGGTCGGGAACACTTGTTGTATGTTAGGAGGTCACTTAAGTGCTTAGTGAAATCAAATCATTAAAAAAAAAAAACAATAAAACTCTTAGCTATGTGTCATAGTGAAAGTAATAGCATTCCCACACACACAATGTGATAAGAATTTAAGTGATTGGGACTAAACAGCTGTTACCTTAAGAAAACCACTTACTATCGGAGGCTAATCAGAATCCAGGCTTCAGTTTACTAGATAGCATAAATAATGGACTGTGAAGCATTGGACAGGCTGATCTGGGGTTGCTTCTTTGTGCCCAAAAATAAGGCTAAACTGACTTACTGAATATACTGAATGACCAGCTGTTTTCATCAGTGGATTTGTTTTATTCCCTGATGACACACACACACATTCTAAGATGACAGTGCCACTATTCCTCTGACTCAAATTGTAAAAAAGTGGTTAAGGCAGCGTAGGACATCATTTTCCTACATTTATTTGCCACCGCAGAGTCAAGACCTTAACCTTATTAAGAATCTTTAGGATGTGCAGGACTTTCCACAGCGGTCTGACTCTCCATCATTATTACAATGATAGGATTGTCATATTTTCTGTGTCATACCTAAAACATAATTAAAATTCCTCTAATGTAATACGAATGGATAAATATATGTAACACCTTCACTTCCTTCTGTGCCTGCAGCATTACTTCAGCTGTGGATGGAACTTAAACAACATGCCAGTGTTGGATGCATCAGTGCTGACTCACATCACAGCTGACATATGTGGGATGAAGCTGCCCTGGCTCTATGTGGGCATGTGCTTCTCCTCTTTCTGTTGGCATATTGAGGATCATTGGAGCTATTCTGTAAACTATTTGCATTGGTATGATTTTTTTTTTTTTTACATTCCAAAGGCAATAATGAAATAAATACACAAAAACAGGTTTTGGGTAATAGGGTTAATAAAGCAGTGGGCTTAATTTAACACGATCTACTTGTTCACAGGGAATAATACAATTACTTTGTAAAGCAGAGGACATTAGTATAGTTCATTGACTACTCGTCTGTTAATAATCGTATTTACCTGGTGATTTACATGTAAATCAGGTGTTGAGCGGGCATACTGTGCAGGACTCATGTACCCTCCTAATAAGGTTGCTGTTAGAACTGCCATAATTTCCTCTGAAACTTAGGGTTTGATTAATCAATGTTTGCCTCTGTGTGGTAGGGGAGAGCCAAAGACATGGTATGGTGCTCCTGGTTTTGCAGCAGAGCAGTTGGAAGACGTGATGAAAAAACTTACCCCTGAGCTCTTTGAGTCCCAGCCAGATTTGCTCCATCAGTTGGTCACAATCATGAACCCCAATGTTCTAATGGAGCATGGAGTCCCTGTAAGTACACACATGAAATTCACAAGCATGTTAAAAAAGTAATGTAAGGAGAATTTAAATATGCCCTCTTGACACACATGTACATGCACACCCACATACAAATGCTCACCATAGGTCCCTTTACTGTCATTATTGGAATTATTTCTTCTTATCATTATTTAATCCCATTTTTTGACAAAAATGTGGGTTGCATCTTCCCCCTCTGTGAGGTGTGTGCGCGCGCACGTGCGTGTTTTTTTTTTTTAAAGGACTTAGACCAGTAGTTTTTAACCACAATACCCATAGCGTCACTTTGGACCAGATCACCCTCCAGCTTGCACACACCTCAACAAAACTTGTATCAAAATTTGGTTTGACCTAAAACAAAATAAACACCTTTCCTCACATAATTTTGGGTCTAATTTGAAAATGTGAAAAAAAATTGGCTTGAAAATCTCTACTACACCGGAATGTGTAGAAAACAGCATGCTGATCACAAATAATTTACAAATTATTTTCAAAAATCACCCCAAATTTGCTCAAATTACCCATTCTAATTTATAAGAGACTATAGTGGACACAGACTGATTTTCCCCCAAACTGGCACAATTCTCCTTCTTACCTAAGCATTTTTACAAAGAGCCCCACAATACCTATGTTTTCCCCAAATTCCCCTTTTCTAAAGAGTTTTTCTCATAACATTTTCTCATAAAATAATAATAATAATAATAATAACTGATCATAATTGAAAACTGCCCTGGAACCTGCCCCATTGTAAAATGTATGGGTGTCTAGATTGTGGCAAAAAATCTCCTTTTATATTCTACCATTTTTCACTTAATTTTGCTCTGACCTTGGCAAAACTTACTGTAGAACTGTAGAGACGGGTAAAGCAAGGGTAAAACCTCCTGCAAATGATTGCTAAGCTCTAAACTAACTAACAATAATCTCACATGGACACAGACCGCCCAAAACACAAAAATTTAAAGCCATTAAAATTCAAGATTTTCTTTTTTTGCACCAATTTTTGCACAGGGGTTGATGTTGCACGCCCCTTAAGAAATTGGTACTTGAGCCTCTGGCAGCAGCACATTCAGTCAGATAAAGTGAAAGTGTAAACAGCCTGGTTTTCGCCACATGGACTGTTTGGGGAAAGAAACTACTGCACAGTCTGGCACATCTGCTACTGGTGCTGCAGAACATTTTCCCAGATCGCAGTGAGCAGTCCATGGGAGGAGAAAGAAGAGTCAGTCACAGTATTTGTGCTCTGTATATTACAATCCCTGCTGCCATGTGTTAAATAAGCAGAGGAAGAGCTTATAATAAATATACAGTCAAGTGTAAATATTAAAGTAATTATCATATTATCAAACAACAGAAAATATAATAGTGAAGTACAAAAACAATAAATAATATACTAGCTTTATAGGAGCTTTTGTTCCATTACTAAATACTGGACATTTTTTCTGGGGGCTTTGGGACCGATACAATGTTTGTTTATTTATTTAGCACACATGGCACTATAGGTGGAGATGCTATTTGAGGAAAAAGTTTATAATGTGCAGATCTTTTCAGACGTGTTTCCTGTAGGGACAGAGTGAAAGACAGAATGTGAAGGGGAGGGCAGTTGAATCGGCCAGGATCAGCTTTATGATAACGGGGGCTTGCAGGGAGAGAAGAGGGAGGTAGCCTATATTTTTGCGTGTGTGTTTTGGATGGCAGTGTATATACAGTGCATCTCAATAAATTTGAATATTATGGAAAAGTTTGCTTTTTCAGTAATTTAAACAGTGAAACTCATTTACACTACCAGTCAAAAGTTTCGTCTAATTGCAAGGTGTTTCCTGATTTTTATTTCTTTCTACATTGTAGAAAAACAATGCTAAAGGCATACAAAATATGCAATAATCTCTCTTGAACGGTTCTTATTGATATGTGTTCTTATTGATATGTGTTCTTATTGATATGTGTGTACTACTTGTGCTCTGTAACTAAAATCAGAATCACTAAAATTTCTCCACGAACAAGTCAATAACCCAGATGGTAGATTGATTATTACCGGCTGGGTATATAGTCAGCAAATCACAATGGCTAATATCTTTACACCAAATTTAATTACATATTTCAATTAAATTTTATTCATATAGCGCTTTTAACATTGGTCGTTGTCTCAAAGCAGCTTCACAAAAATGAAAAGAAAATGAGGATTCACCTGATTTTATATGTGATGTATTATTATTTAACCAGTATAGAAGATATTTTAGAATAATAGCTGGAGAGTTTAATTGTGTTATAAATCAAACTTTAAATAAGACGTCACCGTTCACCATTCCTAGATTCTCATGTGATTAAAAAAAGAAAAGTTGTGCAGTGATCTGGGACTCATGGACATTTGGAGGGAGTTGCATCCCAGTACAGCAGATTATACTTTTTTTTTCCGAATCCACATGTCTCCTGCTCAAGAATTGATTATATATTTATACCTAATCTGTGTATTTGTTTGGTTTCATCATGTATGAATGGCATAGTAAGGTTTTTAGACCATGCTCTAGTTAGCATTATCATGACTCTGGGTATTAGAATTTAAAGGTTTTATTCCTGGAGGTTTAATTCATTATCAGACACATTATTTTGCAAATTAGTTAAACAATGGATTCAGTACCATCTGTAGTTATATGAAATGCAGCTAAAGCCACTATTAGGGGTAACAAAATTTATTACTGTACAACGATTAAAAGAAATCTGCCTCAAACTAAGATGGAACTTGAAGCTGAGGTAATACTTTCAGAACGGCAACATAAAGCTGCATTTTATCAGCCCAGTTACAGGCAAAATTTAGGTTAGTCTACACAAATCACTTTAAGAAGCTATTATGAATTTAGCAATGGGTCAAGTTGCTTGCTTGCTCCCTAACTAAAGAAAGAACCAAGATAGATTTATTAAATGCAGACAGCTCATTGATATTTGATTCTTTTATGAATTCTATCTATCTTTTTTTTATTGTTTAGATTTACCGCACAAACCAGTGTGCTGGTGAGTTTGTCATCACCTTCCCGAGAGCATATCACAGCGGGTTCAATCAGGGCTTTAACTTTGCAGAGGCTGTTAACTTCTGCACAGTAGACTGGGTAAAACATTTGATAAATATTTATTTCTACTACAAGTAACACAACTGCATATCAGTGTATACAATATAACATGATAATGGTATAATGTTTTATGTATCCTAATAGTGATTAAATGTTTTTGTTGCAGCTACCACTTGGGAGACAGTGTGTAGAGCATTATCGCTCATTAAACAGATACTGTGTTTTCTCCCATGATGAGATGGTCTGTAATATTGCAGCCAAGGCAGACAACCTGGAGCTGGAGCTGGCCTCTGCTATACAGAGAGACATGAAAATTATGATTCAGGAGGAGAAAGAGCTGCGAGAAAAAGCTTACAAGCTGGTAAGACATGGCAGGTTTTCAGTGACTTGGTTCATTTTTTTTAACCAGATTTTTAATATGGACCTCCGCTTTGATAACATGATATTCCTACATGATAACATTAACTTTTGCCCATCTGTGGAACAGTTCAACAAATATCCAATTTCTGATATTATACTGTATGCAGTTATTCTTTCCATTACTAACTGGTAATATTGCTGGTACATTCCTTTCCTTAGGGTGTGTGGCACTCTCGCCAGGTGGACTATGAAGAGCAGCCAGATGAGGAGAGGCAGTGCTCTAAATGCAGGACCACCTGTTACCTATCTGCCATCTCTTGTCCCTGTAGTCCTGGCCAGTTGGTGTGTCTACATCACATCCAGGACCTCTGTTCCTGTAGCCCTAATCGTTATACACTGAAGTGGGTCACTATATGTTTAATGTCATACTATGATCTGTTATGATTTTAATATCATCATTTTATTTGCTAAAAGGTATTTTCTTGTTTTGTTAAGAATTGTGCCAAATTGCAATTTATATTTTTAAGCTCTTTCTTTTCATGGTCTTTTCATGCAGTTATAAGTATACCTTGGGCATGTTGAACCAAATGTTCAAGACTTTGGCAGCACATGCTGAGTCATACAGTGATTGGTCTTCTAAAGTTAACATAATTTTAAAGGCTGACCAAGACGATAAAAGGGGTAAAAGTCATTTTACTGCATGAATATATTACTAGAAAGTCACATTTTTAAGAAATAAATTTTAAATTACACAAAATCTCTCGTCTTTGTGTTATGATTTGTTATCCCACCAGACTTGGAGGACCTTCGTGCACTGATTTTGGAGGCTGAGAAGATGATGTATCCTCAGATGGAACTGCTACTCCATCTAAGACAGGTTGTCCAGGATGCAGAAAAGAGTACTTTAATGGCCCAGCAGTTACTCAATGGAAAGAGACAGACCAGGTAGGTTCTCTGTACACTTCTATCTTCCAATCATAATATACTGTTTAAAAAAATACCTATAGTTTACGGTTTCTTGCTAATCACATGGTTATGCATTGATCAGACTTGTAGGAGTGCCCTTGTTGGCCCTGTCCACCACTGAAACAGCCTACAATATTTACCTAACAAACAAAGCAGGCAAAAGGCAAAAAAAATAAAAATAAAATGTGAGCATTACTTCGTATTTTTGTTAAATAAATAATTGCATAGTGAATAAAAGGTAATGTTGCTGCTGAGGTTATATTTGCCTAATACTAAAATCCACTATGATCAGATGAATTTTATCATGTTTTTACATGAAAACATAAAAAGTGGGGTATTAACTTTTAAACAAGACTGTGTGTGTGTGTGTGTGTGTGTGTGTGTGTGTGTGTGTGTGTGTGTGTGTGTGTGTGTGTACACATCACTGCCCGTTCAACCTGGTTGAGCTTAAACAATTCTGCCAAGAAGGATATAAAAAAATCTCCAAAAGATAGTTGTGCTAAGGTTGTAGCATCATTCAGACTTGCGTCCGTCATTGCTGCCAAAAGTGCTTTAACCTAATACTAAGTAATGGGTGTGAATACTTGTAAATGGGATATTTCTGAAACACCAGAGCAAAACACCAGAGCAAGTCCACAACGGAATGGCTTCAGAAAAAACAAACTCCGTCTTTTGGAGTGACCAAGTCAGAGCCCAGACCTCAACCCAATAGAGATGCTATGGAATGACTTGAAGAGAGTCATGCACATAAGATGTCCAAAGGATATGACTGAGCTAAAGCAGTTCTGCCAGGAGGAATGGGCTAAAATTCCAAAATGCAGGTTTGATCCCACAGCTACAGGAAGCACTTGGTTGAGGTTATCGCTGCGAAGGCGGGGTCAACCAATTATTAATTCCAAGGGATCACTTACTTTTTCCACTTCCATTTTAAATGTTGAATGGGTGTGTTCAAAAATGTTTTTGTGTTATTATTTTAGGCACATTATATTTGTCGATACCCTTGACTGATCACATTTTATAAAAAAAACTCAGCTATTACAGTGAAATATTTCAAGCATTTTTTCTTTTACTTTTGGAGATTATGGATTGCAGCTCATTATAATCAATGATCCAGTATTTTAAAATATTATTTTATAAAATGATTTACAAAACCGAAATTCTAAAAAGCTATGTTAATCTACATATTCATTACTAGTTCAACCAACAATACTGACTACCTGGTGTTTCTCATCCTTCCCTTGACACTCTCTCTTAGAGTCTCTATAGAGGTCAGCTCAGATGAGTTGGCTGGCCAGTCACGCTCAGTAATATCATAGTCAGCAAATATCTCAGTTGTAGTTCTGAAACTGTAGGCAATTGTGAAATCCTGCATCAAAAGCAAATTTGCATCTCCATAAGCCTTAATTTCCAAATTAAATGCAAGTTTACTTTCATCTGAAAAAAAAAACACTTTTTTGTTTTGGAGGCCGTGTCAACTCCTCAAGCTTAATTTGTGTTGTTCAAATCATTCTTGAACAATATTTGCAGTGTTGTAGGTGTTATCCTGCTGAGAGAAGACACTGCTGTTAGGGAATACTCTTTCGGTGAAGCAGTGTACATGGTCAGCTACAATTTTTAGGTAGGTGGTAGATGTCAAAGTAACATCCACATTAATGGCAGAAACCAGTTTCCCAGCAGAACATTGCCCAAAGCATCACACTGCCTCTACCAGCTAGACTTCCCATAGTGCATCCTAGTGCCATCTCTTCCCCAGATAAAGCACACACACGCACAGCCAGGCCAGACTAGGCTACATTTTCCATTGCTCTGTGATCTATTTCTGATGCTCACATGCCCATTGTAGGCACTTTTGGCGAAGGACAGGAGTCATCATGGGAACCCTGAACAGTCTGCGGCTATGCAGTCTCATTCTATTGGTTCTAATAGAAAGGTGACAGCAAACTGTCACCTTTCTATTAGAACCAGCATTCATTTTTTTTGCAATTTGAGCTATAGTGGTGGCCAAAAGTAGTAAGATGACATATGTCACATGTTGTAGTTCTTCCTGTACACAAAACGGATACTAATTCATTTCTAGGTTATCTGACTGAAAAATTGTAGTAATTAGAATCAGTTGGTTTAGTTAATAGATGAAAAAATGTGGCATTTTTACAGGCTTGGCTAAATTATCATTGCTCAACTTTATGTAGGTATCGATCAGGTGGTGGGAAATCTCCGAAACATCTCTCTGTAGAAGAGTTGAGGTTATTTGTCCAGCAGCTAAATGACCTACCCTGTACCATTAGACAGGCTCCTTTTCTTAAGGTACTGATGTTTTCCAATTTTTTATTCCAAAATTCAATACTGGAATTGAACTAAGAAGAATTTTAAAAAGTACCAGAAGGAATTTTTATAATATTATGTGATCTCACATTCACTTTCTTTTACTTTTTGCAGGCTCTGCTTACTCGTGTCAGGCAGTTCCAAAAACAGAGCTCAGATCTCCTGGCCATAGAGATGCCCAGCTCCTCAGCCCTGCAAGCTGTGCTGGATGAGGGTTCTGGGCTGGAGTTAGAGTTGCCAGAGATTGATGTGCTCAGGCAGCGGTTTGAGCAGGCACGCTGGGTTGAAGTGGTACAACAGGCTAGCAAGGATCCCACCAGCCTCAGTCTGGAATGCATGAGGAAACTAATTGACCAAGGAGTGGGTCTGGAGCCTCATTCTTGTGTGGAGAAGACCATGGCCCATCTGCAAGAGCTGCTTACTGTGTGTGAGCACTGTGAGGAGAAGGCACACAGCATGTTAATGGCCAGGTTAGGTTCTATGTATGCATAGAAGCCAGCATAACCAGCATTACTCCAGCAGCATTTGTGTCTTATTGTAAAAAACTTTTTTTCAAGTGACAATATTATGATAGAGTTACTGATGGACTTTTTTTTAAAAGATTTGTTTATTCATTAACTACTAAAGTAATTAATTAGTTCAGTAAGTTGGTTTTATTTCTATATTTTAAAACAATGCTGATGGCACTCAAAATATGCATTAGTCTCTTTTTAACAGTTGATATTAAGATACTACTACTTATGCACTGTAAAACTTTATTAACGGCTGTAATCTGAGGTGCTGTTAATTAATGATTTTTAAGGCTGGTAGCTCTAAATTAACTGCAGCAGAGGTAAATTTTGGTCTTGCTTTTCTGGGATGGTCTTCATGAGAGTCAGCTGCATTATAGTGGTTATTGGTTTTTGCAAATGCACTTGACAATACTGTTCTTACAAGAACTAATTCAGTAGAGCTGATCGTGTCTCAAAATAATAACTGACTTTAGTTGTTGTTACTTAATTACCTAATTCTATATTTTTTGTTTGGAAATCCCCAGTATTGTTCTATAATGCAGAAAAGTAAATCCAAACTTGTGTCCACACTTTTGACTAGTGTCCCCAAACCAGTGGCGGCTGCTAGCTTTTGAAACAGGGGAAGCTCATATTAGGCCTTCATCATAAAATTCATTATGTTA
>JAOVVA010000001.1:22904996-22919957 GCA_028565275.1 Leiocassis micropogon
GAACAGCCGAAAGACAAAGAAGAAGATGTGAGTAATTAAATTGGGGAATTAATGACTAGGGAAATTAATGAATAGGACAAAATTATAACCAGACAAAAATGTGAAAAGAAATAGTCAAATAAGTAAGACAAATAAATCAGGATTTTTTTTCAACTTCTGTGCATATTTTATTTAATTTTGTACATTCAACTCTTTAAAAAAAAAAAATCCCATATTGGCCCCTAATACTCCGTCTTATATTATTATTAGTTTTGATCCTCCATATTCCAGGGGGTGGTGATAATATTAATCGGAGGGAGCCGGCTGGAAGAAAAAGAAGAAGAAGAAGTAGAAGCAGCAGGCAAGTCGCGTCATTATTAAACCCCGCCCCCGATGTCCGTTGGCGCGTACTGCTTGTGGATGCTTCCATCGCCTCGGAAAGCTTGCCGGAAATATGGCGGGTGTTGGTGCTCCAACTCCCGGCACGACTTCAGTCGCAGGTCCGGTTCAACAGGGACTGAAGGAGGCTTTAATTGAAACGCTGACGTCGATCCTGTCACCGGTTCAAGAAGTGCGCGCCGCCGCGGAAGAGCAAATAAAAGTTTTAGAGGTTACAGAAGGTAAGCGTGTAAAATAGCCAGACATGCTAGTTTTTGGTAAGTTTCTGCCGCTGTACGGCAGCATTACATGTGGAGAGCAGAGCTACCGGTCTGTGCGTTGACACGCGGAAACTTCCTCTACTAGTTAATTTTCTTTATCTCTTCTTTGTCAGTCGATGTGGCCGCATTATTATAAGAGCTACATAAGATGGTTATAAGGCGGTTTAATTCGTGCTCGGTTTCATGCCGTCAAACGCTAGAAGTCTCATAGCATTTTAGGTTAGCCCTCTGGCTAGCCATGAGCGAGTCATGTGCATGTGCAGTGTGCATGTGCAGTGTGCATGTGCAGTTTACCTGCTAACCACTTACATGAATATGAAGTTCAAATAAAAAAAAGGGCAAAACTTGAACAGGGTCGCCAGCTATAATGGTTAGAAATGTGGTGTAGTAAATTTACATTTGGTAGCATCCTCATAATAGTACGGTTCCGCTAAACCAGCAGATATATTGAAGCGTTTAATTTACAGTATGTATGTATGTGTGTGTGTGTGTGTGTTTATATATAGATATTAGTCCAAGCTAATACTTGGATTACCTTATATTTGCTCATCAGGCGCCAAAAAAAAAAAGTATTTGCTTCCTTCCCGCCTTTGTTACATCCCAGTGACGTGATCCCAGGCAGTGTTCCCCGAAGATGGAGACAACCCTGAAAGTTAAAACATTCCTTTCCAGAATGTAAACAATGCTATACATTGCCAAAAACCTACTAAAAACTAACATCATATTGTACAGCGGCATACAGGATCAACACTGTCACTTTAGACCTCCGGGTTCGATTCCCAACTCAGGTCTGTGTGCATGGAATTTGCATGTTCTCCCCATGTTTGGTGGGTTTCCTCCTGGTGCTCCAGTTTCCTCCCAGAGTCCAAAGACATGCAGATTAAGCTAATTGGCATTTCTCAAGTTTTGCCTGTAGTGTGTAAATGAGTGCGTGTATGTATGCCCTGCGATGGGTTGGCGCCATGTCCAGGGTGTACCCCGTCTTTTGCCTCAAGTCTTCAGGCCCCCCGCTATGTTAAATACAGGATAAAGTCTTATGGACGATGAGTGAGTGATCATATAGTATGGTGCCACAGTGGTGGGCCTCAAGTCTTCAGGCCCCCCGCTATGTTAAATACAGGATAAAGTCTTATGGACGATGAGTGAGTGATCATATAGTATGGTGCCATAGTGGTGTAGTGGTAATAATAAAACCTTTTGACAGCAGTAAATTATACACTGTAGACTATGTATTTATTTACAAACTACTTAAACTCTATGACATTTACCTTTTATAATAATAATCTTATTATTTTATGAGATTATTATTATTATTAAGTAATAAAAATCTGTATAAATAAAAGTGTTTTGTCTGTAGTTTGGTCAGAACTCGCTCTTACAATGATATCTTAACGACATACATTGGAGGACCCAAAACCAAAAAAATCTGTCTGTATGTTTTTCTGTCCAGCCAGATTTTGACACAGCATCGTGCAAAACTGGCTGGATGGAATTTAAACTGTAACTTTGGCAGTCCTTGGGTATTTGCCTGTTAATCAACTGAGTTAATCAACCTGTTAATCAATGAAGTTAAATGTACACCACAAATAAAATCAAAATGTTGAGTAGAAGTAAATTTATGGCCAGGTTATGTCGCAGCATCACACAAAACTGTCTGGACAGAATTTTATGTAACTTTTGCAGTACTTGGATATCTGCCTGAAGTTTAACCTGCACCATAATTGAAATTAATATTTTGAGTAAAAGTGATCTTATGAACAGTTATGTGCCTGATTAAATAACCTATTTTAATATAAGCTACTAATTAGCTACTCACTCAATGTAAACAAATGCGTGCATCAATAGATGTTCATTAGAAAAGCTAAACTGAATATTTTTCACTGACATTATTTAATATTTCTATTTCTGAAATAACCGCAATGAGGTTGTATAAGTGTATTTTAATGCACTGGAGTTGTTTTAAGACAAAACTCAATCTTTATCCAATCCACTTTTTTGCTTTCTCTTATTTCTGATTATCGAACAGGGAGTGTATTTGGCTGACGAGGAAAAAAGTACAACTTGGTGTAAACAAGATGCAAGATACTCATTCTTACAAAATGTTATTTATTTGTATTAATAAGTTAGGCAGAGAGTTCTGCTGTACAGAAGGACAGGCAGACATGAACATGAACCTGAAGTACCAACCTGAAATATCACTGATTAAACCAAAGCCGATTAGTTTATTTTTATCTTTAACCTTTTTAATGATTTCCACAAACTCTTTTCTCATCAACTCGTTTTAACAAAAGTAACAGTAACAATAAAATCTTAACGCGGAGTATCCAGTAAGCACAGGTCTTTTTATTAGTTGTTTTTAATTATTATTATTATTGTTGTTAACATTCTATTTATGTTCAATAGCTTATTTAATTTAAGGGTTCTAAATAGGGTAAAGTGACTTTTTTTTATACAAGCGAGTAGAAGGTCACATGTAGACAGCAGTTTCTTTTTTTTGTTTTGTTTTTTAAATAAAACTTTTGTTTTGAGTTTGACTTTTGGTTAGGAAAAAAGGAGAATCATGTGAGAGAACTGGGATCTTAATTCCCATTGAGAAAAATTGTGATTCACATTTTGCCAAGAATTGCCTAGAATCAGCCTTAATATAAAACCCATATTTTAAAAAGTGGTAAATGTGTTACAATTGTCTTTATATGTTCATCAGTAGGTATGTGAGAGTCCTCATTTAAAGATGACATAATCTATTTACAGTGAAAGAATCATTTATCTTGTGAATTTATTGTATTTATGTTTTAACCACAGTTAATTTACTTCCAGTTGAAAACCCACAGTAATGTTATAATTATTTCTTAATGGATGCCTCTGACGTCTACCCAAAAAGCACTTTTCAACTTTGGTGCCCCTTCTCTTGCCTCTTATTTGAGATTTGGCTCAAATGTAGAATATGACTACATTTTTCTTACCTATTTATTAAAAAAAAGAAAGGTTCCACAAATGTCAACCTCAAACATGTCAATGCAAAAAAAACTATATATTAATTTGAACAGTGCTTTAAGTGCATTAGGTCAGTGATTTTTTTTATTTTTATTTTTTTTTTCAATTACATTTTTTTTTTTGCAAAATTTCAGTCCTTAAGGTAGGGCATTTGTATGCTGAGGTACTAATGTAAATCGGTATATGACCAACACTGTACATACTAATATCAGATCGTAATTTGAACTAGTCATAGTAATTTTTTCTTTTTTTAATAATTTTTTTTAATTTTAATGCAGAGTTTGGTGTTCACCTTGCTGAGCTCACTGTCGATCCCCAGGGGGCACTTGCGATTCGCCAGGTAACTATTTATAGATATATACATATGTTTAAAGGTGTGTGCGCGCGCGCGCATCTACAGTCGTGTAAAAACATTTAAAAATCATCTGATGATAGTGAGTCTTAGTATTGCAAATACAACCAGATATACTTAACTTTTTTTCATCATGTAACTTTTTTTCATCACGCCTTTATTTATTTATTTGTGTGTTAGTGTTTCTCATAGTGGACCAGCATTTTATAGGGCTTTATAGCATTAGCATTTTGTTTATATACTGTGTATAGTCTATGTATGTCTAGGTAGATAGATAGATAGATAGATAGATAGATAGATAGATAGATAAGCAAGCTTATATCCGTATTATTTGTATATCTGTATTTCCCCCAGGAAGTAATCTTAGTGTTACCCCTGTAAGTGCACAGTATTGATCTGAGTAATTTTCCCTGTATTTCTATACAGCTTGCCTCTGTCATTCTGAAGCAGTATGTTGAAACACATTGGTGCGCCCAGTCCGAGAAGTTCAGGGTGCCAGAAACAACTGAAAGGGTAAAGTGTTGTTATAATTAGTTATTGGATGTATTTTTTTTTTTTTATTTGTTTATTTTTTTATTGTCCATGTATTCTACATTGTTAAATTTTTTTCCAACTGCTCTTTTTGTTTCTTGGTGTCCAGGCCAAGGCTGTTATCCGTGAGTTGCTGCCAAGCGGCTTGCGAGAGTCCATCAGTAAGGTGCGCTCCAGCGTGGCCTATGCTGTGTCAGCCATTGCTCACTGGGACTGGCCAGAGGCCTGGCCTCAGCTCTTCTCACTGCTTATGGAAATGCTAGTTAGTGGTGATGTCAATGCTGTGCATGGGGCCATGAGAGTTCTCACAGGTACTGAACCCACCAAATATAACTTATGTCCATAGGCAGTTTTATTTTTTTATTTATATAATATTTTGTACAGTGTAGTACATTTTGAATCCACATACTATTTTTCTAATGTAATGTTTAAGTAATCAATAGTGGTTTGTTTTATTTTAAATATTGCTTTTTAACTTGTACACTATACACGTTCTGTGGATCTCAGCTGTTGTGCAAGGTTCAGCAAAATAAACAATGTCTGACAAATGAATCACTGCACTAATCAGTGTAAACATAACTAATCAAATAGAATTAATTAAGCGAACAGCTCGTGGTTTGACCTGGTTGTCTTAGGAATACCTTTCCCTGCACCTCACACATGCTCAGAGTGTATCCTGATGCCATAGTGCAAAACGAATGGATTTGTATGGGGAAACTCCGGCTTTTGTCATGTCCAAGTTGAATTCGGCTTCAACTGTATTTTTCTGTATCGTAAGGAGAATATATCACTGATCTACCCATGTCATGGGAATCTAAATTGTAATCATGTTTTCCTTTTGCAGAGTTCACCAGAGAAGTCACAGACACGCAGATGCCCCTGGTTGCACCTGTCATTTTGCCGGAGATGTATAAAATCTTCACCATGGCCGAGGTATTGGGTTATGTATTGTATTGAAGTATGGTGGCTTTGTCTTAAGTCGAAGTCTAATGTAAAAATGAAGTGTTTTAAAGAAATGATTTTTAATTTATGCAATCTATTTATATACAGGTCTACAGCATTCGCACACGATCCAGGGCAGTTGAAATATTCACAACTTGTGCCAACTTAATCTCTGCTATTGAAGTATTTGAAAAAGTAAGAATATTTTTGGTGAAAGGATTAAAATATTGTCTCAATCTTTGAATTGGGTGTCTTACAAGTCTCTTGATTCTTACTCTTAGGGTTCTGCCAAAGCCTTCTTTTTTCCTATAGTAGAACAATTCACTGATGCACTTGTGCAAGCTGTGCAGATGCCGGATGGACCCACGTCAGACAGTGGCCTTAAGATGGAGGTCTTAAAGGCAAGCTAACTGTTCTGTCCTGTAAAAAAAAAAATATTGTATAAGGCTTTCTGTTGTTGGCACATTTCAGTGCTATATTAATTATTATTTTTTTAATAGGCAGTGACTGCTCTTGTGAAGAACTTTCCTAAACGCATGGTGTCTTCAATGCAACAGATTCTTCCCATTGTGTGGAACACACTGACAGAAAGTGCTTCTTTATATCCTTATATATTCCTTCAATTAAAATAAATTTTTTTTTAAATTTCATTGTTTGTACGCGGTTTTTTAATGCACAATTATGTGTAACCACATTAAATGCAGTATTTTCTTAACTAAGTTATTACTTATGTGAGAACAGAGGTCAACTACACAGAAGAAGTAGATGATCCGGTTGACTCCGATGGTATGTGGCTTAAACTTTCATAACTACTTGTGATGCTTAGTGTCTGCTATAGACTTTAACATCAAATCTCTGGACGCTCTGCGCAGGAGAAGTCCTTGGCTTTGAGAACCTGGTCTTCAGTATCTTTGAATTCGTACACACGTTGCTGGATAACAATAAGTTTAAGAGCACAGTAAGGAAGGCTCTTCCTGAACTCATCTATTACATTATCCTCTATATGCAGATCACAGAGGACCAGGTATGCTCAGTTACCAATGTCTGTGTGTGTTTCTGCATCTAAATTTGTTACATGTTGATATTTTATTTATTGCGAATGATGTTGGATCCTAATACAGATTAAAGTGTGGACAGCCAATCCGCAGCAGTTTGTTGAGGATGAAGATGATGACACCTTTTCATACTCTGTTCGAATATCTGCGCAAGATTTATTGCTGGTAAAGTAAATAAATAAATAAACCCTTAAAATTAACCTCTCGCATTTATCAGAATTTGTACCCAACTATAAAATTTTTAAAATTTGCTAAGCCTCTGTTTGATATTTTCCCCTTATTTACCTATTTCTGGTGCCATGTCCTATATTTGCAGGTTGTAGCAGCAGAGTTCCAGAATGAGAGCGCTGCAGCTTTAGCTGCAGCTGCAACAAGACACCTCCAGGAGGCTGAGCAAGCCAAAAACGCTGGCAATGAGCACTGGTAGGTCAAAAAACAAAGTCTAAAGAACAAAGATTGTTATTTATCTACAGTAGGAGACTTAAGGCTTATCCACAAAGCAGATCCAAAAGTAAAATTATGTGTGACTCCTGCTAGGTTGGAATGAAGGCACAGGGTCCCAATTATCCTTAATACAGTGTCAAGTCATTAGCACATCACCAACTTCTCTTGAATAATTAATCTATTGGCACTTATCTAAAATATGTACTGTCCTGTCAAGAAAAAGTGACAATTTTGATTAAAAAAGAAGCAAATACTTAAGAGCCTGTAACTTGATAATTACCGCAGATATTAATGCTCTAGCTGGTAATGATTCTTTTAACCCTAATTGATCCCGTACCATCTTTTTCTGAACCAAGTCATGTCCCATGGTTGCAAAAAACTACTGTGTTTTAAAAGGTTTAAATGATTGGCCTGATTTGAGCCAAGACAACAGCTAAGGAGTTTGCTAAACTTACTTGGATTGGGTGGAAAAATGTACAGCACGTTTTTAAAACCTGTAAAGATGGTGGTAAAGCATCAGATTAGCTGATGAAATTGGGTCCGAAGAAATCATGAATATAATCAGAGATCCCTAAAGAAATGCTTAGTAAAGTTGCAGTAAAAAAGTAGAAATTGATGGATCTCCACTTACTCACTCATTATCTATACTGCTTTATCCTGTATTCATAGTCGCGGGGGGCCTGGAGCCTGGGAGCCTATCCCAGGAGGCATGAGGGCATCGCAGGGCACACACATGCACTCACTCACACACTATGGGTAATTTGGGAATTTGGGTCTTTGGACTGTGGGAGGAAACCCACCAAGCACGGGGAGAACATGCAAACTTCATGCACACAGAGATGGGAATCGAACCTGGCCGGGATTCGAACCAACACCCTGGAGGTGCAAGGCGACAGTGCTAACCACTACACCACCGTGCCGCCATCTCCACATACATAATATGACAAATGACGACAACTCGCAGGATTAGGAAAAGATAGCCGTGCGACATTTGGAAAAATCACGTGTTAGTGAGCCTTATCCCAAGAGCATAAACATTAGACTTTCTAGCAAAGGTAAATGGTCATGTGGTCTTGATTCAGATTTATCCTATTTCATAACATGCACATCAGGGTACGAAGCACATGAAACAATGCACCACTCATGCAAAGTGCATGGGTTTTGCTAAAACAGTGGCGTGGTAAATGATTAAAACTAAGCCAAAGACCAGATTTAACCATGTATTCATACAGTAGTTTGCATATGTATGCACTTACTTTCTTCATTTTGTGTTATAGCCTGGAACTGAAAATTATATGACGCAAATAAAACACAAAATATCCGTAATAGTGTGCTAGATTAATTAGCTAATGAAGAATTACATATTAATAGCTTGTTTTTCAGTACCTGTGTTTATTACACTGTAATTCATTAACCCTAGAACATTTTATGGCCCTCTGACCATATGCTGTGCAGGGTTGGGTATCGATCAAGAATTACATACCATATATTTTCATACCAATTAATACCTCATTTAAGGTACAGTTTCATATCTTGATTTCAATAACAGTTTGTGAACAATGCTTTTTGACAAAAAGAAAAATACAGCTGTGGACAAAAGTTTGCATACCCTGGGAGAATTTTCAAGATGTTTTTTTATTTTTTTTTTTGAAGGAAGAAATCATGATTGAGAAGGCAACATTTTTATTTTATTCCTTATGTGACTTAATTCATATGTAAGGCATAACAGAATGGCACAATCATTAAACACATGTCAATAAAGAAAATGAGGAAATAATATTTGTTCAAATATTTGCATCCCTTTAGTTCTTACTATCTGCATGTTTGAGATCTCCTCAAAGTGACTCGATGATATTGAAGTCAGGAGACTGTGGTTGTCACTCCAGAACCTTCACCTTTTTAGCTGTAGCCAAAGTATGCGCAAAGTAGTCAAGCCATCAATCAATCAATCAATACTTTTGGAGGTCTATGTCTAAACTCAGAATCCAAACCATTTTTACTCTGACTTGCCCCAAGACCACAACTACTGGGATATCCCTTATTGCCAGTGCACTTTCTAATTAATTTATTAACACTATTACTGTGGTTGGATGTAAAATGTATTACTTAGAGTGCAGTCAGTAACTAGCTTTAGTTTCCATTTGGAATCATTATTACTGATAACGCTGTCATCCCTCTCTGTCACCTCATGTTCTGTCCGAGCAAGTAAATGCAGGAGAAGTGGACTTCCTGGGGAAATATGTCAGCTAAATCTTCTGCAATAAAATTTGGCTACCTAAACCACAATAAGTTTATCTGCAAAACATTATGCAAAAGAAACCAGCAATATGTAAATTCTGCCATGCAGTGCTTACTGAGACCAATGATTCAATGTAATAATCTGCCGCCGCTTAAAAAGGAAGCATAAAGAAAGGCAAGGCAAGCCAGGTAGTGTCATTAGATTAGACTAACATTATTAGTCTGGGCCAGCACTAACGTATATAAAGGAAGTGTAGCTAATGCAGGGTTAACTTTTATGAAATCTTAAGAAGGCAGGGCATTAACTTAAATCACAATCTATTTCTAGAATGCGATGTGCATACAAATTTGGAAACCTACATAGTCTGGGACAGAAAAAAGAGGGGCACGCATTAATATCATTTGACCCCCTGTAGCTTTCATTATAGCATGCAATATTGTGATCAATTCATGTGTGAAAAGGATTTTTTTTTTAATGTTTATTTAATTATTTAATGACAT
Organism: Leiocassis micropogon; assembly: GCA_028565275.1. NCBI lineage: Eukaryota > Metazoa > Chordata > Actinopteri > Siluriformes > Bagridae > Leiocassis > Leiocassis micropogon. The sequence goes on from JAOVVA010000001.1 coordinate 22,914,692, forward strand.
TTATTTAGTCAGGTGACTTTATTGTATTGTCACATAATGTTGCTGAGCCCTGACCTGACCCATTGAAACAACCAAAGATCATAACACTGTCTCCACATGCTTGTATAGTGGGTGGATGATGGGTGTACTGTTTTATGCTCTTCTCTTTTCAAACCGAAACACTCGTGGTCCTAGAATAGGGTAAATCTGGATCACTCAGATCACCTGAACATTTTCCAGTCATTCCTGACGATGATTTTGTTCTGGCCACATTTCTTCTATTTACAGTTTAGAGCTGTGTTTCCAGGATTTAATAATCACAGGAGTTCTTAACCCTATTTCCAATTACTGCAATCTCTTTGGTTGTTTTGCTTGATACAGGCCCTTCTGAAATGGTCTTTTTGGTCAGCAGTGTATAATTCCCCATTGTGTCTTATAGCAGATTCTGTCCAAATTATGAGCAATTTAATGACAAATTATAAAGAAATATATTGTATGGTTTAAAATAAAAAATACAATACCTTAGAGATTTCCAAATATTTTTGGCATACACCCCAAATGGACATTTCCTGTGATTCCAAGTCTTAACAATCCCACACACGTTTTTAGTTTAGATTTTAGTCCTGAACAAATGTGTCAAATTACATGTGTTTAACTTATAATAACTTATGATAAGCCATATATGCATGTATCTCCTTCCAGTGTCTCAATCAGTTTTAAACAATGTACAGTGGAACCTTGGATTATAATTCGTAAATCAAAGCAAATTTTCCCATAAGAAATAATGGAAACTCAAATTATTCGTTCCACAGCACAAAAAAATAAATACATAAAAAGAATTAATAGAAAATATAAAGTAAAACTAAAATTAACCTGCACTTTACCTTTAAAATAAATAAATCGCGACAGGTGCTGTGTGTGCGTGCGTGTGTGCGTGCGCGCGCGTGTGTGTGTGCGTGCGCGCGTGCGTGTGTGTGTGTGTGGTAAGAGGAGGAATTAGCCTTCCTCTTCAACTTACACAGTAAACCTTTCTCCTCTCTTATTTGAATTTCACACACACGCACACACTAACGGAAAGACATCGCTAATGACACTCGCGTGAGCGCGTACTAACGGAATCACTGCTGTAAAGTAAAACAAACAAACGTGTGTGTGTGTGTCTGAAGCTGAGAGGGGGTGGGAGGGGAGGTGTAAGGGCGAGTGTGTGTGTGTGTGAGAGAAAGAGAGAGAGAGAGATAGATAGATATAGATATGGGGCACGGTGTCAAATTACGCACGACATAGAGGGAGAAAATGGATCTTAAACCTCTCTAATGAGACTTTATTTTGCTTTACATGCGTGCACACGTGTGTTATAAGAAACAGTACACGCGCGCTGTACACACATGCTTACAAACAAAATAAAATATGTTTTACACACACACGCATGGTCACAGTGTTATAGTAAACAGTACATGTGTGCACGGATGTTGATTATACTAGTAAGAGACTGCTAAAACCCAGCAGGGGAGACAATTACCCACAATTCCGCAGCGCAAGAGAGAGAAAAACCATTGGCTTAGTTGTGATCACGTGACACTCGGCGTCAAAACTAGAAGCGCATGCGTGATACATGATACTTAGTACTCATAAACCAAGACTTGCTCGTTTTTTAAGTCAAAACCATGTTACTCGCAAACCGAGGTTCGACTGTATAAAGAATAAACCACACCAATGCATAATCTATGAAAATTATCTGCACAAAGGTAGCCTGATGCGAAACAGAGGGTTTAAAGTATACAGTACTCAAGGTGTGACTGTGCATGTGCAGAAGAAGTATTTACATGATGCCCATTGTTCCAATATGCTCTAGTGTATTTTATCTGCATGTTGAGTTTTTTTAAATATTTCAAGATTTCATGCACAACAATGAGCTTCGCCAAACCAAATAAGAAAGTCATTGTTTCTCCCAAACTAGATGTGATTGTCTGAAGCTTCTCTTCAAATTGTCTTTTCAATAAATGCTGAAATGTTATTTTGGTTATAAAAAGGCTGTGGAAAGAACATTACATTTATCATACATTTATTGCAGATTTTCATGATGGGTCTGTTCCTTTGTAACGTTTTCTTTTGTTTCTGTTCTGTTGCATAGGTGGAAAATCCATGAAGCCTGCATGTTGGCTTTGGGCTCAGTCAAGACCATCATCACGGAGAATTTTAAAAACGGCCGCATACAGTTTGACATGCATGGCTTTCTTGCTAACGTGATCCTCGCTGATCTGAATCTAGCAAGTAAATATATATATTTTTTTAATCCTTCATTCGTCGCCTAAGCCACAGTCCAACTTTGCTACTATTTGCTATAAGTAATGTTCATGCAGATTCCTGCTTTAACCAACAGAAATTTCTACAACTTCCTTGTGTGGTCTGTCACCAAAGTTATGTTGCCCATGTATCTTACCTCAGCAGCCTCTCCGTTTTTGCTGGGTCGGGCTCTATGGGCAGCCAGTCGCTTTACTGCAGCCATGTCCGCAGAGCTCATACAGCAGTTTCTGCAGGCGACAGTAAGTGGCCTGCATGAGACCCAACCACCATCAGTTCGCATCTCTGCTGTGCGAGCTATTTGGGGGTGAGTAGTCCTATTTATTTCAATAAGTGTGTGTGTGTGTGATTGGGTGGACGGGGTATACAAATGTATACATTTATCAGCCATAACATTAAAAACATTTAAACCACCTAAGGTTCTTGTTTTACCGGGGCGGCTCTGGCCCATCTGGGTATAACTCTGCAAGGCCTCTAGGGATGTACTGTGGTGTCTGGCACCAGGAAGTTGGCATTCGATCATTTGGGAGCTGAAGGTTGTGGGATGGGGCCCCTGCTCTGCCCCATGCACGGCAGGCTGTCATGCGAGTGTTCGGTGCCTTTCTATTGTGGCCCCTATAACACAACATAGTCATTCTGTACCTCAAACCATTCATCAATTCATATATAGTAAGTAAGGGTTAATTATCCTGAAATAACACTGTTACCATCAACGGATATACTTGGTCAGCAACGCTACGTAGGTGGCACATGTCAAGGTAACCTCTACATAAAAGGAACGACCCAAGGTTTCCTCAGCAGAACAATGCCCCAAAACATCACACTACCTCTGCCGGCTTGCCCTCTTCCCATAGTGCATCCTGTTCCCATCTCTTGACTCGCATGTACAAGAATGTAAAAGAACACGTGTTGTCAGACCAAGCCACCCCTTTTTTTTTTTTCTTTCTTTTTTTTCTTCCTTCCTTCATTGCTCTGTAGACCAATTTTGCTGCTCACATGCTCATTGTAGACACGTTTGGTGGTGGAAGCAGGTCAGCATGGGCACTCAGACCTTCAGGTCTTCACAGCCACTTACTCAGCAAAGTGTGATGCTCTGTGTGTTCTGACTATAGCAATGAGAGCTATAATAGCTCTTATATTGGATCGGACTTCAGAGCCAGCCTTCGCTTTCCATGTGCATCATTGAGCCTTGGTCTCCCATGTCCTTTTAACCATGGGTTAACCATTTTTGGTATGTCCTGATCGCTGCAAAGCAGCGAGTTCCTCCAACCATGTCTACTAGATACCACAATTTGTCCCTTCTCAAAGTCACTGTAATCCTAAAATTGCACTTTGTTTTTCCTGGTTCCAACATATCAACTTCAGGGACAAAATGTTCCCACATATCCCACCCACTTCCAGGTGCCATTGTAACGAGATAACCAATGTTACTCACTTTACCTGTCTGCGGTCATAATGTAATGACTGACTGGTTTGTGTGTGTGTATGAATGATAGAATTTACTTTTGTTGTTGTTTTTCCCGCTACTGCAGGTATTGTGATCAGCTGAAGCTGTCAGACAACACACATGTTTTGCAGCCCTACCTGCCTAATATTTTAGAGGGATTAGTGCAATTGGCTACTCAGTTCAGCTCAGAGGTCCTTACTTTGGTGATGGAAACTCTTTGTATTGTATGCACAGTGGACCCAGCTTTCACTACTAGTGCTGAGAACAAGATCTGCCCTCTCACTATTGCCATCTTTCTCAAATACAGCAATGGTAAAGTTAGTCTGCTTTTTATTTTCATTTTCATTTTTTGTAGCACTTGTAATCTTTAAAATATGTAAAATGCATTTTTCCTTTTAGATCCTGTTGTGGCATCCCTGGCTCAGGATATTTTTAAGGAGCTGGCTCAGATTGAGCCCTGCCAGGGACCTATGCAGATGCGCCTCATCCCCACACTTGTCAGCATCATGCAAGCACCACCTGATAAGATTCCCTCAGGCCTCTGCTCTGTATGGAACTTTTTTGTCTTTTATTTTTTATGAGTTGTTATAATGCAGTTTGATTAATCGCTAATTACTGCTTAAACAGACAGCAATTGATATCCTGACCACCGTTGTTCGGAACACTAAGCCACCTCTGTCTGAGATGCTTGTGTGCCAGGCTTTTCCTGCTGTGGCCCAGTGCACCCTTGGCACTGATGACAATGCAATAATGCAGGTAAATGGCTGTATTAACAAATCATTCTTTATAAGAGTCACCAACACAGTAGATGATGGCAGTAACAATAATTCATAAGTAATTATAGTAACTATTATTAAATAGCTCCAGCAGGCCTTATCCTTAAAGCCCCTAAAATGGGGTTTTACACGTTCTTGTTTGGTCTGTTTAGAAAAGAGAGTGCATAGTAATTTAATTTTAAATTTTTATCAGTACCTACTGAACATAACAATTATGTTCATCAACATTTATCAAAAAACAAATATCATTGTATGACAACCAACACAATAAATTTCAATTAGGTTTTTTTTTCCTTAAAATGTGAAAAAATAAACAGTGAGCTGTTTCAACAAGTGACTTGGTGGTGATCAGAAGCACAAACGAGCCACCCTGATATTCTGTGTAGAAGAAACAGAATAACAACAAACATCAAGCTATGTTAGAACAATCCTAGATAAACAAGTCATGGTACCACCATCCAATATACTCCTGTCATTAAAGTGGCTTAAAATGGTACATTCTTGATGTTCTTTAAAAGATTTACCCTGCTTAAAGATTTAGGCCTTGTTCACACGGGCGTTAAAATCGAGCGTTTTTCTTGCGTTCGTAGCGTCCGGTGAGCGTTTTCTACATATAGGAGTCAATGAGAGTGTTCACACGGGCTTTGGTGACGTGCGTTTGTCTGGCTGCGCGCTTATACGGCGTCAAAAAAACGTTGCATGCAGCTTTTTCTTGGCGTTTAAATCCCAACGAACGCAAGGAAAACGCTTCTAGTGCGTTTTC
>JAOVVA010000001.1:22927800-22956212 GCA_028565275.1 Leiocassis micropogon
AAAAAAGAGGTCGACTGGTGTCATGTGGCTCGGAGGAAACGCGTGACAGCCCCCGGCCCTCCTGGCTGAATGGAGGTTAGTAGCCTCTAGTGAAGGGAGGGGAATTGGACACGACTAGATTTATTTAAAAAAAAAAATGGTTAGCTTTGTAGCAGAACGATACGATTTATAAGTGATCTATTAATAAGACAAAATATTGTTTAACATGACATAACGTTATCGGATGCAGAAACTGCTCCCGTGCTCCGGCGGGCACTACTAGCCTACCTTCACCCATGCTGGTGACCGACAGTTAATATAATTAACTATTGTAGAACACCTGGGTGATGCGTATAGTTAAACATAGTTACCGTCTATTATAACTACGCCTGGAATACCTCTCGTCCAATCAGATTACTCGGTTACTGTAGTGTATTTGACAATAAGAGTACATTGGTAACCCTGGGCTCGTTCTTGATGTGTCGCAACTCTTATTAATTGTTTTATGATTTTAAAAGATGAAATCTTTGCGGAAAAAAGACCCCAAGGCAAGAAAGGGATAGGATCTAACATTTTTATGAGTCGATCTTATGTGCCTGACACATAAGTTCGGCTTGATTAGGAAATGTCAGTCAGCAGCTTTGAGTTTTTTTTTTTATTATTATTTGCTCTCGGGCTGAACTTCTGTGCATCAGAGCGGCAGATCTGGCAACATGATGAAATTCGATCATATGGTTACTAAAGATGCAGTAATGACACATGGAAAACTCTGGTGTGGACGTCTCAGCTGTCTTGGGTGTGATCAGAATCGCTTGAGAACATAGACTCTGAACAGAGGCAGCCTGGCATTGTAAAACCTGAGTAATGTGCTGTGTCAGGATGCGTGAGGGTTGTTCATAAATCCAGTCATCGCAGGCTGATACTGTGTACGGTGGTGATGATGATTGGGAAATAATATAAGTATAATAACGTGCATCGTCAAGTGCTGACCTTCCTCTGAATGCATTTAAAGCGCTCTACACTCAATTACACATAATGCTGGTAATGAAAAGAAATTGTTCAACCATATTTCAATAACGGGTCCTCTTCGGTAATGATCCTGTCAGTCCTCAAGGGTCTTTTATACTGCCGTTGACCTCTGTAGTCTAAACTGTCATTTTTTTTTTTTTTTTACGTAAAAAAACGGTAGTGAGAAGCGGCGAGTACACTCCAGCTCTGTCTCTTTGCATTTCCTGTTGGCGTCATTTACGTTTCATTAACCTGCGATTTCATTAACAAAACAGGCTGGACTTGAAGCGCACATGGACCCATACGTGCATTCTTTCTTCTAATGATAGAGAAGTGATGTCAGGATGATCCCAAACTTGAGTTTGTTTAAAGAGGAATCCAACTCGAATAAAGCTGTGCACTATGGGTCTGTCTAATACCCCTTGGGTTAGCCTTGGGCAATAATAAGGATGTCTGTTGATGAGCACACACACCAGGATTTAGATCTGTGTGATCTTATTAGTCACTACAAGAATTACCGACTGCTTGCAGTAAATCCTTTGCGCTGTGCGAACCCAATCGAGTGGAATAAATAAAAGTACGAGGCATAGCTTCTAATTCGCTTTAAACCAAAACCCTCCTCCTTTTGAATACGCTTAAATCATCCAAATGTCGATCGTGATAACTGTGTCCAAGTAACTACAACTATGGGTTAACTGGACTAAACTAAGGTTTAAAAGACAGATTCAGTATCTGTGGTCAGTATGTGCTTACTGATCTTGAAAATGAAGCTCCTCCCAGAATACACAATATAGAAAAAAAAAAAAAAGCAATGTAAAAGACCTTGCTTCATTTCATGTTAAACCAATGTTTGGTCAAGGATAATACCGCGCATTGGACAAACGACGTGTGCTGCGCCTGCTTAGACAAGTCTCTCGGCGTGTTATGTAAGCTCACCTGCTCGAGCTTGCATCTCCGCAGTGATGAAGCCCAAGCCTGGTCTTACATTTCTTACAAAACCGCAGTCCTGCACAACACTGCCAGACAAAGCCGACTTTGTTTCCAAACCACCGCTGTGAACATTCAGTTGCCAATAAATATTTTAGATCTGTTGTTTTGGACCGTCAAATCCCCAGAGTGTCTTTAGAGAGAATGGTGAATTAGGTGGCTGCTTGCTGTCCTGCTTTGTGCAGGTAAAGAGGAAAGGAAAGGGCGAGTGTTTACATGTAATTAACATGTGATTTTCTGAGCAGAACTCTGTAAACATGTCGGAGTCAAAGCTGGCATCTAGGACGCTTTTTTTTTTTTTACAATTGTCCTTCTTGCCTGGTTGCTCGGTTTCTTTCCACTTGTAATGGATTTCACTGTGCGCCTAAGAAGGTTCAAAGCTTTGCTGATTCTTTTTTTTGTAGCATTTGATGCTGCAACATAACAATCAGTTTTGGTCTGTGATGTATCTGAAATTCTTTCCACACTTTTTGCAGATGCTCATGTAGAAAGAAGCGCATCATTAAAGCTGCATGGCTTTATAGAGGTCCTTAAACTGTAACTAAGAATAGATCTTCGAGATTAAGCTTGCTGACTGTAAGTGATAATGAGGCTTAGGTCCAATGTGCACATGATGGAAAATGCCACAGTTACACTTTTATCCAGTTGTTCATTGATAGACCAATCATTACCTAATCAGCTAATTAAAAGCTCCAGTGTGTGTGCACGTGCCTGAAAGTCCAGTTCCCCTGTACTCATTTATTTAAACATCTAAAATTCATGACGGTTCTGTAGACGGGCCAGCGGAAGGGGACCGGTTGTACTAATTGCTTTAAACGCGAGTGTTTTTAAAATGGGCTTTTTTTTTTTTAATGCACTGTAAAGCATCCTGCACAACCAGCTTAACATTTCATTACAAAACAATTAACAAACTGGTTTCTCGTGTTTAAGGTGCTCCACAGCTGATCGTCAGAATGGGAATGACTTTGTAGTGTAGTTGGGCAGAAAAATAAACATTCACATTTGTGTCCATTTCTGATTTTAGTGAGGACCTGTGTAAGACATTGGAGACACATAAAATCGAAGTTGTGACATAAAAAAAAAAAATGACACTAATGGTAACCTGAGGTCAGGAACCTTTGTGTAGACCATTACTGAACATCGAGTTGTGGTGTAATACTGCTGCATCATGCACACTCGACTTTAAAACCACCGAAGAGAATCCAGTGGAATGTTCAGTATTGTTATGTGGCATTTCCTTTTCTTCAGCCTTGTTTACGTTCTTGGTATGTTATGATTGCTGAAGCCAGGACGTCCAGACTTAAACAAAGACATTGTAGAAAGAACACTGTAATCAACAACGCAGTCTGATTTATAAGAACAGTTATTATAAGAACAGTGAAAATATGTGAGCTGAATGTTCAAAGATTTCTCAAGAGGGTATCTTTTTTTTTTTTTTTTTTTTTTTTTTTTCTCTTCTGTTAAACAGTTCTGAAGGTTTACCCTTAAATGTTCAGGGAGTTGGGTGAGGAGACCGACAACGGCAGGGATTTTCTTCCCTTCTCATGTACGATTGCTTCCACATTTGATTCTGGTCATCCCCAAGGACGCTGTATCTTTCTCGAGACCACCTCTTCAAGCGGACTCGGGCATGGAACGATTGTGTTCTCACTGGTCAAAATGAACCAGACTTTGGATACCATTACCCTGGATACCGTGGTTCTTGATACATCACAAAGACTTGCTGTCTTGGTCACAGATGTGCCAACGAGACGCGCACCAATAATTTGTCCTCTTTTGAACTCTGTCACCCATAACGTTGTGTGCATTGCAATATTTTAAGCAAAACTGTGATCTTATTTTGCTAATTAAACCTTCACACTCTACTGGTGGAATATGCAATCCATGTTGTTTTAAATTGTTGCCTGTCTGTTGGTTAGACTTTAAAAGAGGTCGTACGACGTTCGAACTGGCAGTGAGTTTCACATTAGGATTACTTCACTGTTATGACGAGGTGAAAACATTTAACAGGAGTTCTACTCCTTTTAGACCTAGCCTGGCCTGTTTTAAAAACGAGATTTCATTCTGGATATTTTTAGTGCTCAGCACTTGATCAGGTGCTCTCAAAGATAAGTTTCACACTGTAACTGATGGTATCAGAATGCGGGAAAAAAAATCGGCAACAAATCTGGTTTAACAACCACCATCTTGCCCTTTCACGGAATTGAAACATTTCTGGTATTTGTCTTAAGTTTCACACATAATTTCTAAACAAGCTGGAGTGTGTTCATCAACAATAACAAATCCTTTTTAGTCAATTAATGCAAAAGTTTAAGTTTACGTATATTAAATGTTTGTTACTTTGGTTGATTGTTTACATTTTTTGTCATTTATAATAAATTAATAGCATTTTGTGTGTATGTGTGTTTTGTAGACCTTGCAAACAAAAGGCTTAGGCACCATATTATCTGTAGTACAAATGTTGGAATATATCTAATGTCTGCATTATTATTTACAAAATAATTCAATATTTCCAAACATAATTTACAAATTAATATATAAATAACATTACAGAAGAAAGTTTTGCATGCCAGTAAAGAAAGCAACATATAACATGACAGACTGGTTTTCCAAGATAAACAAAAAACGTAATGTAGGCTTCTGGGTTGTGCATGAAAAGAGAAAGTGTGACAAAGTCACCAGGCGAACTCATATTCTCAGTAAAACCTAACAGCTATTTTATATATTTACAATGTATTTTTATACGATATGTATTCATATTATGTATATATTTATATATGAGTTTATGTTTTATTATTTAGCAGGCAGCCACTGTGTGCCAGTGTGTGAGATCATATCTGTCCACGAGACGGAGGAAGACTGTCCAAAAACAGATGTAGGAAAGTGGCAGAAAGTTCCACAAAGTCTACCTGAATCTAACCAGCATGCTTTTACAGGTATGAACGTTCTCATGCTGTAATGAAGCAGAATAAACTCTGTGCTGATGCATCTGGAGAACCTTATCTGTGTGTTCTCTAGTCAGTAAACCATTAGTCAGTTAAAAGATAATCATGTCACCCTGTCGATCCTGCAGTACGGTTGGACTGTGGTGTTTAAGCTTCTCTGACCATGTCTCTGCAGTGTCCTATGTGGAGAGGACTCAGAAACACCGCTGGCGGTGCAGCGAAGTCACCTTCGAGTGCACTGATAGGACACTGTGTCTACTGTGGGTCCAAGCCATCAGGGAGCAGCTCTCACTATTGAGTACGTCTTTAACATTCAGAGGAGCTGACCTACAATAACTATTTCATTTATCCATTTCTATATATATATATGTGTGTGTGTGTGTATATGTGTGTATGTGTGTATGTGTGTATGTGTGTATGTGTGTATGTGTGTGTGTGTGTATGTGTGTGTGTGTGTGTGTGTGTGTGTGTGTATCAGGTACGTTTTATGAATTTTTTTTAAGTAATTTGCTCCTAAGTTTTACTGAGCATCCTGCAGAACCATAAGAACTGGTTTCTTATGTAATATGCTGATGTCTGCCATACATAGAAATATTTTTTTGCTACTTTAAATTTTGTGGTGAAATACTGATGTTTGAAAATCAGAAATGTTTTGTACTGACTCAATAATAAAGTCATAAAATAAAATCTCTTCTTTTTTATGAAATAAATTTATTTGTATCTATACTAGTAATTTGAAGGGCAATGGTGGCTCTAAGGCTCCAAGTTGTTGATTTGAGGATCTAAGAATCCAGGTTCGAGCCCCTCAGTCGGTGGCTTGCCACACTCCATACTACCCTACTGCATGTAGGGCCGGTCTCACGCTGGGATAAAATGGGAGGGTTGCATCAGGAAGAGCATCTGGTGTGTTAAAAAAAAAAAAACTATAATAGTAACTTAATGACCTCTGTCAACGAACATGACTTCTGAACTCGCTGGCTGAGAGAGCTGGCTATAATTTTGGATGTTGCTCTAAATCAGTTATAACAAATAAGATCTGAAGCTGAAGAAAATTACATTACAATATAGTTAGCTACAATAAGCTTATTCTTTCTGAATTACAAAACCAGTTTTTGTAACACTAGCTGTAGAGCCATTTTCATAATTTCATTTAATCAGGAGCGTCCGAGAGCTCATGCAAGCGGAAGGAGCAGATAGCGCTGTCCTCCAAGTGTGTTACACCGCCCCCCAGCAAGCAGTTCGAAAAGATGCGGTCAGTTGGCATCACGTGATTCTGAGAAAACATGTGATAGTCTTAGTCTCCTGACTAAATGGTCATAGTAGCCGTAATGTGGTTAATGAGCACTTTGAGATAAAACACAGAGGCCTCTCATCTGCATTTCAAAACATGGATAAAGCAAATATTTATGAACTACTTATAATTTTGATTTGACATCATGGACATCTGAAGTCATTACTCGGGTCCCACTTACTCATTTATACATGCCGTTGTCTTAGGCTGATTGTGTTTGTCCGACTAATTTGCTTTTGTCCAAGTTTTAAATGTAAACATTAGTCCAATTATACTAAATCAAACTCTTCACATTTGGGTTACCACTCCCAGTTACCAGATAACATGGTTGAGAGTTGTGATACACTTTGCATGTATAAATCCATCAGGCACAGAAATAAGTCTAGGCTCCATAGTTCCTGCCCTGGACTTGACCTGGAAATCAAACTAAATGCATAATAGAGAAAATTGGTAATCCGGAAGTGTTGCCTGCCTTTGGATAACACCATAAATACAAGAGATACTGTGCATCCCCTTTGTACAAAAAGAAAAGCCTACAGCATGTATGAAATTTACATCACTGTAAAGCTGTCCATATTTTCACCACTCGACCTAATACCAGTTTGCCACTATCTAACTTTAGTCAATTGATTTTGTCTGTAACATAACATCAACAGAAAATACATCCCTACTTATTATAGCCAGGTTGGACATTCTTCAGTCAATAAATAATTTCCCATGCCTTGCTTGTATAATGGGACAAGGACAGCAGTTCAAGTTACAGTGGAACCTTGGATTACATTGGCTCGTATTTCAAAACACTCATAAAAAGCAAATTCCCATAAGAAATAAGTGAAACTCAAATAATTAATTCCACAGCCCAAAAAAATTAAATACATAATTAATACAAAATATAAAGTAATAATAAAACAAAATAACATGCACTTTACCTTTTAAAAAAGTAAATATAAATCTCGACAGATAAGCGTTACCATTTATGCGCGCTGTGTGTGTGTGTATCTAAAGTAAGTGAAAATGATAAATCAGCCCCTCCCGTCTCCCCCTTCTCATCTTACACATTAAACCGTTCTACTTTCTTATTTGAATTTCACACAAACACACACACTAAAGGAAAGACTGTTTTGTCTGAAAGATTAGCAAGGAACATCGCTAATGACACTCATGTGAGCGCATACTAACAGATTAACTGCTTTAAAGTAAAACAAACAAATGAACCTGCACTTGACCTTTGAAAAGAATCGCGACAGAGCAGTGTTTCTGTGTAGAGCAGTGTGTGTATGTGAGAAGGGGCACTGTGTCAAATTACGCGCACACATAACGACAGGCTGGAACAAAGAGGGAGAAAATGGATCTTTAACCTCTCTAATGAGACTTTCTTTTGCTTTACATGCACGCGCACACATATGTTATAAGAAACACACACGCTTACAAATAAATCTGTTTTTTACGTGCACACACGTGGTCACAGTGTTATAGTAAACAGTACACGGGTGCACGGATGTTGATTATACCAGTGAGCGACGCGCACTAAGACCCAGCAGGGGAGACGATTACCCACAATTCCGCAGCGCAAGAGTGAGAAAAAACATTGGCTCAGTTGTGATCACGTGACGCTCGGCATCAAAACAAGAAGCGCATGCGTGATACTCGGTACTCGTTAACCAAGACTTGCTTGTTTTTCGAGTCAAAATTTATTAAAAATCTTTGCTCGTCTTGCGGAGCACTCGCAAACTGTGTTACTCACAATACCGAGGTTTCACTGTATGTGCATGTAAACATACTGACACACAAGCAGGTGGGGTAGGTGTTACACCAGCATCAAGTGAAATGCGGGAGTGAAGACTTTTTAAAGTGTTCGCCTGGTAGTGACATACTTTTTATAATGCAGTTTGGGGTTAAGCAAAAGAATGTGTCTCTCACACATGCTGTGAGATTTAAAATTAATTAATTCATTTTGATTTGTGTTCTCTATGTATGTTATGTATGTATGTTAAGTTACTTTGGGCTAGACCAGACTGTTGGTGCAAACGTTGAGACATTTAAAAATAATAATTGAATAATTCAGACTTTATTCATTCTCTCTTTTACCATACAGGGGTTTTAAAAGACAAAAATATAGAGAATCTATCATAAGAAAATGAACGCTTTGCTTGGTTCACTAGATCATTTAGGTAAACATGCAATCTCCATAGTAAAAATGAATTGCCTGACTTATGCACATGGTGCCCACAAGATTAGAGAACAAATTAATGCCACCTTGTTCAGTAAGTAGCCTACATATATGGCGCACAAATTTTCACTTACTGAATTACTTTTACAGAAATATGAGGGTGAAACACAGCTTATGATTGTCATATTTCAAAATATTTTTTCTTAAACACTAATATAATGAAGCTTTAAAAATAGTTCTGCTCAAGAAGTGTAATGTTTGTTTCAGATTCAGGATCAATGTGGGAAGATCATGAGGAAGAGGAGGACGATAATGAAGATGAGGAATTTGAGAGTCAGCTTCTTTCTGACCTAATATCCTCTAACAAATATGGTGAGCCTAAACGTATTATTTTTTAAATATAATATAATGTTTTATATTTTGTTTTGTATTAGCCTAGGGGTTTATAAATTTGACTTGTGTTGTGAAAGAAATTCTTATTTTGAATAGATGGAAAAATAATCCAATAATTTAAAGAGCTTTTTCTGCAAACAGATTTAGCTTTGTGTTTGAAGCTTTGTCGCTCGATTTAGCTGTTCAGAACAACTTAATAGTAATTATTAAAAAGATACAGTGTTGTCTAAGATACCATCAGATGTGTTTTCGTTCAGAAAGTGCTTATGACTTTCTTTTAAATATGGGTTTTGCCAGGCACCAGCCCTCCCCTTTTTCAAGTACTGCAGACCATAGTGACCGACATTTACGCATGCTGACAACCAACAATTAGTGTAATTAATGTTTTTAGAACACTTTTGATGTGCAGTGATGCATATAGGTAAACGTACCAATGCTGTTATGCATATATACCCTGGGTTGTGACCCACAGGTAGGTCACAGAAAATTTTATTTTGGGCATCACTGCTGCAATGTATGTCTGCAGTACACCTTTCAGTCACACAGGGGAGCTAGTTAGTTTTCTATTTTTCCGTCATAATTCCGTCTGCAGTTAGAGGAAGAGCAGAGGAACAATCATTTTGTCTGTGAACTCCACCTACCAATGCATTTTTTTGGTATATTTGTAAAGCCTAGTTTTATTGTTGACTTTAAAAACTATAATTTTCAATAACACATGAATGTGAAGTAATCATTAGGAGGTGTGGACTAGAGCTACTTTAACTTGATAAAAACCACCCAAACTTTTTGAGTTTGCTTCGCACAAGGAGAATACACTTATGCGAGCCATGCCTCGCCAACAAGAGCTTTCAGAGGATCTATGTTGAAAAATTGTTGATTTCCATAAAGCTAGAACGGTTAAAAATTATTTCAAAGACTTTAGAAATTCACCAGTATACAGTTACGCAAATGGAGACACTTTGGAACTGTGCTACTTTATCAAAAAGTGGGCGCCCTGTCAAAATGACCTGTAGAGAACAATGAAGACCAATGAGGTAAAGAAACAACCTTGAGTGACCGACCAAAGATTTGAAGATCATTGGAACTGGCTAACATCTGTGTTCATGAGTCTACAGTACGTAAAACATTAAACAAAGCAAGGTGTCCATGACAGGACACCACAAAGGAAGCTGCTGCTTACTTAAAAGAATATCTCTGCACGCATGATGTTTGTAAAAGAGCACATTGAAACTACACAGAGGTTTTGTCAAAATGTTTTGTGCACTGATAAAACTAAGATTGAACTATTTGGAAAGAACACACAGCACTACATCTGACGTAAAAACGGCACTGCAAATCATCATGAAAACATCATCCTAACTGTAAAGTATGGTGAAGGAAACATCATGATTTGGCCTGCTTTGCTGCATCAGGGCCCAGCCAGCAGTCATCGGGGGGAAGATGAATTCCGAAATGTATCAACATCGTATTTTTCCGGATAATTTGAGAATGTCTGTATGTCCGCTGAAATTCTGTAGAAGTTGGGTGATGCAACAGGACAATGACCCAAAACACCAGAGAAAGTCTACAATAGAATTGCTTCAGAAAAACAAAATCCCCCTTTTGGAGTGGCCAAGTCAGAGCCCAGACCTCAACCCAATAGAGATGCTATGGAATGACTTGAAGAGAGTCATACACATGAGATGTCCAAAGAATATGACCGAGCTAAAGCAGTTCTGCCAGGAGGAATGGGCTAAAATTCATCCTGAACAATGTGCAGGTCTGATCCATTTGGACCTGGTTTAACATTACTGTCTGACTGATGTGGGCATTTTTCTTTTGTCAGTGAGCTATTCTGTTTTAAGTCCAAATGATGGTACCAGAGTTGAGTGAAATTTAACTTGTATTCATGATGGTTTAGAGTGTCTTCAATGCCATTTTTCTTTAGGAAGTAGTACTCTATTTGTTATGTGGGTTGCTTTCCCTAGGTGTAGCATGGCATTGCATTGTTACTTTTTGTGATGAATAACATTGTATTTCCTTTTATGCTGATTGACCCATCTGCTTGATACAGCAGCAAACACCTGATGATTTGTCCAGGGTCCCAGCTGGTTGATGTAAGGATTTAGGATTTTAAATTTACAATTTGATATATCACATTCTCTCACGTACAGCATGTCCAAAAAAAAGGAGGCCCCAGTATAGAGGGAAGTTTTCCAGATGTGTTTTTTCTGCCACTGGTTCTGAGACCGTGACTATTTTTATAATGTTCTGCATATTTCACAGGTTGTTTGGTCATGTGAGAAATAAGGACCAAGGTGAATGTCTGGGTCCAGTAAAACTGTTATAGGGACTTAAAATGGTTTTCTTAGTATATTATTAATGTATCTGTTTTGCACCACTGAAGAATGTTTTCCTTTACTATCCCATTCTTATAATACATGTTGTGTTTTCAGATGATGATTTTTATGAGGAGGATGATGAAGACGACCCAGATGCTTTAAAAGACCCTATATATCAAATAGACCTTCAGGTAACTTCCTCATAATATTTCTGCAAGAAGCTGCATCTTACCTGGTATACATGTAATTCCTTTTTTCCCCCCTCTTCCCTAGGCCTATCTTACAGATTTCTTGTCTCAGTTTGCCCAGCAGCCATGTTACAGCATGTTTTCTGGCCATCTAAATGACTCTGAGAGAAGGGTTTTGCAGTCCATTGGTATTTAAGCTGCACCTGTACTCATCAGCTTTAAAAACTGTGCCCTTGTTTACCAGTTTCCTGTATATGTGAAGACATGACTGAAGTGCCATTGGAAAACTTTTAACCTGCACTTATGAACCCTAAAACCAGTTGATGGCTCTGTCATTTTTTCTCAGACAACGCACTTATCGACGTGTTCAGTTCCTTTCATATACCCAAGTAGATGCAGAAGAAATCAATTAAGGATTACCGTGATTGCTACCAACGCTAAAGAACATAAGATGCAAAATGATACTTCACAAGGCACAAATGAAAGTGTAGTAAGTGGGGCGTCAGGCATTAAAAAAGTATTTGAACTGGATCAGTTGATTTGTTTGCAAAGAATGGATATCATGTATAATTGAAAAGTATACTGTTATCTTTCTTCTTCATGAGGATTTACAAATCTTAGGTTGCATAGGTTGAATGAACAGCAAAAGAACTTGATGTGGGGAACATTGGGAAAGATTCACATGTAGTCATTTAAAGTTATTATACTATTTAGAATGTGGAAGATGTGAAAGCTTCTGCGGGTCTTAAACAGTCTCTTGTACCCAGTGAGATCTGGGAATATGTTTAAAAATAAACCAATGGATTTTCCAAGTACCAGCAGTGCTTTGTGTGTGCATGCATGTTTACATTGGTGTTTTTGCTATATACTGAAGGATTTTTGGGTTTGATATCAAAAGATAAAAATTAGACAATAGATTAGCATGCCAGCTTTCATTTTCTGATATTTAGATTTGTCAAACACATGGCATTATCAGTGGCTGCCCAGTGTAAAAGTATTGAAACAGAGAAATATTAAAATAGATATGCATGTCTTTGGACTATGGAAGGAAACCCACCAAGCGCAAGTACATGCAAACTCCATACAGACCCGGAGGCGGGAATTAAACCCAAACCCTGGCGGTACAAGGAAACAGTGCTACCCACTAAGCCACCGTGCCACCATTGTTTTTATTATTATCTGAATTCACTGACGTTGGTGTTAGGGTTGTGAACCAGTGTGCAATGTTATCTGACTTCCTTTTCTTAATATTATTTATAATCATCTAATTATATATTTTAAAAAATAATTCATTATAATGTATAATTCTAAACAAATTTCTTTAGGAAACTAGTCCTGAAATCTTTGAATAATTTTAGAAAATGAATGGTAGGTTTGTTATGAGACTAATATGGCTAATTTACAAGGCTAATAGTGTTTTTTCTTTGATTTATTTACAGTACAATTTTCAGCTGTTATGAGGCCAAAACAATAAACAAAATTATGTTTTTTGGTCACTCCTGAGCTGACTTAAAAATCAAGAGAAAACTAGTTTAAAAAATGTTGCTGACTTTCTACTAACCACTATTTACATTTATAATTAGTTATATTTATAATGTAGAGGTACTATGGTGTGATTTACAAACAACAACAAAAAATCACAAATATAGCAAATCAAATTGGAAGGACAAAGCATATCTCAATATTCATAGCACAATTATCACAACACAAAACCAAGGCAATGATCTGCCAGAGGTCCTTACTGAGTTTATATGTGCTTCTGGTCTAATTTCCAACTAATCATGAAGCAGGAGTAAAGCATTTAAGGTAAGTAATCCTCCAGAGGAAGGCAGGAAGCAGTATCATTGCATCTTGAAATGGGCTGAACCTGGAAAAGTAGGAAGTAAATCAGAAAAAGTTACAAAGAACATGAAAGCCGTCTGAAAGGCCCACATCCAGACACTGGTTGCAGGGCAACCTTACTGCCAGTCCCAAGTCTGGATAAAAATGGAAGGGTTGTTTGAGGAAGAGCATAAAACCTGATCTGCTCTGGCAACCCCTAATGGAAGCGGACAAAAGAGCAGCATTATGGAAAAATTATGGGGAAGCACATGAATGGAAAGTTGAATGGAAGGGAAAAAATGTGGTAGAAAAAGATGCACAAGCAGCAGGGGTAACCACAGCTTTGAGTGGATTGTGAAATTAAACCCATTCAAGAAATTTGGGTAAGATTCACAAGGAGCGGACTGCAGCTGGAGTCAGTGCTTCAAGAGCCACCACGCATAGACATATCCAGCACACAGGCTACAACTGTCGCATTTCTTGTGTCAAGCCACTTTTGAACCAAAGACAATGTCAGAGGGTTCTTATCTGGGCTAAGGACAAAATGGACTGGACTGTTGCTCAGTGGGCCTAAGTAAACTTTTTAGATGAAAGTAAATTTTGCATTTCAATTGGAAATCAAGGTTCCAGAGTCCTGGAGGAAGAGTGGAGAGGCACAGAATCCAAGTTGCTTGAGGTCCCATGTAAAGTTTGCAGAGTCAGTGGTGGTTTGTGGATCCATGTCATCTGCTGGTGTTGGTTCACAGTGTTTTATCAGGTCCAAGGTAAGCGCAGCCGTCTACCAGGAAGTTGGAAGTTTTAGAGCATTTATTCTTCCCTCTGCTGACCAGCTTTATGGAGATGCTGATTTCATTGTCCAGCAGCACTTGGCACCTATATAATTAAAGTAATATATCATTTATACTGTTTACATGCTATATTGGGAATACTGGTACTTCTTACACTTTTAGCCAACTGGTACAAGTTAGTTAAGACTAATAAGAACTCTATCTTTTAAAAACCATCTAACCCTAGATGATCCAAGCTACACATACAACACAGAAATGGCTTGAGGAAGACAAATTGTTTTTGCAAAGCAGTGTCTCCAGAGGCTTCCAATCCGAGTTGAAAAGGGCAGTTCTCATGCAAAGACTTAAAAAGTAAATAAAAGTTACTTAAATTACTTGGGATGGAGAAGTCTCCAAGCTGCCTCTACAAATGAAGAGACTTTTTTTTTCTGTAGGGTCTATTCATAGCGGGAGTAATGAAAAATAAGGTTTTATGTGTAACCTAGTGTTAAAAAACAATTCTAGGCTACAATGTGCCCATGGATTAAGCCTAAGATATCACTGACTGCTTGTGTGTGAATTAGTGCAAAGTGTGGCAATAATTCTTGTGTTCTTTTTGCTTCATAATTAGTCTTATTGCTTCATAATTGCAAATGCTGTGACACTTCTAACAAATAGGAAGTATCATATTTATATCTAGGATGCCTTGGAGTTTAAGCAAACCACAAAACTCCCTGTTGCCTTTAAAGGAGTTTGTACTGGTGACTAAATATGGGCAGGGGTTTGAAATGGGTTTCGTGGAATTTCTAAGCAGCACACCACAGTGATGGGAGCACACATTAACGCTGCGACACTCAGCTCTGTGGCTTTTTCCTGAAAGTTTGATCTGATTTATGGAAATATACAAGGAGCAACTAACGGCTACGGCTATACAGAAGCGTACCGAATAACCTCGTCTATCCTGTGTCTTTTAAAATTCCTGATCATGTCGAGGAGAAAAGTGAGGGGACTCACTCGAACAGGGCGCCAGGTCAGCGAGGATCCTGATCTGGACAACTTGCTGTCAAATCTGTCGCCCGAAGAGATGGAAGAGCTACAGAAAGAAGTGTCGACAGTTCCTGACCCGGATCCTAGTGAGATTGTCATAGTAGATCATCACGGTGATTTAAAAAAAAGCATCCCTTCTAAAAGAGATTCCACTGTGACAAATCACAGCGAATTAAAGACTGGTTTGCAAAGGAACCTTTCAACCGAGGTATGAAAACACTTTATTTGTTTATCTCATCCTCACACACTTCAATCTGTCTATCTATCTATCTATCTACCTGTCTGTCTGTCTGTCTGTCTGTCTGTCTGTCTGCCTGTCTGTCTGTCTATCTACCTTTTTGATTTTCTCATGAAACACTGATTTGATGGTTTAATGTCAACAGTAGTTAAATTATTGAAGTAATTGTGCCATATGATTATTTCCCCCCCTTTTGATTGTCTGTATTTATTTTTTATTTTTGCATGAGAGGAGAAGATTAAGAATAATTCAGAGGGGGAAAATAAGCAGCACTCATTGCATGTGCTGGCTGTGAAGTTAGGCTTCGGGATGTTTTGGGTTATTGCTACTTCACAAACTGCCTTTTAAGGTTACATCTGCCAGGACTGCAGGCTTGCACAGCAAACAGATGGTAGCTTACAAATCGAGCCATAGTCTGCTGCTTACTAGATTAATGGCCTCACTATAAAATGTTTGTGCAATCTAGAGCAATGCATCTGATGCTCAATGCAATATGGCAACTAAAGTCTAGCTTAATGATCCGTACAACAACCTAGAGACTTGTACCTAGCCCATTGTACCGAGCCCTCACAACGCACAACTGTAATATGCCTGTTATATCTATAAATGTTTGAAAAGAACAAAAATGTCAAGGTCAATTTTAATACTTTCAGTTATTTCTGTTAAACTGAAAAAAGTAACTAAACAATATTTCAGTTAATACAGATAGAACAAATACAATAAAATATTGCAATGCAGTTGGGTGCAATAATTACTTAGAATAACGTACAGTAATGTACAGTCAGAATCAGAACATCTACTGTCAAAAGAGAAGCAGAAAATAAGTCATAAGTGGTGTATAAATATAAACAATAACAACAACAATTCTGCATGGTGCTTCCATTTGTATGCTTGTGAGAAAGCATATGTCTCTTTATTCAGAGGGACTGAGAATTTTATCATCAGGTGGCAACACTGAGACAGAAATGATGGCCATACAAGACAATTTTTGCCTGCTAAAAACAAAATTGCAACTGATGCAGAAGTGCATATTTAACTCACTCACTCTCCTACTCACTCACTCATCGTCTATACCGCTTTATCCTGTATACAGGGTCACGGGGGGCCTGGAGCCTATCCCAGGAGACTTAGGGCACAAGGCAGGGTACACCCTGGACAGGGTGTCCATTGATCACAGGGCACACACAAATACACACACTACAGGCAATTGGGGAACGCCAATTAGCTTAACCTGCATGATTTTGGACTGTGGGAGGGATGCACACAGACCCGAGGTGGGAATCGAACCCAGAATTGTTTCTAGCAGGCAAAAATTGTCTTGTATGTCCATCATTTCTGTCTCAGTGTTGCCACCTGATGATAAAATTCTCAGTCCCTCTGAATAAAGATACATATGCTTTCTCACAAGCAGACCCTGGAGGTGCTAGGGGACAGTGCTAACCACTAAAGCACCGTGCCGCCCTCATATGTAACTCATTTCCTTTAAATAATAGAAGTAATATTTATATAGTAACTAAATTTCCATATCACAGAAAAGATGTTTACTTTAACAAAAATGTTGGAAATTAAGGATAACTTCAAACACTTTAGAGTAATTGTCTATATGGGTGATTATCATGCTTTTTGCATGAGCATAATAGCCATGCAGCAATCCTTATTCAATGATTTCCATGCAACCCAGAGTTGCAATCATACAGAGTAATGATTGCACTATTTACAACTGACCTGCACAATGTTATAAAGTTGTACAGGATTCCTTTGGGGTTCAATGAAATGTACATCCATATCAGTGACGATATAAAAAAAAAAAAATGCCACCAGATACTAAAAAGTGTGGAATTAAGGTTAAATAAAATGTTATTGTGCCAGCTCTCCTGTTTTGGAGATGGCTATGGATATTGGCCCTACTGGATATTAACTAACTGTTTATGCATGAACACTATAAGACTCCCTGGCTATGTTTTCTCAATAGGGTGAGCCCAGAAGGGAAAGTCGGAAACAAGAATATCTCAGAAAAATGGGTCTGAGTCAGGAGTCAAATGTTCCCAGTAATGACAGCAAGGAAGAAGGATGTCAGACTTCCATATCCAGTGCTCCAGAGAGACAAGAGAGAAATATGGAGGACAGGGACACACGAACCACAGATGATTCTAAAGATGGTAGGGCATGGCGATTCAAGAGGAATGAGGAAAGTGAAAAGAAATCTAATGTCGAGATCAAAGAGCATAATGATGAATCCAAGCTGAAAGATTGCAACAGCAAGACGAAGGAGTTGATATCCAAGCTTCAAGAGAAAAAGCAGGATTGTAAAGAGAAAGAGAGAAGAGATGAAAGCCGCAAGAGAGAATCAGGAGACCGAAAAACCAGGGAGATGATTTCCAAGTTACAAGGGAAGCAGGAGAAGGAAGAAAAAATGGAACAAGAAATAAGAGCAGAAATCAGGAAAAAGCAGGACACGAAGACAAAAGGCCAACATTCTGTTGTAGATGGCAAAAAAGAGGGCATCGGTAGATCTACGAATAAAGAGAAGACTGAAGAACAAGTAGAGTCTGTTAAGTTAGTCAGCAATGGTAAGGAAAAAGAAATTATTCCAAAGGATGATGAGAAAAATATCAACGTTAAAGAGATTGAGAAAGAGAAAAAAGAGGAGGATAGTAATCAAGTGAAAGAAATATTAAAAATGAGTTCTGCTGACACTGGCAAAAAGACGCCAAATGTGCAACCTGAGATCCGAAATAAAAAACCTGAACCCAACAAAGAAGAAAAAGTTGGACATTGTGTGGCAGAAAATAACTCAAAAACCATAACTAAAGAAGAACAAGAGGAGGACGAGTCTGCTAGCATGTTTGCTGAAGCTCTAGAGAGACTACGGAGCAACGACCCCAGTATGACTGAGGTCAATGTCAACAATTCAGAAGTCATCAAAGTCAAAACCCTCATTCAGTTTGCTGAAGCACTAAAGAACAACACACACGTCAAGACATTTGCCCTTGCTAACTGCCGTGCAGATGACCATGTTGCCTTTGCCATTGCAGGCGTCTTGCGCAGCAACAAAATGATCACCAGCATCAACATGGATTCTAATCTTCTCACCAGCAAGGGCATCATGGCACTGGTCCAAGCCCTCCAGCACAATGCCTCTCTAACTGAGCTTCGCTTCCATAATCAGCGGCATATTTGTGGAGGCAAGACCGAAATGGAGATGACAAAAATTTTGAAAGAAAACACAACTCTTCTCAAACTGGGCTACCACTTTGAGTTGGCTGGCCCACGCATGACCATGACCAACATCCTCAGTCGTAACATGGACCGGCAGAGGCAGAAAAGGTTGCAGGAGCAGAAACAGGCCACAGCACAGGGACAGGATGTCAAGAAGGATTCACTGAAGGTCCCACAACCTGGATTCAACAAAGGTTCTCCAAGAAACTCTCCAAAGCCATCGCCCATTCCATCTCCCATACCATCCCCTAAGTTGACTCCAAAGGCCTTTAAAGGATCCGGGGGAGCACCACCACCTCCACCACCACCACCTCCAATTATAGATGGTGAATTGCTGAAGAACTCTCTAAGCCCTATATCACAAAGAAAGCTTGAGGACAGGACGGGAGGCCGAGGTGGAAGTCTCAATTCAAGGGATCAGCTTCTAGCATCTATAAGAGGTGCCAATATGAAACAGTTAAAAAAGGTAAGATATCATCTTAAAGCATTTTACACTATGAAACATTAAATATTTGCATGCATTTAATAGTGGTGATGTTTCTTCATTAATAGTTTTGTAGCATATAAAAAATAGTAATCGATTTAAGATAAAGCACTAAACCGAGCATGTTTTTTCCTTTTCATATAGGTTGCAGTACCAAAACTCCTGCAATAATCAGACAGGGGGAAAGTTAAACAGAAAGTACATCTCACCCAATGAAGATCAGGCCTTGGCATCTTCTACACGGAGTCTGCTATGGCCTATAAGATTGTCAAGGATGTTCATGATTATGATATGGTGTAATTCTGTAGGATACAACTTCAGCCCAGGATTCTGTCATGAGCTATGGAAGGGAATGGAAACCTGGTACAGACATGGTGCTGTTAAAGATTTACAGCCTATACTGATATTTGCACTATGTGAAATCCTCATATGGTAAATCGATGGATGTCTGTGCTAAAAAAAAAAAAAAATTGTATATGTATAAGGAGAACTACGGATGCAGGAAAATTTGATTCTGCTAAAATTAAAATCGGTCAGTGGCTTCAAAATGTTTAGAAAATAAAAAACAAACGAAAACTCTTACAATAAAAAATTTGCATAGTTGTAGCTAACGTAAAGAGTATGGTATATTTATGGGGGGTTTTTTTGTTCTTTTTTCAGATTTTGTTTTATAATTTGTTTTTGAGCTTTATGGTATTGCACAGCAGGCCACATCAGTTCAATATTGTATTATACTGGTTAGGCTTAATTCATGTTTAAGTAACACATTTCTCAGGATACTTTTTGAAATACACTATACCCCCCACTACCACCCCAAAATTATTTTATGTCACTAGAAAAAGAAAAAACATTTGCCATTCCATTTATTGATAAATGATTCCGCACTGGAATTATTTCAAGTGCTGATCCTCTTCAATATTCATATTGTCATTTGCTATATGTTTCTCATGCTTATGATATCAGCTGGGCAGGTGAAATTGTATTTTGTTATTTTTGATTAAATGTTGGCACATCAATGTTTTTGTGCTATTTTAAGAAATGTTGAAGTTCTGGAAGGTTTCAGTCAAGATTATTCCATAATTAAGCCCTATTATACTAAGCTTACATTACAGCAACCTTATAAAAGCATGTTTACTTGCATCTTCCTTTAATTGACATATAGCATAAATGTGATGTTTTTACCTAGTAGCCAAAAAATGTATTGGGTGAAAATAGCCATAAAATATTTTACTTATGTTACATCTCAGTTTAAGGTTGAAGCAATAACAAAAAAAGTGTGATGGAAAAATATAGCTAAATAAAAACCCACTGAAAAAAAAGCACAGATTTGGAGATATATATTTTAAAATAATATGTGCACAGTCATGGTGTAGTGCATCGAGTTATTCATGGCCAAAGTAAACGAACATTCCTGAATGACTGAAGGAAGAGTAGTTGTCCTATTTACACCAATAAATAAAAAAAATGGCAAATGCTTTCCTTCTTCCCTAGCAAAACACAAACACTAGGAAACAATGATATTTAATACAGAATACTGTAGAAAGCTTGGTCATATACCAAAAACGTACAAATTTCACAGCATAAATGCAAGCAACCGAGCATGAAAGGTCTGTCATTACCGTAAATGCTATCGCAAAATTTAAAGGACAAGACACTGGAAATAAGCACATGGACGGAAAAAAAAGTGGACACAACATAGAAAGCACAGAACCACAAGGAAGCGCATAATGGGGAAGTGTGGAGCATAACAAAAAAAATGTACATATACTAATAATGTTCACATACACGGTAAGGAAAGTATAAACAAGGGCAATGTTTGAAGACCTGGGTGAAATCATAAGGCAACATCAAGGTTTGTTTACATTTTGGGTTTAAAAGAGGCACAGCTAAAACTAAACAAAGATGACATCACACTGAACATGCTATTAGGGGGTAGATAATATTTATTATTAGATATTTATTTCATATAAAAAAAACCTCTCCATTCGAAATTATTCTGTATTAATTAATTGTCGTAATTAACTTTAACTAATGAATTCTGTCACTACAGCTCAAATCTTGAAAAAAAAAAAACTCAACATTTTTTACTTTTGTATATAGTAATAATTTATACTGGAAATATGAACAAAACATTATCACATCATACATGTTAGAAAACGACAGGATACAGTTTAAATAAAGTGTCTCTTCTGTTTAAGATAGAACATTTAAATATATACTGCTCTAATATTCAGTCCTTCAGATGTGTTGTCAAATGCATATCTTGTTTAAAGGCTATTTATACAACAGTGAAGCATTTCTTTAAATTTGTGTTTGGAGTTGAAGAGCAGCAGGGCAGTTTATACTCAGTTGTTATATTCAGTGGGTGCAGACTGCACCCATGAAATGCCTATATTTGGTCATTCTCAGAGGCTGTATCTCATTCCTTTCTCCTTTCTAATAAGGGGAAAACAGCCAACAGTGTCTGTCCACAGAAAGAGAGAGAGAGAGAGAGAGAGAGATTAAAGTTCAATGTCTTTTAAAGGTGACTTTAATTTTCTTTCCTGGGGAGTTCCTGCCAATGTGACTGTTGAATAGATGTTACTTACTGTATGCGGATCATTGTTTATCAGTAATGAATTGCTTGACATAATTTAACTTGAAAGGTTTGTCTGTTTCAACTTTAGCATTTTGAGGTATTTGTTTGTTTAAAGCATGGTCATAGAAAGTAATCCATTAATTAAATACGTGCTGAACTAAAGTTTTAAACAATGCTGTTGCAAAAAAAAAAAAAAAAAATGTCAGTGATTGTGTGTTACAATAAAACAGAGCTTTTCAGCTTCATAGAATAACAGTCTTCTATAATTAAATGTGTGATTGGTGAAGCATTTGGCAGGAGTACAACATCATGATTCACTGTAGAAATCCATGTAGTCATGCATTTTATTGCCTCACATGCAACTGTCTGGCTCTTAAAACTTTTCATACATTCTGAAAATATCTACACTCCTGGTTTGGAAAGCATTCTTACTTCACAGTGTTTATACACAACTACTTAAAAATTTTGCAAAGAACTATGTGTGTTTGTGTGAGAGAGTTACAATTAATGACTATTTCAACCTACGTATGAAATTCTTGCTTAGTATAATTGGTTAATTATACACACAACTGTAAGAATTTATGCTGGTTTTGATAATATTAATTTGATTTTTTATTTTTTTTAAAAAGCACTATTCTTTTACAGAATTCTTCACATCTGGGCAGCCACATCTGGGCAGCCACACCTGGGCATGTGTGAACAATGACTTCTTTAGTCAGTGGGGTGCTAGCCACCATTGAATGAGCATGAGTACTGTGTCGATGTCACAGTCAAAATGAATTAGACTTAGAGCAATGAATTATCTATTCAACTGAGTAAAGCAAAGAAACAGCTTGTGAATTTAGCTTGAACATTCCTTTGCAAAAACTATTCGGATGATTCAGAAGGCTTTTGGGGATGATGCAAAAAGTGCATCCAGTCATCCCAGGTGACTCCAATCACCCAGATGATATTATATTATATATTATATTATATATTACCTCTCTCTATATTATATTAGGTTACCTCTCTCTTGCAGACGCTTTTGTGGTGTGTAAACCCCTACTCTTTTTATGATACTATTTTAATGACACCCCTTCTCTTTGCTGTGACAATCGAACTTGCCTTAAGGGCAAAGGTCAATATTAAAGGTTTTTACCTTAGTGGTTGGAGCACAGACTTTCACGTTACGCTCATAACATGTTATTTATATCTGACCCAAAACTTTTGGACTTACTAAAAGACTACCAGCTACAAAGGTGTCACAAGGTGAGATACACCCTAGACAGGCATGGGGAGAACATACAAACTCCATGCACACAGACCTATAACTAGTTACCAGACAGCATAAAATGTTGATAGATTCCCATATTGGCCTAGAAATCATTCAGGTGGACAACCCTTGAGTCCCCGGCAAAACAGTTCTAGCCGTATTTTGCATATTTTTGATAAGGTATCAAAAACAAATTAAAAAAAAAAAACTAAAAAAATGTATAGTTTTGGACATGTCCACAACATATGCATCAGCCACAGATAGACTGCTTAATGTTTACATCCCACATTTCAGATTTGAAGCAGGCAGCCTGATCATGGCTCTGGTGCACTGCAAGAAATAGTGAAACACTGGGTTAAGTGCATTAGTGCAACAGGCGATTATTTACAGAAATGAAGATATTTTCTTCTTTTATATCTGTGTTCTGTTATTCTGCACAATCAAAAGTCTCAGTTTGACTAGAACAGTAATTTTTTGGGACTACTCTTAAAGGGGACTGATATTAAGAATACACAATTTATAACAGCCAATGATAAAAAAAAAGAAGGTGTTATTATATAAAACCTATAAACATATTTGTAATCAGCTAGTAGCTAGTAGCAAAATAGTTGTATGAACATCCTTGGCACTTAAGGCAACATTTAATGTACAGAGAAAGCATAGGTAATAGGTAACATTAATAGAGGCTGCCTCTATGAAATTAACCATCTATACTTACTGTATATAAAAAACAAAATTTCTTAAATTATGCTTTAGTAAATTCATTATTTGGTTTTTATACTTTTTTCGAACTAGAAATATTTTGTAAGGGATTATAAAGCCATTTAAGCTTTCATCCTGATAGATACTGGGTGATTTGCAGCGTTGGGGGACGTTACTTTTTAAAGTAACTAATTACGTTACAAAATTACTGTCTTTAAAAAGTAATCAGTTTACATTACAGCGTTACTTTCTGATAAAAGGAACTAGTTCGAGTACTTTTCCATTGCAGAAAATGAAAACTCCTTTGTGATTCCTCATGCATGTTGTTTTAGTCAAGACCTTTATAATTATTCTACCATCATCACGCAGCGGTTTGGCCCATAATCTGTTAACTACTAATACCCCTTTCTCACCTACGCGGTTTCGCATGGTGGCCATAAGTACGGTTCATCATGATTCACTGAGTTTTGGCGCTGGAATTAGGTTTCCATCCTCGGCGCGTCGGGCTGTCGCTCGCGCCGGCTCACGACGCCCAACACCGCTTCTCCCCGCGAGTCAAAGCGCATAGGTGATATATGGGTATAAAAGCAGGAATAACAGAGGGGAAGCGGGTTACCGGGGGTGGGGCTTGTAGGACGACTTTCACACACACACACACAAAAGGAATCACTGCTGTCTGGCTCACGGATTACATTTTTGAAAAAGTAACTAAATAACCGAGTACTTAAATGGTGGACCTAATGCGTTAGATTACTCGTTACATCAGAAAAGTAATCCAAGTACTCTAACGCGTTACTCAACACTGGTGCTTTGTTGTGTCGTTGTTTTTCTTCTGATTTAAGAATATTGTTTTGTATGAAAGTTGATATGCATGTGTTGTAACTCGCGGAATCTCAATCTCCACTGTCGGGTGCTGTTACCGGTAAGTGTGTAAAACCGTACTACTAAAACCTCTGTTTTCTTTTAGCATCCTAACATTTTTACTAAGAGTGCATTAATCCCAACGCTACACAAGCACAGATACAACGCATTATGCACTCCTAGGTAAGGCTTGGTCATTATGAAACCAATTTCCAAGATTTTCACACACAAACCATGCAACATGAATTAAATCTGTACTTTCCTAATACTCACACAGAATAATTCAGATAAACAAAATCTCATCCACATCAAGGGACATGCCCATCTCATTCGCAACATTTAGTATTTCGGTTATGAGTTTCAATTGATTTTCAGTTTCTTTGTAGAGAAAGTGAGGGGTTTTGTTAATCTTACACACATTTAACACTTGTTAAATTTGCAACTTCTGGAATAAAATTATTCTAAATGAACAATAACAAAATGTAAAACTCTTGCTTATACTGTACTTACTTTATTTTATATAAAATTTCGATTTCTTAATGGCATACCCAAATATCTGCAATTTCTATAGAATGTCAAATGATTTTTGACAGCAGTTATTCTTGCTTTTGTACATTTCAGAAACTAATTTCAGAGTTGGCATAAAAATTGTGCTTATTTCCTAATGTGCCTCCATATTAAAAAAAAAACAAAAAAAAAACACAAAAGGTAACAACCACAGCAACAATGGTTAATTCTTAATTCGACTCTAAAACTAAAAAGTTTTACCTGACCTACATTCTATACTGTGTCAATTTGAGTTCTTAACACAAGAAATATCTTTAAAAAATGGATTTTAATAGATATGTTCAGAGGGTAATGTTCTCCAGGAGGGCTAGTCCACAAAATATTTTACAAGTGCATACAGTACATTCAACATCTACGAACAGGCAAAGACGCTTATTTTCACACATCAAGACAGACAGTAAACTTTAATAAACTTAAGTTTTCTTGAATGCCTATGCCTCCAGATACTTTATTTGTTATAAGAAGAATGATGAGAAACAAAACCACTATCAATTGAGAAACACAAAGAGGTATCTGCTCTTGTGTAAGGAATAAGAGCATGGATTTAAATATAAAGAAAAGAAAAAAAACATTGCCTGAAAATGTACTACAGGAGACCCAGTGGAGAAGGCATTTCTTTTTTTTTGTTTGCCAACAATTATTTTTACTGGTGGACTTCACTGGCGGATTCTTCTTAAGTAAATAAGTTCCATCAGTGCCCAATGTATTTTTAATTCCTTATGAGTTCATGTAATATTAAAATGGCTTGTGGTTGTTCACTGGTACTGTCTATAGTCACCAAAGGATGGGGCAGACATTGAGGGTGCTTCTTCTGCAAACTGTGGACCTGAGAAAGAAAAAGAACTTTTTTTTTGTAATTTATTTCAAAAAGTAAAACTCTTATTATAGATGCATAACACAAAGTGAAATACATAATTTCTGGCTTTAATTTGAATTATTATGGCTTATAGCTCCTGAAAAAAAAAAATCCATTGTCTGAAAATATCAGAATATTCGATCTTGAGTTTAAGTAAATTATTATGCATACTGTATAAATACTGTGTCTCTCTCAGTCTAGCTCAGTACACACAACTGCAATTATGGGGAGGATTACTGACAGTTGTCCAGAAGATGACGATCTACACGTTCCACAAGGACGGTAAGCCACAGAAGTCACTGCTGAAAGGGCTAGCTGTTCACAAAGTGCTGTATCCAAGCGTGCTCATTGAAAGTATGCTGGGAGGGAAAAATTTGGTAGGAAAAGGTGCATAAGCAAAAATGATGATCACAGCCTCAAGTCAAGCAAAGCCAATTCAAGAACCTGGGAGAACTTCATTCGAAGTAGCATGAAGCTGGACACGGTGCATCAAGAGGCTCCATGCACAGATGCCTTAAGAAATTGTGCTGAAATTTGCTGTTGCTTTCCTGGTATCAAGACATTCCTTAACCAAAGACAATGTCAGAAGCATCTTCCAAGTTCAAAGTCCTCCAGACACAGACCAGATGAAAGTACATTTTGCAACTCTTTTGGAAATCCAGGTCCCAGGGCCTGGAGGAAGAATGGGAGAGGCATAGTCCAGTTTGAAGTTTCCACAGTCTGTGATAATTTAGGGTGCCATGTCATCTGCTGCTGTTAGTACACTGTTTTATCAGGTCCAAAGTCATACCACCTGACCTAAAACCCATAGAAAATCTTGGATTTTTTTTATTTCATGAGCTGTAAGCCATAATCATCAAAAATTTTATTGAAATCTTTTTAGATGCTTTGTCACTTTACATGTAATGAATCCGAGTGCACAAGTTTCACGTTTTTAATTAAATATTCACAATATTCTAATTTTCTGAGATGCACTTATATTTTATACACTCACCAGTTGGGAGTTGCGATGAAGCAAACCTTGTGAGTAGGATTCCAGCACCTTCTATTAAAGCTAACAGTATGCCGCCCATAGCTGCAGAACCAACCATAGCTACAGGCCCATCTAAAGATAGAGAAATTTAATCAGCATCAACATTTATTAAACTTTATAAAAAAATTAAAATAATTTTAAAAAAAAGCAGATGGGTAAGAGAGAACTCTGGGGGATGTGTGTCTCTATAATAGAATTAGATTCCATAATTACAGTTTATTTCAATCCTTTCAGTGACCATTAAAGAAACAAATATCTCAAAAACTGTATTCTTATACTCAAATTACACACAAAAATAAAATATACTACTCAACTATATACTTACTTCTTGCAGCAAGAATAGCACCCGTCATGGCGCCACTAGTTATTGAATTCCACGGGTCCTCTTTTCCGCGCACTTTTACTAAGCCGCAGTCAATCATTGAGAAAAGTCCACCCCATACAGCGAAGCTTCCTGTAACAGTCAGATTTTTGCTGCGTTTTGATTTTTGCTATGTTTGCATTTCAAAATAATAAACCTTTTATACAGCTCACATTTTACTTGGCTGCATTTCTGTACCTAGTACAGAGAATATTTTGCATAAGTAAATTAAATGGTCACTTTTACATTATTATAAAACGTTATTAACTGAAGTATTAAGAAAATATTCAATTAATGAACTGAAAATTGGGTTTGAGATATGTTGATTAATTAGGATCTGGATAATGCATATAGTGCTTTTCATTACTTTTTTAATTCTTCCCAGCACATTAATGCATCTGTGCCGTTCTTGTACCAATTCCTGGCATCATAAAAACTACACTTGGACTTACAATACAGGTAGAACTGAAAACAGAATTGTTCTGTACTGGCTCAAAAATCCTCAGCAGATTATTAAAGCAGGCTATATTTTATTATCGTGACAAAGCTTGACTTTACATTACCTATCATTATGTGACGGCAACAAATTCCAAAACTTGCACATACATGGTACTAAGTTTGCATTTATTACCTACACGTGCTGTTTGATAGAAAACAACTGACTGAACAGAAGACTGAACAGACAACTGAAAAATGCTGTGCTTCCTTTACAGTGTATTGTTACCTCCTAATTGTGGAGCCCTGGTCTTGATGGCCGTCAAGCTCCCTCTCAGCCTGTGATTCATACCCTATTTAAAAAAACAAAACAAAAATAATAATAATTAAAAAAAAAAACCCACATGAATCTTTCATGACTCAATTAAGAGATATAGTCAAAAAGGATTAAAAAGTATAATAAAGGCCAAACATACAGACGGTGAATTTCTAAAGCCTTTGACAGCCTGAAAGATTCCTCCACCTATCGCTCCCATGGTGAAAGCACCCCCACAGTCATCCACTATCCGCCAAGGGCTGGAAGAAGGAGAGGATCAAATGTAAATATGACTCAAACTCTGTGTCAATGGATCTCCAACATCCTGACTGGCAGACCACAGGCAGTATGATTGGCCAGACATGTCTCAGACGCCTGCATTCCAAAGTGCAATGAAACATTTACAATCTCTGAGCAAACAGGGTTGCGTTACCTTATTGAGCAACATGCAACTTGCAGTTCTAAATGGGAGTTTTGGTCCAGTTAACCACCGTAACTAGGGGTGGGCGATATAATCAAAATCTTCTATCACGGTAGAAGCAATTTTCTACCTCGATAATGATATATATCACAATATAGCAATTTGTATCTGA
>JAOVVA010000001.1:22999566-23011058 GCA_028565275.1 Leiocassis micropogon
ATATATATATTATATAGTTATATATAAAATATAGGTTATATCTAATATAAACTATATAGTAAAATGATATAAGCTACATAGCCTTTATAAGATTCTGCTTTTATTTAAGCGCACTTACAATGACAACAAAACGTTATGATTTTGTAAAATAATGAAATGGTTGGACACCAGAACCGAGGAAATGCTTGGCATAAACCAAAGACAGCCTTCCAGGAAAAGAACCTCATACCAATTGCGAAGCATGGAGGTGGAAGTGTGATGGTTTGGGGCTGCTTTGCCCTTAGATTTAAATTAAAGCTGAAGTGGAACTGGACCATGCAACATGAAAATTACAGATTTGTAATTCCTACATATATTTGTTAATATCAGCTGTATTTTCACATGTGAAAGAAAGTTGTAATGTTCCTTTGTTTATTATTGCATAACTGCTTATTTAAAGTTCTTGTCATTAACAATGTTTATTGTTTTATATCTTCATTTCATAGTTTATGAAACACATTTTCATACATAATGTGTCCATAATTTTAATGAGGGTGGAGTTTAGCTCACTGTCAAAATATATGTAGAGGACGTATATACACATATATAAATAAACGTATATATGTATATAAATAAAAGCTATATAAATAAAATTTAATTTAATTGAATCACATTTCAACACAAAAAAGTCATTATTTTAGATTTTTTTTTTAGGTCATTATTTTAGATTATTGATTATTAATTAATGTTTTGGACACCTTTAGCATTGTTTTACAGTGTAGAAAAGATTAAAATAAAAAAATGAACATGGAATTAGAAGGGGTGTCCATACTTCATCATCTGGATTTAAATAAGGAAATACTGTCCTCAGGATATCATCCTCAAACAAATGGGCAGACGGAACGATAGATCCAAGAAATCGGCCGATTCCTCTGTACCTTCTGGTCACCAGAACTCCTGGAGCCAGTTCCTGGGCTGGGCCGAGTATGCCTAGAGTTCCCTTCGTCAACCTACCACTGGTCTCATTCCCTTCCAATGTATTCTTGGTTACCAACCTCCGTTATTCCCCTGGAACGGGGAACCATCTGATTTTCCTGCGGTTGACTACTGGTTCCGGGAGAGTGAGAGAGTCTGAGAAGAAGCACGTGATGGTGATCTGCAGAGAGCTGTTCGTAGGCACAAAATCAATGCTGATCAATGTCGATCCACCGCCCCAACATACCAACCAGGAGATAAAGTATGGCTCTCGACTCGAGACATGCGCCTACGTCAGCCCTGCAAAAAGCTTAGTCCCAGATATGTCAGTCCCTTCAAAGTCCTGGAACAGATCAATCCGGTAACTTAAGGTTGCAATTACCGCATTCTAACCTACCTTTCACGTATCACTGTTGAAGAAATATCAAAATCCTGTTGTTTTGTCCACAGAGCCTTGCCCAGAAGAGAAAGTTCCCCCTCCTCCGATCATAGTGAACGAAGGTACCATCTATCAGGTCTGGGACATCCTGAATTCCTGCCGCCGTGGTGGTCGCCTGGAGTATTTCGTAGACTGGGAAGGATACGGTCCGGAGGAAAGATCCTGGGTGCCTCGAGACAACATCCGTGACCCAACTCTGCGGACATCAGAGGGGTCGACCCTCGGGAGCAGGTCATGGAGGAGGGGGTAATGTCACAGGGCCAGGCTCCGAACTCAGTCAAACTCAACGCCCTTTATCTCCGGAATACTGATCATCGTCACCTGTCACCAATCAACTCAAGCACATAAAACCATACACCACGCTTCAGTCAATGTCTGGGCTTGTACCTACAAAAGTGGACACTATGCTCAAGTAAGAAGTGAATACTTACCTGACTATTTACCTGTACTCTTTGTTTCCAGAAGTGTTCCAGAAGTTGATTCCCTCGTTGATATCTCCGTGTTTCCGTGGCGTGTGGTTGTCTCCTGGTGTCTTCATCGCGAACTCCTCGACGCTCACTGTTCCCACAAAAAGAGAAAGTAAAGAAGCTGTTAATCCACGTCACCCACTCAGCTGAAGTGCCTTAGGAATAACTACTTACCCGCTAACGACCTGCATCTCATAAACCATGATAGAAGCCTGTCACTCTGCAGCACCAGAAGCTTCAGCTGAAGAATGCTCTTTATTAAACAACATCCAGGAGCAAGACATGATTAGAGACAATGCCTCTATACATAGCATAGTGTCTCACACACGCGCACACACAGACACACACACACCCACACACACAGATCATTCAGTGTTATATTGCTTGTATTTTGCTTTATTACAGAAATATGAACTCTATTTTCAGCAAAGCTTCTCTGTATTACAGCAGAGTTTCACACACCCTGCTTATTCTTCTGGGGAAAGTACATAAAATTGTGTGTGTGTGTGTGTGTGTCCATGATAATGGATGTGGACTTCACTTATGGACAGTGATGGCTTTCTCTGTGCTTATTATTCAGTGTAATCTCAGTGAGCTCAGCCGGAGGGATGCGAGCGATGGTGGAGATGTCAGGATCATTACGGAGGTAATTTGGGACGCAGCCGGGGCAGCGATGTGTTCTCTCAGGTTTTTCTGCCCTCGAGATGAGTTTCATTTGATTTAAAAGAGCCTGTTTGTTTACCAAAGAGATGGTTTTCAGTGCTAATGCTAACAGGACATGTTTACAGGACAGCTCACCTTTATGCAAATGAGTAACACACAGCCTGGTAAAAAAACACACCAGGGAAATCATCAGTCTAATGGCAGCGCTCTTGCTCTCGCTGGAGGAAACGGACTAAAAGATGAGAGCTATAAAAAAAGAGCTTCAGGAGCTCGCTCTTTTGTAGTCTTTATTTTTAAGACTTAATTTTCTGAATAAACAGAATTGTTCAGAAATGTTTAAATCAATATTTCAGAGAAATGGAACATTTTTCAAAAACTCCTGTTTTTTACAGCTAACATTCTCACTAGCTAACATGCTAACTGACTAAAAAAAGCTGTAAGGCAAAAAAAAACGTCTTTGGCAACTTTGCTAGCATTTTGGTAAATTAATGCTGTATCATTCTGTGTGCACATACACACACACAAGGAGAGGAAGATAAATTAATCACACAGATAGAAAATCGATTTCACCTCCAAGCTGTCATTTTATATCACATCTCAAACCTGTTTCTGGACAGTTTTCAACACACACTTACATACACACTCACATGCACACATGTAAAATGTAGGATAAAATACAGTAGATACAGTAGAACAATTTTTAAAAAGTAAAGTAAAAAATATAAAATCCCTACACATTTATAAATATGCATAATTGTGCAAATTAGAAAATGACAAAACTGACCTGAACTATAATATTACTATAATGAGCAGGCTTTGGCATTAAAACTAAATTCTTGGTTGTGTCATTGTCATGCTCAGATAACCTGCATGTGTGACTGTGTTTGGTCAAAACTGAGACATTTATTTGATCACTATGAGATCATGAATACACAGCAGTGGAATCCAAGGGGAATTAAAGTTATACCGCACTGTGTTTCTACCTCAATGTTCCATCTTTACTTTATGGCTCTGGTGGTTCTGAGTCTTCAGGCAGTTTTTCATGGATAGTTCCGTACATAAGTTTCCATCAATGATCAGTGTGGAACCTCAACAGAGTGGACTTCATGTTGGTAAAACAGATTTCCTGTTAAACAGCTGCACTTGATTGCACAACTGATTGAAGCTGTAAAAATGTGACAAATTTACAATCTTTGTAGTTTGATCTTTGTTGCTTATAAATAAAGAATAACACAATTGCAATAATAATGTGTGTGTTATGAATAAAAGTATGGAATGTGTTGCAGTGAACATGTTGCTGTTTACTCCTGTGTATGTGAATAAGTAAGCATCCCTCCTCTCGCTGTGTGTTCAATCTTTTATGATGAGAAAATTGCTCCTTTATGTGCAATAAATATTTATTCAGTGCTTACGCAAACTGAACGAACAGGAGAGAGGAAAAACACATACTCACAGTTAAGGCTGAAAAATAGGGGCTGATAAGTGTGTGTGTGTGTGTGTGTGTGTGTGTGTGTGTGTGTGTGTGTGTGTGTTTGTGTGTGTGTGTGTGTTTTACTTCTTTTCAGGCCAAAAGTCCACTCATTTTTATTACAACTACATTTTTGATTCCATATCTCAGGCTGCACAGACACACACACACACACAAAGTTGTACAATACCCAACATAAAAACTTTTATTTTTAATCTACAACCAGCTTTGTGATGTTCACTGGGCTGTGTGAGCGTGGAATTATGGGGAGTCAAAGAGATTCTGGGTAAATGGCCTCAGTGTTACAAAATATAGAAAGAAAAACTATTCTAAGGCTAAAGTCACTAATGAGTGAGTAATATAATATAACACAAGTGTGATTTGCTAAATGTTCATGTGTAAATCATCCATCATCATCATTTCTCCCTGTCTCTCTGTTTTTTTTATAAACAAAGTTAAAAGTTTATAGTGAGAAAGAGTGGGCGGGGCACCATGGCCTCTGATGTGGAGACTCTGTCTCTCCAGCATGGTGTTAGGTGTGTGCCAGGGGACGGAGTACAGATAAAAGACGTGTTACTGGTGGTGGGAGAGCAGGTGGGGTGTGAGAACATCTACTCAGCCTCCCCGATGAACAAAGCTGTGGTGGTATTTTTGACAAGGACAATGCTCGTAAGCACCCTAAAAGAAATCGGAATCAACATGAGAGGATCTACAGTCCGAGTCACCCCTCTGTCTGTCCCTGCTACACGGGTGGACATTTCCAACATGCCCCCGTTTATTAAGGACGAGGTGATTATGAGGGAGCTCACCGATTCAGGAAGTTCGTCAGCCCCATGAGAGCTCAGGTCCCGCTCGGGTGTAAGAGTTCCACCGTCAGACATGTCCTGTCCTTCAAAGACAGATCCTAATGGTTTTAAACAAACAATCAAGAGACATTTAACATAAATTTTAAGTGTAAAGAGGGTGAAAACAGTTACACCGTTTTTGCCACCTTGGAGCGGCTGAGGTGTTTCAAGTGCGGGGACGTCGGTCACAAAAGGCTGAGATGTCTGCACGGTGCTGTGCAGCCGGGGAGCTCGCGGGGCGACATGGCCGGGAAACCCTCGCCGACACCCAGAGCAGAGACACACCAGAACTCAAACAGGTCAGTCCTAAACACATCGGCATCACTGAGACACACACTACGCTCTGCGCTGAAACGAACACCGGTACCACTCTACACAGCACGAGCGCAAAACCTGATGCCGGTACAGTGTTTAGTGCTGACAGTGACCACGCCCCTAACGTCTGCACCAAAACACAGCAGCCACAGACCACCAAACCACCACAGACACTTAATAAAAACACCACAACCAAACCGAGGAGATAAAGAGAGGAGACGTCCACCACAGAACCGATGAACAAGCGGAAAACCTGCAGTCAGACCCAGAGCGCCACAGCACAGGAGAGCAAAGAAGCCGATTGCAGCACCGCACACACACATACACACACACACACACACACACACACACACACACACCCTCACCTGTAGACATAGAGGAGTAGGTCAACCTCTTTCTACAGCTGTCTAACTCTGAGAAAAGACAGAAGGAAAAAAAATGGACAACAGCTGAACCAAACCACAAACTGTAAATTGAACTGCAAATTAATGGACAAAAAACATAAAACTGGAAAAACAAGGTCTTGTTAATAGTAGGGAAGGGGTAAAAATGATATTAACACCATTAACCAAAATGTCTGCTGATTTTACATGGAATTGTCTCTGTGAACTCTTTTATCTCTATTTTAAATCCAGAAATCACACATGAATGCCCCCTTGCTTTTATACGTTGTTCCAGACTGGAATCTTTGTTTGATCTTTTAAAACTGGTCTTTAAATCACTACATGTAGATTTCACCTTTCAGCTTTTTATTCTTGGTTTTAAATATGTCAGGAGAAAAAGATTTATATGCCATTTTATTAATTTCACACACACACACTCATTGGTCAAGCCATAATGGCAATATACATAAGCAGAAAAAATAAGCTGGCACAAAGTAGACTGCGACCCCAAAAAGATTTTCTCCAGACTTATTAAATAAAGAATCTTAATTGATTTTAAGGTGTTGTGAGGAGACACTGTGCTTTGTAGAAGATGAAGAAATCATCTTTGCCGCAAACCTAAAATGAAAAAGTGCAACAACTCATAATTTCTTAAGATAATTTTTGTTTATTTATTTATTTATTGTTATTTATTTATCAACCTCTCATTTTATACAATGGAATTTGTAAAATAAAGGATTGTAAAAAGTAAAAAAAAAAAAAAGTCTCTCTGTCTCATAGCTCATTAGTCACTTTGTACTTGACGCATTCGCACACGAAGCAGAAAATGAATAGTTCAGAGTTCAAACAGAAAAACAAATGACAGAGTTTGTGTCCTGCTGTGAAACAGCTCAGCTCATATTGGGACACAGCCGGAGGCCCGTTAAGGTGACTGTGGAGTCCTACAGAGGGAGGACACGGGACACAGGATGGGTGATTAGAGGAGATTCAGGACAAAGAACTTCAAATCACATTGAGGAGAAACTCAGGGATAAGTTTAACTGTTTTCTGGTTCACACTAAGCTTCTCCTCAGACTGTAACACACACACACAAACTCACACACACACACACACGCACACGCACACACGCGCGCGCGTACACACGCGCGCGCACACACAGCTGTGGTAAGACACATCACTTTATGTGTTTAAGAACAGATCAGCACCAGTTAATAGAAGATGTTCTGAGATTGCCGCCTGTCGATGAAGGACACAAACACTGATGTCCATTTCTTACAGTCGGCTCTCCACCTGACATACAGACAGCTCTGTTCTTCCTCACACACACATACACACACATACACACACGCACGCACGCACACACACACATACACACACGCACACACACACACACACACACACACACACAAC
This sequence comes from Leiocassis micropogon, assembly GCA_028565275.1. Classification (NCBI taxonomy): domain Eukaryota; kingdom Metazoa; phylum Chordata; class Actinopteri; order Siluriformes; family Bagridae; genus Leiocassis; species Leiocassis micropogon. Next base: position 23,006,511 of record JAOVVA010000001.1, read on the forward strand.
TAAAATCTAGACACGGGCCTGCTTCTCTCCCAGAAACAGAGCTTTACATCCCTTACACTTGTCTCATGTTACCATCTCTGAGTTGACGAGGCACTCCTCTTCATCCTCACAGAGCAGCACTGAGACTCGCAGCAGGACGGAGGTTTCCTTCTGCCCTGGAGGGACGACCACATCAGGTGAGATGAAGGAGATCCACAAGACTCAGTAGTCGGTCCTCACACTCTCTTAGTGATGTAATCTATAACTTTTCTCTCTCTCTCTCTGTCTCTCTCTTTCTCTCTCAAGGAACAAAGGAAGACATGCATGATTTGTCCTGCAGTCAGATGGTGTCCAATGTCCCCTGGCTGGAGGACAGATGAATCATCTTTAATAAACACTTCACTTAACACTTATAACTGGCTCTGTTCTCATTGTTGTATTAAATCCTTAGTCTTACTCATGTCTGATGGGGTTTTAGTTAGATAATTCTCTAGAAATAATCATTTTAATTGTTTATTTTTTAAACATTTATTAACCAACAGTTTAGTCCCAAATGTCACCCATGTTCCAGCAGAGGGCAGTGTGGTTTGGTTTATCCAGTTTATTGCCAGGAAACCTTTTCAAACAAATAAATAAATAAATAAATAAATATCACTTTTAAATGTTTAAATCAGGTATTAGCATATAAGTCTCTATTAAAGACACAAAAAAGAAAGCAGCCCCGCCCCCTGTGTGGTACCTAGCAGGAAGCTATGTCCATATAAGGAAACAGAAACAAAAGAGATTCCGATGATGCAGAAAAAAATACCATCAAACATGATGACAAACGCTACAAGTGTGTGTGTGTGTGTGTGTGTGTGTGTGTGTGTGAGTGAGTGAGTGAAACTTTAAGGCACTTTTACTGCTTTTTTTTTTATAACAAGAAAAATGTCCATAAAGAAAAATGTCCATTAATCACTTACTCCTTCACAGCACACACACACACACACACAGTTGTTAATGAGGTGCAGGTTACAGCAGAAGGACGGGTCTTTCTGTGAGCAGGTTAATTATGTTATTACTGACGTGTTGATGAGATTGTTTAATGCGAATTGAGACGTGTTCAGAAGAGTACACACACACGCACACAAACACGCACACACACACGCACACACTTGGACTTAACTCGAAAAGTGTTTGTTTCTGGAGAGCGTTTTAACTTGTCAGTACGTGGAGAGGTGAAGAAGAGAGAGAGCTGAATGTTATTTCTATGCAAATGACAGACAGGGAATTAAAAGTACAACACACACACACACAGACACACACACACATACACACACACAGACACACACACATAAAATTGTTGCTGTGGCAACAGAGATCTTCTAAAGCAGAACAAAGCAGATAACACAAGCAGAGAGAAAGAGACTAATGCTGTACTGGTAATGTGAGAAATGGAGGTGTGTGTGTGTGTGTGCGTGTGTGTGTGTGTGTGTGCGTGTGTGTGTGTGTGTGTGTGCATTTTATGCAGTTTTACATTATAAAATATGGCATACATTTTTTCCCTAAAACCAGCTGTTTACTTGTAGCTTTTATTTGTATTATTATAATATTTAATTAAATGAACCGTTATGTGAAGGTTAAAGGTCAAATTCATGCTCCGGTGCAGGTGGCTGGTGTTTAAACTCACAACCTTCTGATCAGTAGAGAGTCTTCAGTGTGAGGTTTAGTGGAAAAGGGTCTGAAGGGTTAACAGTGACATTTGAACCTCAGTAATGTGAGGCTGTGTGTGTGTGTGTGTGTGTGTGTCTGTGTGTTTCCGTGTGTGTGTGTGTGTTTGTGTGTGTGTTTGTGTGTGTTTCCATTTGTGCGTTTCCGTGTGTGTTTTCATGTGTGTGTTTCCGTGTGTGTTTTCATGTGTGTGTTTCTGTGTGTGTGTTTCTCATGTGTGTTTTTTCTATGTATGTGTTTCCATGTGTGTTTTTTTGTGTTTCTGTGTGTGTGTTTCCGTGTGTGTGTGTGTTTCCGTGTGTGTGTTTCCATGTTACCGTGTGTGTGTTGTTCCGTGTGTGTGTATTTCCACATGTGTGTTTCCGTGTGTGTTTCCGTTTGTGTTTCCATGTGTGTGTGATTCTGTGTGTGTTTTCTGTGTGTGTGTTTCCATGTGTGTGTGTTTTCCGTTTGTGTGTGTTTTCTGTGTGTTTACGTCTTTCTGTGTGTGTGTGTGTGTGATTCTGTGTGTGGGTTTTCCGTGTGTGTGTTTCTGTGTGTGTGTTTCTGTGTTTCTGTATGTTTCCCTGATCTCACAGACCTCACTGTCAATTTACATCAAAACATCGACAGCATCATCCTCTTTCTTCTTAAACATGGTTCATTAGTGTTTATTTACTTGGCTAAAGTGGTGTTTATGGTGTTATTCCCTGGAGGAAAGTAAAGGCTTGTACAACTGTAGTTTTTTTTACATTGCATTTTGGGAAAACAAGGTAAGTCCACGATTTTACAGGAAAATGAATATTATTGAGTTAGAAAACACAGACAGACAGACATACAAACATGCACGCGTGCGAGCACACACGGCTATATTTTGTGCATGAGTGTATAATTTTCTGAAGGACGCACAACAGTTTAGTAGGATTTTTTTATTAACCTTCTGGTAAATTACAGGTAAGTAAAAACATGGACACCCTGTGTGGTCTGCTTGGGATGTGTATGGTTCTCATCAAATACAATCTGATCATTTTGATTCATACATATTTTCTCACACATTTCATATACATTTCTATACTTTTCTTCTGATTCTGTGCAGTTGCTAAGCGACAATGACCTCTGTTAAAAGCACTATACAGTGAAACCTCGGGTTGTGAGTAATGTGGTTTGCGAGTGTTCCGCAAGACAAATTATAAATGATAAATTTTGACTGGGAAAGCGATCAAGTCTTGGTTTACGAGTACCGAGTATCATGTATCACGCATGCGCTTCTTGCTTTGACGCCGAGCGTCATGTGATCACAACTGACCCAACGGTTTTTCTCTCTCTTGCGCTGTTGAATTGTGGGTAATCGTCTCCCCTGCTGGGTCTTAGTGCTCGTCTCTTACTGGTATAATCAACATCCATGCACGCGTGTACTGTTTACTATAACACTGTGACCATGTGTGTGCACGTAAGGTATCTTTTATTTTATGTTTGAGTATGTGCGTAAAAGTCGCCCTTTCACGTGCGCGTGTACTGTTTATTATAACACATTTGTAAAGCAATAGCAAGTCTCATTAGAGAGGTTAAAGATCCATTTTCTCTTTCTCTCTCAGCCTGCACTGATTCCGTTAACGTGTGTGTGCGCATCATTGGACACTGTGCCCATTACCTCCTCCTCTCGCCTTCACACACACATACACAGCATGTGCGCGCAAAAACACTAACGGAAACACTTATCTGTTGGGATTTATTTTTACTTATTTCAAAGGTAAAGTGCAGGTTAATTTGTTTTATTTTTAATTTATAGTTTGAATTAATTATTTTTATTCAAATTATACTCGCAATTCAAGGTTCCACTGTAAAAAATAAAATTGAATTGAATTTAATTGTGCCTGATTAAGCAAGCCGATGGCAATGGTGCTGAGGGAAAAACTCCCTGAGATGGCAATAGAAAGAAACCTTGAGAACAGGGAACCCATCCTCATCTGGGTGATAACGGATAGCAGGGATTGATCTGCAGTCATACTGTGTGTTAGGAAGCTGGAAGTTCAGTATAACAGGAGATGTGTTTAAGTTAATATGGAGTCCAGTTCGTTATTGGAGGCTCAGGTAGACTGTAGGAAACTACAGTTCTGAACTATCGACTGGAGTCACGAGTCCTCAGAGAACATCTGCATCAGCCGTGGACAGGACCGTCTTCATGGTAACGTGGAACCGTCCTCAGTCACCACACACATTTTAGACAGACCACACGGAGCGTCCATTTGATGAGATCTCCAACCAGAAGCGAGACACCAGGACAAAACAGACAGGTCCAGAGGGCAGAGGGGGTCTGGATCACTGGCAGCTCAGGAGCGACATGTATAGTGAGGGAGAGAGAGAGAGAGAGAGAGAGAGAGGGAGAGGGAAAAAGAGAAGAAAAGAGAAAAGAAGAGAACAGAACAAAAGGAGAGATAGCAGTTAGGTATGGATCATAGTCACATAATGTATGAGGTGAATGTATATTTAGTGCAGAGTGCAAGCAGGGACTCCAGAAGGACTATGACATTAAAACTAAAAGGGAGGAGCCAGAAGGAAACACAGACATGAGGGGGAACTGAGTTGTAAAGATCCAATCACTTCACCGTCAACAAACCTGATCAATGAGAGTGGGGAAGACAGCATCTAAACATACCAGTTCACCGTAACAGTTTATTGTCATTTCAACTATATAAGATTCTGGAAAAGATAGTAGCGGAGCAGCTATGCTCATATCTACACAAAAATAGCTTACATAAACTGTATCAGTCAGGATTTAGGCCTAATCACAGTTCAGAAACAACACTCGTTAAAGTAGTAAATGACCTCCTATTGGCCTCTGATCAGGGTTGCGTCACTATGCTTGTGTTACTCGACCTC
>JAOVVA010000001.1:23040758-23051228 GCA_028565275.1 Leiocassis micropogon
GTGAACTGGTATGTTTAGATGCTGTCTTCCCCACTCTCATTGATCACTCAGGTTTGTTGACGGTGAGGTGATTGGTCACTTTACATCTCAGTTCCCTCTCATGAATTTCCTTCTGGTTCCCTTTTAGTGATGATGTCATAGTTAGTCCTGCCGGAGTCCCTGCTTGCACTTTGCACTAAATATACATTCACATTATACATTGTGTGACTGTGACCAGGCGTAACTGTTCTCTTATCTCTCCTTGTCTCTGTCATGCTATACCTGTTTTGTGTAAGTTACTAGTGATACTGGATTCTTCTCTCCTGGGCTCCATCCTGATGGACCCGTATCTGCTTGGAGCATTGCTCACCTGAGAATCACTTGCAGCTGAGGATTTGCTCATCGCCTAAATATCATCATGAGATGGCTGTCGATGTTCCTTAAGTAATTGTTATGAATAATTTATTCACATGTATGAATTTTTGAACAGTTTATATCTTCAGTTAAACATTTACACTTAAAAATCTAATGATGCTCACATCCAGGTTCCTGTTAACACAATGTTCTCTAACTTTATATTATAAAAGTTATTTAAAAAAGTAAAACTTTATAATCACATTAGTCTGTAACACACAAATGAGCATGGCTTCCCTTTTTGAGTCTGCCTCCTCTCGAGGGTTCTTCCTCATGTCATCTCCGGGAGGTTTTTTCCTCACCACCACTGCTTCCAGCTGCTCATTAGGGACAAACCTAACTTAAAACTTTATATCCAGATTTCTGTAAAAATGCTTTAAGAGAATGTACATTGTTATAAATTCTGTACACACAAAACTGCACTGAATCGAAGTGAAGGAGGCGTTTACTTAAAGTGAGTGACAGAGTCGTTCAAATTTGTCTCTTCAATTAGATGAGAGCCAGTCTTTAAGCCGGAGGCAGTTTTACAGCAGGTGTGTGTGTGTATATGTTTTTGTGTATGTATGTGTGTGTGTGGATGTTCTGGTTTGTGAATATTAAGTAGGGTAAGAGTTGGTTTTGAGTGTGTGTTGTGTTTTAGGTGAACAATGTCAGTTCGTGTTAATGTTGGCATGGAAACTAATTGAAACTCCACGCCAGAGTGAATGAGGATGTTTGTCAGTTTCACTCATCACAGCAGCAATAATGAACTGGAAATACAATCAGAAAGTTTTACACACATACACACACACACACACACACACACACACTTTACAGAATTTATGTGTTTGTCCATAAATATGTTGTTATTTTCAGTGACGTGGCCTGAGTGCTTATTTATGATTCGTCGCTGTAACGATGCGCTTAGACTCACAAATCAGTTGAATTATTTTTTTTCGTAAAATATTTTTCCACAAAATTTTAATCAAGAAAAACTGACTGACAATAATTTCTTTTTCTATTTCTGAGTCATAGACGATGCAGTACAGTGTGGCTTTTTGCTCTGTATAAAACTTTAGAAATCTAGGACTGTTAAAAAGAATGTTTACTACACTTGGTTTACAAAAATTATAAAGGTTTGTCAGGTCTTACAGTACTGAGTACTGAGTCACTGAGTCTCTGCACTAATCACTTCTAAGTCATTCTGAATCGCCTCTGAACCGTCCATGTCGTTCAATTTATGGCTACAAAGCTAACCAGCTTCTAACACAAGGCTGAATCCCAAATCCCTCTCTAACCCCTGATCAAGGGCACTAATTTGGTGTGTGAAACAAGGGATTGTACACCCTACATAGTGCACTAGCTTTCCATTTAACACTATTTGGGATTCGACCCCAGAACCCTGAAGTTAACGGAGCTGATATTCTAAAGTGTAATAAGTGTAAATATAAAGTAAATCTGGTGAGTGTCTCAGGACTGTCCACCACCTCCATGGTTTATTCTCCTCACCTTCTGTCTACAGAGAACCACTAAGAGTTTAACACCACTCTCACCTCCTGTTCATTACACTAACTGTCGCACTAACTCGCTGTCAGTCGCCAGCTCTGCCAGTCGTTGTTAGTTCCACCAGGCGCAGAAGGATACATGTGTGGGCGGAGCTAAATCACTGATTAAATCATAATCTGTTGATAATAAATGGTGTTTGTGAACCTGGTGTATAAAAGTGATCGCGAGCAAGCGAGGTCGTGTTGTTTTACTGAATATATAACGTTGTATCTTAATGTTGTATGGTTACGCTCCTCATGACAGTGTGCAGTCTTCCTCAGTATTCAGATTATCTTACAGTTCTTCTTCATGTGTGTGCATTCATCTTTCAGTTTAATTTCTTTCTTTCTTGGTCTTTTTTTAAAGATTATAGAATTCATCAAGTTTCAGATAACGCTAGTCACACAGCGAAGGTCATGCTGATTATAATCACACCGCCTATCTTCTTTTACTTTATAGTTCAGTCTGAACTTCTACAGGTTTCATATCACTGTAATGGAAAATTATGGAAGATTCATCATTATACACACACACACACACACACACAGACACACACACACATTTCTTTGTTTATAATGTTTTATTGTAAAGCTATAAGGAGTAATTACAAGATTGTATTTCTGTGATTTGCTCAGCAAAAAATAAGAAACCACATTTCCTTTTTTTCTTCACCTTTGTTTATCTTTGTTTATGTAGAACATGCGGTTCTGATAAAGAACAACATAAAAAGAAAAAAAAGCAAATAAAAAGCCACTGGTCTTTATTCTTTAAACACAAACGTCAGGAGAAAAAGGGGGACTATAATAATCTGTGTAATAATCACACTTTAAACATTTACTCCTGGACTACGCAGTCTAACACGCGACACACTGCGGCTCTCAGCCGATAGAAAACAAGCCACATCAGCGTGTACATAAAACTGTACAGAGAAAAACAAGGCATCACAAAGCAGGATATAAATACAACACGCTCAGTCTCCGCCCCTTCACACAGAGTGCGTGCGTGTGTGTGTGTGTGTGTGTGTGTGCGTGTGATGTCACACTGGAACAAATGACTATCAAACAGGAGAAGGCAGCAGGATAGTGAGAGACAAGTGTGAGAGTTAGGCAGGAGTGAGACAAGTGTGAAACAGCAGTAAGACAGCTGTGAGACAGCAGTAAGACAGGTGTGAGACAGGTGTAAGACAGCAGTGAGACAGCAGTGTGTGTGTGTGCGGGTGCGTGTGTGTTTACCCTGTTAGTTATGTGTGTGAGGTTGGAGATGTTTCTTTCCTCGTCTTTTTGTGTGTTTAATAAACTGAGGACACTGTAATAAAGTGAGCAGGTGATGAAGCAGCAGCGCAGCGTTACAGATTTATTACAATGATGAAACTTAAAATAATAAACATATAAAGATGTAAAGCAGGACACACACACACACACACACACACATGAATATTTCTCACACTTTCGTATCAAACTAAATAAAATAAAAACTTCAAACACCTTCATACCGGATTCCTTCTTCAGCTTCAGCTCACTTGAAGGTCCATGAGAGATTTCATCAGTAATCAGAGAACCACAGAGAACCCTGAGGAACCATAAGGAACTGTGAGGAACCATGAGGAACCCAGAGCGACCATCAACTCCGCCTTCATTATACATTCACAGGTCCATCTAATGTCTCATGGATATTTAAATAATTACAATGAAAGGGGAATCCAGAGCACAGATGGAGTGTGTGTGTGTGTGTGTGTGTGTGTGTTCCACGCTCCACATCGAAGACTAACAATGTGTGTGTTCAACGCTCCAGAAAAATGATATTAAACATGGAGTTTTTGGATGCAGCGATATGAAAGGAAATGATACACACACTGAGTGTAAACACTGCTGTCCTTACTCGCTGTGTCATAAACCTTCAAACTGGTGTGTGTGTGTGTTTGTGTGTGTGTATGCACCCTCTCATAGGGTTCTAAGGATTAAAGCATGCATGCTATCTTTCATTATGTTATTTCAATATGGTCGGTGTCAGTGTAACACACACACACACACACACACACATGCAAAACAATACAATCTTGACAAAAGTGACAGCAGCTTTACTTTAAAGACAATATGCTAGCGTCTTATTGATTTTTACACACACACACACACACACACACACACACAAACAAACTGATTGACATACCCCGCTTGTGTGTGTGTTTCTCCCTGGGGATAGAAACTGCAGGCGTTCCAGCAGCAAAGTGTATAGCTGTCAGTACGTGTTTGCGTCTCACAAACAAACACACACACACAGATGTGGATGAGGCAACTATGTTGGGACATGTCTTTATATTTAAATGTAAAGTTTGTGTGTGTGTGTGTGTGTGTGTGTGTGTGTGTGTGTGTGTGTGTGTGTGTGTGTGTGTGTTTTATTCCTGCTACGACTCACAAAACACACACATCACTGTCCAAAACTGTACACATCTTTCCTTTTGTCTGATTGGTTTGTTTAAGGAGTGTGTAGTTTAATCAACCAATCACAGCACAAGAAGTCTCTTAGTTGTATGAACTCTCTCTCTCTCACACACACACACACACACACACACACACACACACTCCTTCAGACAGCTCTTGCATCCTCACATTCGCTGGCCGTGTATTTTTACACAGAGAGACAGTTGGTGATGGAGAGTGTGTTTGGGAGCCACCTGGTCTCCATGGCGACCGGGACGCCGGCGCTGCAGGACGCAGTGGCAGCGTTTCAGTCCTGACTAATCGCATTACACCGACCTGCTGCTTTCCATTTGCTGTGAACCCCAGGCACCTGGTGTCATCCCAAATCCATCCTTCCCCAAACTTTCCTGCTCTCTTTTTTTCTCTCTCACTCACACACACTCTCACACACTCTCTCACACACACACACACAGTCAGAGCATATTTACAGCACTGTACACCAGGAGGGAGCATTTCTCTCCATTTCAGAGTCTTTCTACTCATTTGTAAATATGCACTGTGTGTGTGTGTGTGTGTCCTTCATCGAGTTGGATTAAGCAGACAGATGAAGTGTCCCAGCTGCAGCTGATTAAGGGGACATTCTGTGCACTTTAACAGTTCCTATACAGCATTAAATTATCATAAAAAGTGAATTAAAAATGTTTACATTCTGAATCTGAGTGAAAAGCGCGTAAATCGGATCGTGCGCTCGAGATTCCTTCAGTACGAAATAGATTCAGGAACAGGAAATGAAGCAAGAGAACAGAAGCACGGTGGAGAAAGTGTTTCCTCGGACACACAGAGAGCATTGTGGGTAAAAAAGCACATCTGGAGCTGGGTTCAATGCTCCAGCTGTGTTCAGGTCATAGGTTAAGGTCGGGGTGAGGGGCTGAGGGTGGGGTTTGGGTAAGGGACAGGGTCAGGACTAATAGAATTTCTTACAGCTCCATTTGTCTAAAGTCCAGCATTAGAATCCTTATAGTTCTCCAAACCTTGGGCTGTTTACTCTCTTTAGTCTCAGTCTAACTCTCACACACATTCAAGTGAGGGGAGGAATTCTAACAAGCCTAACGAGCTGGTCGACCCTGACGACCTTAACGACACTGATAGGGACCTTTTGCTCTTTAGGACCCAGATGACGTTAGACCTGACTGGTCCCATTAGCTGACCAGTTCCTGAAAGACCAGATGCAATGTTTTGGTCTCGCTGCTAATCCTGTGTGCACTTGGGTTGATGGTGATGACCCTGATGACCCCTAAACGACCCCTCGCTTACTCTCTCTCTTCACTCTTCACAGGTAGATCTCTCTCTTGGACCCCTGGCTGGAAGGTGTGGTCGCTGCCGTTTGACTCAGTGGGATTTCCTCCATGGCGCACTCCTTCGCCCCCTCGCCCCCTGCGGAGTAGGCACTAGTGTAAGGGGCCATGAAGCGGATGCTGGGCATTTTGTTGGAGGCCCCACCCCCAAGCTCCTCCACCATTGGCTTTGGGCTTCCGTTGGCCATCAGCGGCTCCTGGGGCTCCCGCTCCTGGTAAGGCACGAAGGTGGAGAGTTTCGAAGCGCTCTTGGAGAGTTTGTTGCGATTCGGCGACGGCATCCAGCAGGAATCCGAGTGTCCGAACTCGCTGCACTCGCGTGTACAATTCCCCGTCATCGCCACATCAGGAAGCGACCGCAGATCTGCAACAAACACAGAGAGACAAGAAGCTGAAAGTCAGCAAAGCGTTGCATTTGTAGCTGAAAGATTTGGTAGGTTCCAAATAAGAACCAAATAAGTGAAATCTTTAAAAAAAAATAATAGTTTTTTTATTTATAAATATTAATATAAGATTTTTTTTTTCTTTTTTTTGATAATCATCACATAATCCTGAATTAATCGTGAAAAGAGATCCAGTGTATCAACGCTCTCATTAACAACATGTAAACCTTTCACATATGACCTTATGCATGTATTCTTTTCATTGTTTGGTCCTCTTCACACACACACACACACACAAACACACACACACAGTAAGCCATCACAAGACCCAAAATAACAGAACGATGTAAAAGGTCACACTTCCTGTGCAGCAGAAATCTGAATGCGCTAACCTTTCCTCAGGCCATGACATCACATCATCCTCAACCACAAAGACTCATGGGTAATATTTATTCCCCTAAATGTCCTGCTTCAGCACAGACAAACACATGCGCACACTGTAAAAGGACAGTTTTATTTTATTTAGTGTGGAAATAAAAAGTTTCTAATTTAAAAATTTAAACCACCAATTTTTTTTACCCACCACTTATAGATACATATCCGGTGAATGCACAGTACATTTTACACATTTTGTCACGTTACAACCACAAGCGTAAATGTATTTTATTGGGATTTTATGTGACAGACCAACACAGACTGACACATAATTGTGAAGTGGAAGGAAATTGATGAATGGTTTTCAAAAGTTTGTGTGGTGTGCATTTGTATTCACCCCCCTTTACTCTGATACCCCTAACCAAAATCCAGTGGAACCGATCGCCTTCAGGAGTCTCCTAATTATTAAATAATGTCCAACTGTGTATAATTTAATCTCAGTATAAATACAGCTGTTTGGTAAAGCCAGAGTAACTTTGGAGGAGCTGCAGAGATCCACAGCTCAGGTGGGAGAATCTGTCTACAGGACAACTATTAGTCATAACCGCCACAAATCTGGCGTTTAAGGAAGAGTGACAAGAAGAAAGCCATTGTTGAAAGAAAGCCATAAGAAGTCCTGATTGCAGTTTGTGACAAGTCATGTGAGAGGACGCAGCAAACGTGTAGAAGAACGTGCTCTGGTCAGATGAGACAAATACAGGGCAACCTTAGAAAAGGTTGTTAAAGTCTGCAAAAGACAAGCAGGACAATGACCCTAAACATACAGACAGAGCTATAATGGAATGGTTTAGATCAACGTATATTCATGTGTTAGAACGGCCCAGTCAAAGTCCAGACCTGAATCTAATTGAGAATCTGTGGCAGGACCTGAAAATTACTGTTTAGAGACGCACTCCATGCGATCTGACTGAGCTTGTTTGCAAAAGAAGAACAGGCAAACAATTTTACTCTCTAGATGTGCAAAGCTGGAAGATATATATATTATATGCCTGAAGCTCTCGACCTGTAATTATTCACAGTTTAGTAACGCAGTGTAACGTGAATAAGTCTGGAGTGTGTGTGTGCTCAGGGATTTCTTCATTCTGTTACTTTTCACTACTTCTGTAACCTGTGGATGTTTAATATTCTGTTCTGTAACAATGAGTTTGTAAAAAGTGATATAGTAAACATATTAAAAGTTTCGATTTGCTAATCAGGGGGCGGGGCTTGTACACTTTAAAGCATCTGTACATTAACAGACACACAGCAGCTTCTTCAGAACCACAAGCTGCCTGCTGAGTTTCATCATTTTATCCTTCACACCAGATACAGAACCTCTCTGTGTGTGTGTGTGTGTGTGTGTGTGTGTGTGTGTGTGTGTGTGTGTGTGTGACTGTGACTTCTGGCTCTCTTCATCTTTCTATCAGAGACTTGAAGGAGGAAAAGACTTTCATCTCCTGCTTTCAAATCCCAGATCAGCTACAAACCAGAGAGACAGATAGCTGGATAAATAAATACAGTATCTATCTATCTGTCTACAGCTCCAGTCAGACACACACACACACACACACACACACTATGAACATGAACCTCATGGCAATATTGTGTTTTCAGGTTATTTCTTTGAACTGGTGTTTTTTCCGGAACAGAATGATTTTAAAGACACACACACACACACACACACACACACACTCACACACACAAACCTTTAATGGAAGAAAGCACTAAGAGTTTGGAGCACAAAGTGTAATTTATTTTGGGCTTTCTGAAATCAATGCAGGGTCAAATTTTCACACACACACACAGGTAATTTATTCCTTTGGTGATGATTTCTAAAAATGCAGTTAAAAGAAACTGCAGGTGGATGGATAGATATAAGAGGGAAGAAGTGAAGATAAAGTTGAGAAGAGTTTTGTTTCATGCCCAGTTTCGTCTCTCTATTTCTCCGGTGCTGCTTCCTCTCAAAGCTCCGCCTTCTTGTGAACACGCCCTCTCTTATCCACACAAATCTCACAAATCATCATCACCATCACTTCATCATTATCATCATCCCCATCACACTTTTTACCATCATCATCATCACCACAATCACCACCATCATCATCAACATGATGATCATCATCACCATCACCAACATCATCACCATCATCACCACCATCATTATCATCAACCCAATTACCATCATCACCATCACAATTTTTACCATCATCATCATCACCAATTTCATCACCACCATCACATCACAATTTTTACCATCATCACCATCATTATCACCATCACTAACTTCATCATCACCACCATCATCATCAACAACACAATCACCATAATCACCATCACAATTTTTATCATCATCATCATCATCACCACCAATTTCATCACCATCATCACTACCATCACATCACACTTTTTACCATCACCACAATAATCACGACCATCATCACCGTGATGATCATCACCATCACCAACATCATCATCAACATCACCACCATCATCATCATCATCACTGTGATGATCATCATCACCATCATCATCACTGTGATGATCATCATCACCATCACCAACATCATCACCATCATCATCACCACCATCATCACCACCATCATTATCATTAACCCAATTACCATCATCGCCATCACAATTTTTACCATCATCATCACCATCATCATCAACAACACAATCACCATCATCACCATCACAATTTTTACCATCATGATCACCAACTTCATCACCATCATCATCACCATCGCAATTTTTACCATCATCATCATCATCACCATTATGATCTTCATCATCACCATTATCATCATCATCATCATCACCATTATGATCTTCATCATCACCATTATCATCACCATCATCATCACCATTACGATCATCACCATCACTAACTTCATCACCATCATCATTACCGCTACTATCATCATCAACAACACATCACCATCCTCACCACCATCACCACATCAGAATTTTTAACACCAACAACACAATCATGATCATCATCACCATCACCAACTTTATCACCACCACCATCACCATCACAATTTTTAACCATCACCATCATCATAATCATCTCAACACAATCACCATCAGCATCATGATCATCACCACCATCATCATCACCATCACAATTTTTACCACCATCATCATCATCATCACCATTATCATCACCATCATCATCACCATTATGATCTTCATCATCACCATTATCATCACCATCATCATCACCATTATGATCTTCATCATCACCATTATCATCACCATTACAATCATCATCATCACCATCACTAACTTCATCACCATCATCATTACCACTACTATCAACAACACATCACCATCATCACCACCATCATCACATCAGAATTTTTAACACCATCAACAACATAATCATGATCATCATCACCATCACCAACTTCATCACCACCATCATCACCATCACAATTTTTACCATCATCATCACCATCATTATCACCACCATCACCATCCCAATTTTTATCATCATCATCACCATCATCATCACCACCACCACCATCACCATCATCATAATCATCTCAACACAATCACCATCAGCATCATCATCACCATCACAACTTCATCATCATCATCACCATCATCATCAACAACACAATCATCACCATCACAATTTTAACCATCATCATAATCATGTCATCATCACCATCATGATCATCATCATCACCATCACCATCATCATCACTCTCCCTCTCTCTCTTCAAACACACACACAGTGACGTCAGTTCTTTAATCTCTCCCTCCAGGACAGTAAAAGGTCAAAGTACATGAATAAGTGTCATAAAAAATTACAGTATAGCAGCTCACTTCTTCCTGTGTGTGGTGTTTGTCTGGTGTGTGTGCAGTGTGTGTGTGGTGTTTGTCTGGTGTGTGTGTGTGTGTGGGGGGGTGTTTGTCTGGTGTGTGTGTGTGTGGTGTTTGTCTGGTGTGTGTGTGTGTGTGTGTGTGTGTGTGGTG
>JAOVVA010000001.1:23095434-23107447 GCA_028565275.1 Leiocassis micropogon
CGTGATAGTCTTCGCCCTCCCGACTGAGTGGTAGTAGTAGCCTTAATGTGGGAGCCCCCTAGTGACGGGGAGGAATTAAACACGAATAAATTAGGGAGAAAATCAGGGATTAAAAAAAAAAAAAGTTAGCATCTTTTGTTTTGCATTTTTGCGAGTTGGTAATGTGTGATGGCTGTTTTAAAGAAACGGTTTTGAAGATCCCAGTGCCATGGAAGGGGGGTTGAGCCTAATTAGCATATTAAAAGTACATGCTGCACACAACATTTTTCAAAAAAAAAATTGTTTAAATAAATAAATGCAAGGCCAAGACAATAACGGTATCAATTTGATGAATATTCTTCTTATTTATTTGGTAGAGTTGTATATGTTGTATAGTCTGAATCAATCTTCAGGATATTTACAGTAATTCTATCCTAGCCATTCATTCTTTAACTGTTTCTTATTTGTATTTTTTTGACAGCTGGCCAAGAATATAGGAAACAGTAGTTTTAATGAAATCCTGGAGGGGAATCTGCCGAGCCCCTCCACAAAGCCTACACACTCCAGTGACATGTGAGTACACCTGCTCTCTGCTTCCCGTTATTCTAATGTGACATTTCCCAAACTTCCTGGTAATATCCGACTCGATACACTCCCCCGTGATTGTTTTCCTGCAGGACAGAGAGGAAGGAGTACATCAACGCCAAGTACGTGGAACACCGGTTTGCCCGGCGCACGCCATGCACGGCCACGGCGAGGCAAGGCGACCTGTACGAGGCGGTCAGGACCCGAGACTTGCTGGCGCTCGTGCAGCTCTACGCTGACGGAGTGGAGCTGCTGGAACCGTTCCCCGAAGCAGGACAGGTACGTCCACTTCCTACGCTTCGTGATGCTTCAACTACTGATGTGTGCTGGATTTACACACAGCATCCCATAATATTATAGTGTGGAGAGTAAAATAGATCTATGTAGTTTGCAACATCATTTGTAAATGAATGAGAAAATAATCAGAGGTTATGATGATGTGTTGAAGTTGCTGTGAAACTATAACCAGATCTATGAGCCAATTTTTTTTTTTCTTTATGAAAAATTACGATAATCGATAAAAAGTTCTAATACTACAAAATAAGAATAAGTGCAAAGAAGGCATATTTACACGACTAAGGAATCTAGTTTTTATTATTATTATTATTATTATTATTATTATTATTAAAGTTCCCCCGACTTAACAGTAGAAATTACACAGATTAACCACTGGAAATGCCTGAATTAAATATTGCATTAAAAAAAAGTGAATATGATGCCATTGAACAACACAGTGGTGCGCCTGAGGGTACTAATAACTCACTTTCTTTCATTTATGTAATTATGTTTTCATGCTCTCTGGAATGGTGGAGTCTTTAGAGTTACAGTACTGTCACCCTCATTTCTGTACATCCAATTAAATTAGATGCTGTAGATTAAATGATAGAAATAGGAACAAATGTTTTACTGTGACAGGCTGCAAAGTACATAAAGATACAACTTAAATATTGGTTGTTTATGCAACAATCTCAGCAGCGACCTCATTTCCCCTCTCGTCTGTTCCAACCACTCAGCATTCAGCATCACCAGTACTGTATCACTAATCACCGGCCTGACCGTCTGTCATCATCTGCACCTGTTTCTCACTGGTTGATGAGTTCAATTAAATGGGTTTTTATACTTGAATGATTTATAGGTCACAATGTGGCTTAAAAACAAACAAACAAACAAACAAAAGAATTCCTCCGAAACATGTCAGAAACAGGAACTGGACTGAGAACTATTCCTCAAGACTCAATTCTTTAAAAATGCAAAATAAGTCTGGCTCTTTAGGAGCCAACTATGAAAAACTGTTCAAGACCTTTGTACTGTACATTAACATAGACACAACAAGCGTATGTATTTCCCCTATTAAAAATGTTCTAGGCTGAGCTGCGAGCCACGAATTCACCGCTGTCTTCGCTTTTGCCCCCGAAGTGAATCTTTGTCCTCGTAGGGCCGCTTTCAGGGGGAACAAACTGGTGAAAGTCTGACGGAGTTCATTTTCACTCGCGCCGCAGTTGCAATTGAACTGATGTAACACGTTCACACCTGCACAGCAGTGACTGCGGAGACAGTAGCCTCAAGTCATAATTCCAGAATTCTTTTGATCGCGTAAAGCTGCTTTGCAACAATGACAATTGTTAAAAGCGCTATACAAATAAAACTGAATCGAATTGAATTGAATTAAGCGTAAAGTGCCCCTAACAGAAGTTTTAATATAAGTGGAGTGCGGATAATTTTTGACTCATGTTTGCAAAATGTATATAAAAGCTTAATCCTTTAATTAGACTTAAATAATACACAGTATCTCGTATATTTACTGTAGATAGGAGCAGTAGTGCGCTGTTGTTCGCTCGCGATTTCTTGCTTCCTTGATTCTCAGCTTTAAATAATCTCAGCTTTTTTTTTTTGGCTTTTTTTTATATCAGTGTTTCAGTCAGACTACAAGGTGACAGTTCTATCTAGAACATTGAGAAATGAAAAAAAAAAAAACGTGTGATGTTTTCATACCTAGTGTACTTAAATGAAACCAGCTGAAGCGAAAATGCAACACAGTGTTGAGTGACAGTAGAGAGAGTGTCATCTTTGCAGTCACTCAAGATTCACTTCCTTTTTGCTTTTTCCTTCCTTTGCTTATGGGGAATTTAGTGTTGTGTCAGGTGCTGGTTTGACGGTTAGGCCTACAGGGAAAAGCAATGCGCTCGCTCTGTTTATCTGATCAGCTCCCCATTAGGAACACACCTCTCCCTGAACCTCCCTGATCCCTCTGAGCTCCATCCGTCTCACTTATTGCATTTGCTGCAGGAGAATTATATTTAGGATAATCTCTGTCTGTCTCACTCACTCTCTCTCTCTCTCTCACTCTGTCTCTCTCTCTCTCTGTCTCTCTCTCTCTCTCTCTCTCTGTGTCTCTCTGCGTGTATCTCTCTCTGTCTCTCTCTCTCTCTCTCTCTCTCTCTGTGTCTCTCTCTGTCTCTCTCTCTCTCCGTGTCTCTCACTCTGTGTCTCTCTCTCACTCTGTCTCTCTCTCTGTCTCTCTCTCTCACTCTGTGTCTCTCTCACTCTGTGTGTCTCTCTCTCACTCTGTCTCTCTCTCTCTCTATCTGTCTCTCTCTCTGTCTCTCTCTCTCACTCTGTGTCTCTCTCTCTGTCTCTCTCCAGGTAACTGTCAGTATCGGTCTTGAGTGTCAGGTTGAGTGACTCTATTGTTAATATGTTGGACTTTGTTAAACACACACACACACACACACACACACCTTCACGCTCAAGCGAGAAGCTACAGCATGTGAAGCCAAACATCCTGCATGCAAACGGAGGAGTCGTTTATGTAAAGTTCCTCTGTCTCCAGTGTCCTTTAGGAAACACACACACACACACACACACACACCCTGTGTACAAGGTGTCGTTTGACTGCCGCTTCACTGGCACACGTGTCGTTCTGGATTGTAAAGTGAAACATAAACACTGACCTTTTACTTTTATGTCTGAGCCACAGACCGGCCTGTGTGTGTATGTGTGTGTGTGTGTGTGTGTGTGTGTGTGTGTGTGTGTGTGTAGAGGAAATGTGTTAATATTAACACTCAGAGACAGAGCAGACGACCATTTGGAGCAAGACTCAAGTTTAAACACACCGTCACACATCTAACAACTAAACACTCATAAACTCACTGAGGTGTGTGTGTGTGTGTGTGTGTGTGTGTGTGTTTTTTTGCAAGACAGGGTAAAACAACACGGCTTTAGATTTGTTTAGATTTGTTTAAGCGTTGTTCCGTGCAGAAGAGCACGATCAGATTAGACATTGTGTGTGTGTGTGTGTGTGTGTATATGTATATGTATGTATATATATGTGTGTGTATGTGTGTGTGTGTAAGATTTCATATATTACGTTTTAAAACTCTCTCTCTCTGGTTTCTGGGTATCACTTAAATAAACAGTAAAAGTGGTGTGTTTTATGTCTGCTCTGTGTGTGTGTGTGTGTGTGTGTGTGTGTGTGTGTGTGTGTGCAGTCATGACCTCTGTTGTTTGTCCTTCTGTTTTTGTTTGTGTGTAAACACAGAGTGAACAGGAGCCTCGGCACTTGAGCAGTGAGGAGAGGGTTTAAAGCGGCCGTTAGCTTTATTAGCTTAGTGACAATTAGCACACGCTAGAGTTTCTATCGTCATGGAAACCCAGCACAGAGAGATGAGTTTTACCTGAATGTGGTCATGTGATTGTGTTTGTCATCAGTCACATGATCTGCACTGTGCTGTAACACAAACAACAGAGTAGCTATTTCAGTTGTTCACGCACAGGTTCCAGGAGCTCCAGGAGGACAGAGCTGACTTCTGATCAGACTTCATCTGTGAGACATTAATCAGCTTCCAGTTTCTGAACGAAAAGCACCTCATTAACGAGACGGTGAGACCCACAGCAGCAAGGAGAAACACTAACAAGCATGGTGATGGAGTTAAAGGTAAGGTGAGCTCAGGTGAATCCTGAAGAGGTTGGATAGGTGTTATAGTGAGCAGCATCTAGACTCTTCTGCAGGACTCGGCTCAGGAACCAGTTAGTGAGACGTGATGCCCCCATGAAGCCAACTGTCGTTCTGAAGGAGTGTCAGGGTGTGGTGTCGGGGAACGGAGAGAGGGGTGGAGCTGGACCGGAGGACCACAGGAGAGGTGTGTTGTTGTGTGATGAGGCTGAGAGTTGAGTTTCACAGCACTGAGTGTGACGCAGGCCGTACCTCGGTGAACTCCGTCCCTCCAGTGAGACACGGTGGTGGCAGCATCATGCTCCGGAGACACTCTTCATCCACACAATCTGGTCTTCTTTTGAAAATAGAAGGAGAATGAATGGAGCACAACATGGCAGGGTATTAGAGAAGAACCTGCTTTAACCTGTTAAATGACTAAAGCTTGGGAGAAATAACATCCCACACAGTTTTCAGAGCTGGAAGGAACTTCAATGACTCCAGCATAATTCCAGCTCTTACTGCAGGACAAACTCCTCCTTCCAAGGATCAGTCTGAAGGGGGGTGAATACTCATGCAAGCTACATTTGAAGATCTCCAGAAAACTAAATAATTTGGGATAAATGTACTTTCAGGGCAGATCAGTTTGCATTAAAACCACTAACTGGAACAATCTGTGGAAGTTTCAGCTGCAGTGAAGACCTTATAGGGTGAATACTTTTGGAAGACTTTTTGGAGGTTCTCACGTCATCAACTGCAGAAGATTAAATAATGAGAAGTGTTCTGTTCCCTTCAGCTGCACCTTTGGGGAAGAACCATAATCATGATCCTAAAAACTAAAACCAAATCCTAAATATGGTGCCTGGTTCTGTCATTACAGCTCAATAAGCACATCAGACATGTTTATCTGAGGAGACACACACACACAGTATAATATAAAAAACACAGAGGAGCTTGGACACACTTCCTGTGTCAGTGTGAATGTCGGAGTGAGCTGAAGATCAGCGCTCGCCAAATGAAGCGTTCAATCTCTCAAACACACCGCGACAATTTAACACTGAGTGTGTGGCTAATGTCTTATTGGAGGAGACACGCTAACACGTTAGCACTGAGAGCTGCGTTACCATCGATTATCCTCACTGTGTGTGTGTGTGTGTGTGTGTGTGTGTGTGTGTGTGTGTGTGTGTAAAATAAAACAGAAAATCAAAAGTCCCAGATCAGCAAAAAAAACCTCTCTCTCTTTCTGCCTAAACAGAAACACCATCACTCAGCTGTGGGCGTGTCCCAAATGCAGGATGTGGGCGTGTCCCAATCCAAACACCCTACTCACCCTATAGTTTGTGTATGGAGTACAGTACATAGCATCAAGTAAACAGATTATAATCACACGCTCTCTTTGTGTCACACACACACACACACACACACACACACACACAAAGATTTACACTTATTTTGTGCATTCAACCAAAAAGCAAAGGAAAACACAAAGGAAACTGCATTAATTTAAAATTCTAAATGTGAAAAAGATACAAAAAAGGGTAGAACAAGTGTGTGTGTGTGTGTGTGTGTGTGTGTGTGAGTGTGTGGGTGGGTGGGTGTTTGTGTACTGTTTACGTACTGAGGGAAACAGCTCATTTGTGCAAAACAAACGCAACTCATATTAAACAGCTGTTCCTTATTTTCTCACAAACACACACACGCATACAAAGTCTCGCTTCATTGCCTATGAACGCAAAGGGCAATTTCCCACAATCAACTTCCTGTATTGGCCCCGCCCTCATTCCTTTCCTGATATTTGCCCCCATAGTAAACAATTTTTTTTTGTTGTTCATAGTAAACTACATCCTGTGTGTGTGTGTGTGTGTGTGTGTGTGTGTGTGTGCACACTAGTGTACAGTGTGTGTTGGCAGTTACAGAGATACAGCTTGGAGATGGCTGGGATAAAATATAACAATATAATGCCCCAGTACTCTATAATGCCCCAGTACAGTGTAATGTGATGTGTGAAATTAAATTATAATAAATAACACAAAGGGGTCTGAACATTAATATCCTCTCTACTGCCGAATAAAGAAGTGTGTTAATGAGCTCCTCCTCAGTAACAAGGTCATGACCTCATTTCCTGAGAGATCCTACTTAGCTTACACACACACACACACACACACACACACACTGTGTCAGAGAGAAGGGCGAGTTGTGTTACAGATGATGTGCACTAGCTCACTAACTGTTACAGGTGTGTGAATGTGACGTAGCCAAGTTGACCAAGTCTGTGATCGACATCACTTCCTGTTTCGCTTCCTTATGACTGTTTGGTTGAGGGGGCGTGGCTCAAGTTTTTTGTCATATTGTGTATGTATTATAATTATTATAGTTTATCCTTAATTACATTAATTTACATATCAGTAACATTAGCTCCACACAACTACACATCACTTCTGCATGACTACACACACATACGTACACACACACACACACACACACACAAACACACATACACAGAGCGAGAGATGGTACAGGTTCATGAATAATGTCAAGCAGCGTCCATCTCTATAAAGATTTCATGAGACACAGAGACTGACAAAGTGTAAAGGAGACTGTTATCTTCAGAGAGAGAGAGACAGCGAGACAGACAGAGAGAGACAGACAGAGAGAGAGACAGAGAGATCCCCTATAGAATACAAAACTGTTCTCATAGACATAGTTCATACAAATGCATACTGATGTGTGTGTGTGTGTGTGTGTGTGTCTTTCCCATGCTGCTCTAAAAATACACAGATTACCAGTCTAGGAACATGTGTTTAGTTTCTCCACTACAGCTGTAACTGTGTGTGTGTGTGTGTGTGTGTGTGTTATTTCCACTCATCTCCATAGCACCCCCTAGCAGAGCTCTGTGAGGAACGCATGTCTCCTCTGATCCTCTGCAAGAAACAAAAACACGAAGCTCTTCATGGACAGATCGTTTCAGGACGAGTTTCATCATGATGTTTTGTCGCCTTGACGTTTGATCCAAAATCTCGAGACTGTAGAAGATCTAAGCTCAGACTTTAGCACTGTTCAGGATTAAACCGTTAAACTCAGACATGATTAGAAACTGCAGCGAGATAAACGGCACTCGCAGGTGGAGTGTAGCGGTGTGTAGGTATTCGTGTCTCTTCATCATACATCGTAGGGTCCATGAGCGCTCATAAACACATCTCATACAGGGGGCGGAGCAAATCCACTATCTCACCCAGTGCGCTGAAACAGACACTACACTGTGTATGGCGAGGTGTGTTACAGGAGCGCAGGGTTGCTGCAGTCACAGGGACAAAACCCAGGTGTCCAGGTGAGCTGAGAGGACAGGACTCGGTTCCACATGATGTCGAGCAGCTGAGTACCGTCAGGGGTTTCACATCTGGATAGTTCGGCGAATTCCAACCAAAATGTTCAGGAATGTAACATAAACCCTTTTATTGATTGATTGATTGATCTGCAGAATGAAGACAGAGAGGAAAAGTGACAACATCATGGACTATTCACAGCACTAATATGGAGATGTATATGAATAAGAAACAGCTGGGTCAGCACTTTCACCATCAGCACTTCCACCACTGCCGGTATTTATTGTGAAGTACTCATGTTGTGTTCTGTGTGTGTGTGTGTGTGTGTGTGTACAGTGCAGTGTAAATGTAGTTCTCATATCTCAGTGTTATATAAAAGTGCTGTATCAGCAGATTGAGCGTCAGCAGATTCATCACTCCGGATATTTTATGTAGCAGTAAAGCCGGAGCGAGTAACGGCCGAGCGGACGAATAAAAGCAGCTCCGCTTAACGAGACGCTTTAACTCCAGCACCGAAAACATAAAGAATAAGTTCACCTTAATTTACCTCCATCTTTCATATTTATTACCCACTACATCTGCACACACACACACACATTGGGGGGGGGGGGCTGTCGTGGGTTGTGTTATGCGGGGGTGATAAGGTCCACTCAGTAACGCACAGTCCCGCTCCAGGCCAGTTTATAACGCGGCCTCTCGGCCAATTTAATGAGCTCCTGTAAAGCACTGTGAAGAAACCTGGGAGAGAGAGAGAGAGAGAGAGAGAGAAGAGGGGAAGAATGATGGAATGATGGAGAAGGAGATAAATAAGAAAAGGATAAAAATATACAGTGAAAAAGAAAATAAAGAGAAGGTTGGAGAAAGCTAGAATAAAGGAAGAGAAGTCTCACTTTCTCACTGTCTCACTCTCTCACCCCTCGTACACACTTCACACTGCTCACGGCCTGGTTTAGAAGTTCTGCACTCTAATGTCTGCTCAAGGCAAATGTTCTTGCTGCACAGACAGATTTCCTTAAAGAAATTCATTTTAAAGCTAGAGAAATGGTCTGTGTGTGTGTGTGTGTGTGTGTGTGTTCAGTTCCACAGAACAGTTTGCAGTGTGTCTGTCTCTCTGTAAACAGATAAGACCTGTATGTATATATTTCAGTGTGTGTTTGTGTGTGAGGTGTGCAGTAAGACAGGTGTAGTGGGACAGGTACAGTGAGATGTTCAGTGAGACAGGTGCGGTGAAATGTGCAGTGGGACAGGTACAGTGGGACAGGTGCAGTGAGACAGGTGCAGTGAAATGTGCAGTGAGACAGGAGCAGTGAGACAGGTGCCGTGAGACAGGTGCCGTGAGACAGGAGCAGTGAGACAGGTGCCGTGAGACAGGTGCCGTGAGACAGGTGCAGTGAGACAGGAGCAGTGAGACAGGTGCAGTGAGACAGGTGCCGTGAGACAGGTGCCGTGAAACAGGAGCAGTGAGACAGGTGCAGTGAGACAGGAGCAGTGAAACAGGTGCAGTGAGACAGGGGCAGTGAGACAGGGGCAGTAACACAGGAGCAGTGAGACAGGTGCGGTGAAACAGGAGCAGTGAGACAGGGGCAGTGAAACAGGAGCAGAGAGACAGGTGCAGTGAGACAGGAGCAGTGAGACAGGTGCAGTGAGACAGGAGCAGTGAGACAGGAGCAGTGAGACAGGAGCAGTTATATTGAAACAGGTTTAAATGTATTTGTTTTTCTGAGCACAAAATGAGTATTGACGCCGGAGTAGCACTTACACACTCATCACTGAGCACAGGGAAAAACTAATGTGTGTGTGTGTGTGTGTGTGTGTGTGTGTGAGAGAGAGAGAGAAGGAAAAATTCCCCGTATATGAACACACACACACACACACACAGTACAGGTATTGGCACAATGTTAATATACCTGAATGTTCCTCACAGCTCTAACACACTGCTGTCTCTCTGAATGTTAATTACATTATAAATAACATATATCTGCATTTATAAACATATTAAAAATGAAAAAAAAAACATAGTAGGTAAACAATAACAAAAACTATCAGTAACTACACTGTAGTGAGGTTAAATTGTAGTTATTTGGGTTTAAAGTATGTGCACATTATCTGTCTGTCTCTCTGTCTCTCTCTCACTGCGCGTCCACTGGGTGTGAGGACGCGTGTGAAAGGCTGTTTGGCGTCTTGACAAGTTTAGAAAGACTGTTTTATTTTCCCCCACCTTAGTTAATGTTATTACAAAAAAAAAAGATAAAAGTTATAGTGAGAGAGAGTGGGCGGTGCACCATGGCCTCTGAGGCCGGTGTGGAGACTGTCTCTCCGGCATTGCGTCAGGTCTGTTCTGGAGGACGGTGTACAGGTGGAGGAGGTGCTGTTAGTGGTGGGAGAGCAGGTCGGGTGTGAGGACATCTACTCTGCCTCCCGGATGAACAAGGCGGTGGTGGTGTTCCTGACAAAGGAAACCCTAGTAAGCACACTAATAAAAAAAAGTCGCCCCTCTGTCTGCCCCAGCACCGCGAGTGGTGATCTCCATTGTCCCCCATTCATCGAGGACGAGCAGATAATGAGGGAGCTGGCCCCCATCAGGAAATTCATCAACTCCATGAAACCCATCCCGCTCGGGTGTTAGAGAAACACGTGAAACACGTCCTGTCCTTCCACAGGCAAGTTTTTATAATTTTAAACAACCATGAAGAGACATTAAACGTAAACTTTGAGATCAAGGACGGTGACGACAGCTATTTGCCTCCACGGAGCAGCTGAGGTGTTTTCAGCACGGTGATGTTGGACATAAAAGGCTGAGCTGTCCACATGGAGCTGTGCAGTCGGGGAGCTCACAGGGCGACTCGGCCGGAAAACAGCAGCAACAACGCGGAGACAGACAGCCGGAAAACAACGGGGAGTCTGAGTCTGAAGTGGGCCTCACTAAACCCCAGAGCAGCAACACACCGCAGTCGGAGATACAAGGGTCGGTCCCCAAAACACTGGCACCACTGAGAGCAACACGGCACCCAGCGCCGATAAATACAACACCGCGAGTATAAAACCCAACGTCCCCACAGAGACCACCGCCAACAGTAACCCTGTCCCTAACGTCTGCACAGATACACGACAGCAAAAAACTACAGTGAGTGTGAGGGACAAAAGACAGGACAAGTCACACAATGCAGAAATCTCTACAAAAAGGAAAACCTGCAGCCAGTCACTCAGCACCAGACTGCAGGAGAGTAGCACCGCACACACACACACACACACACACACACAGAACCGAACAAGGACGTGGAGGAACAGATCAAACAGTTTCTACAGCTTACTGAAAAAGGAAAGACACAAGTGGTGGACACACTCTTTCCAGGAAAAAGAAGAACGCTTAAAACTCTCACAGCAGGTAATAAACAACTGTAACCTGCTCGTGGTAAGGAGAAAACACGGGTCATGGAACCGCAATGTAGCCTGGGACAAAATAACGCCATCAACACACCTACAGACTCATGACCTCAGAGTGTGAGACGACAGGACTGAAACTATAACAGGGTGTACGGAGAAAATAAAAATACATCTGAACTGAGACTATAAAGGGATTGGAGTTATTGGTGGGGCGGAGGGTCAGGAGGGTATTACTTAAAAACAACAAAAACTATTGTAAATATGATAATATACAGTAGTGTGTGTGTGTGCGTGCGTGTGTGTGCGTGTATAAAGCATTGTTTCACAATAGTGTGTTTAAACTCTCTGTCCCTCTCTCTCTCTCCCTGTGTCCAGTCTCCGTCCATTAGCTGTTAGCGACGCCTCAATTATCAGCAGTCAGGATGTTTACATCCAACAATTAGCACTTAAATGATGCCGAGTGGTGACGCTTTTATCCTCTCTCTCACTTTCTCTCTCTTTCTCTTTTGACTCAGCCGCTGTGCACATGAACTCCGAGTCTGTGTGTGTATGTGTGTTGTGTAGTGTGTGTGTGTGTTTGTATAACAGTGCAGTGCTTTGCATCACAAGAAAGGCATTTTTAAAAATGTTGAACAGGCCACGCCCACAAGCCCTTACCCACAATCTATAACCAGAGGTGTCAAATACTTCGTTACCTTACTTAAGTAGAAATTTTGGGTATCTATACTTTACTAGAGTAATTATTTTTCAGCCGACGTTTTACTTCTACTCCTTACATTTTCACACAATTATCTGTACTTTCTACTCCTTA
>JAOVVA010000001.1:23107969-23119550 GCA_028565275.1 Leiocassis micropogon
CTAAAGAAGTCTTTTTAAACCCTAGTATCTATACTTCTACCCAAGTAATGAATGTGAATACTTTTCACACCACTGGTCTGTAACACAAACATGTCGGCTGTGTTCTGTGATTTAACACACACACACACACACACACACACACACACACAGTTTTTAGTCTCTCCCTCTCTCTCTCTGTCTCCCCCGTCTCTCCTCTTTGCTGTGTGTTTACACTCAGCACTGATCGACCTGCTTTACACTAAAGTTCACCATCAATACATACATTTGAACTACTCTCAAATCCTTATTTATGCATGTAAAATACACACACAAAGAGACACACAGGAACGGTAGATCTTTACACACTTCCCACAAGGTGGGGTTGTGATGTCTAGCATATGGTTACCATGGAAACAACACCTGTCACTCCACAGCCCGAACGCAGTGGTGCAGACGGTGAAAGTTTGAGCTGGAGACGTGTTAATGTGGTGGCGCCCACTTTACTAGGTTAAACCTGCACAGGAAGTGATGTCATGACTGCAGTGGAAGCTTCTATGCCACTAATATTCAGTATTCAGCACAAGCAATAAACAGAGTGTATGACAGAGTGGAGCATCAGGAGACACACACACACACACACACACACACACACCAACAAAGAAATATGGGCGAGCCTCATCCATCTTAGGCTAAAGATGCAATTCCCTTCCATCAGATAACGGTCTAATTAGTGCTGAGTCAACACACACACACACACACACACACACACACACACACACACACACACACATTTAAAAGCATTGCATTTGCTTTGTGTGATGAATTGAACGAGATGTGGAGAAGCGAGAGGAATAGAAATGAAGAGACAGATAGATAGAGCCCCCCTCCGCCATGCCCCCCCCCTCCTCTTAGCTAATGAGATGGAGAACCGAGCCTCGACATTCTAGCAGGTTCTAAATGTAACGGTTCTTAGTTATACTGTGCATAAATTGATCATATCGATCTGTTTGCCTCCACGCCTGCAACACCCAATAACACACTAATCCACTCTAATAACACACACACACACACACACACACTAATACAACAGCAGTGTTTCAGTTAACAACTCAAATCGATTTTTTGTAGCTACTATCCTTAAAGTTTCACCATACAGCTCAAGAGTTCTAATTCCAGGACTGAGTTCTGATATAAACCCAAATCAAGCCGCTGACCCTGGAACCGCCTGACATTAGCAAGAAAACATTAAAAGTAGAGGCCTGAGGTTGCACTTAAACAATGCTTTAAACACAGATATGAGGGTTCTTCTGTTCTCCACTACATCAGCACACACACTCCTCCTGCACCAGAGCTTTTGGAACTTGAAGATGAACCCAGGTCTCCTGTATGTCTGTAAATGTAAAACATCTCTAGTTCCAGAAAGATCATCTTGCAGCCTGAGAACTGTTCTTCAGCAGTGTTTGTTCATCACAAACAGTTACACACAGCTTTGCTTTCAGAAGCTAAGAACAAGGGAGTCACGCTTGTTAGGATAAGTTGAAGCTGAAATCTGTGTTGATCAGAAGCTCCTCATGGGTTCCCCACCAGAGGGACGAACTCAAGTGTCCTCCAAGGTTCCAGCGTTACTGCGCTTTATCTTCTGTAAGTGTATCATCCTGGTCAGTGTGGAGGTCTGGAGATGCTCCTGGGAATACTAAGGCAGGAATACACCCTGGTTGAGACACCAGTTCAACTCTCTCTCTCTCTTACACCCAAACACACACACACACACACACACACAAAGATGTAACAACTCCTAAGAGCTGCTAATGAATTCTTTTAAGATTTCAATCTAATCAAGAGAGATCAGATAATTAAGACAGAGTGATAAGGGGAACACCCTGGTTTATCTGGAACGCCCTCCTGCTCACTCGTTCACTCCACTCAGCTGATTAGCATCATGTTAACGAGGATGAACAATAATCGTCTGAAGGCTCCGCCCACTCATTTACTGCGAGCATGCAGTTAGTGAGGAGTGATTGGACTGCAGAGTGATCAAGACATTAGCAAGGAATGGAAACCCTGGAGTCATGCAACCCTGATTTCACACACACACACACACACACACGGTGATAACTTTATTTTACATGTTTAAGCTATTGTCCTGCCCTAGTGAAGATTATTCTTCAAGGGCTGTTAGAAAGCAAATATATCAACCTTATAACCCACCCCTATACACACACACACACACACACACTGCCTCGTTTGCTGAGTTATTGCTGCTTGGTGATTGATTGATGAGGACTGAAGGAGTCACAGTCTCTCTCCCTTCTCTGACACACACACACACACAGTATCCATCACTCTGCTCGCTTTCTATCCATCCGTCCATCCGTTTGTTGTTCGTCTCCCCAGCTGTGTTAACTGTCTGTGCTACCTGAGTGTGTGACTGGGCGATACGCTCCAGGGGGGCAGATTAGAGGCAGCTTCAGGGGTGAAGAGGTAGCGTCCCCTAAGGTTGGAAGTACAGTTAGGGTCTGATACCTACATCATGACATGCTCACACACACACACACACACACTGCTGTAATATAACAACATTCAGCATCACGAGTCTCTGGTACATCACCTCTACCTGCTGCCCATCTCTATTTCTCTATAGGTGTCAGATACACAGGTGTGTGTGTGGGTGTGTGTGAGGTACATTAAAATGTTCCAGCGTTAACTCTGACTGTCGCACAGCACTGACACTGGAGACTCCTTACACTGGTGTTACACACACACACACACACACGTCTCTGTAAGAAAAACTTCACCACATCAACGACTACCTGTTTCCTAATGAGCCACTAAAGGAGCCAAACAATCAGCAATTTAAACTCAACTTACACACATATTTTGAAACAGCGTGTGTCTGTGTGCGTGTCTGTGTTTAGGTGTGTGTGTGTGTGTGTGTGTGTGTTATAGGGGGATTTTCCTGTAGGTCATCATTGGATTTACAAAAGCTACACTCAGAGCCTGCAGCTTAGCCTCAGGAGCCTTAAGCACACACACATTCACACACACACACACACACACACTCACACATCGTCACTCTTTCTGTGACTCCGAGACATGACAATATAATGGAGTAAAATTAGAAAGCAGCATGTTCTGTTTTCTTTTCTTCACCACATGCGGGAGACGGACAGGAAGAGTGAAAGAGATATAATCAGGGAGAGACAGAGGGGAAGATCAAGAGAGAAAGAAAAGTTTAGTCGAGCCAAAGAGGAGAAAGAAAAGAGAGACAGACAGGAGGGATGAAACAGGAAGGAAAAAATGTTTGGATAAAGAGCTGTCTGTCAGTAATGCTTTGGGAAAGAAAGAGACTGAGAGGGAGACAGGAGCAGGTTATCATAGACGGGGATTAGCCTCTATTCTCTCCCTTTATGTGTGTGTGTGTGTGTGTGTGTGTGTGTGTGGTTATACTACATGGGTTTGCATACCGATGTCATTACAAACAAAGTTCACATACAGTATTTAGCAGATAATCACACACACACACACATACACACACATACACACACACACACTCTGTGTTGGGTTTAAACATCAATACTAATCTCCCTGTGGAAGCGTTACCACGGCGATACACGTCCGGTACGGCAGAGACTGCACAGTGATATTGATCACACAACCTTCTGACAGCTCAGGCATCGACCCACAATCCCATGTGGCTCTTACACACTTCCTGTTTCACCAGACAGACAGACAGACAGATAGACAGACAAGACAGGTTCATAAATGGACAGACAGGTGAGCAGAGAGACAGACAGACTGATAGACAGACAGACATGTTGGTCTGTGCTGGTCAGTATAAACCCCACCCCTCTCCTCCCCTGCAGTGTAAACTCCGCCCACTGTCTTCTCCCCTTGCTGTGTAAACTCCGCCCACTGTCCCCTCCCCCTGCAGTGTAAACTCCGCCCACTGTCCCCTCCCCCTGCAGTGTAAACTCCCCACGCTTGTTAAACATGCACGTCGGTTAATATCAGGTTTTCTTTTGTGTGTGTTATTAAAGGGTTAATAGCTAATCCTTATAAACTGATTAGCTCGACAATCTAGGGACAAGAACATGAACTGAGCTCTTGACACAAACACACGCACGCACACACACACACACACACACACCCACCCACACACACAGGAAGTGGGCAGTGAGAGAGTGATGTATGGAGGTAAATGGAGTGTGAACACTGAAAGAGAGGGTTAGTGATGCGTATTTCTCCAGAACCCTTCAAACTCCATCAGAACTCAATTACTGACCCCTCCGGGTTCAGCACACACACACACACACACACACACACACGACTCTCAGCAGGACGAATGAGATGCCACTGAACTACACCAGCTCGGCGTCTCACACACACACTCCTGCTGTCACTTCCGCTCTCGGCTTCGTCAGTAACGTGTGTCATGAAAGAGTCTCGGAGAACCGAAATCCTCTTCTCTGTCACGTCTGTGACGTTCTCGCAGTGTGGGCTGTCACACACACACACACACACACACACACACACACATTTATACAGTTTCACTCTCCTAAACCAGAGCAGTGGGAACTCATGAGAATGATGTCACTGTTTATTAATAAATCTGTTGTTAAAGTCTGAGCAGCTCAACGTTTAAACTTCTCATTTTGTCATAATAACACTATCAGTTAGCTTAGCAACACAGAAACAAGATGTGACTAGCCATAGAGCTAGCTTAGGAAAAACAAACAGCATTTTTATCAATGAGATGCGATGACATCATTAATGAAGAAATAAATTTAGCTAGGCTAAAGGCTAAAGTGTAAGCGCAGGAATGATGCTAGCATGGATTAACAGATGCGACAGGAAGGTTAAACATCAAATTCTTTCTTTTGTCTTTTCTTCTTTACAGATAAATATGCGGATTAGAACAAGAGTTTTTAGTGTTAGCTTCTGTTTGATCAGATTAGCATTACTAATGAAGCTTCTATTGTGTGTGTGTGTGCGTGTGTGTGTGTGTGATATGCCTGTCATCTGTATCCTAAATAAAAATATTTTAAAAAATATATTTCCGCACAATCTAACCCTAACCCCATCACACACTCCTCCGCTACAGAACCTCGACGCCGCGCTCTCAGATCTCTCACATGTCTAACTGATAGACTGGCTGTTCTCAATCTAATTTTAACATCGTCCATTTAATTCCTCTCTTACTGAACATGAGCTGTGTGTATGCATGTGTGTGTGTGTGTGTGTGTGTTGAGACTTAAATCTATATCTCTTACTCAGATGCATTTCGCTCTCAGAGACTCCAGGATTACTGGATGTTGATGCAGTGTGTGTGTGTGTGTGTGTGTGTGTGTGTGTGTGTCTCTCTCTCTCTCTACACTAAGCCTTACTTGGCTTCCATTAACGAAGCTTCACTCACTAATCTCACTAAATTACAAATCAGATGGAAGGTGAAAAATAAATAAATAAAACCTACACTTTATGGAGCATTTTACACCCATCTGTCTGTCTCTCTGTCTGTCTCTCTGTCTGTCAGTCTCATGCAATCATGTCATCATCTATCGCTAGTCCACGCTGCACAACTAACACGTCTTTATCTTCTTCATGGGCCAAAGCAAGTTCACAGGATTTATAATGAGTGAGTGAGAGGCAGAGAGAGAGAGAGAGACAAACAGAAATAAAGAGAAAGAGGAGATACACTGAACTGAACTGAACTACACTGTGCAGGGAACTAACACACACACACACACACACACACACACACACACACACTACACAGAAAACCGACAGATGAGAGACGGAGCTTATCTTCTCCTGTGTCCTTATGAGAGTGAAATGGAATTTACCCTGTGACACACACACACACACACACACACACACACACAGGACGATGTATAACGCCACCATGTTTTGAGGAAACTGTGTTCGTATGTGTGTGAATTGAGCGCCGGTGTGGTTTGGTTCGGGTCAGCAGTGCCATGTTCTGCTGTGTGTGTGTGTGTGAGTATGATAAAGACAGGACATGCCTGAGAGTGACAGCAGACGCAGCAGTGTGATGGGTCGCGTCCCTGCACTGAGACAGCGAGGAGCTGCGGTGTGATTTAGAGAGTTTCAGGCCGACAGTAAAGACGCGAGAGCCGAGTGACGAGTCTGATCAGGGAAGACAGATGAAGGGACGGATGTTATCACACACATAGATCCATCAGCGGCTAACCCCGTCGCCATAACGACCCGAGTTACCGTTATACTAATCACTGGGTGATTAAACAAAGGGTGCCAATACTTATGAGCACACCTGCAGTGGTGAATGAGTGCTTTACTGCAGCTGATCAAAGCCTCCAATAATAATCATTACACACTCATATTAATACAATATATTTTTACAAATATTGTTATGTTGGACACACACACACTCACACACACACTCTCTCACCCACACACACACCCACACACACACACACACACACACACACACACACACACACTCTCGACAGCAGGGAGAACAGAGGGCAGATTTAAGGGCCGTAAAAGTGAACGCTTCAGAAGCAGAGCGGATAAATGTCACGCTTTCAAGAGTGCCTTCAGGGGGCTCTGTGTGAGACTGTGTGTGTGAGACTGTGTGTGTGAGACTGTGTGTGTGAGAGTGTGTGTGTGAGACTGTCTGTGTGAGAGTGTGTGTGTGAGACTGTGTGTGTGAGAGTGTGTGTGTGAGAGTGTGTGTGTGAGACTGTCTGTGTGAGAGTGTGTGTGTGAGAGTGTGTGTGTGAGACTGTGTGTGTGAGACTGTCTGTGTGAGAGTGTGTGTGTGAGACTGTGTGTGTGAGTGTGTGTGTGAGACTGTGTGTGTGTGAAGAAAGTGAACACACACCTACACGCACTTAAAAAATCTTCAGCTTTGTCACCTTGTCAGAGCAAAAAGGACAAAATCTACAACACACACACACACACACACACACACACACACACACACACACAGGTGGTATGAGTTTCGAGGTTTTCTGCACAAGCCATCACACACTGTAATGAAAAACACAGTTCAAATGAAATGATTGTTGATTAGTTCTCTGTAAGAGCGGCTGTGACTGGAGCGCAGGGTTATAGCAACGATGATACGCCGTCGTTTCCATAGCAACCGCTCAGAGACAGGGACGTGTACAGCGACACACACTCCACAGAAACGTGGCATTGTGGATGTGCTGAAGTTTCCTGTGAGGAGAGATGTGTGTGTGTGTGTGTGTGTAACATGAGTGTAAGGAGTCTCCAGTGTCAGTGCTGTGTCACAGTCAGAGGTGGAACTCAGTCACTGCACTCGCGCGCTACTGAGCTTGCCGATTATGCTAGCGCTCTATCAGACTTTAAATCGCTAGTAAGGTCATTAGCGAGCAAGTTAAGTATGCTAGCTAGTGCTGTTCTTTTCACCACGCTACAGTCTGGAGTAGCATGCGCGAGCAGGTTAGCTAACACAGGACTGTAATTAGAGGTGAAAGTTAACGAGTGCAGGAAGTTTAGGACTGACGCTGAATAATAAAGTCTCACGCTATGTGTGTTTAAATTTCATGTTCTTCTGTCTGAGCTTCTCTCTCTCACTGTGTCTCTCTCTCTCTTTGTCTCTTTCTGTCTCTCTCTCTCTGTCTGTCTCTCTCTCTCTCTGTCTGTCTGTCTCTCTCTCTGCGCTGAGTGTGGGCTCTGAGGCCGGTGTGGAGACCTTGTCCCTCCGGCATGGCGTCAGATGCGTCCCGGAGGACGGCGTGCCGATTGAGGACGTGTTGTTAGCGGTGGGGGAGCAGGTCGGGTGTGAGAACATCTACTCTGCCTCCCGGATCAACAACACGGACACTTCTGTACACACTGTGAGTACAGTATCCACCGCAGACAGTGACCCCGCCCCTAACGCAGACTCCACCCCTAAAATCTCCATAGAAGAGATACAGCAGCCACAAACCAGCACACCACCACCGACACCTAAAAAGAGCATTATAGCAAAATCCAGGAGGAAAAGAGAGGAGCTGTTCAATACAAAACACATCAGTAAACGTACAACCCGCAGTCAGACCCTGAGTGAAG
Organism: Leiocassis micropogon; assembly: GCA_028565275.1. Lineage (NCBI taxonomy): Eukaryota > Metazoa > Chordata > Actinopteri > Siluriformes > Bagridae > Leiocassis > Leiocassis micropogon. Next base: position 23,116,007 of record JAOVVA010000001.1, read on the forward strand.
CAGCAGCGTCCAGCACAACAGGTTCAAACCCAGTCACAGCCATAGACATCCAGGAACAAACAGACCGATACCTTCAGGAACTAGAACAGATACAGATACCGGAATTAAGAAAAAAAACACGTAGAAAGAATGTTATTAATAAAGAAAAAAGCAGAAGAAAAAGAATCTCAAAAACCCACCGACACTCAGGAGGAAGAAAAAATGGACAAAAGCTAAACAAACCAAAAACCATAAATAAGACCGTATGACTGAACTTAAAATGAAAGGAAAAATTAAGAGCAAAAAAAGAAATAAATTGTTTATATATTGTGTATGGGTGCACGTATGTGTGTGTATGTGTGTATATGTAAATTTGTATATATTTGGCAAAATTAGTCTCTTTTAATTTTGTAACAATAAAGTGAGTTTAAAACCTCAAACCTCTCTGTTTCTCTCTCTCTCTCTCTCTCCCTCTCTGTCTGTCTCTCTCTCTCTTTGTCTCTCTCTCTCCCTCTCTGTCTGTCTCTCTCTCTCTTTGTCTCTCTCTCCCTCTCTGTCTCTCTCTCTCCCTCTCTGTCTGTCTCTCTCTCTCTTTGTCTCTCTCTCCCTCTCTTTGTCTCTCTCTCTCCCTCTCTGTCTGTCTCTCCCTCTCTTTGTCTCTCTCTCTCCCTCTCTGTCTCTCTCTCTCCCTCTCTGTCTCTCTCTCTCCCTCTCTGTCTGTCTCTCTCTCTTTGTCTCTCTCTCTCTCTGTCATTTATTGTTTAGTGTTTATGGCGGCGAGGGAGAGATAAAGTTTGAGGCTGAGCTCATCTGTCACACGGCAATCCCACGGCCGCATGGACACACTCATTTATGAGAGAGAGAGAGAGAGAGATGGAGGTGTGTGTGTGTGTGTTAATTAAAGGATGCTAGCAGAACGTTTTGGGAGGGAGAACCACCGTACACCGCCGTACCGCCTAATCTCCAAGGACACTACATTAAAGACGACACCTAATTAAACCCCTCAGGATCTCTCTGCTGCTCTGCTTTAGGAATGAGCTATGACATTCTTCAAACACACACACACACACACCTCTAATATCCTGCAGAAAGATAAAATGTCCTGTTTTCCACAGTGAGAGTTTTTATTTTCATCACCATTGTGTTCACATTAATAATCCAACATTAAATCAGAAGAAAAACAAATAAAAACATTAATTTAACCAAATTTAAATAAATTAGACGTGGTGTAAAAACAGTAGAATAGAAGAACACTAGACGGATGAACCTGCGCATCAGGACGTCTTTTCGATCATTTTTGTATACGCGGCATCCTGAGGAAAATAAACCAGAAGAAGTTTACAGGAGGTGTGTGTGTGTGTGTGTGTGTGTGTGTGTGAGCATCCTAAACCGCTCAGAAGTTTAGATCAACTACTAATGCATTAGAATCAGGTACTGAGGAACACAGACATGATCACACAGTCACATGATCAGCAGCGTCCATACCTGTGCTCTTTACATCGTTACTGTAATCTGAGTAAATTATTCATAAAGATTTCTCTGTACATCAGGACTGTGAAGATCTGAGCACGCTGGGAAAAAATACACAACTACAACAATTACTATTACTACTACACACTCATCATCTATACTGCTTTATACTGTGTACAGGGTCATGGGGCGGAGCCTATCCCAGGAGACTTGAGGGCACGAGGCAGGGTACATCCTGGACAAGGTGCCAATACATCACAGGGCACACACACATACACACACGCAAACATACATGATGGGCAATTTGGGAACGCCAATTAACCTTATCTGCATGTCGTTGGACTGTGGGAGGAAACCAGAGAACCCGGAGGAAACCCACCAAGCACGGGGAGAACACACAGACCCCGAGGTGGGAATTAAACCTGGACCCTGGAGGTGCAAGGACATAATGCAATCTACTACTACTACTACTACTAATAATAATAATAATAATAATAATAAATGAATTTTATTTATGTAGGCGTCTTTTTACTCACACAAGATCTTCGTACAAAATAAAACCGACAATTACAGCAACTACAACAACTACAGCAGCAACTACACACACAGCTCTCAGATCAGATTTCAGCCTCGACTGTCGAATCCTTTATTGTCTGAGACAGTGTACAGATGTGGGTTATGTAACACATCATCATCATCATCATCATCGTCAGAGACAGACGTGTGATTTTATCGTTATCCCGGCTCGGGTGTGAGACTCCTAATCAATATGAAGGAGAAAAATTATTGAACTGATGCTCCATGAAGCTCATGTTAGTTATTTTCATGTTACATCTATATATTATTGTTTTAGTTATTTATAGTCTATTTTATTATAAATTAATTTGCTGATTCATGTTTATATTCTGATTTAATTAAATCTGGCAGGAATATTATCTTGAAATAATGTTTTGCTTTAATTCTAAAGTGTTTAATTTTGCAGACATTAGTACATTTTAAACATAAAGCTGGTGTTAAACTGAGATCAGCACCCGAGTCAGCGCCACTGTGACCCAGGACACTCACCACTCACCCAAACTCCTCCCACATCCTGGTGAACGCAGTGTATCACTACTGTGTTCTCCTTACCTGCAGGACTAATGTTAAAGGATCCTCATCATATCATCTGACACAGAGACACACACACTCACACACACACTCTGGTAGAGCTGAGCGCTGAGATCTGGTACAGTGTGAGGAGGAATAACACAGTAAAGCCATGTGAAGGTGTGTGATGGTGGTGTGTTCGAGGCTGTAGTGCAGGCGAGTGTGTCAGCAGTTTCCGTACATTCATGAATGAAATGTTTAAATGAGAAACACTCATTTTAAAGTTTGATAAGATTGAAAGTTTAATCATTCCCTGGACTGCTGCTCGAGGTTTCGGTACAGCGAGGGTCTGAGCTGCGTCTCGCTGGTCGCTGTTTAACTTTCAGCTGCTGAGAGAATGTTTTATGGAGTTGATTCACTGACTTCATATGAATAGGTATATATTAAAAACCCTAAGCAAAGGACTAATAAAGTGAGGGTTGTACAGCAGCGGAGTGTTAATAAAAGATTAATAAAATAAAACCACAGTTTGTGTTTCTTCTGCATTAATAAATGAAGAGCTTAATCACACTGTAGGTTTAAAACAGATTCAGTTACTGAGTGATAGCCACTGACCTGCTGGATACACACCCTGAGTGTGTGTGTGTGTGTGTGTGTGTGTAAAATCTTTAGCTGTGAATGTTCAAATCACTAATACACATACACACACACACATCATTTCTAGCCCTGCATTTAGGTCACTGTTCTCTCTCTCTCTCTCTCTCCTTCTGACTGTTTCATTCAGCGTCCAATTACAGTGCAGAGTCATGCAGTGGGAGGGGTTTAGTTAGTGTAACGCAGTGGGAGGGGTTTAGTTACAGTATAACGCAGTGGGAGGGGTTTAGTTAGTGTAACGCAGTGGGAGGGGTTTAGTTACAGTATAACGCAGTGGGAGGGGTTTAGTTAGTGTAACGCAGTGGGAGGGGTTTAGTTACAGTATAAGGCAGTGGGAGGGGTTTAGTTAGTGTAA
>JAOVVA010000001.1:23123174-23136789 GCA_028565275.1 Leiocassis micropogon
CCCCTCCCGCCATCACCCCCTCCGTCGCTCCCTCCATTCCTCTCCCCCCATCGCTCCCTCCATCCCTCTCCCTCCATCACTCCCTCCATTCCTCTCCCTCCACAAGCAGTCACGGCTCCACAGCCAATCAGGGGCGTCTGTGAGCTCATACAAGCGTAAGGAGCAGATAGAGCTGTTCCCAGATGTGTTACTCCGCCGCCGACAAAGTACGAAGAAGAATGAAGAAATACCAGGAGAACACAATCCAAAACCTGACAGTGATGATCCAAAAACACAATCAAAACCACAGAAACAAATAAAACCTAAATGAGTTAGAAACATGCCAGGATAGGAAAGAAAAAAATTATGCAAATCTACACTTAGGTTTTAAGTCTTGATCCAGAACTGGATCCATACCAGAATCAAAGCCAGAACTGATGCTCATTCAGAAGAGGAGGTAGTTCTACTTCTTGACTTCTAAATCAGCTCCAAAGTCGTTGCAGTCGGTACCAATCCTGGTAATATTTCAAGCGTAGCGACCTCACATCACGGCGTTAACAATTTAAATGATTTTGAAGAACATGAAAACAACTCTACAGCGAATTTTTCCAGCGTTTTAGTCGACTTTTACAAACTATTATCGAGGTATTAACGATACGATAAGGACCTCATACCATCACATTAACAGATAGACGCCAACCTTTGGAGGAATTGGACATACTGTACCGGCTATTTAATGAAGGAGTGCGTAGAGGACGGTACCATCCACTTAACTTTCCTCCACCAGAACCCATGACCAATGATGACAAGCCCATGTCTTATTTTATCCTCGGTGATGAGGCTTTCACCTCGAGGACTTATTTGTTGAAGCCCTGCAGCAGACGTGGACTTAGAGATAAAAAGTAACTGTATTTTTGTGATTAACAATGTGTTTCTTATTGTAAATATAAATAACAAATTTAAGGTAACTTGTACAATGTGCTTTTATTGCAAATAGATTTTGATGCAACCTGATGTATAAATATTAGAATGATAAAATTTATGAAAGAAAATCTATTCATGTTTTCAAAAGTTTTAAATAAAATAAAATGACCAAACCACACATATTTTATAAATAAGAATTAGATGATAAATTTGTCATGAGACTTTATTATATAAAAAACCCCAGAAATAATCAAATGACCGATATTTCATGTTAAAACATTTCTATTGTAATAAATTGTAACAAATTTTCAATCATGTTTAATCATCATTATTCTCCTTAAAATATCACTTTGTTCATTTTGTCATTAATTCCATCTAAAGTTAATATGCGGATTCCTGGCTGCCGAACAGGAGGCGACACCACGCTTAGGAACCGATAACGTCTTGATAACCCTGTTTATCAATTAATAAAGCAATGAAAATGCTGTTGAGAAGCGCGAGCTGAAATTTTTGAACATACTCCAATTTTCCTCCGACGCAAATGACGCTAACGAACCCGACACACGGAGCCCAGACGAGCCTGCACAGAGCCGCTACTGACCTCCACCGAGCTCCAGAGGGCCAGCGAATTCACACACACACACACACACAACCGGACTGAGAGCTAGACCCAAGTGAGAACCAACTGGATCTCTCTTGCAGTGTCTTATTAATGACGATTCCTCATAAATAATTCATCACTGACCATTTTACCTGTTTAACTCACCTCATATACAAGTGTGTGTGTGTGTGTGTGTGTTTCAGGTGGTGCTGTAGCTTTAAGTGTTTCGGCATCGGTGCTGTGATCTGTCTTATCTGTGAGCAGCAGAGCTGTAAGAGGTCATGATGAACTTAAGGTACAGTAATCCTCCTTTCACAGGAAGAAAAGACGAATCAAAGGGGACACAAAGGAGCGTGTGTGTGTGTGTGTGTGTGTGTGTGTGTGTGTGTGAATAAATAAATATGAAGTCTCCATTAGTAAGTTTATCCTCTTTCACCTACAATCCATCTCCACCTGCTCTTTGTGACTCAGCACACACACACACACACACACACACACACACGGTCATTCCGTTTCCAAGACAACGGCGCTCTTAAGACAAGAACACGTTGTTGGAATTTCAATGGTCTGTAAGTCCAGGAAAAAGAATGAAGAGTGGTTGTGTGTGTGTGCATATGTGTGTGTGTGTGTGTTTGCGTATGTGTGCGTTTGTCACCAGCCAACAAGAAACCAATTGAGTCGCATAAAACAGGACAGACGCGTAACCTGCACTGAATACACACACAGTCTCCAGACTCTGTGTGTGTGTGTGTGTGTGTTTGATGAATGAGTAACGTGAAAGACAAACAGACGAGTCCCACACAGCAGACAGAGCAGACTGTATGTTTGTGTGTGTGTGTGTGTGAGCAGAGGTGGAGTTAATTATTCACATGGAGTGAAAAAAAGTCCAAAGTACAGCAGTCACCTGAAATCACACACACACACACTAACCCCGCCCGCCCTATGTGTGTGTGTGTGTGTGTGTGTGTGTGTGCTCCTTAGTGACTAGGGAAAACCGAGCCTCGGTATCGTATATGTGATATTTTTAAGTGAAAGGTTAAAACAGTGTGTGTGTGTGTGTGTGTGTGTGCGTGTGTGTTAGTAATGTTAACGATGAGATGAGTAAATAAATAATAAATTATAAATAAATAAAGCGGAATACTGTACCTTAAGCTTTCATGTCAGTCTCTGCTCACACACACTCAGAGGCACAGACACACACTCAGATTGGAATTTAAACTCATTTTTATTGAAATAAAGATTATTTTCATTGTATATATATTTATAAAAAGAAGTGTGTAAACACAAACATACAGTCTCATGAATAATTAATGAAATAAAATAAAAATAAATCCATGATGAGACAAATGGAACAGAATGAGGACAATCCATTCAGCACACACATGATTACACACAGCCTATAGGGCACCCAGTGCTTATGTGTGTGTGTGTGTGTGTGTGCGCGCGCGTGGTGAATGAACCCTGCTCACCCCCGTGGTGCATTCTCAATTACCTTCATATTTTTCCCGCGGCCTCCCCGTGGTTTAATCTGACAGGAGATCATTACGTTCGACACACACACACACACACACACACACACACACACACACACACACACACAGTCCTCACCTTAAACCTGTCAATGCTCATCGCTCGTCTCTCTCTCTCTCTTCTCCTTGCACACGTTCATGCACACAAACACCTCGGCTGTGCATTTAAAGCCTGGTGTTTCATGCTGTGTGATTAGTGTGTGTGTGTGTGTGTGTGTGTTATACAGCTATAGACTAAGAATATGACGCAAAAAAAGAAACACAACAGCAACAGAAATAACTGGAGGTTACATACAGTGTGCACGCTAAAGGTTAAAAATAAAACTTCAATCTCCGACTCACTAACGAGGACGAGCTCGTGTTTTTGGCTCGCGCTTTGAAGCTGCACATTAACACGGAACCGCGACACTTCATCTTTTCCATACACGCACACACACGCATGTGATGAGGTGTGTGTGTGTGTGTATGGGAAATCACAGCTTTTTTAAATATTTGGAGTTTTATTCCTTCATGTCTTGTCGTTGTTCAGAAGCTTCACTTGGTTGCATACTCTTCATGAATACTGAGGTCTCTCTCTCTCTCTCTCTCTCTCACACACACACTCACACACACACCTACAGCTAGAGTGTCATGATTCAGCGCTACAGCTCCAGCTAGTGATGCAGAGACGCCGCTCCCACTACACTCCTCTTATAAAACAACCTCATGTATGTAGTTTTAATGAAGTCCGGTACTTACAGTATATATATGTGTGTGTGTGTTGTGTGTGTGTGTGTGTGTGTGTGGGTTTGTTTTGTGTTATGAGCAAAAATCTGGTGAAGAAAGCAGCTGGAATTACCTGCCATTAATCTATGCAAACAATTTACTCTGGCTCCAACAAAATGAAGACTAAGTAATTAAAGTCGTTTTTCAAAGACGAAGTGTGTGTGTGTGTGTGTGTGTGTGTGTGTGTGAGTGTGTTACATTATTCACCCTAGTTCACGCCTTCGTGGCTTCCTTTACAACCTCTTGATTGAGGAGTTTTAATCATCAAAGCAGTGAAAGTCGTGAGAAAGCAGTAAAACCCAAAGGAAATTCTTCTTCAAATCAAATAAAATTCAATCGAACAGTCTGTGACGTTTCCTTCATTTTAAGAAAAAAAAAAAAAAAAAATATATATATATATATATAAAATATGAAGCAGGTAGTGGCATTAAATCAAAACTAAAGTGACAATGAGGTGTAATTTGCACAAAAAAAAACAGTTCTGACATATTCTCAGGCGCACACACACACACACTAAGTTTTTTCTTTTTTTTGGAAGATAGCTTTGGTTTGGATTTCAGTCCAAGCCCCTAATACATGCCTTTAGTCCAGAGAATATTGCTCTGATACCCCGCCATGCTCTGGAAGTGATCTCCTACCTGTTTGCTGCTGTATTTCTGAGGGTTGGTCTTGTAGCTGTAATCCGAATACTGATCCGAACCCGTGGAGTTGCTGTCTCCGGTCCCTACGAAGGTGTTTGCAGCCGGGAGATCCTGAACGGCCTGGTGCTTTTTGGAAGCCGAAGGAGATTGCGGCTGCAGCTGAATGGAGGGCAAGGGCGAGTTCGAGCGGTAGTGTCTCCCCAGATCGGGGCTCCCGGGAGGGTAGTTGAGGGGCAGATGAATCCTGGGACTATCGGTATCGCTCATCAGGTTGAATTTTAAGCCTTTCTGAAGACTCGCCTCCTCGTCCTCCTCCAAGGACTTTGCAGGTTTTGGAGCTTTGCCCTTCTTGCCCTTTTTTCCCTTGCTGCTTTTAGTTCCTTGCTTGGGTGTGTAAAGATCTTTAGACTCTTTCTTTCCTGCTTGGTATCCACTCTTGGCTTCCTTTTGGAGACGGTGCCGGATAACAACCACAACCACGATGACCAGGATGACCCCGGCGATGCCCGCGAGGCTCCCGTACACGATGTTGCTCTGCTGGACGCGAGCGTATTCTGGGTCTCCAGCGATGTCCCTTTCCAGAGGAGTGTAGAGGCTGTGGCCGACTAGCGATTCCACCAGCGTGATGTTTCCAATGGTCTCGTTTACAAAGATGTGGACCAGCGCTGTCGTGTGCTTGGCGGGTTTTCCCTTGTCGCTGACTCTTACGACCAGGCGATGGAGGCCGTTATGTTTCCGGGTGAATTCTTTCACCAGCGTAATCTCACCATCTGTTGGAGAAATGCGGAAAAGTCCATGAGGATTTCCACCCATGATGGTGTAGTCTAACTCGGCGTTCAATCCCATGTCGATGTCCTCCGCTTCCACTTTCTCCACACGAGTGTCTGGGCTTGTCAGTGGTGGAAGGAACTTGTACGAGGAGTTGGAAGGTTTGGTGACGTAAGGCGCGTTATCATTTTCATCCAGGACGTTTATTGTAATTCCCACATAAGAGGAACGAGGAGGTTCACCTCCATCGACAGCTTTTAGACGAAACGTGTATGTGCTTTCTTTTTCCCGATCAAACGAAATTCTGGAGAGGATCGTCCATGTACCATTCTGAATCACAAACTTGCCATTGTCTGGTTCTACCAATAAGTGAATCCGAGCATTTTCACCTTTGTCGATGTCCGTGACCGTCACCATTCCCACCGGACTGAGCGCAGGCATGTTCTCCAGGACGGAGAAACTGTAGCCACTAAGCATGAATTTGGGGTCGTTGTCATTGCGGTCGAGGACATTAACCACAACTGTCGCAGTTCCCCTCATGCTGGGAACGCCCTTATCCGATGCTTCGACATGAAACTCGTAGCGTTCTTTGAATTCACGGTCTAACTGGTTCATCACTTTGATCTCGCCAGTGTTACGGTTTATCTCGAAGAGGCCCTTGATGGCCGAGTCTAAAACAATGCTGTACGTGAGGTCAGCATTGGTGCCGCTATCTGCATCGGTGGCCACTACATCCAAAACCTTATCACCTGGCTGATTCCCCTCTGGAAATTCCACCTCGTACACAGACGGAGAGAAAACTGGAGCGTTGTCATTCACGTCTGTTACTTGGACCTTCAGCGAGTTACTGCTGGAAAGAGCTGGGTTTCCTGAATCGACAGCTACAATCTCAATCCTGTATTCCTTGACACGTTCGTAATCCATTGCTGTTGTTGTCTGGAGAAAATACTTCCTTCGACTTCCAGTGTCTGAGGCTGAACGAAGCTGGAAAGGTACATCTCCTGCCACCACACAAGTCACCACCGCATTTTCACCCTCGTCATGATCGGACACTTCCACCAGTGCCACCGGAGTTCCCACAGGCATGTCCTCAGAAATGTTGGCAATCCCGGCCTCATGAGCCACCAGGGCAAATCCACGGATCCTAATGATCGGTGCGTTGTCATTCTTGTCCTTCACTGTAATGGTCACCATGGCTTTGGAGCTCTTGGGTTGCGGTCCATTATCTTTGGCCTGGACGTAGAATTTGAGCAGGGTTACTTCCTCACGATCCACTGGACTTTTTACGTAGATGAGGCCGGTGTTTCGTTCGATGCCCAAGAGGCGCTGCACGTTTGGCGATGGCTGATAGATGGTGTATGTGACCAAGCCATTATCTCCCATGTCTGCGTCATTGGCCTTCACCTATACCAAAAGAACATGAGAGAACATTAGATCTGAGTACAAACATGAACATGCATTCGGACATCCTAAACTAGCCAGAGGGAACGGGTCATTGAGGTAGAGACAGAGCAGGAAGGCTCCAGACAGGAAGTGGAGAAAAAGCCAAACACAAATTCAAGCGGTTTAATTTGATCCAGTTTTGTCTTTATGGAACAGCAATCATCTTTCCATAACTCTCCAGTTAATGCAGATTGTGGACTTTAAAGGGTTAACTGTGTGAGAGATCATTACATTAACTGTCTGAACATCAGAGCGAAACATATGAAGATGGAGCGAGGATGGAGTGATGAGGGTATAGGAAAATAACACCAGGTTTTTTTTCTTCCCTCTATTTCCTCAAACATCATTATCTCCTGAAAATGCCCTGAAACCTGATTCACAAGGAGAATAAAGCTTATCTTACTCTGGCTGGCGTCAAAAATATCACGATACACATTAAAATCCTGCCTACAAATACGATAACCTAATAATCCCATTTACAAAATAACTCCAGATATCTGCTGCCTCTCATATCTGTTCTGAGGAGAGTCAACAAATCCTGGAGTGTTTGCTTCTGTCCTTTCTAAAGGTTGTTTATACACAAAAACATGTTTTCCTCTAAAACCTGGAGGAACGCTGCCGTACATGTGAGAGTTCCCATTTCGGGATGGCTTCCCTCTTCGTCTAGATGCGAAGCGATGATATGGTGTAACTTACATCACTCACACGCACTTGAGAATGAGCTATAACACATCATTTAAAAAATATTCACCCGCTGAAGGCCATTACTGCACTGAGATGCCATCGACTGAGAAAATTTACACCCAGCTGAGGGCGTGTCAGCTCGTCCTGCAAGTGCATTACGCTAATTAATGGAGGTGTAAGGCTTCCTGCAAGTACCTTTTAGTCTTCCTTAAGGAATTAGTGTTATCAGGGATAAACAAGGCTTAAATGTGGCAGAAGAAAAAGAAATCTTTCTTGTAACAGCAAAGGAAAAGGACCAAGGAGAAGGAAACCCATTTACTTTCAGCAAAGCAATCATTCACAAAAGAGCATGAATTACTTATGACTTGTTATAAAACCACGGCGGCTCGCAAATATCAGGCGATTGGACATGCAGTCAAATGCAGTTTGTTTAATTTCAGCTGAAGGTCATCTCTGGATTTCCGTTCTCCATTACAATCTTTTCAAATAGAGTTTAAATGAGAAAATGATCCGTTTCAAACAGAGCAGGCCGCACTGGATCGTCCCTGGCCTCTGAAACTGATTCTGCCGGCTGGATTTTGCTCTCTCGTTCTAGCCGCGGATGAAACACCATCACGGCTCGGCTCTGTTTGTTACACAGCAAGCCTTAATCTGGGACACTCGTAAGATTATTCATGAGGCTTAAGTTATTATTGCTCTTCATGAGTCACTCTGTTTCATCCTCCAATAGGAATAAATTTCTCCTGATGTGCGCTCGAGGAACGCGTCTCTCCGCAAAAACCGAAACACTCCGTCGGCATGTCTAGTCCAATGAGAACCTGCGAATTTAAGCCCTCTTAATGCCGCCATGGCTCTGAAGAGAGATTATGAGGTCTGGAGGAGGAGCGAGATCTTTCCGCATGCTTTTTGAAGACAACTGGGTTTCATGGATTAATTGTTGACTGAGAGATTAAACGGCTTTAAAACTATTTTACGCGCGAGCACCCACTTCAGCTTGGCTCCGGGATCAGACACAGGAGTTCGCAAAACAGGACTAATTTTAGCAGCGACTGTGTTTCAAAGTAAGTCGATAAGACTTCACTTGCATTTTAAGGGCGAGTCATTAAGTGAGGAGAGTCGTCGCCCGGGTAAATGCGACTCGCCCCGACGCTCTGAGATTAGATGCGTGTGCAGATAAAGCCTCTGTGTCGTTGTAAATAATGGAGGCCATATGAGCTGTAACTCCTGTCGTTCACTCTTGCTCTCATTACACACACTCTGAGCAGAGCACACCTGTGACTTTACCTTCCAGGTAATAAAGAGTGTGTGGGTTGCGTCTTCGCTATAATACACCACACTCAATTTCACTACAGACAGAACGGTGATGTTCTCTTCCTCTCCATTTCCTCTTAATCTAATCTGCCGTCCTACACGCCGGGTCTGTCGTCGCTTTATTACAGGATCGTGTTAACGCTGCTGGAGATGAACAATTTGTCCATGATAAGACTTGTTAGAAGAAGATTTAGAAAGATCTTTACGCTTCCACCTTCACAGCCGATCCGCTCGCAGGTGAAATGCTGCAGGTTTAGTTATATACGTCAATAGAACGGATTTTATGCGTTAAATGTCACAATTTATAACAGGGCTGAGGATCAGAGTGACTCAATATGAGCGTCAGGAAAAAAAGCGTGGGCATTAGCCAATAGGAGGTGGAGCTTCGGTCACATGATGATAGAAAAATAGCAAAAAATTAACTGCCAAAAGAAGCTCTGTGGTATATTCTATTCTAAATAAAATAATAATATTACTACAAAATCTGATTACGTTAATGGTGATGTGGTAAACTGTTAAAACCTGGTGAGAGGAAACACCTGAGCGGTCTTGTCCAGGTAGCGTCGGGTTTTTATTAAAGTGTTACATGACAGTTTCCTGGTTTTTTTTCCCCTGTGTGTGCTCCGTTTCAGTTCTCGTTGTAAGAGAACAGGAAATCTTGTTAACAAAACCCGTTATGTAACTCATATAAAGTAGAAAAAAACATGAACGTCCGTAATGATACCTGCAGGATGGTGTGACCCACAGGACTGTTTTCAGCAAGTTCCCCTTCGTAGTGTGACCGCTCAAATTTCGGGACGTTGTCATTGGTGTCAGTGATGGTGATCCTCAGGAGGGCGCTGCTGTAGCGTGAGGGACTCCCACCGTCCACTACTTTAATGTTGAGATCATACGAGTCACGCTGCTCACGGTCCAGATTCCCCATCACGATCAGCTGTGGCACTTTCTCATCTCCGTTTTCCGCCACCTGCAGGCTGAACAGAGACGCTGCGTCGGAGCCTGTCGTTAGTGAGTAATCTGCGATTCCGTTACTGCCCGTGTCCTTGTCCGTAGCTACAGGGATGGCGAACAGCGCCCCCACAAGGGTGTTTTCAGGAATGGATAGGGATAAGATGGGTGACGAGAACTGTGGCGTGTTATCGTTCTCATCCTGAATCTCGATCCGGCCTTCAATGAGCCGCGGACCGGAACCTTTCATCAGATCCGTGATGGAAACCTCGAACTCCAGGAAGCATGGGTCGCCCTCGAACAGGTTGCGACAGTCTTTTAATGTCTCGCGGTCGATGGGAACCTCCGTAGTGAAAATGTCACCCGTCTTCCCGTCCACCCGCAGGTAGGGGGCGCCCACCTCCAGTTTGTACAGGTGACCGGAATCAGGAAGTCCCTGATCTGATGCTAAACTGCCAACGAGCGTGTTGGGGGGTTGCTCCTCTCGCAGGCGGTACATGATGGAGCTGAGTGCGGGAGCGGCGAAGAAGAACAGGAGGGTGAGGAAGAGGGACGACCAACTGGACATCGCTGAGTCCATCACGCTGTGGGGCATCCTTAATCTGATCCTGCAACATACATACACACACAATGTTAGAGGAGCTCCATGATTTAGAAAGAAAAATATTATGGAAAAATAGGAAATTAAAATTGCGACCTGATGAAAAAAAGAATAGATGAAATGCAGAAGATAAAAAAGAGAAATGAGATAAAGGGAGAGAAAACAGATGTGTAAGAATCAGATTAGTCACACTCAGCGCCATTTTCACTCCCAACATAAAACAGGCATTCATGTAACACACACACACACACACACACCTAATTTCCTTTTCATCCTAAACACTCACTAATGAGCGCGCACTACACTCACTCCACTTTGATCCCTTTTTAATCCCTCGTTCCCGCTCCATCTCCTGTATTTCTGTCCCCACTGGATTTCGTTATTTCAGAATTGTTATTTTTTCCCAGAAACTCAAACCAGAGAGGTCTAGGAGGTCACAGAGGTCAAACTGACACATTCATGTGAATATTTGTTTTCCAAAAAGTTTTTTTAAGCAACCAAAAAAAGAAAAGAAAAATCTCATTTAAAAAAAAAAAAAAAAAAAAAGATTATCCTCCAAAACCTCACGGTAATCACTACTGACGAAAAGACAAACACTGACAAAAGACAAATAAAGAAAGAAAGAAATGTACGACTGACTGAGGGATGAAGAAGTGGATGAAACACAGACATACAGATGAACAGACAGGATAAAGAGTGAGACAGAATGTGAGATGTAAAAAATGAATACAGAATAACAAAACTAAAGAAGAAACAAATGCAGAAAGACAGACACCTTTCCTCATTCACCCCGCAGCATGTGTGTGTGTGTGTGTGTGTGTGTGTGTGTGTGTGTGTGTGTGTGAGATGTGGGCTCTGCACTGATCGTGGAGGCCCTGTTGGTGATACATGAAGGCTACATCACCACTAATGAGACGGAGCCGAGAGATTAACATCCAGCCGAGACCCTCACACACACGCACACATGCACAGACATGCACACAACACATTGGACCTTTCTTGTCATGAACCCTTCAAGTATCATCTTTTGAGGAAGGCTTTCTACATACTGTGTGTGTGTGTGTGTGTGTGTGTGTGTGTGTTCACAGACATTCGTTAAATTTGGGGTCGGAGAGTGTCATATTTGCACAAGCTCATTAAACAGTCTCTCTGTTTGTTAAGACTTCAGTTACAGAAACATGTTTAATAAGAAACGAACTGATGTTAACCAATGTGCGCGCGCACACGCACACACACACACACACACTGCATCTCATAAAGCACACATCTCATAATACACCAGTGTTAGACTCAAAAAGATCAAAGTGGACAGAGGGCAAAGAACACAGTGAAAACACACACACACACTGTGGATGTTAATACCTAGGACGGTCAGTAAACTGCACACACACACACACACACGCAGTGCGCCGGTCGGGATGACGATGTCGACTGAATTTAAAGTGAGACACAGCCGGAGTTCAGCTGCTAATAAGCAGCACTGCACATACACACACACACACACACACACATATACACCCACTCCCTATGTAGGCAGCCTACTGGGTGAAACACTTCTTATAATATTTGAATATGTATTATATTACACTATGTGTGTACGATGTGACAGACTGCTGAGTGAACAGTGGTGTTAGCCCTGGTGGCTACGCTAACAAATTCTTAATCATCTGTGAGATAAATGTAATTTGCATCCTGTCAGGCCGAGGTGTGTGTATGTGTGTGTGTGTGTGTGTGTGTGTGTGTGTGTGAGAGAGAGAGAGAGAGAGCCTGCGGGAGAACAACAGCAGCAGAGATTACACACCTTTATTAAAAATAACTCAGAAATCCTGTCACGTCACTGAGGGTTGGTTAGCTGACTAGCATCAGCGGGCGGCACATACAAATGCTAAAAACGTATGAAGACCATGATAGTTTATCCTATGCTAACACTGCTTTTACATTTTCTTTTCTTTAGAGACTTTAACAAAAACACACTCTTATGAAGCAGCTTTACAAAATTATTTATTTAAAAATTAATAACAAAGCCGTGTTAGCAACCAGGCACTAAAATCCTCTGAGAGACTCTCACAGTTTAGATCATTAACGCCAAAACGCTAACGCTAGCAATAAAGAAAATAAAGTAAAACAATTCATAGTCTATAAAACTCTATTTTTATTTACTTTCACAAGCTAGGTTACATTAGCAAAAGATTACTGACAAAAATTTCATTAGCTGACTAGCATTAGCAGTGATGACTGCTCAGATCTAAAGATACAAAAAGGTTTATAAACTGTCACATTAGCTAACTCTAAACATGAGTTTAAAGTCTCTCAGAGCTCCAGTCAGGTTAGCGTACGATGGCTAGTCCACCAAGTCCTGAAAGATTTATGATTTTTCCCCTCAGAAATCCTCTCAAGTTAGCGCTTTAGCATGCTAGTGAGGTTTAGCACTGAAACTAATGAGAATGAACGAAGAGCTGCAGGAAGTGTGTGTGTGTGTGTGTGTGTGAGAGAGAGACAAAGTCTAATGTACATGAGGCATAAACAATTAGCAGCTAGTGTGGAACAGTTCATGCCTAAGAAGGGAACACTACAGAGGGGTTATGATTAGCTTTACTCTAATCCCCCCCCCCGCTCCTCTCACACACATACACACACACACTCGTAAGAATGTTCCATGGGAAAGGATGTGTGTATCGCACTGAAACCCCAGTGGACTCAACCAAAGATTCCACTTAACAGTGACCCTTAAACACACACACACACACACACACACACACACACACACACTAGATCCAAGGAGCAAAGAGTCGTGGGAGCTTTTTGATTTTGCTCTTCATTCTCTTTCTCTCTCTCACACACACACACACACACACACACACAGGAACTTTCCAGTTTTGTGCTGTTAATATTTACACAGGTTAAACATTAAACTCTGACTTTTACTTTTTAAACACACACACACACACTGTTCCAGAAACAGTTGGGTTTATAGACAGGAGAGTCAAGTCCTGAGATCTCTCTCCACTGCTTCTTCTAATCATATTTTCCCTCTTCTCTCGACCTTTGACCCTGTGTGAGTGTGTGGGTGTGTGGGTGAGGTCAGAGGGGCAGATTTTTCCGTCTCCTGTCCTTTCTCCTCACACACTCCTGCGAAACGCCCCTGACTGAGGCATTTTACACGTTTATCTCCCCCTGTGGTGCTCAGGCTGGGGGGTGTAGCCTAAACCACACACACCCTTCACGATATAGGTCATGTCTCACCTGTACACACCATAGTGCATTATGGGTGATATGAGTAATCTGCACTAGAATTCAAACTCGCTCTGTGAATTTGTTAAATCTGTTCTCTAATTCAGTTTCAGTTTTGATTGTACAGAATAACAGAACACAGTCCTGAGAGTAAAAACTCCCTTTATGTCTCTATATAATCCCCTGATAC
>JAOVVA010000001.1:23140483-23142983 GCA_028565275.1 Leiocassis micropogon
TGAGAGTAAAAACTCCCTTTATGTCTCTATATAATCCCCTGATACACTAATGCACTTATCCCAGTGTGTCACTAGAGATTGGACACCATCAAGGTAGAAAGTTCTCTCAGTACGCCGGAGCCGTGATAGGACTGTTTGATTCACGTCTGAAACGCCGGCCTCCCAGGAACTCCTTCAACATGTGTAAATGTCTTGGAGCGAGGTCAGGACTGTATGGGGGCGTGGCAATATCTCCCAGCAAAGTTCCTGTAATGTGCAAGTGGTGTTGGTGAATGAGTGTGTGTACAGTTCACACACACAGACGCGTCTCTTCCACAAATAGGTGATGAGTTATGTGTTGATTTTCAGTGATCGGGCGTTCCACTCGCTGAATGTTCAGAGGAACGACTGCAGTGACTCCGAGCCACCTCGACTAGGATCGTCACTCACGGACGTACAGCATTTTTTAGAACGTTTTGTTTTACTGCGGTTGTGAGTCTCATCACCGTACTGTGCTTGAAGTCTTCTGTAAACGTCAATCACTTTCATGCCTTCATTCACCAGAAGTTTCATCATAAGTCCCGGTTTGACTCGAACACCTCTCGTATAAATACTAATGGTTTTTGTATAAAGCAGACATTTGGTGCGGCCCAAACATTTGAATCCAAATTCTTAATATTCAAGTTGATATGTTTAATGTGACTGTGAAACACTGCGAGCGAAACAGAACTGGTTCTGATGTACGAAACACAGCGTTCAGCATCACACACACACACACACACAAGAGGGCGAGTTCTGTTTATCCACTATATATACTGTACACAGTGAGGTCGTATACACACGACATCCTGAAAACATCTGTTTTACAATCAGATTCATTAAAAGCTCTGAGTGTTACTTACAGTATTTACGACATGATTATTTCTTTGGTTTATTTTTATATTTGAATAATAAATAAACAATAAACCATTCTGTATTGGATTTTGATTTATGGATATTTTCTCACATACTTCGTTCTCACTTGGCTAATTTTCTTATGATTCTGTGAAGCTGCTTTGTGATTATTGTTAAAATCTCAGAATAAATAAAACTGAACTAAATTGTCTTTATTCTCCTGGAGCTGATTTGGACCCAGAGGAGATGTGAGTGTGTAGTGTGTAGTGTGTACAGCATGACTGTGTTACACCCGGCGCAGCGTACACGAGCAGTGAATCAGCCTGAGTGTGTGTCAAGTGTGTGAGAAACACACCTGAAGATAACGAACCCAGGAGTAATGAAAGTCTCCCCAACCTGTTTAGAGAGACTTTACGAGTTAATATTAAATGGTTTATTTAGAGGTGTGTGTTTGTACAGGAAGTGATGCTGAGCTCCAGCAGTGTGGAGTGGAACTGATGTCTGTTATGTGACTAAAAACAGGAGACGATGCAGAGTGAGATGAGGATTAGACTTTACGTTCCCGTCTGAGAGCATTTAATAAAATTATTTTTATTTTTAACTGAAGGTGAAAAACCCTGAGGTCAAACCGAAACCTGCCAGTGAACAAGATTTTATTGAAGAGTATCTAATCCTCGTGTCTTTATTACCACTCGGCCTCGGATCCGCTGGTACATGCAGCACACACACACGCACACACACTGGTTCACACATCCGGAGTGTGACATGCAAACCACAGCGTTTAGGTAAAACTCCCTCTATTGTAATTTAAATGGCTGCCTCACTGTCTCTCTCTCTCTCTCTCTCTCACACACACACACACACCTCTAACGATCCGACATTTACAACACACAGAAGTGTGAAGAGACGACACACACGCTCGGCCTTTCAGATGCAGAGACTCGGGTGTGAGATTTGTCAGGTAGAGACGTTTCAATCACAATAACACACACACACACACACACACACATCCTCTGCTTTGTGACTAAAGTGTAACAGACGGAGAAACTGCTGATATTTAATTATTTTCTCTTTTCTGTGTTTTTGTAAAAAGCAAAATTCCAAAAATAAATTAATTGTGGATGACAGATTATTATTATTATTATTATTATTATTATTATTATTATTATTAACCTTGCTTTCCTTACTTTAATTTTTAAAAACCATTCACGAGTGTGACTTTATATTTGACTGCAGAACTAAATGTCTGTATTCTTACATTTTATATACATATATTTATTATGAATCTTTTTAAACTATTATGATTTAATTTTCTCTTTTTTTATTATTATTATTTTTTTTATCTATCTACTTATCTATCTATCCTGTTATTTTATTGTGAGTGATTTCTGAGCTTTGGCGATACAAATGTAATTATTTGTCAGAAATAAAGCACCTGTGAATCTTTAGAGTGAGAGATTATTTACTAGGGTGATGATGATGATGATGATGATGATGGAGGTGTGGTGTTACTCTATGACTTTATTTCTTACAACATCGACATTTTATCCCTGAAACACCTGCGTTCCCTCTCGCTCTCTCTCTCTCTGTAGATTTCTTTTATTCATACCACATCACACACAAAATG
>JAOVVA010000001.1:23147983-23152067 GCA_028565275.1 Leiocassis micropogon
TCCAAAGCGCGTACACGAGCTCTGCTCTTCTCAGCTCTGCCTGCTTTACAGTAATGTGTACACACACACACTCACACAATATTTTGTTTTTATGTGAGTGGAACTGTCCCATGTTGTTTGTGCTGAATTGGTTCAGAGCGATTATAACCTTATGATCGAGTCCTGCGCTCTGATTGGTCAGAAGTTTTTGATTAATTCTCTCTAACAGCTCTGACTGTAGCACAGGGTTATATTAATACACTCACTCTGATACATTATCGTTTCCATAGTAACGGCTCATTCACAGGGGGGTGTACGGCTGCATGCAAACACAGTTTCACCGTTTTGGTGAAGCGTCCCATAGCGAGATGTTAATTTCTCATGTAAGACAGGAACAGCAGCGAACTCTCACTGTAGCTGCAACTGGATCACCAAAATAACACACTAAGGGCCTTCCTGTTAGAGGAAACTAATCAACTTCAGGGTGATAGTAACTCATCATGTTTCATCACACCACCGCGACACTCATTATTTTACTGTAACACACACTATCATAAAGTCTCCTAGAGAAGTTTGCTGAGACCTTGTTGGTGAGAAAGAAATAAACTCACCACACAGACAAACTGGATTAATCAACAATTTACAGAGCGCTGAAGAAGAAAAAGAAGAAGAAGGAAGACAGAACAGGATTCACTTCTTGTTGCTTCACCAGTAAACATTTTCACCATGCTGTTGTTGGTCTTTGGGCTGCAACCGTTGAGGGGTCGCTACAGTGGACCATTCCATCCATATATATATATATACTGTGATAGGATGCCACCTGTGCAACAAGGTCAGTCGTGAAATTTCCTCTCTACTTAATATTCCACAGTCAACTGTTAGTGGTGTTATAACAAAGTGGGAGCGATTGGGGACAACAGCAACTCAGCCACGAAGTGTTAGGCCTCGTAAAATCACAGGGCGGGGTTAGCAGATACTGTGACGCATAGTGCACAGAGGTCACAGACTTTCTGCCGAGTCAAAAGCAATGTGTAGGGAGTTTCATGAAATGACTTTCCATGGCCGAGCAGCTGCATCCAAGCCTTACATCTCCGAGTGCAATGCAAAGCATCGGATGCAGTGGTGTAAAGCACACAGACACTGCACTCTAGAGCAGTGGAGACGTGTCCTCTGGAATGACGAACCACGCTTCTCTGTCTGGTAATCTAATGGACGAGTCTGGGTTTGGTGGTTGCCAGGAGAACGGTACTTGACTGATTGCATTGTGCAAAGTGTGAAGGTTGGTGGAGGGATTATGATATGGGGCAGTTGTTTTTTAGGAGTCTGGCTCGGCCTCTTAGTTCCAGTGAAAGGAACTCTTAATGCTTCAGCATACCAAGACATTTTGGACAATTTCATGCTCCCAACTTTGTGGGAGGCCGGCGTGGTGGTGTTGTGGTTAGCACTGTCGCCTTGCATCTCCAGGGTTCAAATCCCAGCCAGGGTCAATTTCCGTCTCTGTGTGCATGGAGTTTGCAAGTTCTCTCTGTGCTTGGTGGGTTCAAAGACATGCAGATTAGGTTAATTGGCGTTGCCAAATTGCCCATAGTGTGTAAGTGTGTGTGTGTGTGTGTGCCCTGCTATGGATTTGGGACCCAGGGTGTACCCTGCCTTGTGCCCTAAGTCTCCTGGGATAGGCTACAGGCCCCCCGTGACACTGAGTACAGGATAAAGTGGTATAGACAATGAGTGAGTGAGTGAACTTTGTGGGAACAGTTTGGGGACGGCCCCTTTCTGTTCCAACATGAGTGTGCAAGGTCCATAAAGCCTTCCCAGAGTTGAAGCTGTTATAGCTGCAAAGGGGGCGGGGCCAACATCATATTAAACCCTATGGATTAAGAATTGGATGTTACTCAAATTTATATGCAAGCAAGCCAATACTTTTGGTAATATAGTGTATATAAAACTGAAATTCTATTTGTTTGCAGAGGTAATTCCCTCAGAGGTGTGTCACAGGCGTTCCTCCCCAAATGTAGTGGTAGGTAGTGTCATCAACAACTTTTATGTTATACTGTTCCCACAAAGTTGGGAGCATGAAATTGTCCAAAATGTTTTGGCATGCTAAAGCTTTAAGAGTTCCTTTGACAGGCGATTATCAGCTTTGTGTGGAAGCTTTGTGGAATGTAACAGCAGGAAACTTTGTCGATGTTGAAAACGGGTACGTCAGGCCAAGCTCAGGGTTACTGAAACCCCGATCAGATTGCGATATGTCTACAGCAACGACGCATACTACAGGCAGGAGTAGGGGCTGCTGGAACACTGGAGCAGCGTGAGGAGCGGCAGTGAGTTGACCGTACACTTTATTCTGATTTTACTTCAGGCTTCTGATTGGCCAACATAATGTCAAGGTTAGGGTTATATCGCCACCTGCTGGATTAGCTATTGACAGCATGTATTTGCATTTTCATGTGGACAAAGTTTTTTGAGAACAACAGAGAACTGTGTGTGTCCATGTGGACTAAGACTCAGTGTGTGTGCGTGTGTGTGCGAACACAGTCATTAACAGAGGCAATGTTAGTAGGAAAACCCTAAAACCTGTGTGTGTGTGTGTGTGTGTGCGTGAGTGACAGCTCAGTCCCTTTGTCTGTGCATTATTAAAATTCCGAATTCAAATTCAATTTCCTCTGCAGAATTACACTCTGAAATTAGTTCACCTGCACAGCTGAGCTCCGGGAAATGCTGGAAAAAATAAAAAGGAAGAGAGACAGACTATTGTTTCTCTCCATCTGTTAAGCAGTGAGTGAGAGGGAGTCTTTATTTTTGATGATATTAGCATAAATGTATTTTTTGTGGTTTAATGAGCTCAGTGAGCCGTCATCAACGCGAAGGAAATAGAGCAGCGCTCGCTTTTCACTAAACTCTCTGACCAGGAGCCAAAACAGGGACTGCGGCTGCGTCCCAAATGCATGGCTCTGAAAGAAGCGCTCTTATTACCATTCATGCTAACAAGCCGCAGCAGTCAAGAGAACATAGTGGAGTGGGTCGTTTGGGACGCCGCATCACAAAGAGCAGAAGAATTGAAAAACTTAACACTGTGTGTGTTTTGTGTGCAAGAGTTTGTGCCCTGACCCCTCTGGTAACCCCACCTCTCAGACCCGTCTTTCTTATAACCCCACCTCTCTTATAACCCCGCCTCTCTTATAACCCCGCCTCTCTTATAGACCCACCTCTCTAATAGCCCCACCCTTCCCTAAGACAGCTGTGTGTGTGGAAGGCATGATCCAGATGTTATCAGTCCACACGACCCCACCAAGTGTCTCACACTAAACACACTCACACACGAAAGCAGGCGATTTGAGACAAGGCTGCACCGTGTTTGTACACACAGTCTCATTTATAACAGAGACATACACTCAGTACTTGAAACTGATTTGGGGGCGGAGCTACATTACCAATAATTCAATTAAGTCTATCGTGCGGAGAATTTTTATTGAATTTCAATTATTTTAGGAATTTAGAATTTAAACTAAGTTAAATGTCTAATACCCAGAAGGCCTCTGTGAAAGAACCATACCAGAGAGAAACAGGGCCTTTAGGCCAGACACTCAGTCTGTAAAAAAAAAAAAAACACAGGCAAGAAGTAGAGATAGATTTAAAACAATAATGTTAACAAGAAATAATATAACGTAATATAATAGCTAAACTAACAATGTACTAATAATACTTACTAATTTTCTTATTCTATATGATTATACTTCTTTTCTAACCTTAATCAAGTAGAAAACTGTAGGAAACTCTACAAGAGCGTAACCAAAGGATGACCCGTACACAAAGAGCTAGAAATAACTTTCAGTTCCGTTTTTTTCCAGACACAGAGCACAGATGGCCAGACTTTTTTTTTTCTTCCCTTTTTTAAAGCTAAAAAACAAAGGGATCAATAATCAAATCCATTACTATCTCTTACTACTACAACTAACACTATCACTCTATATTACACTACATAACCAAACTTCATCAATGATGGTTGTGTCTATAATTACAAATCCATATATGTATACAGTGGTGTGAAAAACTATTTGCCCCCTTCCTGATTTCTTATTCTTTTGCATGTTTGTCACACTTAAAT
>JAOVVA010000001.1:23155493-23166191 GCA_028565275.1 Leiocassis micropogon
CCCAGGTTCAAACCCCACAACCACCAAGTTGCCACTGTGGGGCCCTTGAGCAAGGCCCTTAACCCTCAACTGCTCAAGATAAGAGCGTCTGCCA
This sequence comes from Leiocassis micropogon, assembly GCA_028565275.1. Lineage (NCBI taxonomy): Eukaryota > Metazoa > Chordata > Actinopteri > Siluriformes > Bagridae > Leiocassis > Leiocassis micropogon. The sequence goes on from JAOVVA010000001.1 coordinate 23,155,588, forward strand.
AATGCCTAAATGTAAATGATGTGGGGTTTCTCCTCGCTGTAGAACTGTGTAAAGAAACCGCCCCTGTAATTCACATAGCACATAGGTTTAGATTCCTGCGGTGATGTTGGGAACAAAGTCACTTTGGCCTTCTGAATGTTCAGAAATGATCTTTGATTAAATATTCTGAATTAATTTGTAAAAGGTTACGAGATTGTCACACATCTGGAACATCGCACGCATTCTTAAAACACATGGTTTCTCTAGCAGTTTTCTGTCTCCAAGCTTCAGGAGAGTGATTGCTGCAGTGTGATTGGCTCTCCTCACTCCACCAAATCATGAACTCAGAGAAATGAGGAACAGATGACAGGCTGCACACTGTAAACATGTTCTCATCATTAATAACAATTAATGCATTTGATGTTAAAGCAGTTAGTGGTGAGAGAGTAAGTAACGTCACATTCAGTAGCAGGCCATGAGAGAAGGTCTGTGGTTAGTCATGTGTTTGTGAAAGCTTGTCTCAGACATGTTTATTGATGAAACGATTGGGACTCATATGAGACTAATTGCATGTAGAGAAGCTGATTGAATAAAGTATTTATCTCTGGGACAGTACCTGCTGTATGCTGCTGTTCAAGAAGGAAGGTTTATTCCTCATTATAACAGCACGCCTAATCTTCTCTTCCTTCTTCTGCTAACAGGCCCCCCACGAGGACAGTGTGACGTGACCCGTGCTGACTACATGTTTCAGAGACTCTTCCAAAGCGTCCATCATTTCACAGACGACTGAACACGGTGTGTAGAGGTGCTGAGCAAAAAAGATCCCAACACAAGAGGCAACATCTGGCTGTAAAATCACAGAGACATCTATCCGCTCGGGAATAAAAACACTCAGCCTCGCCTCCAGCAACGCAGAAATATGAAGCAATTTCAGCTGGAATTTTTTGAATGCGTCAAAAACATTTTTTGAGATGACCCTGAAAGAAATACATACCATTCCTACAGCTCTCCAAAAAGCAGTTCTGGACTAAATGCAAAATGTTCTGAATGCTTTGGTTTAAAGGAAAGATCCCCAATGTCCCTTAACCACACATCAGAGTTGAGGTAACTTAGCTAACATTGTAAGTGATGTTTATGTCAATCAAAATGTTATCTACAAACACTCTTCATAAACTGAAATCTTAATTTTCTTTCTGTTAAACTCAGTTTAAAATCTGATAATCTCTAAGAGAAGACACCTAAAGCAGAAGGAGGAGCCTAAAGCAGACTAAACCAGATAGATAGCATTTGAGTGTTGAGCCTCATGAAGATCTTTCGGTCAGGGTCATGGTTGATTAGACTGAAAACGAGTAAGAGGTGAAAGAGCGCCTCCTACCTGCAGGGAGAGTGCTGAATCCCGTGTTAATGCGGCTCAGTTATTGCATTAATATAAAGTGAGAGATTTACTGAATCTGCACTGAATCAAAATGAATGAGTGACTTAAACCTGAGAGAGTAATGTGTATAGAAACTCACAGGAACTCCTCCACGTCCGGGCTCGATGGACTTCCGAATAAAGAAGTTCACATCCAGTGTGATAAATGAGGCCCATTTCCTTAAGAGGAAGTAATGAGAGAAAGGTCTGTGACTTTTGATATTTTTATTGAAGAGATTTCTTCAAAGTTGTCCTGCTGAGTCGAGCAGCCCTAAGAAAATGGCGTTCCATTCACTGAAATCCGTCTGCTCTTTTTCACGGCCACCTTCCTGCACCTTTTTTATGGAAACCAAAACTGGCGGGGTCAGACCCTTAAAGTCGGTAAAGTGTAGTGATCGCTCGCTCGCTCCGCAGCACGAGTGACATTTAGATAAAGGTGAAGAGAAAAAACGGCTAGCTGTGGCAGAGACGCCCTTTACTGTCTCTCAAAGTCAAATTACAGCTCAGCGTCTGACATTTCCATTGTACCGACACAGCACTGCTTTATTCACCTCATTAGTCCATTAGGTACATCAATGATTCCACTCGTACGACCAACAGAGAGAGAGAGAGAGAGAGAAAGAGAGAGAAAGAGAGGTGTAGAAAGAGAGACCTTAAGAACCTTCTGAGAAGATCTGTGAAGAAGAGAAATGACATAAAGCAAAACTTCTTCCCCTGAGAGCAATTCAAAAAGAACAAAGATTATTATTTTTTTTAAATGGAAAAGCCAGAGAGAGGAATGAAAGGAACGGGATCAATGTGATGAAGAAAAAGAGTTTAGGAGTGGATGTAGATGAAAAACAAAAGAATGAAGACAAAAGGGAATTTGCTGCACATGGCTCATTGGCGAATGCGGGAAACACAAGAAAGAATGGAATAAGAAGCTGTAAAGAAGGAGTGATGAACTCTTAAGTATGGAGGATGAGAGAAAGGACACAAAAGGACAAAACTGTTTACAAAAATAAATAAACTGTCATCTTTAAAAAAGCTCAATTGCTCAGCGTCTCCAGAAACTCAGGTTTGAAATCTGTTAATTATCTCTAACCCAGAGGAGCGTTCCGCTCGAGCGCAGGTCAGGAGCTGGATATAAAAATACATCACATATAATTAATCACAATCAGGGCCTTAATCAAAGAAAACATGATCAGTGAGGAGGAAGGTCACATCGAGAAACTTCTCATTTCATTCGGCCGTGCAACTCCTGCAAAACATCATATCTTAGTTTGGGAAAATATTTGTGCAAATATATCTACGATTTCTTATTAAAAGATCAAATTTGAGAAGGGCCCAGTGCAAAGTGTTCATTTTCATGTCCTATTGGCAGATGAGTTTGTTTCTTTGTCAGCAAATATAATTAAATATGTTTAGAAATAAGATTAACCAATATAAATAAAAAGAAAGGCTTTGTCTTTACATTGGTCAGAACTTGATATTTTTACATTTCATACATTGGAGGACCTGAAAGCAGTCTGAAACTTTGCCAGTCCTTCTGTATTTGCCTGAAGTTAAACTTGCAATGAAAATGTTGAGTAGAAGGGAAGTTATGAGCAGTTTTGTGCCAGATTACTTCACAGCAGCCAGCGTTTTTTGGATGAAAATAATGCTTTTGCCCTTGAAGTAGGCGTGGTTATATGCATCACTAAACAGAGCCAATCAATGCTATAGTTTACCGTAAATACACAGAGTATGTGGAAGACACTGAAACAACCATAATGCCCCGACAAAACGCCAGATTCCTCCCGAAACACAAAGAAATGCGTAAAACACAGCATGGCTTACTCTAAGAGAAGGCAAGTAGATCATGAAAACTGAACCTTCAAAGATAAACGGAGAGGTCAATGTATGTTTATTCTTCCTGCAAGGAGTGTAGAAACAGACTGTCTTTTATTTTCTAAAACTGTGGTGCTAATAACAAGCAGCCATGTGAAGCGCCACTATGAGATAAAACCCGGGTCATTAGAGCAAACTCATCTACGCAGTTTGAAGTGAGGGCATGTACAATACAATGTGTCATTGTCCCAAAGCAACTTATACCTGTAGATAGATGTGAGAAGATTTGAGATGTTTCTCATGCTAGTACTGTATGTTGTTTGCAGTCTAACATTAGACTGTTGAAATGATTACGCATTAAAAAGCTCCTCAAAAATGTCACCTACCTTCAGAACAGAAATCTTGTCTTGACACAGCGAGACGAGGATCACACGTCTTGTTCATAAGCTCCATCAGCACGTCAGGTGTAAATGAAATGGAAGTAGGAAGATCTCCTGTACAGTCTGCAGATGGATCAGTGATGATTTGTAGCTCATGTGAAGATCGATGGTGTGATTTCTGCTGAACTGCACAAGGTTTCAGCTCACATCCTGGTTGCCTCTGAGACAAGGGTCAGCCATAGATGGAAGTTCTTACCCAAACTTTTCACCCCAGTTCCCACCCACCAGTTGGCTCCACCCTCTCATATGTTGGTGTGTGATTACCATCTCGTGCTTCCTCAGAGACACCTAACCAGAACCGTATCACAGTGTGGCATAACACACACACTAAGAACAGCATTATTAGTCCTCTCAGACACCTAAGATTACCTGCGGTCACCGTGATTGACAGGTGGGAGAGAGAGAGTATGCCCCTCCCACTCTGAGATGAAACATTTCACAAAAAATGACCTCAAACACAGAAATCCAGTGCAGGGCCTGAAAAAGGCCATCTATCAGTCTCAGGACCTGGAAGCTTGACTTGTATCAGTATTTATGGTATATATTCCATAGCCATGAGACACACACACACACACACACAGAAGGATTAGTACTGAAATTTCTGTACATTTTGTGTGTTGGTGAATAGGAAGTTACAGATCCAGAGAAATGTTCAGCTGTCTGTTCTCAGTGTGTACTGGTGTGTGTCAGTGTGTATTGGTGTGTGTCGGTGTGTGTCAGTGTGTGTGTTGAGCTAAACGCGGTGTGCTGTAACAATACTGTACATTCACACTGCTGCACTATTTATATCTCTCACTGAAATATCACTCGCTCCCATTCAGCTTGGTGCTGAAATATCAAACCGTGAGCTGAGATCCAGAGTTCAGAGCTTCCTGCAGACCTGAACTGGCTAAGAGGAACAAATTCTCTCTCTCCATTTCTCTCTCTCCATCTCTCTCTCTTCATCTCTGGGTCGTAAATCACTCACGTGTAGTATTATATATAGCTGTTGCTTAAACATACAATGGAAGGAAGGTGAACAACTGTAGATCAGTAAAAAGATCTAAATGATGGACAGCCATGGTAGATGATGTGGCAGAAAGGGGCGTGGCTTGTACAGGTGATGGCTGTAGTTGAGTGTCACCCTGTGTGAGCTCTGTGGGAAATGAAGATAAATGTGCGAGTGAAGTATAGCGGGATGAGTTCAGGAGTATTCATGGCTACAACAACATGACCTTCCCTTCGTTAAGATGAGCTCGTGGTTGTGCGGATAAATTCTTCTGGTCATTAGCTCGGTTGCTCACTGCTCAGACCACACACTGTATAAGAGCTGGAGAACCCTCAGTTACGCCCTCTATTGGTTTCCTGCAGAGCGGTGTTGAAGTTCAGCTGGTCGTTACCCTCTTGGCAGGAGCTGACTCCGCCCAAACCCTGGTTAATTCATAAATAGGAAAATGGGTGGAGCAAACAGAGCCTGTCTGTTGTCTGGAACGTGCTTGCTTACCTCAGTTACAACAAGCTAGCTCACTTAGCTTTAGCTTAGCTAAAATGTTATGGCGGCTAATGTAATTTGATTGAAATTTATCAACCATATCCTACACGTCGTCCCACCTCAACTCCAACATTTCTTATGGTGAGTTAAACTACAACAATTACAGTTAGCAGGTTAGCTAGCAGTTTTCCGCTCGAATCCACCATGCCTCTAATTATGCATAACTTTATGGCTTAATATAGTTTTAACTAAAGAGTTACAGAAATATTTACCTCCTCTGAGTGGTGTCATATATGGGAACTCTAGCTATGGAGACTGAAATATTTTTTGTACCAAGGGACTAAATATGTTTATTTATACTCTTTATTTATGTTATCTTTATAAGTGGAGATTTTAACATGGGGCTCTATGGGGATTGACTTACTTTTGGAGCCAGAATGCTAGTGGTCATTCGAGGAACTGCATATTTTATCGCTTTCATGTTGGACTTGAGTTACCTCCGGGTTCTCTGGTTTACTCCCACAGTCCAAAGACATGTAGATTAGGCTAACTGGAATTCCCAAATTCCTACTGTGTGTGAACGAGTGTGTATGTTTGTGCCCTGTGGACCTTGTTCAAGGTGTATCCCGCCTTGTGCCCCAAGTCTCCTGGCATAGGCTCCGCCCCCCGTAAGCCTGTATATAGGATAAAGTGGTATAGACGATGTGTGAGTGAGTAAATAATGTGAGCTGAATTGTAAATTATCTCTCCTGACACCTGGCTTTAGACGGCTGTGGTAGCCGAGCTCACTGACACTGACATGATGTCATGCTTGGTCTCGCTGACACTCAGTGTGACATGTCCTAGCCCCACCCATCTCAGCTCTTTCAGAAGTTTGTCTCAGAATCAGGCTGAAAATGGTCCAGTGTAAAGTCCGTCTTCTTTACACCACAAATGTTTTGACCATCAAGTCCAAACCACCTGGTGTTTCTCTACGCCATGACGGCTCTACAGCTTCAGGAAAAGACGCCCGGCTCCTGAATTTGCTCTTCTTTCATCTCATTAAAGCAGAAGGTGAAGTTTTATTACCCGTCCCCCTAGGATCGTGATTTGTTTCTTTGACAGAAATTTCTCAAACCATGAAGTCTGTTTTTTATGCCTTTGACGCCGCTCGGTGCAATAATGCTATTTTTATGATGGTACAAGGTGTGTTTTGTCAACTGCATTTTCTGCATTATGAGATCCTGACACTCAGACACGACAGTGAGGTTGTATGAGATGATCCCTCTGTAGATTCATTAAAACCCGCGACCTTGCTGTAGAAGCACGGCGACTGCTGAACCCAGCTCAACCTGCTTAACGTCGTTAGCCCTGGATCTGGTAATAGATATAATATACAGCACTTCATAAACGTCTGGGGTTTGTATAGCAGTTTTTAATCTGGTTAAAAACCAATAGCTCAGTGCCATTACACTCCTAAAGTATTTTAATTAACCCCTCTCTAAATACAGCTGTTTAATGGAGCGATTATTCAAGTGGCCTTTAAATAACGAGTGAATAAAGTGTGCAAGTTCATTCATACTGAAATCAGCACTCGTGTGTGAGTGTGTGACCTTTCTGTACGTTCTACACACACACACACACACACAATTAATAAGAAGTGGCTGAGAACGCACAGACTCTTATTTTACACACATGCCTTTAGGAAGGACTTGTGAATTTATCTCAACTAAATAATAATAAGAAGAAAAAGAAGAAGAAAAAGAAGAATAAGAAGGTTATAAAACAAATAGCAGGAGACCTGAAATTGTTCTCAGAATCTAGTAGAATTAAAATCTATTAAATTAAAATGTATATAATTTACATAAAATTATTTTAATTAGATTTGCTGTGTGTGTAAATAGTGGATTAAATAGATCACAGAGTTATTGGTTATCAGGTCCATCACTGATTCAGTGGTTAGCTCTCGCAGCTCTCGCAGCTCTCGCAGCTCTCGGCTCACATGGGTGATGGGTGGGTTCGCTCAGGGATGAGTTTAACAACTCGAGAGAAGCTCTTTGTTGCGGATCTGTAAATGATACAAAGCCTCGCTCTGACCTTCTGACCTTCCTACAGGCCATGCTGATGGAGCTCCACCTACACCAGCTCTTCAGACCCACTGACTGTGGACAGAGGTGGATTTCTCAGAGCTGTCTCGTCTTACTGTTGTCTGAGTGCAGATTTCGTCTGATCAGTTTCATCCTGTTCCTGTCATAGACAGTGAAACCTCTCTCTGATCTGCTAATTTAACTCTCTGTTTGTACAGGACACGGTTCTCCAGGAGCAGGGACTGGAACCTGCGTCGGAGATTATTGGGTGACATGTCCTGGTGTCGTGACATGAACCTAATGGTGGACGGATCCTAAAGCATTATGGTGTAATTGCACAAAGTATCTGCTGGTGGTTCTGACAGTGTCTCAGCCCTGGTCCTGGAGGACCATCTGCCCTGTACATGTTAGTGTCTCCTCAGCTCCCAGCACAGCTGACTTAACTAATACGCTAATTAACAGGCTTTTCTGGATAGAGGTGTGTGTGTGTGTGTGTGTGTGTGTGTGTGTGTGTGTGACAGAGCAGGGAAAATACTAACATGTGCAGGGCAGGTGGTCCTCCAGGACCTGGGCTGAGAAACACTTTTGTAGGAAAAAACGATGACACACATTTTCACATAAAGAAGAAAAAGTGAGCCTTGGTAGAGGAGTTTAAGTACCTTTGGGGATTATTAATGAGAGCTGGGAGACGTGAGCAGGGTGGGAGCAGAGACAGCAGCAGGCGGTAATGTGGTGGCTGTGAGAATGGAGATGAGCTACAACAGCAAGGGTTTATGTAGGGTTTATGGGCCAGTCCACATCCCTCACTGGTCACCAGCGCCAGGTGAGAACGTCTCTACACTCACTGCACGACCTTCAGATGTCTCTCAGATCAGATCTGATTCACATTCGTAATCGTGACTGAGACAGGTCTGTGTCTTTTTTCCGCATCTGAACATCTACTTACTGAGGAACTGTTAGGAGTAAATGTGATGAAGGGGGAGAAGCAGGATGAAGCAGAGGAGGAGGGAAAGGAAGAGGAGGAAGAGGAGGAGGAAGATAATGAGACAATGAGAAGGCCGAGAAGGTGGAGGAGAAAAGGGAGTGAGGTAGGGAAGGTGGAGGATAAGAAGGAGGAAGATCAGGCAGAGGAGCAGCAGGAACGTCCAGGGCTGGAGAGAGTCTGGGGACGACTGAGGAACCCCCGAGGGAGCGAATCTCCAGGAGGAGCGAGAACACAGGTATGTGGAGTGTCTCTGTGTCTCTCTGTCTCTCTCTCTCTGTCTCCCTGAGCCGAGGTAGGATCTTGTTCATTTCCTGTAGGGACGTTAGCAGAATGTTCTTACACTGTTTCAAAAATAACATAACTGAAACACACACACACACACACACACACAGACACACACACACACACAGACACACATCCTGTCGCTGCGACGTTCCTGAAATGAGGAAGTAGTAATTAAATTCAGCCAAAAGCCAAATAAGAGTTTAAACGATGCCCAGGTTTCCATGGTAACTGTTTGATCTCACAACAAAAAAGATGAGATTCAGAATGTAAATGAGCATTAATTATGTAAGTGCTTAAAAGCTGCATTTATGACACACACACACACACACACACACACACATAACATTTTCTTGAGTCATTTTCTGTCACATTGGATTGATGTTCTTTCTCTGTGAAAAAAAACACACACCTCCTTTCTCACACACATGTTGCTTTTACACAGCACGCATTCTAATGTGTGTGTGTGTGTGTGTGTGTGTGCATGCATGTGTGCACTTAAAGAGGCGTTGTCCTGATGTGCTGAAGTCTCGGTGAGCCAGGTAACCACTCTGCATGTTTTCTAGTCTTTATGTGTGTGTGTTACTTGTTTATTACAGTAGAAATGTCCCAGCTGGGCCTCTGTAGTTCTGCAGAACAATGACAGACACACAGCAGCAAGTCATGGGGGGGGGGGGGGGAGAAAAGGGGTTTGTGTGTGTGTTGAGAGAGAGAGAGAGAGAAAAAGAGAGTGTCAGTGTGGAGATTTAATGTGAATATCCATCACTCTTGCTTGCCATACAGTATGTGGAAAATGAATGAGTGCATTACTCACACACACACACCCACACTCACACACACATGCATGCAGAGTCTGAGATGGATTGTGGTTCTTTATCGCTTTGGAAATAAAAAGAAAACAAGCACTTCATCATTCGGCCGAAACATAGGCAGCAACACACACACACACACACACACACACACGCGCACACACACACACACACACACACACACACACACACAGACACACACACACACACACACAATCAGCTAGATAGGATCACACATTGTGTGTGTTTGTGGTGATAAATAGCTCATCTCAGACTGACTGCAGTTCAGTTTACAGAGACACACACCTGGGGGAGGAGCTTATGTAAAACAGGGGCGTGTCTCAGGTACACTCAAGTTTGATCCTGAACTTCAGCGCACATCTGTGTGTGTATGTGTGTCTGTGTGTGTGTGGTCACGAGTGAGGAGAAGTGTTAAGTCCAGCATCACTGTCTGGCAGTTTTATCCGTAACACCACAAACACACACACACACACACACACACACACACACACACAAGGTCTAACCGACTCACCTTTCATCTCATAAACACCAAAATAAAAGCGCATCTGTCATAACCACTCTATTCCAAACAAACAGGGCAGCGTGTGTGTGTGTGTGTGTGTGTGTGTGTGTACAAGCTTTATCATGTGTGTCTTGACTAGAGTGTTCCTTATTGGGCTTTAGACTGGGATTCCAGAAAGAGAGTCCAGTCAAATATCGATTTTACACACACACACACACACACACACACACACACACACACACACACACACACACACACACACACACATTCGCAGTAATCTTTGTGTTTCTGTGCATAATTAATAGAACTGTGGCTGTGACAGTGAAGGCGGAGTGATGGAGGGATTAACACGAGGACGAGTGGAGGGAAGACGTGCAGGAGGAGCGAGAATGAGACCAATGAGAGGGAGAGAGGAAGGGGACAGGTGAAGGGGTAAAGGGTGGAAGGATGAAGGGGTGAAGGGGTGAAGTGTGGAGGGGTGAAGGCTGAGCTGCCAGTGATCCAGACCCCCTCTGTCCTCTGGACCTGTCTGACTCGACCTGGTGTCCCTCTTCTGTTTGGAGATGTCATCACATGGATGCCACGTGTGGTCTGTCTGGGATGCGTGTAGGGGCTGGGGACGGTTCCACTTTTCCATGAAGACGGTCCTGTCCTTAGCTGATGCAGACAGCTGTTCTCTGAGGACTCCAATCACTCACTCGATAGTTCAGAACTGGAGTTTCCTACAGTCTACCTGAGTCTCCAATAACTACCTGGACTCCATATGAACTTCTCCACATCTCCTGTTATACTGAACTTCCAGCCTCCTAACACACAGTATGAGTGCA
>JAOVVA010000001.1:23177125-23191397 GCA_028565275.1 Leiocassis micropogon
TATGGTTAATTGAACATGCATGGAAAACATTGTTTAAACCCTTTACAATAAAGATCTGTAAAGTTATTTGGATTTTTACAACATTATTGTTGAAATACACAGTCCTGAAAAAGGGGCATTTCTAAGTAGTGCAAAAGAGCTTTTAGTTTGTTTGAAGTGACGTGTGTGTTCAGTTCTTTATTGCTGGGCGGAGCTTTTGACGAGTCCAATGATGCACAAAGTGACGTGTGTGTTCAGTTCTTTATCTTTAACATATTTGTTTACTGTGCATTTGACAATAAACTTGAAATTTTGCTATTAAAGCTCTAGTTTCTACCGGTCAACTTTTCTCACCAGGCGTGTAAGTGATCTCTCATCACGCTCTATCAGGATGTTCGGCTGTCCACATTAAAGTTGAGGTTCGACTCTGTCCTTCCAGAGATTGATCATGTGTCGGACAGCTCTTAACCCAATTCCAGTCAGTTCAGCCTCAGTCTCCTTAGTTGTTGTCTTTGCTTGATGCAGGATAATAATGTGATTCTTCTGAAACACAGTAATGTCTTTTCACTGCTGTGTAAGAAATGAGAAGCTTCTCCGTGCATCAGTTAAAGTTAAAAGAACTGTTGTAGCTGAAACACTTTAATCACTGCAGTAATAATACAATTAAGGGCTCTCGAGTATTATTTAAATCCACATTCCGAGAGGGCCGGGGTGTGTGTGAGCCATTACTACTATTACTAATAGTGTGTGTATTTCACCGTGCCGTGTTGCGATCACAGTGAAAGCAGAACGACGCTCGTCTCCTCCATCGTAGATCAGAATTTCTCCGTTCAGAGCTTTATTATTTCCTATTATTAACTCTTTTTTCATCTAACGTGGTATAAATTGTGCAGAAACCTCGAGCGAACAAGCTCCCAGATTGTCTTAGTGCTTTCTCTGCTCTGCTTCAAATTTACACTCTGCAGGAGACGTGGATCTGTTCCAACACGCACCCCGAAATGTCTTCCAATTACAGATTAAAATAGCGGGGATCTTTTTACCATAATAGAAAAAACTACAGGTAAGGTGAGATATATGAGGCTTATAAATTATTATTATTAGTGTTTTCTCTTTTTCTGCTGTAAAGAAGCGTGAATAAGGAACATCTCTGGATCTCTGACAGAGACACTTCCGACTCACTTTCTCAGTGAATTTATATATTCATACATCAGCTTTATTGTTCAGGGTTTTATGTCTGGATGTGAGCTACAGTTCACTGGGAGTGCGCTCAGCTGGCCTGTTCTCACTGGTTCTCTGTCTGTCTCTCCGAACCTCTCCCTGGGTGTGTTAGCTTTAACCCTTCAGCTTCTCCACAGTCTACATTAATGTGCACTTCCTGTTCAGGGAGTGACGGTTAAGGGATGAAACCCCTCTAATCAGAACACAGTGCGACATCACCAACGCAGACACCACTTCCTCCTGCGTCACCATGGCAACATAAACACCTCAGGTACCTGTGGCTGCTACTGTGGCAGTTTCACACTACTAAAATAAAACATTGATTAAATACCGAGACAAAAACTGATACATTACAAAATGGATATTACTGAAATATATATAGCTTGTAAATAACAGTGATTGGATTAATTTTACAATATGGACGCCGTCATCGCTACAGAGGTAAATATTATGCAGATTATTAGCCTGTGTAATATTAACATATTGCTTATATCTCATATAAAATATATCTAGATTGCTTACAAATGATGATTATTATTAAAGTAATAGTAATATTATGCCGTCCTTGATAATAATAAATGGTGCATGACATTAACGCCAGGTCTGCTCATAACTGACCGCTTTCTCTCCTGTGGTTTGTAATCTTACTGAAGAAGGCTGAAGGCCCGGTGCAGTCCACTTCACGAAGAACTACTAGCCAATCTGGATGCAGCATTTGTTTTACAGCTCTGTTGTAGTCTGGAGTTGGATTGGTCAGGAGCTGCTGTGTCTAAAAGACGTCTTCGCTAAACACACGTGTAGACATTATCATTCCCGTTAAACACCGACCCGTCAGTTACGTCCGAGTCTCCACGTGAAGGCCCGACTTCCAGATTCCTTTGAAATTGTTCGAAATCCTTCTTGATGCTGACATTTAGATCAGATGACATGAAAGATAACATGTGTTTAACATTTAACACATCATTCGTTGGCCTCATGCTGTGGCTAAGACTACAACCACAATCAATGCGTTATAGAATATTATACAAGGACCAGCTGGTACTGTAACTGTACGTGTAAATGTGCATGTGTATTCTCCTGTGATAAATTTATGTTTCAATAAACTATACACTTGTTTTGAGCTATAAAAGTGTACTGGAGCCCAGAAGGTTAAAGCCTCTTGAATGAAAATGAAAATCCAATCGTGTATGAATTCAAACAAACAGCATGATGAGGTTACTTTCCTTTGATTTTATTTGAATAAAACTTCAAATAGACATGAAAAATGAGCCCCACTCCCAGCCCCACCCCTATCCCCACCCCTAACCTCAAGTTTTGTAGATGTTTTGAGTTACACAAGCGGGCGAAAGCACCCAGATTTGACCTCTGACCTTTTTAATTCCCTGCACTTTTACTGAAGCATCACTTCAGTACTTCTGCCTTTAACCGAGTGCATTTTAACACTTTTATTTAAGTACTATTTTTCAGTTGTTGTTCGTCTCCAGTTCACCTGCGTGACCCGACTCTCCTACACATGTTAAATATAATTTTTGGAACACTGATGCTGTTGAACTTTTCAGTGATGGAGTGGATGAAGTGCTGCAGCGTTCTGCACAGGCTCCTTTCCTCTCCTCTCCTCTCCTCTCCTCTCAGAGCTGCTCGTGCTCACACGCTCATGTAAAATGTAGTTTTAAAAAGTACAGATTTACGAATTTATGAAAGCGTGACGATAAACTCCTGATGCGCTCGTGCCCGGTGGTGGAGCGACCGTCTTCTTCGCTGAGCTCTCAGTGCTGATAAACTGATGAGTCGGTAATGAAGCGGTGAAGCGGTGCGCTGATGAATTTTCTTGCGCCGCGTGTTTACGTGACGAACGGCTGCAGGTCGCTGCTCGCTGACGTGTTGAACATTCATTTCTCTCTTGTGGCCCAAAACTCAATCTTACACACGTTTACTTTCTGATGGAAAAGAGCCAAGAAAAGAGAGAAAAGGAAAAACTTTACTACCGATCTACCGATCACGCTTCCTCAGTCTCTCCTTTTGGGGAAACCATTAGAGGTTTATTATGGAACCAGTTCCACACTGGACTCCTGCAGGTGTGCGAGGGAATCGTTCTGATGGTGATGATGTCACAGCTTCAGTTCCACCAGTGCGCTGGAGGCAAAAGCGGGCGTGGCCATGTGACACAGAACATCAGCTGCCTGAAGACGGTTTATTTTTTTGTCATTTTTTAAGCTGAATCTGGAAAAGAAATCTGTAATTTTTGTTTATTTTAAACGTGAGAAAGTTTATGTACTTTTATGTCAATATAATCCATGAATTTGTATTTGGTTTGTTAATGAGCTTGATGTATGACACACACTCTCCTGAGCAGAAGGAAAGAGCGCATGTGTAAAGATGGCTGCTGCACTGGCTTTTGGCTACCAAACACACAACCAAGCTAAGACTGCAAAGTGAGTACAGTGTTTTCAGTGAAGTAAATAAAAAAAAAAAGGATTTATCAATATTTTAGTGTGCACTTAATAAGAGAATTATTGATATCTTGGTCAAATATGCATTAAGACTTAATTACAGCTGAATAAAAGATTCAATATCACCAACGAGGCCGTGAATTACATCTAGTTTATTAATAATGAATAGTTTACCTTATTTACTGCAGTGACACGGCGCCGAGCTGCGGCTCGCTCAGGTAAAGAAATCAATCTGACTGTGAAGTGACTTCTCCTTTGTCCTGCTAATTAACCTAACGATGTGCTAATTAAGCTCCTGATCTATAAACGTGAAGGCAGAGGTGTGTGTGCAGTGACAAGATGGAGGAGGTGGACGGGACTTATTGGTAAAGAAATGGAATAAAAATGTAGCAAGAGACCGCAGGGGTCATTAACAGATCATTACGTTAATTAACAGTGGTGAAGCGTAGGTGTGACTTCGCCGTGTTACAGTTTTACACAAACGTCTGTATGGTTTCAGAGTCGTGAAGAATGGCTCACACTACGGAGATCATCACCAAACATCTAATCCTACTGATTATTTCTGATGCTACATGAGTCTAATTATGTTTAGTCAGTCAATTAGCAGCAGATTAAGCCTTTATTAATCATCATCCCCTTTTATACGATATTATTATTATTATTATTATTATTATTATTATTAATATTATTTTTACTTTATATTTTTCATGCTGTTATTTTAAACAGTTTCTAATAAAAGTGGAAGTGCATGAAGCTGAAACAACTGACAGCTGATGATGTCATGGGGCGTTACAGAACGGACCAATCAGCAGCTTTGTTTAAACTCACACTCTGGCTCTTTTCCTTCAGATTAAAAGGTAAAACAATCTCTCTCGCTGATGGAATGCTGCTGAATTTAAATTCACACTGATGATGTCATAATGGCGTTACACCAACCGACCAATCAGAAGCTTCACTTTAACTTTTACACAATGACTTTGATCCTTCTTTCTTTATTATTTAAGAAAAATCCTTTTAATCCATCCGTCACTTTCAGCTGCCTGTGAGTGTTCAGGTGTTGCGCATGTCGATATGTAAATATGAAATATTTCTGTCATTAACATTCTGTAGTTCATTAAAGCGTTATTTCCAGGTGTGTAGCCGGAGATAAGCCACTTTGTGCTTTATTATTTTTTTTAAATAAAGAAAGGTCCTTTATCGCGTCGCTCCACGCCGAGTGTGATGTCTGCGAGCGCCGAGAGAAACTCGGAGAAGGAGGAAGAAAACTCCAGAAAACATTTAATCAAATAAAAGTTAAACTTCTACAGATTCTCAATGCGAGGAGTCTCTTATCGATCGGGATGAGAATAATTTTCTAGAAAGATCACGACCTCTCTCCTCATAGTGCTGCATAAACACACCTCAGTGGGGTCGTAAAAGAGGAAATATAACGCTCATTAAATACCGAATAATACACAAGTCACGCGCGCGGAGACGAGGCTGCGAGAGACTCAACGCCGGGGCTGATGGGAAGCGAGCTCGGATGTGGGCGAACGCAGGCTTCCCATTATCCTCGGTAATGGAGGCTCGTGGGCTGCTAATGGTACATTATTCCACCTGACCTTTGACCCTTGACCTGCAGAGAGGAAATGTTAGCAAAGCCATTTGAATTCTTGTTTTCACCCCGAGGGAGACTCAGCAGCGTCTGTGACAGGATCATCGTTAAAGATGCGATTGTTCCCCGAGAGATGGCGTCTTCAATATATTTGATTTAAAATCATGCCCTTGTTGGATGTCTGGTTAACATGAGAACTCATCACTAGCACTAACCAGGACATTGTGTGGAACATTCCTCTTCCTCTTCATTTAATGGTGTTTGGAATCCAGTAGGTTATTTCACCGCCAGCTGTACGTCTCACTCTCCCTCTTAAAGCTGATTTTCTAGACCAGCGTTCCTTAAAACACACATCTAATGGATTCTTCTCTGATCTTGTCTCCTCTTTAACTCTTCGTCTGCTTTTGTGGAACATAGTTGTTACTGTTTTATTTTTATTTTCCAATGATTTTCACATTCCTTATATGGTATTATTTCCTGCAGGGCGTGGCCTGTACTCTTTGATGTACTGTAGTAATAGATGGACATGATACATGTTTTTTTAATTAAGTGATCACCAAGAGTATTAAGTGTGTGTGTGTGTAAGAGTGTATGTGGGAAAGTGTGTACAGGAAGAGTGTGTATGGGAGAGAGTGCGTGTACGGGAAGAGAGTGTGTGTGTGGAGAGTGTGTACAGGGAGAGAGTGTGTGTGGAGAGCGTATACGTGGAGAGTGTGTATGGGAAGAGTGTGTCCAAAAAGTGTGTGTGGTTCCACCTTTTTTAGTGAACGACAGAAAATTAAAATAAATGACATTATGAGAGTTTCATTAATCCGCTGGCATTAATAAGCAGCAGAGTTTACAGCTCAGTGCTATGATTAGCTCTGTTAGCAGCCTGTGTGTGTGAGTGTGTGCGTGTGGTTTGTGTGTGTATGTGTGTGTGTGAGAGAGAGAGAGAGAGAGAGAGAGAGTGGGATTGTGTATGTGTCTTTGTGTGGGTGTGAGGCATGCTGGGATCACACATACATAAACACACACACACACACACACACACACACACACACACTGGCATGAAGAATGTGAAGATGAGACTCACTGAATTAACAGCTCTACAGAACAAGACACATTTGTGCTTTTTCTCTCTCTCTCTCTCTCACACACACACACACACACACACACACACACACACACACACACACACACACACACACACACACTTATTTGGCAGATGAATTCATCCAGTGTGAAAGATGAAACCAGTAAAAGGCAAAGTGATTAAAAGAAATGATTCATAACCCCAATAAAACCTAAGAACCTTAACAAGATGGAGAGTGTGTTGAACGCGTGTAATGAGCGTGACTGATTCATACACACCGAGTGTAAATCATATGTACGGTTCTCTTACTGTTCCACACACACACCTCTATTTCTATTCATGTGCATACATGTCTTTAACATGTACAAACAGGGCTTTTAATTAGTCTCCTGTGTGTGTGTGTGTGTGTGCCTGTAAAGAGGACACTGAATGTATTCCCCCTATAGGGACTGAGATGGTTCTCCAACAGTTCTATGTTCTACACAGCGTTTTATTCATGCAGGATCGTGAGGAGAAAAAGCCCTGAGTGGTTTTGACGCCGCAGCGCCTGTTAGCGAGTCTCCCCATCTAACTGACAGAGAACGTCAGCTGCTGTCTGTCTGCAGCGTCTGAGTTTATTTCTGTGATTTAATCACGACAGAGGAGAAAATGAACCGTTCCTCACAGTGACAGCGAGCAGACAAACTCACACAGAGGATTTACTGGATGAAAATATCTTGGACTGGGTTTAGAAAACAACAACAACAGGAGGCTGATCCCAAACCATACCAAACAGGAACAATGGAAAATTGTATTACACAATAAAAAGGCTGGTGCTGAAACTTGTCATGGTGTTCCCCTGGGGGTGGTGCTGAGACCTCCCTCGATTCCTAACAGAAGGCAAGACCCGTCTTCTGGATGAGGCAGGTGAAGGTGGAGAGAGTGATGCTGATTTTGGCTGGATTTGTTTTCTACAGACAGTGAGGCTGACCGTCGAGCCTCATGTGGCAAAGTGTGTGTGTGTGTGTGTGTGTGTCCATTTCTTTTACTTATCCTACAGGACGAGTCTGGCAGATTCAAAACCAGTGGAGAAAGGATGGATCCAGTTGATTCTCTGGTGTCAGATTTGGAGTCAGCCAGTGGCAAAGCACCACAGTGAGGCCAACGGGGCGGCCACTTCCCATCCAGCCCTATGTTCAGGTCAATATGATGAGTTCCACAACCCCTCTTGCAGCTCTGCATCAAAGCTCAGCGCTCTGTGGAGGTCAACATGGCCACGCCCTGCTCTGTTCCACTCAGGATTCCCCTGAAGAGTCAAAAGACAGCCATTTCTGCTAGAAGCCCAAGCCCTTGCAGATGCATACTCATTCCAGGGGCCAAGATGCCGGCAACTTCCAGACATTCCAGACAAAAACCCACACCAGGTCTCACCAGGCTCTAATGCCCAGGTCTCACCAGGCTCTAATTGCCCAGGTCTCACCACGGTCTAATGCCCCGGTCTCACCAGGATCTAATGCCCAGGTCTTACCAGGCTCTAATTGCCCAGGTCTCACCATGAATTAAGAACTTTGCTTCTTCCATATTACAATTTTGTAGACAAAACAGAACAGCTGACTGCAGACAATGTACTGACTGTCTTGGTGCACCTGTACAGGCTCTTCACCTCTGGGGTTTGTGTGTGTGTTTGGGGGGGGGGGTCGGTCTTGGTTTCATGGTGCTTCTCTAAGCAACTCCCAGCAGGAGAGGGTTTAGTACTCATTCCTTCTGTTGCAGTTCTGTTTTAAATTAGTTCACTCCTGATTTGTGTTTGTCTTAATTATGTCACTATGTTCCGGTTTTGCCATCAGATCCTTGTGTCTTGTTTGTCGTGTTTCGTCCTGTTGAGCCTGGCGTTATTTGTAGCACGTTAGTCTTCAGCCACAGTTTCAGTCATAGATCCTGATTCTGTTCCCTGTCTGATGAGGCAAACACTTGTTAATATTCGTCATGTTTAAAAAATGAAGCCTGAGCCTGCAGCCTCGACTCCCTTGGGACCGAACAAAACCGAAGTGACGATTCCACACTGGGGATTAAGGGCTTTACTGATACATCTACCACTCAGTGCTCAAATCACTCGAACCATGTTAAGGATTTCAGAAGCATGCTAATGAGGATTTACATGTACAGTATATACACTGCCTGGTCAAAAAAAATTCATTCAACGCACATCGCTCTGGACTCATCAGGTCACATGACCTTTTACCAGTCTTTATGTTCTGTAGCAAACTGAAGCCTTTTTTTCTGATGAGTCTCTCTAACAAGTGGTTTTCTTATGGACACACAGCTGTTTAGTCCCAATGTTCTCATCACACTGTGTGTGTGTGTGTGTGTGTGTGGAAATGCTCTTACTCTTGCTTTTAAACATAGCTCAGGTTTCCCCTGTTGATTTTTTACCATGTTTTACTTCTTCTTTATTACACTTCTTGCATGTTTCATCTCTGTCCTTCCCGGTGTTAATAACGTGTTAAAGGGTTCTTAACCCAGTTTTAATTATTTCAAGTCTCTTTAGTTGTTGTCTTTGCTTGGTGCAGCCCAATGTAAGTTAAGTTAAATTAAGCTTTTATTTGTCACATATACATTACAGCACAGTGAAACTCCTTCTTCACATATCCCAGCATAACTGGGGTCAGAGCGCAGGGTCAGCCATGATGATGGCCCAACAGTGGCAACCTGGTGGAGCTGGGGATCGAACCGCCGACCTTCCGGTAAGTAACTCAGTGCTTTAACCCTCTGAGCCACTACTGCCCCTAAAGCACAGGTCTTAGCAGAGGATGGTTTCAATCCATCGACCTCTGGGTTATGGGCCAATTTTTATTGGTTGGGAAACAAGTCAGAAGTAACTGATCTAGAATAAAAGTGATGAAAAACGAAACAAACCAATTCATATGAAAGTGATGAACTCGATTCAGATTAAACTGATTCAGACACGATAATGGCTGCTGTTTGTGAAACATGGCAAAGTAAAGAGCTGAAATAATAATTCCTCTGTGAGCTTGTGTAATCGTTTGATTTATGGCCGTTCATATGCAGCGTGCAAACTGCTAATGGCTCCAGCTGGGAGCTAAACATTAGCAAAACATGAGCTCTGTGTCCCAAACATACGAGTCAGTTACAAATGTTCCCTGTGAAAAGTGATTGTCATGGAGAGGGACGGAACAAAGCGATACTGTGTGTGGAGCAGAGCGACTAGCTAACAGAGTTTGTAGCAGTTAGCATAAAAAAATAGTGATAAATACTGAACGTAGACACAGACAGTAGACGTGTGACCTCTAGATGAATGATTACAGATGCTGTAAGATTTGGGAGAGAGACAAGTACGTAACACTTATTGGTCTTCTGATGAAGGGTGCCTAGGCAGGGAGTGTGTGGGGGCAGCGGCTGCGCTCCAACAAGTTTAGCTTTCTCTAATTGTGCTGATTCCAGCATTTGGGACGAAGCCAGAATGTGTAAATGTCATTCTCTCTTTAGTGTCTTCTAGATTGTGTGTGTGTGTGTGTGTGTGTGTGTGTGTGTGTGTGTGTGTGTGTGTGCTTTGGCCTTTAAATGTATGTGAACTGAACTGTGTTAAAGCACTTGAGCTCCTTTTTCAGTAAAAAAAAAAAAACAACAGAATTAATGTTGATTAATTCACAGTGTTTCCTTGTTAACACCCTGCACATCATTAATACCTGACATCTTTAACAAACACAATCAGCTACATGCAGCTGCTGCACCTCTGTGTGTGTGTGCGTGTGTGTGTGTGTGTGTTTCAATTAATTATAGTTCTGTCTATACTCTGCACAGGAGCATAAGTTAAAATCCTACAGTCACAGGGCAAAAGCTAGTGTACTAGATAGTGAAGTGTGTCAGTCTTTCCTTCCCTCCTTCCTTTCCCTTCCTATCTCAGCACCGTACAGAACCTCGGTGTTGATGGCGTTGATCTGTTAAACTCCTGCTGACCAGATGGTGATTCGTGGCCTTCAGACTTGGGCTCCGTCCCAAATCATAATCTCCTGCAATAAATAATATTCAGGGTTGAACCACACTGCTGTCTTTAGGGCTCACGGTGTGATTAACAGCTGCAATTTAACAGTGGCTGTGTTCCAAACCACCCTACTAGTGCACTAAAAAGCATGTGTAACACAGCTAGAGCAAAATGTACACACACACACACACACACACACACACACACACACACACACACACACACTGTATCAGCTCCAAAGTGTGTGTAAGTGACTACTAATGTGGCAGGTTCAAAGAGAAAAAAAAATTCTTTTGGTTATTAGCCGTGACCCGATTCCCACCTGCTGTATATTTAGCCTGTAATCTGCACTTCCTGTTTACACTCCAACCTTTCGGTTCCTCTGTTGTTCTCTGCGGGTCGTTAAGAGCTCGATTTAGCGTCTCACTGGAACACCGCTATTATTCATACGCGCTAATGGAGGGAAGAGTGTGTAGAAGTAGAAGTGAAATGAAAGAGAGTGAGAGATTTCACAGTGTTGTTGTTATTTGCAGTCGGAGGCTGAAGACCACATTCACGTTGTGATTAATCCCATTCTCAGCTGAACGTGTGTACAGGTAACGCAGGAGGGCGAGTTAGCATCAGGACCATCAGAACGGACAGGTGGGGACGGCCAGGTGTAGCACAGCGCGAGCGCAAGAGCACATCTAATCTACGCTAAGTTTAAAAGATGAATATCGTTACTAAATAACTGGACAGTTACAGTGTTACATCATTACAGTATTACAGTGTTAGGGGTAAAGATATTATAGAACAATAATGTAGTGTTTAACAGTTGTAAAGTCTTAGTCATACAGTTTTTCAACACTTCAGTTTTAATGGTATTACAGTTAATAACTGTTAAGATTTTACAATATTACAGTGTCAGAGTGTTACAGTGTTACAGTATAACATTATTACAGTTTTATATTGTTATAGCGTTACAGTTCTACAGTGGTACACTCTCTGTCATTTTTCAATGTTACAGTTTTGCAGAATGAAAAATATTATGATGGTAAAAAACAATGTTTTTAAAGTTTTACAATGTTACCTTATTATAGTGTTCCAGTTTTACAGTGTTACATAATAAGAATAAAAGAACAATGATATAAATTCTATACAATCTAAATTATACAGAATGTGTGTGATATGTATGCAGGGAAATGTTACAATGTTAGAGTATTAGAGGCTTACAGGCGTACAGGGTCACAGTATTACAGTAATACACACAGTGACTGAATTCCTCCAGAACGTATTAATCTTTGTCCCGGGACTGTACGAGTTAATTTTCCTTTCACGTATGGTGAAATGAATCGCCTGCTGCCCCTCTTCTAATCGTCACATGTGTTGAGCAGATAGAGTGCCGTCTGCTCATGCCACAGTGACTAATGACAGACATTAATACGAGGGAACGGAGAGCGCAAAATCCAGATTGTGTTATTAAAACCTGGAGAGCGATGCTGGGGGTGCAAATGAAAATGTGAAACACACGCTGGAGAATTCTGGAGAAACAACATGTCCCACGCGGCGCTGGATATCCCCATCAAATGTCGGATTAATTCTAATGAGCCACAGTGATACTCTTGTGTTTCACGTGATTGACATTGTAAAGAAAAGCCACACAAAAAACAGCAGCAAAATAAAAAGCCGAACGTTGCCATGACTGAGCGCTAAATGGTAGTGTGGAATTCTCACATTAAATGGAGCGTGAACCGAGGGAAATGTTATAAACATTATTACTGTCATTATGTACTCATACTGAAGGCCATGTGTGCTTATGAAATCCCACAATGCACTGCAGTGGGTCAGCATAGTGTGTCGAGACTTCCCACAATGCACTGCTGTAGTTTAGCACCCAAGCAGCGAGTGAGTCACGTAGAGAGCGGGACCTGATCAATCTGCTCCGAACCAGGCCTGACAGTGTAGACATGATTAGTGAGCTGAGCTGGCTGACACAAGCTGGTGTGTGTGTGTGTGTGTGTGTGTGTGTGTGTGTGTGTGTGTGAGAGAGAGAGACATTTTCTCACATCTGTCAGAAAATGCTGATGTGGCAGTGTTACAGCAGGTGTCTTCACACACACACACACACACACACACACACACACACACACACACACACACACACACACACACACACACGCATAGACTTCCTGCTAGTTTAAGAGTTTATGTAAAATGTGTATTTAATGTTATGGCAAGTTTAGGACATTTCAGTTTTATACATTTTATTTAAAACATTAATGCAATAAACTACTGAAAAATATATATTTAAGCTGTATCACACTTGAGGTCGTGCTGTTGTGGTGAATATCAGCATGGCTGTGATGCGGTTGTAGGCACGAGTGTGCAGCACAATTATTGAAGTGTATCCTGTGTGTGTGTGTGTGTGTGTGTGTGTGTGTGTGTGCACAAATAGCTCAGATTTCCTCGTGATGAACTCTAATAAGAAGACTTTTGTCAAACCTATGCAGAGTTTCAGGTTGGGAAAATCCTTTCTGGTGTTTCTGTAAAAAGGCAAAGAGGCTCGGGATCAGAGGAGGGTAAAATCCTGACCGGCGCGGAGTTCAGAGGGGCAGCAGGTGATGAAGTGCAGGTGTAGAGAGAGGTAAAGATGGAAGGAAAAGGGAGATTGATGTGTGTGGGCTGGAGTAATAAGTTTAAAGTGGCAGGAGGAGCCCATTACCCATTAGTCTGGATGAGGAACGCTCTGTCAGGACGGCTGAAAGGGAATTGGAAATGAACGTCACTTTTCCTTCTCCGTTCTCTGAAAAGCGAATGTGTTATGACATCTCATCTCGCCCGGCTCCGATCGGGAGATTCAGCTTCCCAGACCGTTTTTAATTTGCTAAGAGATGCTAAAAACAGATGAGCAGTTTCCTCCACTTCCTCCTGAGAGAGAGAGAGAGAGAGAGAGAGAGAGAGAGATTGGGAAAGTAAAGAGAAGGGATGGATGAAGCTGGGAGAGGATGGAGGAGGAGGAGGAGGAGGAGGAGTGTAGGAGCCTCTCTGGCTAATTATAGCTGATTGCCACTTGAGCATCTTCACTGAGTGACGCTGAAGGAGCAGCAGGACCCTGCCACAGACCTGTGGGCGAGAGAGAGAGAGAGAGAGAGAGAGAGAGAGAGAAAGAGCAATACTGGAGGTGTGATAGGAGAGTGAGAGAAAATTTATAACTGACAGAGAGACAGACAGGTTGACTAACATACAGAGAGTCATAATGAGATTGGGAGAGTGAGACAGAGAGAAAGAAAGAAGGAGAGTGATTTTAGATTTACAATAGAATATAGAGACAGAGTGACAAACATGGTGAGGACAGGCAGCTGACAAGAATAGTGAGAGTGAGACAGAATTCAGATTTGTAAAAGAGGGAAAGACAGACAGTTTGGTTTATAATTGAGAGAGAGAGAGAGTTTGACTTAGAAAGGGAGAGTAATATAGAGTCGGACAGAGAGTGAGATAAATAGTTAGACAAAGAGTGAGATAGAGAGTTATACAGAGAGTGAGACAGAGAATTAGAGAGAGAGAGAGAGAGAGAGAGACAGATAGTTAGACAGAGAGTAAAGAAGAGACAGTCAGAGATATTTTAAATTTTTGGTAAGAGCACAAATTTTGTCTTCTAACAGTACTGATGTCACAGAATTTCATTTCAGTACAGTGGAAATCCTGTGTGCGTTTGTGTATGTACGTGTGTGTGTGTGTATGTGTGTGTGCGTGTGTGTGTGTAATGAGGGATATTGCTTGCTGCCGTCTGTCACCTAATTAGAGTGACAAGGCCGTGAGGCAGGCGAGCGCCAGTCGATGAGGAGGAGCGCAGTGGAACACGATAAACACAGAGAGACAGCGAGAGAACACGACCTGCTAGAGTCTGGTCATCACACTCTCACACACACTCACACACACACACACACACACACACACACACACACACACACACACACACACACACACACACACAC
>JAOVVA010000001.1:23237292-23250672 GCA_028565275.1 Leiocassis micropogon
CCCTACACCCTGACACCTCTACATCCCGACACCCTGAAACTTTTACACACTGACACCTCTACACCCCGACACCCTGATACATCTATACCCTGACACCTCTACACCCTGACACCTTTACACCCTGACACCCCTACACCCTGACACCTCTACACGCCTACACTCTGACACCTCTACACCCCGACACCTTGACACTTCTACACCCTGACACCTCTACACACTGACACCCCTACATCCTGACACCTCAGCACACCTCTACACCCTGACACCCCAGCACACCTCTACACCCTGACACCCCAGCACACCTCTACACCCTGACACCTCTACACCCGGCCACCTCTAAAAACCCTAACACCCCTACACCCTGACACACCTCAGCACCCCAGGATCCCTACACCCTGACACCCCTACACACTGGCACCCTGGCACTCCCACACCTGACACTCCTAAACACCTAGACCCTGACACTCCAACACCCTGACAAACCAAGACCCTGACATCCTGACACATCAACATTCTAATACCCCAAAACCTTAACACATGACACATTGATGCCTCAACACTTAACATTTCAACACCCAAAGGATTTTATTTCTCATTCATTATTCTTTTCCCACTGAGGGCAGTAACTCCAACACCACCACGAGAGAGAGAGAGAGACTAAATGTCCATAAATAAATCTCATAAAGGTTCTAAGTAGATCCCGCTTAGAATGCTAAAACGCTAAACACTTGTGTTTGTATGTGCGTGCGTGCGTGTGTCTCTATGTTTGTGGTTGTGTATGTGAGTCTCTGTGTGTGTGTGTCTGTATGTGCAGGGTTGCTAGGCAACAGAGCAAGCATGTTATTTACATGTCTGACAGCTGAAGCTGGAGGAAATAAAATCACATAACCAAATGTGATACAAAAAGACCCCTTTTACACTGCACACACACACACACACACACACACCCCTCTCTCTCTCTCTCTTTTTCTCTCTCTCTGTTTCTGTGTGTGTGTGTGTGTGTGTGTGTGTGTGTTTGGCTAAATGACTCTCTGCTCTGTACATTAGGCCCAGATTGCATTTAAAACACTGACATTGATTTTACCGCCCGCATTCAAATTCAATAATGGAATGTTTCATTATCAAGACTTCAGAACATAATGCACCTCTCTCTCTCTCTCTCTCTCTCTCTCTCTATCTCTGTAATAGTGAGAGCAGCACTGTGAGTGGGAGAGTCACTTCAAATGGCATGAAAAAGCTTTGACCTTCTCAGCCGAGCTTTCTAATCATGATGTTCATCAGTTTCACTTGGTCTCACGGTTTCAAACTTTTCTTATTCTTCTCTCTGCTTTTTTTTCCTCCTTTTTTTCCTGCTTTTTTTCTCAGATAAGAGGTGTTTCAGTGGCCAGGGGAAGAAACACACACACACACACACACACACACACACACAGCTGTCGGTTAAAAAATGAATCTGAATTCAGACGTTTGTCTGTGTGTGTGTGAGTCATGGTGTTTGGGTTCTCTGTGAGGTCTTGGAATTTGACACATTCCAGGAAGTGAATGATGAATAGGGAGGAAGTACACACACACACACACACATACACACACACAAACCTTTTGTTCTCATCTCATTTAAAGAGCAGATGATCCAATTAATGATCCTGGTGATGATTGACAGCTCCTCTAATGTTTTGAACTCTTGACCCACTGTGTTCTAACCAGTAGTCGAATTGTAAAATAAATTCAATGGGGATGGTGTGGTCAAGTATTTATTTATCTATTCATTTATTTAGAGGGGGGAGGGATGGGGACTATAAAGAAATTATACATATATAAAACAAAATATAAGATTAATTAAATCACCTTGGAGCCACAAATGCATTTATGCATTTAAAAATCTCTTTTTGACCCTTTTGTACCCAAGCATGTAGGTGAAGCCTCAAAGTCTAATGAAAAAACAAAACCTCTTATTTAAATTGAGAATGAAACACAAATTGGGTAAAGAACTCGTCTTTTATAATCATTAAAGCTGTCAGTCATTACAGAAACTCCCGTATTAAACTGAATCCTTGGTTTTCATCGCGTCTCCGCTGAGAGGATTCGTGTGTATGTATCGTACCTTCAGTTCTTTTCTTTTTGAAATATGTCAGAAGCTGTGCTTGAACTGTTCTTTTGGCTGCAGGCGAAAATGTGAACAGCGTGAAAAATGATGCAAACTTGCGTGAGCTTGTGAGCAGCGTGTTACAATATTGAATTCTGATTGGCTAATCACTGTTATAATACACATAATACACAGCATGATCTAATCTAACGGGGATGGTAAGGGGAATGCTGGTTTTATAGAGGCGATGGTTTTTATCATTTTTTTCAACAGGGGTAGTGCCAACCCCCCGCACCCCCCCCCCCCTCAAATTGAGCCCTGGTTCTAACCCACTGTAAGACCCGCCCTCTTTCCCTCGTCTCATATTATCAATTCTTGGGCCAATACTTTTGTGTTTCATCTCAAAATAAAGAATGTCTTCTGTTAGAGTGAAATAAAATCTACCAGTGTGTGACTTATCTAATGTTAGTTTACCTTAACTTAGCAAGAAATCATGCATGTAGAGCTACCGTCATTTTACTTATTTCAGCTGAACACAAAAACAATTTGGAGGAAATTAAACTGAGAATCGTATAAGACAATGTCACATTGAAACTGTTCAGAGCTGCTTTGGATAAATGAGAAATCTGGAACCGTTAAAGTTCCTTTGTTGGTCCCTGGTTAAAGGTTCTGTATGGAACACATAGTGGTTCTGAAATGTTCATAGTGGTCTAGATGTAACTGATTCTGAAAGTGTGGATTCACGGTGAAGATGTTTAACTTTGTAGGCCTTCTTAGCTTTTGGAGATAAAAAGGTTCTACTTGATGCAAACCACATCTACAACTACAGAAAACTGCTGGTGTTGATGTTTATACTACAGTAGAAATAGTTTAGAGATCTTCCTGAACTGTAAATGTCACGAGTCAGAAAGCAACTGATCTGAGGGGTTAGTGTGTAAAAGTTTTGATGCCCTGTGAGTTTTTGTGCTGAAATCTGACTAAACTCAAACAGGTGGTTCTGAGCGGCACAGCTTTGGCGGGTTTTGCCCTTTTCTCTGACATTTACTCAGTGGATATTAGCGAAGAAGGAAGGACGTATAGCGGCTAAGCGCTATTTAAAAAAATGGAGGAGAAGCGAACAAGAGGGGAGACAGAAAGCAAGAAAACAAAGAGAAAAGTTTGACATGCCAAAACTTCAACCCACATCAAAACACCAGTGTGAACTGTGTATATGATATGTGTTAGCACTAATGGATGATAACACAGATAATGAATGGAGAAAGCTAATTAGCATAAATGATGTGTAATCCTTTGGTTCTAACACAGAAAGTCTAGCCAACATAGCCTGTGTTTTGTTTCTTACAGACATTAAAACATCTTTACATCATCTTCATACAACAAAATATTAGTGATAGACCTTTTGGAAATTGATTGAATTTTGCCTGAAAATTAGACAAGTTTTCTAAGACTGTTTTGTTGAAATTAAGTCATGTGATCGAGAGGGGGAAATGCATGACTAATCAGTTTAATACTAGTTGTATCTAATTGTCTAGATTCATTGAGATTTTGTCCGTCGAGCTGAAAACAAGCTTAGGCTATCAACCTGCTTAGCCTGGTACTGTAGGTGATGAAGCTCATCAAGCCAGGTTCACCTAAAAAAAAACCTAAGCGTTTCTCGAGCGGTTCTCCAGCAACACTCATTAATGATTTTACATTGTTTACCAGATTTGATATAATTCCAGGATTAACACTACACTAGAATGATTTTAGAGACATCAGTATTATGAGAACACAATGACAAGATGTCCATGTCTCTTTCCGCCTTAGTGATGATGATGCAATATTCAGAAATCACAAGGTTTGTTTTGGTTAGCTCAGATCTTGAAGTGAGTGATCTGTAAGTGGTTTTTATAGTTCTCAGAAGGTTTCATTTAAGTTTCAGTCGATGTGTCCTGCTGTTGCTAATGTGCTTCTGGGACCAACAGTAGTTGAAGAACACAAGCTTTGTCTTTAAAAGGCTGAGTTAGAGTCAGACCTTCGTCCAGGCTAAGATGAGTGATGAGCTGGTTCCAGACATTTCTCTTCAGGGAAGGGCTGAGTATTTGTCAGGATTACATTTCTGTCAAAGTGGATTATTGCTTCCAACAAGGTGGTGCAAAGTAAAACGTGGATTGGGTCAAGCACGTCTACGAGGTTCACCTTCAGAGATGCCAACACTTTTAACAAGAAAATCTGAGCAGACAGGAAAAAAAAAAGAAACCTTGAATTTTACTACAAAAATGTCAAGCATTTAGGTGAACGGGACAGTTAAAAACCCCCCCCCCCCCCCAAAAAAAAAAAAAAAAAACTAAGCAAAATACTGAAAAATGAGAAACTGATTTATTGTTCACAGACCTAATGAATTTAAATCCTGCCATCTGGCTTTCTACTGATTTTCATTTCTATTTCTATTATATCAAGCTTGAGTAACTTAACCTGAGCACTACCTGAGACACGTGGTCTGGTTTTTCTCATCAGGTCTTGCATCCGTTTGTCTCCTATTGTTTGTTCCTGTTCATGTTTATTCTTTCTGCTGCTTACATTACTCCTTAAATGCACTGCTAAATAAGACAAAGATGTAATTCAGTTATATCACAATCAGACAGGTGCCCATTATTACATACATGGAAATATGAATGTGGTGTGCAGTGACAGACGTTACTAGTGGCACTTCTGGCACTGAAACCTGTATATAAATGTATATAAGTACTGTGCTGTTTATGAGAGTATATACAAGAATTAGCTATAATATTAAAAGCATCTGTCTAATATTGTGTAGCGCCCCATTATGTCTCTAAAACAGCCCTGAGCCGGCGAGGCCTAGAACTCCACTAGACCTCTGAAAGTGTGTGTTATCAGGCACCAAAGCAAAGTCCGGAAAGTTTTGGGTCCATGGATCAGACGTGATTCTCCAGCATGTCCGAAAGACGTGCTATTGGACTGAGAACAGGAAAATTTTGGGGTGCATGAAACTCTCTGCCATGTTCCACTAACCATTCCTGAACAGTATGTGCAGTGTGTCAGGGTGCATTATTTGCTGAAAGAGGCCACCAATATCAGGGAACAGCGTCTCCATGAGACTGTAACTCGGACTGTAACAGTGTTTAGATGGAACGTATCTCACTCCACACCAGTGAACCCTGGGAGCCCACAATCCTGTCAGCATGTCAGCGGCTGTCTCTTCTTCAAGCACTTTTGGTAGGTCCTGACCCCTGCAGACCAGGAACATCTCACAAGACCAGCTATTTTGGAGATACTCTGACACGGTTGTCAAGACATCACAATGTGACCCTTGTTAAAGTCACTCAGATCCTTAGACTTGTTCAGTTTTCCTGCTTCAAAAACTGACTGTTCACTTGTTGGCTAATATAATCCCTTGTTCTGATGAGATAATCAGAGTTATTCAGTTCACTTGTCAGTGGAGTTAATGTCAGGGCTGGTGGATGTAAGTCCTTTACTGTATGTAAGAGTATATAAGTGCTCCGTGCTGGGTCTTGTGAGCCATTAGAAAAGCGGAAGGCAGGATGAAGATCTAGTTTGTCTGTAAAAATTGAGACATTTTATATATTGGGTATCAGAAAAAAGAGGAAGAAATAAAAAAAGAGAATCACTGGTTTGGAATCAGGTGAAGCTAATGACCTTCTCAATAGCATGCAAAGCTTTGCACATTTTGACTTTGCAATATTTTCCCACTCTTTTTTGCAGGGTGGCCAAGTTGAGTTTTATTTGATGGTGACCATTTGTGGACTGCAGTCTTCAAGTCACTCCACATGTCTGGGTTCTGACTAGGCCATGCAAAGACATTCAATTCACCTTTTTCTCATTTAACCACTATGTGGTCAGTTTTGCTGTGTGCATTGAGTCATTGACAGAGGGAAGCAGATTCTCCTCAAGAAGTATATAAGAACAGTATTTTGCCCTGTACAGGCAAAATACTGTTCTTATATATCTTTTCCTTCTATCCTGACTGCAGAGAAACACCCCATAACAGGAGATTACCATCTCCATGCTTTACTGTGAGGATGGTGCTTGAATGGTGAGCAGTATTTGATTTCTGCCAGACATATAGTTTGGTGTTGTGGCCAAATAATTAAATTTTAATATCATCTGACCACCTGCATTTTTGCAAAGCTCAGTCATGACTGCCTGTGGCCTCTCTTGAGGAGTGGTTTTTGTCTTGCAACCCTCCCATACAACCCACATTTGTTGAGAATTTGTGATGTTGTTGTAATCTCCATCATAAATTCCTGCAACTGCTTCAGAGTTGCTGTAGGCCTTTTGGTAGCTTCTCAGACCAATCTAAAGGCTCTTTCCTCCAGTTTGGAGCGAGCTAATGGAAATGTGTGCTATTCAGAAGGTGATTAGCTTCAACTGATTGAGTTTACAAGTCATTTTTAAGAGGGGGCGATCTTTTTCCAACTTAGTCATTCACACTCTCACTTTCTCATCTTCTATGCCGCTTAATCCTGTATTCAGGGTTGTGGGGACCTGGAGCCTATATCCAAGGCAGGGTACACCCTGGACAGGGTGCCAATCCATCGCAGGGCACACACACATACACTCACTCACACACTACGGGCAATTTGGAAACGCCAATCAACCTAAGCTACATGTCTTTGGACTGTGGGAGAAAACCGGAGTACTCGGAGGAAACCCACCAAGCACGGGGAGAACATGCAAACTCCATGCACACAGAGACGGGAATCGAGCCTGACCGGGAATTTAACCCAGACCCTGGCGGTGCACGGCAACAGTGCTAACCACTACATCACTGTGCCGCCGTGACCACTTAGTCATTCTGGGTTTTTGTTTTTTTTCTGATATGTTGGTTATTCACTTGGATGTTAAAAGATGCACTAAGTAAATACAGTTTTATACAGTAAAATAAAACTGTGTCTGTCTTTATTTCAGGTTGCAAAGAAACAAAAAGTGATTATTTTACAGTGTACGTGTGTGTGTGGGGGGAGTTCTTTTCCATATACTGTTAAAAAAGGGATTAGAAAATGTAATCCCATCCGCTACCTGTTCCACTTACTTTACCGCACATTACAAGCAGATAGACTTTCGGGTGGACAAGGTGTTGTGTTGTCAGGTTGTACTTCCTGCTGAGGTTCTCTAGTCAAAATATTGGTGTTCAGTTCTCCTTGTGTATTGATGTGCCTTTTTACGTAGGAATAACAATGTATTAGATTGTCAGTGAAACAAGTAAGTTCAATGTCATGCTAATGTTATATCAGCGATAAAGAGCCGTTCTGTTGAGACTGGGTTCCTGATTGTGTTTCTGCCTTATGCCCAGTGTTACTCAGACTGACACCAGATCCACAGCTTATTCACTGATTTCAACACCATGACTTGATTGCATTTGGAGATACTCAACAGCTCAGCGTGCTTGTGGCATACAGAAGCTAGCTGATTGTTTATTCCCTCACAGTGTTTGCAGTGTGTATGTGAGGCTTTTTAGTTTAGTTTCGCACTGACCTGTTTATAATTGTAATTTTGCCATTTTGTTTTTATCCCGGCGCAGGTTATGATCTTTTGATCGACTTAGTGCCTTGACCTTGAACATCTGTACAGAAGTATGGATGCACTAAAATCTCTGTTTTTATTTTAGTCCTTATCACACACTGCACCCTGCACTGAACCGTGTTCATACTAGTGTTTTACATCCCCCAAAAAAATCTCCTCCACACACACACAGTTACTTTAACCACATGATATAATCATATAAACTAAGATGACACACAAACACACACCTTTACACCAAACAGTTTGAGGATCAGCAGAAGATCTGGTTGTGCTCAGCAGGAATCTTTTTAACTCGTCACTGAGTTCCTCCCACTCAAAATGAAATCAATCGGCGTGTACAGGAAGAGCACGATGCCTCTCGGGGTTAATTTGATGTGTTTGTGTGTGTTTGTGTTTGCTAGCAGGAGGCTGGAGGTCTGTGCTTTCCCATCAGCCCCTGCACAGCGTGACGCCTCCACACACACACAGCATACGGGCTGCTTTTATGGAATAAGTCTTGCAGGTCTCCATGGGTCAAAATAACCGGCTTAAATTCTGGCTAAGTGTGAAATGATTTTCAGCATCGCATTCAGCTTCAATTTCAGTTCCTCTGAAAGACATGAACTCACTTATTCTTATACTTTAAATTCAACTGTACTAAACGATCAGGCAGCAAATGTTTCGCCTGTAGCTACGCGGATAATGTCACTAAGTAATGGGGATCTGCCTCGACCCCAGTGCTTTCTTTCATGAGAGGCTTCAGATGACTTGTAAGATAAAAGCATAACTGGATTAATCTTCATATCCCTTTCATCCTGCTACAATCCAGTCCAAACTGAGGGGTGGGGCTTGTGGGTGGGGCTAGGGGATAATGTGATGCCAAACATCAATATAAAAAAAGATTCATATTTTTAAGATGGTCTTCTGTAATAAATCCCAGTCCATTCAGATGCTGATTGTCTCATCTGCTGTTCTTACTCAGGGAAAGAAAATGTATTTTTGTGGTTAACCTCACAGCAGCGTCCTGCAGGCTTATCTATGTATATTATCAGGTCTGATGAGCCACGTCCAGACAAGCTTAGAGCTTTTATACACAACTACCAGAGCTACCATTAAGCTATAATATACACAGTTTAAAGAGAAATACACAACGATCAGCCATAACATATTACATATAACACCAAACATATTTCCCAGTATTGTGTAGGTTCCATCGCTGGGCGATGCTCTGCAGGGCCTCTGTGGAGCCCTGTGGTATCTGGCCCAAGGATGTTGGCAGTGGATCCTTTGTGTGCTGTGGGTTTGTGAGCGGGGCCTTTGTGGATCAGACCTGTTTGTCTGTTGCATTCCATGGGGTGCAATTGGATTGAGATCAGGGTCCGAATTTACTAAGTATTCGCTCTCAAAGTTCATTTAGGACTGAAAATAATACTATCTCGAAGTAAAAGTTATTTATGAAGCTTCCTACTCTTTCAGCGAGGAGTAGGACTATGCAGAGGAAACCATGTGACGTTACTTTTAACGACACTGAAAGCTGTAAAGTAGGCTGTACGTTATAGTGGGTGTTGTGGGTAGTTCTTACAGGTTTTTGTAGTTTTAAATTGTGTAAAAGTGAAATAGTAAAATCAAAGGCAGTTGTGTGAAAGCTTTATACACACAGATAAAAGTTATAGATGTGTGACTTGCTGCATGACATCATCCTAATCAGACTCCAATCACAACTGTTTAAAGCCCCTATAATAGAGCTGTGGAGGACCGTCATAATCTGATCAACATGACTTCAAAAAGGAAGTGAAACTGGAGAGAGGATGAGAGCGAGGGAGGGAGTAAAATGTAAAGAAATAATTAAAGTCAAATTCTGCCCTACTCTTACCTCTAAAGACAAAAAAAGAATAGATGGTAAAAAACATGGACATGCCAAGTTAATGAAGTGATGAAGTGCTGCTTATAACAGAGAATCTCAAGTAAACTGTTGTACACTTAAATAATGTACAGTATATATAAATATGACTATTTTTATTGATGTGTGTGCCATGAATGACACCCACGACTCCATACATGCAGCTTGTGTTGATTTCATGCTGCGTGTTGGGAAATGTCTGAATCTGCTCATGATCCATGGTGCTGTAAGAGCAAAGTTTAATTTATTATTTCCGACACTGTCGGCAGGGTCACTGTTTCAAAGCTGCATTTTCACTGTTATTAAAATCTGTACAGTATCAGTCACCTGTGGAGACAGCGTATGACATGTTCATTACTGGACCAGTTACATACCGCATGCGATGTTAAAAAAAAAGAGGAAGTATTCAATTTTTGTCCAAACATACTCTGAGAATTTTTGCCCACTTAGGAGTGATTTTCTACTTTAAGATTAGTCTTAGTCAATACGGGCCCTGGGGAGTTTAGCGGCTGGTAGCAGTGGGCTGTGGTGCGCTTGGTCTTCTGGTGGATTTCTCTCGCGGACAGTGTTGACTTTTTCTGAGCTGCATTGGCGTTTCTGTGGGATCGGACCGGACGGGCTGGCCTTTGGTCCCCGTACGCATGGGTGAGCCTCGGGTGTCCATGATCCTGTCACCAGTTTACTGAGATATAACTGATATGGCTGATTTTATATATCAACTAGTCAACAAAGTCTAAAGTTAAAAATAAAACTAGAGAACGTTAAAGGTAACTGGGATGGATGCTTCACACTTAAATGTGTAATTTTTCCTTCCTTTTTTGCTGTAAAATTATGCTATAATTTCACTAATCACAAAAAGCAAAGCACGCCAAAGCTTCTTCATAACTTTTACATTTTATTTTCTGGAGCTCTTCTGGCATTTATGCAAAACCTCTGGATAAACTCAGACAACATTCGGACCCTGTCCTGAGCTCAGCATTGACATCATTACTGCTAGCAAATGAGGATGTTAGCTTACTTTCAGCTTCTCCTGCTCCCCATGGTGAGGTTAAATCAACACACACACACACACACACACACACACACACACACACAGTAAAGGTTGTGTTATCGGGGGTTTAATAGCGTGAGGAAGAGCATCGATGAAGTTCAGGAAGCAGTGGATCAATAACAGGCTAAATGGAGACAAACACAGAGAGACACATCAATAAACACAAAAGTGTGTGTGTGTGCGCGTGTATGTGCGTGTGTGTGTGTGTGTGTGTGTGTGTGTGCACTATTCCAGCTGGGTTTTATTAATTCTGATCCTCCAATCACACCCACTTTGTCACACACACTACACTGTATTGAGTCCTGAACACTGTACGACACCCGACTGTTCCAACTGTGTGTGTGTGTGTGTGTGTGTGTGTTGAAACAGTTGAATCTTCTCCTATAACAGCACATCCCCCAGTATTTTATTTCAGTTATACTCCAGAAATTTACATCAATATTTTTATTCACTAAAAGACGATATTTCAGACTCTCTGTAATTAGGTGTTGGAGTCGTTACTTTTGTGTTTCTATGTGTTTCTGCATATTACTGTTTGTTTCTGTGTGTTACTGTGTGTTACTGTCGTGTCCAATTCCTCCCCGTCACTAGGGGGCTCCACATTAAGTCTACTACTACCACTCAGTCGGGAGGGTCGAAGACTATCATGTGTTTCCTCCGAACCATGTGACACCAGCCGACCGTATCTTTTCGAACTGCTCACTTGGGGGCAGAGTCACACACTCGGGGGACAGCGCTATCCGCTCCTTCCGCTTGCGTGAGCTCACAGACGCCCCTGATTGGCTGTAGAGCAGTGATTAATGTGGGAGCACTAAGTACCTCTCATCCCTCCCCTCTGAGAGAGCTCGGCCAATCAGCTCTCTCTAGACCTCCGGCTGCGAGAGGTTACAGCATCACCCGGGAATCGAACTCGCGATTTCCAGATGATAGGGCGAGCACCTTGTGCCACTACCACGGTGCCACTCTGCGTGTTACTGTGTGTTTTCTGTGCGCGTCCATGTGCTAATTCACGTACACATTAGTAAAGATCTCATGACACACACTGATCGATCTCGGCTCTTTTTCCTGTTTGATGTTTACTTGATGATTGATTGGATCTGATAAAAAAGCTTTCAGTGTCACATTCAGACAGAGCGCATGGTAAACTCACATTACTGTGATGGGCAGGGAAAAGGACGAGGAGGAAGGACAGGGTGGAGGGAGGGGGGATGTTTTCATCCATAGAAGATAGACAGATCTTCACTCGTTCCTCTGCCTGAGCAATCTGTTCTCCATCTCTCAGCAGCTGCAGGAGCAGAGACGTGTGAAACTCCTCCGTCACACACTTCAGGTCAAACACGAGAGGGTTTAGAGATTTCCTAAGATCTGTATCATGAAACTCTCTCACACACACACACACACACACACACACACCTGAATACAGTGTAATGGAATAACGAGTTAGTAAAAAGAACCTGAAAACCAAAATCTGGCAAAATTATTCAAATGATCCTGTGTTTAATGATCCAGCTTAATACCCTCTAGAGTCTACAGGCCCCTCCCCTGAGGGTGTGTCCTGTACTAGGGCAGCCGCTTGTTAGCATTAACACAGCATTTTTTTTGTCCTCTGTCTTCCTGTACATTTTTCCCAAATGAGTGTGAATATAAGAGTTTGTGTAGGTTTTTACAGGAATATTTCACAGAAGTTTACATATGTATCAGTAAAGTCACTTTATCTGTAAATCTGATAGATCAAATGTCTCCTTTGATGACAAAACTGAAACACCTACATGAACTTCTTATAGCAATCAGAGAGACTGGAGAGTCATAGAGGAAGTCAGGACATGATACGGATCTCATCTCATACCGTGCTCTCCTGTCTGGTCTGACTTTTACAAGAAAGGCCTCTGATCAAGATCATCATAAGCATGAAATCTTTTCTTCACCCACGCACTCCCCACCATCATCCACAACGACTGCTGATGGCTGTGCTGATGTTTTTGATGGGAAGACTGGAAACATTGCAGCAGACCTTTACCCCTCCCCGACTCCTACACCAGACACTCAGGAGTCCCTTAACTTTCTCTGAAATATCTTCTCATTCAACATTAATTATTCTGCATGTTATCCTGCAGTCCCAACACCATCAGCCTGTCAGGTCCAATCACAGTTCACTCACATGATTGTTCTGTCGCTTTGTCATGTCAGGACTCCTGCCTCCTCCTGACTCCTAGCAGCTCTGCCTCTGAGCTCCATTCGACATTCCCAGCTGATCCAGAAATCCTCCCACACCTCCTCGTCACTCCGCTACCTCCAGTGACTTCCTGTCACAGTTGCATCAGATTTAAAACACTGAGGCTCACCCACAAAGCCACAAACACAGCACCTCCAACCTCACACAGCGACACGCTCCCCCAATCCTCTAGCTCTGCTCGACTGTACCCATTATCTATGAGGGAACACAAAAGGCCTGCACCAAGACCCGTGTCTGTTCTGGAGACTGGGTGGTGGAGAGAACTTCCTCTACACATCTAAACTACGGATAAAGACCCTGACTCTAAATTAGCACTAAATTAGTACTAAATTTGTGATTATGTAAATAACACGTCATGATATTACTGTCCAGATGGGTTTATAGAAATCCATGCACTAGTGAGCTGGAATCAGGAGGTGTTTACTGCTGGAGACTCCAGGGGTCCGTTCTTCGTACGTCGCTTGACACATCCGAGATGAGCTGACACATCTAAGATGAGATCATCGTGCTAATTAAGATCCGGCTAAGTTGGTTCTTCGAGCTCACCTGTTGTTGATGATTAGTAGAGCTGGATTGAGTTGTCTAGGATTATT
>JAOVVA010000001.1:23251311-23263206 GCA_028565275.1 Leiocassis micropogon
CAATCCAAGATCAGGACAAATCCACAACAATCAAATCCAGCTAACTGAGTTAGCGACGTACGAAGAACAGACCCCAGGACGCTTTCCTGGAGAAGTATGTCTGCTGGACACCATGAACACAAACACACACAGTGTCTCATCATCTATTTACCTTGCGTCAGGTGTGGTTAGAGTGGGCGCTGCTGTGGCATGGCTTATCTCAATTGCTATTGGCTGTTGTATAAATCAGTCACACACTTTAAGACACCAGCACTTTTATGTCTGTTTGAAAGAAATTTCATTAACTTACAAAACCAAATCACAAGACAAGCAGATTTATTGATGTGTGTGTGTTTGTGTGTGTGTGTGTGTGTGTGTGTGTATGTGTTTGTGTGTGTATGTTGAGATGAACACAATTTTAGAAGCCACTCTGTATAAAGTGTGTGAGTGTGTGAGTGGAGGAGAAGGTGAGCGAGGAACAAACGCCTGCAGGAACGAAGGATTGATTTCAATCGTCTGCTTTCTGCCCAGGTCTCTTTTACCATTTACTCAGATTTCAGAGGCCATAATGTGAATAAATAAACATCCCCAAGTTTGTGGTGTGTGCATGTATGTGTATGTGTGTGCATGTACAAAGCTTGTTTACAAAGAGGTTTATTGTTTTTCTGATTGCTTATCAAGTCAAGAGGTTGCCATGGTTATCTACATCCTATTCATCTGTGTTTATGCAATTTAAACATCTCTCTCTCTCTCTCTCTATTGATCTGTCCATACATTGCTCCATCATCTCTCTATTCTCATTTTAATTATTCCTCCTCCTCCTTTGTGGATATACCGTAAACTACATCTACACAATTGCAGCTTTAGACTCTCTCTCTTGAGGGCTTTAAGGAGGCAGATATATGCACACACACACACACACACACACACACACAGATTTACTGTATTCAATAAAGCGCAGGAGAACAGGAGGTGTGAACAAAGAGAACGAAAAATAAATATTCGCACTCTCCTGGAGAATTTCCAGAAATACCTTCTGTGTGATAAACTGCTCTTATTTCCTTTATCGAGTAACAACCCGAGTTATTTACACCACAAATAAACCGGAACTTTTATTTTAATTCTCTCCGGCAGCAGCTCTGACTGTAGCGCAGGTTTATATCAACGTGCTCGCTCTGATACGATATGGTTTCCATAGCAACCGCTCATTCACAGGGATGTGTACAGTGCCATACGCTTCATTGATAATCAACCGTGTGTGATAGTTCTTACGTAAGGAGATGTGTGTTTAGTGTAACATGAGTGTAAGGAGTCTCCAGTGTGAGTGCTGTGTAACACTTAGTCACATGACCAGCTGCTACTTTTATCTTATTAATGTGGAGAGAGAGATAGAGAGAGAGAGACGTGTCGGGGAGTGAGTGTTTATAGCTGCTCTAACGTCAGTGACAACAGGAAGACGATGTTTTAACTGTAACTGTGAAGAGATACAAATTATAAAGTGTTGTTTTTTAATAAATAATAAACTGTAATTGTTGATACATTGAACAAACAGAGGCGAGTCTACAGTCTGCTCGGCCCGGGGCAAAAAAGGAGGGGGGGGGGGGGGGGCGGCGGTGGTGGGTTCCCCTCTCTCTCCATTCAGGATTAATCTCCATTATCCTATAAATAATGAATAAGTTTGTCAGGCCTCAGGGGCCCCCTACTGGCCTGGAGCCTGGAGCAGTTACCTGGATTTCCTATTGACGAGCAGCGTCTCTGGGAATAAAACACACGGAGACACACTGAGAGAGGAAACTGATCAACTTCAAGGTGACACACACACACACACACACATTTATACAAACACACACACTCTCACACATTCGCACGCACACACACGCATACCCATACAAACACACACTCTCTCTCTCTCAAACGTTCAGACACACACACACACACTTACACAAACAAACACTTACACACTCACACACACACACACACACACACACACACACACACTTATATACATGCATACACACACACACACACACACACACACACACACTTATATACATGCATACACACAAAAAAAACAAAAAAATAATAGAGTTAATTATTGACTTTAATAAAATACTTTAAATGTATGTGTAAAAGAATAAGTTATTCAGTTTATTATCTGTATGGCTGCATATATTTGTAAACATTAAATCAGACATGTTGCTAAATCCTGAACTTTCTGATTTCCGAACTTTAGGTGTTGACACTGGAACTTAATTTATTTCTTTTTAGTCACTAATTGAGATCTTGTCTTAGTGTTTTTCTGCAGCGTTTCACATACGGATGATAATTTAAATACTAAACTGGATTTAAATAAAATGTTGTGACATGAATATGAATCTGAATAAACACACAACTGGAACTGCTTCTACGTGTGTGTGTGTGTGTGTGTGTATGTGTATGTGTGTGTGTGTGAGTATGCGTGTGTGTGTGTGTGTGTGTGTGTGTGTATGTGTGTGTGTGTGTGTGTGTGTTTGTGTGTGTATGTGTGTGCGAGTATGCATGTGTGTGTGTGTGTGTGTGTGTTGTTAGGTGTGGTTACAGTTATAGCGCTCTCAGTCATCGCGTCCACACCTGAGATTTCACTGTAACATTCTGTCACCGATCTGCTGCCTGCTGTGGCCACGCCCACGGGATTTGATTGCAGCTGTTGCTGTGGCTTTCAGAGTACAGACCAACATAAACACTCACACAGTGAATACACAAGGTTCAGTAACTGTACAGATTAAATAAAGACCCAATATGTAACAGATGTACATGAAGTGTAATAAGTGTAATAAGTGTGCATATAAATTAGTATAATATAAATAATTTTTATTCACACATCACTGTATCCTGCATTTGATACTTTTTATATATAAAAACTTTAACATATTTATGGAATATTTATACAATATTTATTCTTACATTTATATATTTAATGTCATCCATAAAGGACAATCCACAGTGTGTGGAACAATCGACACACATGGACAACTTGGACGTGCTTTATGTTTCATACCTGCTGTACCTGTACAAATGTGACGCGCGCTGCCCCTCGCAGTTATGGGATTAAAGGCAGATTCTTCTGCTGTTACGCATTTGTTCGACTTCCCTTTCAAAGCCCGAGGCGGGAGCTGTGGAGCATGAGCAGAGCCTCTGGGCCTTTATACGTGTCTGATTGAGTTATACGTACATTCACCCAGGTGTTCTTAGCCGCGTCATCTGTGTGTGTTAGTGCAACTTTGAGATTACAGTCAGACTTATTTTGAAAGTTTAGTTTTAGTCAGACTAACAAAGTATCATGTAAATATACTGAGTGTGTATTTAGTAGTTACATCGAGGTGTCTGATGGTGGCGCTAGATTTAACACTGCCCCTCACTCGAGATGATATCACACAAGAAACATGCTACACGCTTAGATGTAACTGAGACACACCCCTGCGTTAGATAAACTCCGCCCCCAGGTGTGTAACTCTCACGTCAAGAGCACTGAGATGAGGAGTGACGTCTCAACTCTGAGGTGTTGAAGTTCAGCATTTAATCCTCCCTGAAGCCTGAGCTGGATCTCTCAGAGTGTGTGTCTGTGTGTCGTACACACACTGAAGCTGAAGCCAATCACAGAACAGCAGCGCATCCTTGTGACTTTATAAAGTCATGTTATTAATCTGTATGTATTATTAAAAACCTGAAGCGCTCCATATAAAGCCTCATGTAAACCTGGTCAGAGTCATTAGTTCTGCACCGTTCACTCTCCTAACCACCGGCCCTCACATCCTCACTCAGCAGCTTTAGTCCCGACCCCAGGTCACATCTGAATCCAGACCGAGGAGCTAATTAGCCTCCTAAAGAGTGTGTGCTGCTGGTGACCACGGCTGAGCGTCGGGAGTGCTGCTATTGCAGTGTTTGCTCACGAACACACACACACAGGCATTAAACACCTCTCTAACTGCTGCAGGTGTTTGAATATCAGCTTCCTGTTTTGCGTTCAGTCACATGACTGTCGAGTTGAAACACCTGCGTCTCTCTAACAGGTGTTGAGTGCAGTAGTCCGTCTCCTGTAGGCGTGTCCTGTCCAGTGAACTGAAGATCTAAAACATCAGAAAAGCTCAGTTTTGCCACAAGGTTTTTTTTTTAATGTAACTGTGTCTATTCTATCTAAAATATAGTAGAAATAATTCAATGTGTTTATAAATTTGCATAATGTATCATGTCCAAACACCAGTACCCATAATGCACCTTCAGATGTAAAGAGAGCTGGGGAAAAAAAAACAACAACAACCTCCATGTGTGTGTGAGTTCTCACATAAATATTTAAGCTCCTGCTACAGAGAGCCGCAACACAACAAACCTCAAAAAACTGTTTTTATTCAACAAAAAACTGAATTTATTATTATAAAACTTTTATATTAAAAAAACAAGAACAAAAAAAAAAACTCCATGACCTGAAGACTTTGGTGTGTGTGTGTGTGTGTGTGAAGGGCAGAACCCCCTCCTGACTCCATGCGCTCTGATACTGTTCTCATAAATACTCACATGCTTAGAACAAAGACTTCAGAGGTTCCTTTATAGGACTGGATCTATATGGAACCCCCCCCCCCC
Organism: Leiocassis micropogon; assembly: GCA_028565275.1. Lineage (NCBI taxonomy): Eukaryota > Metazoa > Chordata > Actinopteri > Siluriformes > Bagridae > Leiocassis > Leiocassis micropogon. The sequence continues at coordinate 23,255,908 of JAOVVA010000001.1, forward strand.
CTCCCTTCCCCCGCTCTCGCGCTCTCGCTGGATCAGGAAGCGAAGCTTTAGCGTCTACTTCGCAAGCGTGCCCTGGCGCTTCTTGTGAATGTGCAGAAGAGACTTCCTCTCTTGCTTCGGCAGAGATGGACCTCCTCAGCGCGCTCCTCTAGTGATGAGCGAGCATATGAGGAATTACTAGAGAAGTAGTAACGTGGGCAGTCGAATGATTACACCTCGACTGGCCGCAGGAGCAAAAAAAATAAAATAAATCCCCCAAGCGCTCAAAGTTAGACAACAGGTTTCTGTCAGGTGGCCAGGGGAGGGGCCTCAACGATGGTCCCTCCCCTTCTTTGGTGACCTCCATGACGAGTTAACTCATTAGTGGAATAAGCCCTATTCAACCTGTGTTTTTGTGCTATTGACATCGATTTATTCGAATGTCGATGATGCGAAAGCGCTGTTTTATATGATGATCTCTCTCCTGGGAGCTCATCCTCCCTGAAAAAGCCCACACTCCCCACCAAGCCGTGGAGACTAACATCTTTGTTGGTGCAGTTACGTTCAGGCAGCGGGTCAGGCTGGTGCTGCCTTGCACACCATGGCTGTTTTGCAGGCATACTAGGCTGACCTGATCAGAGATCTGGGCACTGCGGGTCTATTGACGAGCTATGCCGAGCCACAGATTTATTTTTCCACCAAGCAGACGGCCCGTGCTATCGGCTGTTCTATGGCTGCCATGGTCACCATGGAGAAAAAGAAGTCCAGAGGCTTACGTGCCCAGGACCATGGGGGTGCCGCCCCCCCTCGGGGAGGGGCGCGTAAAAATTCCAATAAGGAATATAGACTCCTTCCTGGCACCCTCAGGAGGCCGTGGTTCAATCTACGCAACTACTGGTGACTCAACGCAGGGAGAGGCGTTCTCTTTCCTGCTCAGAGGACAACGCATTTGGGTGTCATATGGATTTCGATCACAATGCAGGCACAGCTGTCTCCTGCGCGTGTCGAATCCATTCTCAATACCCTAAAGGAAATCAGGCTAGGCCAAAAAGTGATTGTCCTTTACTTTCAGAGTGTTTTAGGTCTCATGGCAGCTGCATCCACGGTGATATCCTTGGGGCTTCTGCACATGAGATCATTTCAGAGGTGAACCTCTTTGCCTCGCAGGAGAAAGCACAATGTCCCCTTTATTACTCTCCAAGTCCTCCAGCTTTTCTGGGTTTGGACGCGATGGCCTATCCATGGTCCAGACTGCGTCTTTATGCATTTCCTCCGGTGGCTCTGCTCCCGGGAGTTCTGGTGAAGGTCAGTCAACAAGGCTTGCGCCTCGTATTGATAGCGCCCCATTGGCCAACCAGTGTGTGATTCTCGGATCTAATATCTCTCCTCGACGGCTCACGGTGGGTGATTCCAGTAAGGAGGGATCTTCTGTCTCAGGTGCAGGGGACAATATTTCATCCCCGGCCCGAGCTCTGGAACCTTCACGTCTGGCCCCTGACGGGGACCAATTAAGAGATGCTGGTCTTCCAGCCAGTGTAGTTGAAACTACACTAAGTGCTAGGGCTCCCTCCACTAGAAGAACTTATGCCCTCAAATGGAGTGTATTTGAAAGTTGGTGCATGGCAAAACATGTAGACCTAGTCCACTGCCAAATTGTTTCAGTGCTGGAGTTTCTGCAAGAAAAGTTGTCCTCTGGCTTACAGTATGCCCTAGTACTCTCAGAATGTATGTAGCCGCTATTTCGGCTTGTCATGTTCTGACTGATGGGGTTTCTGTGGGAAAGCATCCTTTAGTTGCTCGTTTTATTCGTGGAGCCAAACGGTTGAGGCCGCCCACTAGAGCGACGGTCCCTTCTTGGGACTTAGCGATTGTGCTCAAAGGTTTGGTTGATACCCCTTTCGAACTACTAGAGTCAGCGCCTGTCAGGCTTCTGACCCTTATGATGGTTTTTCTTATGGCCATTACTTCTCTGAAGAGAATTGGGGATTTGCAGGCTTTGTCAGTCTCCCCATCCTGTCTAGACTTTGTCCCTGGGCTAGTCAAAGCTATTCTGCATCCTCACCCAAACTATCTTCCGAAAATTCCATTCTCGACCATGCACCCAGTTGTTCTCTAGGCATTCTGTCCTCCGCCATTTACAGCTCCGGAGCAGGAAAGACTTCACGTGTCCAGTATGTGCTCTTCAGATTTACGTCCACCGCTCTAGCCAGTGACGTAAATCAGAGCAGCTTTTTATATGCTATGGGGCTGCAACCGGGGGGCGGCCGCCATTAGACAAATGCTGTCACATTGGGTGAGAGATGCTATAGCCCTAGCCTACGAGGCGCAGGGTCACACTTCGCCTGTAGGAATTAGGGCCTATTCGACCAGGGGGCTTGTCTCATCAATTGCTCTGGCAAGTGGTGTCCCATTGCAGCAAGTGTGTGATGCGGAAGGTTGGTCCTCTCCGCACACATTTGTCAGATTTTATAGTTTGCATGTCCATGCTACTCCAGGCTCACGGGTCCTCGAATCGGCATCCCAGACTTATGTCTGAGACCTCTTTGGTGATTGTGCACACACTACACAACCCTGTGGGTCCAGACACTTGCAGTGTGGCGGCGTTGGTATTCTCGGTTCCATAGCGTTTTCACGCAGCATCGAATGTAGCTTTTGAAAGGGAACGTCTCGGGTTTCTTTGCTTTAACCTTGTTCCATGAATAAGTGAACAAAAGAACGAGATGCTGCGCTCCAATGCCGCCCTGCGGGTGTGATTGAACGTCCTTTCAGACAAAATTGACCTGAGGATGTTTCCAGTTCAGTCCTATTTATAATGCACCTCATCAGATGATGTCACCTGACCGAGGTTATATATGCCAAAATTTGGCGTGTTTGATACACACATGCTTCACAACCGGCAACACAAAAAGATGTTCCCATAGCGTTTTCACGCAGCATCTCGTTCCCGCTTTTTCAGGAAACAGGGTTACAGCAAAGTAACCCGAGACGATGTGTGTGATGTGTGTGATGTGTGCGTTGTTTGTGATGTGTGTGGTGTGTGTGTGTGGTATGTGTGTGTGGTATGTGTGATGTGTTGTGTGAGTGATGTGTGTTATGTGTGTGTTGTGTGTGTTGTGTGTGATGTGTGTGATGTGTGTTGTGTGTGTGATGTGTCTGGTGTGTGTGTTGTGTGTGATGTGTGTTGTGTGTGTGATGTGTGTGTGATTTGTGTGGTGTGTGTGTCATTTTTTTTTTGTGTGATGTGTGTTGTGTGTGTGATGTGTGTGATTTGTGTTGTGTGTGTGATGTGTGTGATATGTCTGGTGAGTCTGGTGTGTGTGTTGTGTGTGATGTGTGTGTGATGTGTGTTGTGTGTGTGATGTGTGTTGTGTGTGTGGTGTGTGTATGATGTGTGTTGTGTGTGTGATGTGTGTTATGTGTGTGTGATTTGTGTGTTGTGTGTGTGATGTGTGTTATGTGTGTGTGATTTGTGTGGTGTGTGTGTTGTGTGTGTGATATGTGTTATGTGTGTGTGATGTGTCTGGTGTGTGTGTTGTGTGTGATGTGTGTTGTGTGTGTGGTGTGTGTGATGTGTGTGTGATTTGTGTGGTGTGTGTGTGATTTGTGTTATGTGTGTGATGTGTGTGATGTGTGTGTTGTGTGTGCGATGTGTGTTATGTGTGTGTGATGTGTGTGATGTGTCTGGTGTGTGTGTTGTGTGTGATGTGTGTTGTGTGTGTGGTGTGTCTGATGTGTGTGTTCTAAGACAGTTCTTCTGCTCTCTGCAGGTGTAAAGAGTGACTCTTCGGGTCAGGGTTAGGGTTAGGGTTAACCCTAACCCGGCTGCTCCCTGAGATCAGACTTTTCCTCCTTCATTCTTTGATGATTTGATGTAAACATCACCTGAAGCTCTTCATCTGGTCTGCATGATTTTATTGGTTGTTGCTGCTATGTGATTGTCTGATTAGATCATGAGAAGGTCTACAGGAGTTCATAATAAAGTGGACAAAAGTTAAAAAATAGTAATAAAAAGCATGTAAAGACCTTCGTGTGCGTGTCTAAAGTTCTGCATGTGTGTTCAGTGCAGTAATTTTTAAGAGAGCGTTTGTTCGGTGGAGACCCTGCGTACACTTCATTCATAGCTAAACTATCACTTTAAATAATGGCGCCCTGAATAATGACCAGTTTGGTTTTCTGGTGAAGTGGAACCTCGCCGCGCTCCGCGCTCTTCTTCTCTAATATAATTTAATCTGTTCCAGTCGGGAGATGATACAGCTTTGTCTCGATGATATCCACACTGAGTTAATAACAATCATACACTTCACTCACAGCTAGAACCGGCAGCCTGATAAGCAGCCAAATCTCCGAGTGGGAGAACGAGGAGGAGAACGAGGAGGATGGAGGGGAACGAGGAAGAGAGAAGAAGAGGATTTTATTGCTTGTGCCAGCAGGTTGAATAATGATTATCAGCCGTGTGTATCTCTGTGTCTCATATGTGAGTCCAAGTAAAGAGAGAAACTCCTCAAAGGCTCAGTGTGTGTGTGTGTGTGTGTGGGAGGAAGAGGAGGATCGAATACGATCTCATTAATAAGTGAAAGAAGCTCCGAGAGCGAAAAATACGCTGTGCTCAGAAAAAAAGCTGCAGCAATATCGCACTGATAAATGACCAGGAGGGGTTCATGGTGTGTGTGTGTGTGTGTGTGTGTGTGTGTGTGTGTGTGTGATGTTCCTCTTTTCCCAAACACAAGATAAGGAAGAAAATCTTTTTGTGAAATCATAGTGAATGTTAAAGAATGTGAAATTATGCATGATGAGCTCGAGTTTTAATTTTAAATCCGCTCTTTTGTTTAGAGAAAGAGAGAGAGAGTTTGTGTGTGTGTGTGTGTGTGTTCGGAAAGCCCTTCTGTATGCTCTCTGACAGCAGGAAGAAGAATGTGGCCAATCTTATGCAGTTAATTGCATTATGATGGCTGAGTTTCCTGCTCTGCTCCTTTTCCATCAGGCACATTACGCGAGCGCCTGCTGGGTCCTAAGCCTCCTGCACACCATCACCTCCTCTCTCTGACTGATACGCTTCTGCCTCCGACATGACTTCCTGTGTCTCCCACACATCTATACGGATATTTATAAAATGTATTAACATCTTATAAATCTCTGTATCTGCACATGAACGCTGTTCTGCATCATTTATTTCTCTCAAGTAGAAAAATTGTGCAAACATGAAAGTGTGTATAAGAACATGACCTGGTCATAAGTGTTGCAGTCGTGCGTGTGTGACTCTTTGGTGTCTTTGGTGTTGAGTTGACAACTCAGAGATCAGAAAGTTTTACTTATTCATTAGAAGATCTCACTGTACAATCTGACATGGAGATCACGAGAACCTCTGCGAGACAAGTTTACTGAGATCCTTAAATAATATTAAAACACTCCACTGAAATCACACACCTACACCAGTTGAAGCTCCACTCACTTTTACATTGAGCAGCTCCTCTTCACACACTTTACGGTTAGTGATTTACACACACACACACAAACACACACACACACACATACACACATGCACACACACACACACACACACACATAGGAGGCACAGAGACTGTAGGTGAAGTTGGGGAGCTGATTTTTATTTTATTTTAAATTAAATAATTGTAAGTACACGTCATTGATGGTTAGAGTTTGTAGACAAGTGTACCGCCCCATTCCACTTCAGATGCCTCCCGCTTTAAAATAGTCTCTGAAGACCTTGTGGTCTCTACCAGTGCGGTTAATCTTTCAAATGTAGCGACCCCACATCAAGCCGTTAATGATATAAACAAATTCATAAGGGCATGAAAATGACTCTACAGCGCATTTTGGCACAAGCAACAATGACATAATAACACAATGTTATGGACATAATAACGTTTCAATAGCAAGTTGTTATGGAAATTTAACGATGTTGTACTGAGCCCTAAATAACCGATAATGAAACTGTACCATCGCTATCAACATAAAGCTAAATTAAAACGCTGCTACTGACGTGTGTTGTGAAGACACAGCAGAGGGCTCAGCAGAGATCATAAGCATTTAAAGGAGCATGTACTGAAACAGGTTGCTGAGAACAGACCTAGTTTTTTCCAGTTAAAAGTAGTGTTTTTTTTACACAACCATTGAAAATTTTCATTAGGACCCTAAAGATCATATTAACATTTAATGAAACATGTGTCTGGATGACCCCTTTAAATATCTACAACTATCAGCGAATAAAGACAAAAATAAAAGGATGTGTATAATCTGTCATCTATTCATCATTATTAAGAGAAAGTGTGTGTGTGACAAACTATTAATTACGTCCCACTCTTATTTAATCATTACCTTCGCGTCGCCTTGATGATGAAGTTAAAAGTTTAAATGTTGTAATTAACTGTGTGCTGTTGAAACGCCACTGCTGAGGTTCCTCTGAGAACCAATTAGCATTAATCATAGCTTTGGATCTGGAGCTGAAGCACTTCCTGACATTGTGGAGTTACTTTTAAAACTATGTGATGAGTTTAGTAACACTTAAGGCAGGGGGTGTGGCCAAACATCTGAAAGTGTAGCATCACTAGTGCTCGGTTCTTCATCAGTTTTACTTCCTGTTTATGTCTCCTGCAGGTTTCTGATTTTCTCTAACAGATCCTCTTGCAGGAGCTCAAGTTCATGCACTCACTCTGATGCGTTATGGTTTCCATGGAAACGGGTCATTCAGAGGGAACCCTGCAGAGTGTGTAATGTGTATAAAGTGTATAATGTGTTTAGAGTGTATAGAGCGTATAGAATGTATAATGTCTTTAGAGTGTATAGAGTGTACAATGTGTATAGAGAGTATGGAGTGTATAATGTGTACAGGGGGTATAGAGTGTATAATGTGTATAGAGTGTATAGACTGTATAATGTGTACAGAGGGTATAGAGTCTATAGAGTGTATAATGTGTTTAGAGTGTATAGATTGTATAATGTGTTTAGAGTGTATAATGTGTATAGAGTGTATAATGTGTATAGAGTGTATAGAGTGTATAATGTGTTTAGAGTGTATAATGTGTATAATGTGTTTAGAGTGTATAGAGTGTATAATGTGTTTAGTGTATAGAGTGTATATTGTGTATAGAGTGTATAGAGTGTATAATGTGTTAAGAGTGTATAGAGTGTATAATGTGTTTAGAGTGTATAGAGTGTATAATGTGTATAGAGTGTATAATGTGTTCAGAGTGTATAGACTGTATAATGTGTTTAGAGTGTATAGAGTGTATAATGTGTTTAGAGTGTATAATGTGTTTAGAGTGTATAGAGTGTATAATGTGTTTAGAGTGTATAATGTGT
>JAOVVA010000001.1:23275889-23293389 GCA_028565275.1 Leiocassis micropogon
ACGCCCATCTGTCTGACTCAGACACGCCCATCTGTCTGACTCAGACACGCCCATCTGTCTGACTCAGACACGCCCATCTGTCTGACTCAGACACGCCCATTTGTTTCGATCAGACACTCCCATCTCTCACTGAGACACACCCATCTCTCATTCAAACACTTCCATTACTCTCACTCGGACACGCCTATCTGTCTCAGTGAGACAACCATCTCTCACTCAGACACGCCCATCTCTCACTTAGACACTCCAATCTCTCTCAATTAGACACGCCCATCTCTCACTCAGACACTCTTATTTCAATAGCTCTTCCCACTGTTATTTAAACAGCTCGTAGATCGTTCTAATTAAAACAGAAACTGGAGTCTTTCTCTCTCTCTCTCTCTCTCTCTGTCTCTCTCTTTGTCTTGCTCTCGGTTCCGCGCTCCGTCTCAGGGGTCACATCGCCCCTCTTTTCCCTCGAAACGCAAACAAGCCAAAAGATTTATGGCGGAACTTAATTGGGCCTCTTTTGTTTAGACGTTGCGTAATTGACACCGCTGGGATCTGAGCGATCATAAATACTCTCATTACTGTCACTTTGGCCAGGATTTATTAGAGCAAATACGCTGGAGTGGAAGATGAAAAGAAAAATGTGTGTGTGCGCGTGAGTGTATTTATGTCTGTGTGCGTGTGTCATGCATGTCTTATGTGTGTGACGTGATGTGACTGCATAGATTGGAAAAGTCATTCTTTAAGACTCAGCAGTAAAACTTTCTTTAATTCTTTCTTTTCATTTCTCACAGGTCAGTGCCTACTTTTTAATGACATCACCATGACATCATCACTAGACACGAATCCTTAGCAATCCTGGTTATTTTTGTTCTTTAAGCGCAGTTCCTGGGTGTAATCGTTCCTCCTGAAGAAGGGATGAGTTAGGAGCTCCTCGGCTCTGTAGGATCAGAGAAAATTCTGTGTTAAAGGTTTCGAGTTCTTGCCTTGTTAATTAGTTCTTAGAAGAACATCAAAATGATTGATCGTTTTGGTTTCAGTCGTGTTCACACTTGTGCTCCAGCGACGCTCTGGTTCTTTCCCAGCGATGCACTATTTATATTCATGCGCACCATCACAAACCACATGTTTCTTTTTTAAATCTCAAGGACCCTAGAACGAATTCTATCAAACCCCAGCATTTGCACTGCAGCCCACAGCCTTATTTCTTCTCTATTTTGCAGTTACAGCCTCGGTGGATCGATGCGAGCGTCTCTGTGCGCTCTGTAATTCAGCCTGCTCCAAATTCGAGTGCTGATTTTCATCCCGTTTGCATCCCAACTTGGATTAAGGACAAAAAAAAAAACAGCTAAGCTGATGTGAAACACAGCTGAATCAAGGTTATTCAAGTCTTTATTATTTTTCCCTCCCCTCCTTACTTGAGTCTTCTGTCAAAATGTGTTTGGTTGACCCTCTGTATCGCCGGTGGATTGTTGAATAATTCATTCCATCTGTGTTATTTGTGCATTTGCTTATTTATGAAGGGAGTGTATGGAGTGCTGCTTGATGGCTCTGAGGCACAGCGGGCGAATGAAGACATGCTGAACTCAGGGAGAGAGAGAGAGAGAGAGAGAGAGAAGGAGGGAGGGAGTAATAATGTAATAAAATTGGGGTTTCTACAAGTTGTTATTCAGCTACGAGTCCTACACACGGGTCATGTCTGATTTGTACTACACCCACCTGATTAGATCCTACAGAAAGCTCACTGGACGTCAAAATGACATTTTCATTCGATACAGCGCTGAAAATCTGAAAATTACACCTAGAGACACGGAGCTGTGATTTCAGCGCCATCTCTAATCACAGCCGAGGTTTGAGGTGAGATCTTCTCGCTCCCTGTGAATCGGCTCTGATGCTGAAGAGAAACAACAAAAACCCAAACAGTCGGCTTGAACGATTCCTCCGGCCCGTTTCGTCCCGGACTCCTCACACTGCCTCCTTCAGTGGCTACAGGATACACACCCAGAGGTGACGTGAGAGACGTTAATGTGAGCATACGGTCAGACGTTTGCATCTCTGTAAAGATTATATGAGGAGCGGTGAGATGTAAAGTGCGGCTGATGATTTATCCCATTTGATGCCTTAAACCTTGGGTGATTCAGCAACTGGGTTTGTGTTGAATTTTCTCTCCATCCTAAAAAAGAATAAAATAAAAAACAGTCGGTGTTTGTAGGGAGGGTTGCCAGGTGTGTAAGATTTCTGTATAATTTGGGCTTTTTTGGAATCTTGTAGTTATATTTTATTGATGACAGAAATATGAGAGAAGTGTAAGACCTTAGTAAAAAAGAAGTTTTTAAAGTGTTTCTGTGACTTTCAAGCACAAAATATGTTTTATGATTTTTTTGATGATGTAATTTTGTTTAAAAAATGATTTTACTAACACGAAGAGGAATGTGATAGACCTTAGCGACTCTCATTGTACTTTCTGCAGAAGACCTTCTCTAATTTTAGATTCAATATCACATACTACTACTACTATTTATTATTATTATTATTATTATTATTATTATTATTATCAGTAATAGTAGAAGTCATTAATAGAACATTTTATTTACTTACACAAACATCTTACACAGAACATTCCAGATGTAGCACTGATTCTGGGCTTGTTGTGGGTGGGGCCTGATTATGTCGATTAACCCAAACGTGTGCAAAGGTTTTACTGAGGCAGGCTGCAAAGTGCCTACCTATACAATTTAATTTTATTGAGTTGTTTATGCAGCGACCTCATTTCCCCTCTCGTCTGTTCCAACCCCTCAGCATTCAGCATCAGCAGTTACTAATCACCACCTGATCATCTGTCATCATCTGCACCTGTTTCTCATTGAGTCAGGACTTAAGTTTTTATGTTTTAAAGATTCATAGGTCACTGTGTGGATTAACAAATAAAAACATTTCCCTAAATGCTCAGGTACGGGGACTGGAGTGAAAATAAAGAGAGACAGAAAAGTCCTTCAGGAAGCTTGGAGAACCATATCTCAAGACTACACTAAAAATAAAAGACATTCTAGCTGTTTGGAAGCAAAATATGAAGAATTGAAGGGGGTCAAGACTTTTGCACAGCATTGTAGGTCACTCTTACACGAGCAAGTTTATAAATTGTTCAGCATTATTTGAATCCCTTCCCTGTGCTCGTGACGAGCCCTCGGCACCAGCTCACATCAGCACTTTTTGGATGCATGACATCCCAGTACAGGAACATCAGCAAACCCAGAGCTGTTCTTGCGTAAGAACGTTTTTGAGTTGTGCAGGTCAAACTGAGGTGTGTTCTTTACTCTGCTCTTAGTCTAAGCTCTTGCTCCCAAAAAAACCAGCGAACTACAGAGCTCTAGTCCTGCTACAGTTTTCTCTATACAGCGAACTAATAACAATAACAGCTCCTTCCCAGGAAGCACAAAAGTAGAAACAGGAAGTAATGTTACGAGCTGTACCCATCACGGTACTCAGCATGTGGCGCAGGGTGAGGACCGCTTCATCACGCGATGTGGCCTGCATTTTAGGAGCGGTGCGGATCAGATTTCGGGACTGCCCTCAGACTTAAAAACAGCTTCCACACTTTAGCATTCGTACTGAGAACCCCTCTGTCAGAATCCCCATGTGGAGCTGCTGTATCAGTAAGTTAAAAGATGATGGTAACGTGCGTCCCTGTTCCTCTCCGTTCCCATCAGGAGCATTAGAGGTCCTTCAGGTCTCTGGTGTTTTACTCCGATCAGCACTGAGATAAAGAGAGAAACACGGATTACAGCTGCACTGCTATAAAAACTACAGACACAGCCCGGGGCATCGGGGCACAATGCTGCTGAGTAGGAAACACTACAGTGAGGTTAAGCTCCTTTCCTAAACACACTACAGGCGAATTCCGTCTGCACTAAATCTCATTACACTGACAACAAGGAGCGAGCGAAAAGACCAGCTCGGGTTTCCTGCTGGAAAAATAAGACCAGCTTTCAGTGGGATTTGGGTTTGAGAGATTATAGTACAGTCAGTTAGCCTCAGGGTGCATGTGCGTGTGCGTGTGTGTGTGTGTGTGTGTGTGTGTGTGTGTCTCACCCTCACTTTGACTTTCATGGTGCTTCAGGTTTCTGTAAACATGGTGGAGTTTGTGTGTCTCTTTCTGTTTAACACATACTGTATCTGTATCCAAAAATGGCCGCTGGCATGGTGTGTGTGTGTGTGTGTGTGTGTGTGTGTGTGTATTGGGTAAATTTAAGGTAAAGGTATGTGTAATAAAGCTAAATAGTGATAGACAGTGGATGATGAAATAATAAAAAGACAGTGTGACAAGGACAGAATGATGGAGAGAACAATAGAGACAAGGGGATAAAGAGAGACACCCTGATTGATGGGAAGAGAAATAGAGTGATAGAGCAAAGGGATAATAGAAGGAGGAAGATAAATAGACATAGGGAGAGTGATAGAGACAAAAGGATGAAATAATAGAGTGACAGGATATGTGGATCTGTACTGGTTGAGAGAGTGATGAATGGATAGAGTGATAAAGGGAGGTGTGGCAAACCTATAGTGTGTAAAACACCATGAACACCATGAACACCTCAAACACCATCAACACTAACTTCTCCAGCACCATCAACACCATGAACACCTAAAACATCTCAAACACCATCAGTACTAACATCACCAAAACCATCAACACTCACACAAGCAGTTGTTGTTGTGTTGAGACACTGATGTGGTTGTATAGTTGTAGTGTTGAGACACTGATGTGGTTGTATGGTTGTAGTGTTGAGACACTGACAGAGTGTGAAAGTGAAGAAGGCTCCTTCACTCAGACTCGTTAACTTTAATTTTCTGAGGAGAGAGCAGTGTCCAGGTCAGCAGCGTGGAATGAGATAACCAACGGCCAGCAGTACGAGTGTCCTGTCCTCGCTTGGACATTACTGCAGCATGTCCCGAGTGAAAGGGACAGAACAGCCCTGGATAGGAACCCTGCTGAGGGGTGAGATATTCATTTATTCATCTGGTATCAAGCAGCAGCCCAAGCTTATGAGTGAAAGAGAAACAGACAGACAGACAGACAGACAGAGGGTAAATATAGAGCAGGTCCAAACTGTCTGTCACTGTGTGTGTGTGTGTTAGCATGCTAGCTGTGGGCCACAATGTCCGGCTGGAGCCTCATTATCTGAAGAACATGGAACTTCCAGCACTCGCTTCACTGCAGCCCGAGCATGTGTGTGTTTCACTGTGATTTATATTATATTATATTATATTATATTATATTATATTATATTATATTATATTATATTATATTATATTATATTATATTATTGCCACATTATGCGATGACAACACAGTGAGATTTTGGATTTTGCATACATTTTTGAGGTTATTTGACCAGAAAATAACCTCAAAAATGGAAAAAAGAAATCTTTTTATTTTATTTTTTTTATTTATTAAAAAAAGTATATATACTGTTAAATTTTTACACAATTTACACATTGTGTGTGTAACAATTTAACAAACATTGTGTAAAATGGCACAGAAAATATGATGTTAAAAAGAAAAGCGCATCAAAATAAATAAAAAAATAAATGATAAGAGGCAAACATGTAAACTTTAATATTTCAGGTAGATTAATCTAGAGGAAAAGTCCTGGAATAGAGAAGAAAAATGTAATGCTATTATTAATATTAATATTATTAAAGATCCTGGAGGCGAGTGCAGTATTATAATTCCTCACATTTCTCTTTTTCTTTTTTTTCTTCATATTTTTTTCATGACTTTCTTTTCACGGCCAAATGAACAGCCAGTGTCCGGCCTGCAAGTGGGAAACATCCACGTCCCTCTGACTCGCACCTTCCACCTGAAATTCTCCGATATGTTTTCAACACACACACACACACACACATACACACACACACACACACACACACGCAATAATACACACACACACAATAATACTAATAATAGTGTGTTCTGTGTCTTTTTGTCAGTATTTCGGCTTTGTATTTGGTGCTGAATTTCACTATAAACATTAGATTATAGTTTCAGATTAAAGTGTGAATGTTGGAGAATTTCCTGCAGCAGTCTCAGTGCATCACAGCTCTTACTCTCTGTAAAATGTTCATGTGTATAAATGTTTTAACAGCACTCACACTGGTTTAAATGTTTCGTTTTTTCCTAGTTCAGGGTTTTAAATGTCATTTTATGTTGCAGATTGTCTGGGCAGGAGCTCTGTGTTTTACAGGCTTTAATAGAAACTGGATTGTGTGTGACGCAGCCAAATTGTAGAACGGAACATAGAAGGGGTGTGATTATGAGTGTGATTGTGCTTATGATTATAATAAAATAATGCTTGTGTGCTGCAGCAAGCCAGATACTCCATCATTATTTTAGTCACAGCACAAAACCGTCAAAACAAGTAAAATCTACTGTAGTGCAAAATGCAGACTGGAACACACACATAAACAAATACATAAATACAGTAGGACATTACAAACGTGCACGACTAAAACGAAAGCAGTGAAATGATACTGAATACACATCTCATGTTCAAAAGTGAAAATAAATTATTGTTTGATGAAATTCATATGCTGAGTTATAATAATAATAATAATAATAATAATAATAATAATAATAATAATAATACATACTATATAATACATTATATAGTACATACTATATAAACACTATATAATACCTGCTATATGATACACAATTTATAATACATGCTACAGTATATAATACATGATATATGATAAACACTACAGTATATGATACACACTATATAATAAGCACTATGTAATAAACACTATATAATACACACTATATAATATACACTATATAATACATGCTCTATGGTACACATTATGATACATTATATAATACATGTTGAATGATACATATTTATAATACAAGCTATATGACACTTTATAATACACACTTTATAATACACACTATATTACAGTATGTAATACATTATATTACAATATAAATTGTAATATAATGTATTACATACTATATTATAACATAAAATATATACATTATATAATACATGTATATAATATATAATACACACACTATATTAGACTGTATCTTAGACAATTCTAAATCCAGCTACTAATCTGATCAGTTATCTCACTGAACTTTAGACACACTCCACATATAAACAACAACAAATATGAACTTGAGTAAAAAGGACAATTACTGTAATTAATATTAAACCCAAATAATAACTAGAAATTAATAGCAATAAATGGATCTAAATAGATATTGTTTTTGAATAAATAACAAAAACAAACGCATAGGAGTATTCATAGAATAAAGAGAAATTCAGATAAATACAACACATTACTGAAGGGTTATAACAGTCATAAACCAGAATTAAGTTTTATAAAGCGTAAAGAACAGTTTTAAACTGTAAATATATAATAATTAGAATTAAATGAAGAGGAAGTTGAAATATGAGGAATGTGATATTTTTTGTGCTTGTGTTGAAAGAACAGTAATAAAGTAAATCTATAATTTCTTTTTTTCGAACAATGAAATAATCAGTGATGTCATTAACAGTCCAGCAGGAATCATCTCATCATCTCGTCATTCTAACATCAGCTGACATTAAAACCACAGCGAGTTCAACTGGATAAATGGTAACGCGTGTCAGAAAGCCGCCCCTGAATATGCCAGGTGAGAGGACGCGTAGCGCGGTGTTACCTGCAGTGGAGACACACAGAGCTATGGGCCAGCGCGGCTAACCAAAACTTAGCGCTAACAGCCACAGGGTTAGCCCTGTAACGTTGCACTGTAGTGTTTATTTTATCTTTAACCAAGGTGTCTAAAGACATGGGATGACCTGGTATTTAAACTCATCACCTTCTGAAACACAACCTCCCGAGTTCTAAACAGAGCTAAACTGTAGCGCTTTAGTGGGAAGCTTCATCACAAATCATTCATCTCAGACAAGACCCGGATTTAAAGCTCACGCTAATTCATCTGAATGAAACACTTTAGAGATACAAAACCCGACATTACTCGACATTTCCATTTCCTTTCATTAAAGCTCTCTCCTCCAGCGCACTCTTTTACAGTGAAGAAGAAAAACTCCGATTTCATAAGATCTTATTCCTCAGTGAATATGCAGCAAGAACATGTAAAATAATAAAACACAGTGAGATTCAAGCTCCTGCTTTATGTGTCTTTTATTCAGTAAAAAAAAAAAAAAAAAACGTGCAGCCTTGTTATTTTTCGGGAAGCGTTCTTTCAGAGGAGTTTTTATTTGGAAGTGTTTTCTTTCATACACAAAGCGCGGCGTCACCTCATGGGGTAAATGTTTGTGCTGGTATCAGGGAGCAGAATCGGCCATGGCGATGACTGATAGCGCAAACGTCAGCCGCGTGAAAGAAGCTTTTCAGCAGACGTTTTGTATGCGCCTGAAAGCAGCGCCGTGTTTCACTGTGTGTTTTTCGAAATGGCAGCTACTGAATGAAAGATTAAATAGAAGGTCTGAAGGAAATGATTTATCTCTATTGACACGTCTAAAAAACAGGGTGAGCACACAGCGCTGTGGGGTTTTACTCAGTTTAGCTCCATTTCTTTTCTGTTTAACACACGACGTCTCGGCTAAATACACTCACTGATCATTTCAGGAAGAATAAGCATAGCTTCTTATTCAGAGCTCTTGCTGAGTTGTAAATTGTTTACAAAATTTAAATTCAATGATTATCAGCTTCCTAGATTTGCACTGAGCGACGCCCACAAAATTCCATAAAAGGTAAATTCACAGAAAGCTGGGAACTTTAAATGAATGAAATTAAAAAACAGAAGTTCCCCTCAGAGCACTCCTCGCCTGTCCTCACTCCTGTATGAGCACTCCTAATTCTCAAAATGAAAGATATTTGACTCCATGCCACTAATAATAATAATAATAATAATAATAATAATAATAATAATGAAGCACTAATTTCTCCTGTGTTTATGGTTTATGGCCGGGACCCCGTCCTCTGCCCTCTGTTTATACACCGCCATTTCTTTTATCCAAATTAAATAATCAGTTTTATTTCACTTAGTGTGTGTGTGTGTGTTTCCCTTTTTTATGATGTATATTCCTTAATTAAGGCCACTGAAATTAAGTTACTGTTTTTTTTTTTTACAGGATTTTAATGATGTATCACATGTCTTTTGTAAATGTTTAATGGGCGATTTATTAATAGATTAGTTTTTTTTTTTACAGCTGATAAACGAGACCTAATCAGCATCACCGTCTCTGAGTGTGTGAAGTGTTCAGATTCAACCCCTTGTTATATTCCTTTATTAAGGCTTTCAGTCATTACGCTAACACGCTTAGCATGAAGTGCATTTAATAAGTTCAAACACACTAAAGAATGACTTGACGGGGCACCATCTGTACCCGGGGCTTTTTATATTTCACTTAATTTATTTATTTTGGAAGGACTTGGCAACCTTCAGCACTTTCATCCACCAGTTGGAGAAGAATCAAAGAGTCTGGAGGCTGACAGAAGCCATAGCTCGGTGTTGGAATGAGGAGCGGAATGAAAAGAATCGCACACATACACCGAGGCAGATGAAGTTCCTCGGGGCTTTAACGGGCAGCACAGTCAGAGAGAGCGAGCTCGCCCAGGGATTCCTGCCTCCGAGGCACAACCGTGACCTTTTACCCCATCGTTCCCTGATCAATACAGGCCTTTCAGCCCTCAGCATGCAGGCTGTACTTCCTGTTCCACCACATTGGGGTAACAAGGGAGAGAGCCGGAGAGAAGTGCCCCAGGCCATGCATCTGGTCTTAGGGAGGCTGAACAGATCCTCCACTGAATCAAAAGCCACATTGAAATGCTGGAGAATGAGTTTATAATGACCGACAATGATGATGATATTACACCAGGAAGCACCCTTCATAATGATGATGATGATGATGATACAGAAAAGCGATAAAAAGTCCACTACGGAGAACTTTTTATTTCATCATTTATCAAAAAAAGTGCAAAAATGTGAATCTTTCCCAAGCAGCGACTCCATCATTCTTCTGTAATGGCGGAAAAAAAGATTACAAAAGAGACTTAGAGAGCGTGAGCGCGTGCGCAAGAGAGAGAGAGAGAGAGAGAGAGAGAATAGTAGAGTGAAACTTTCTAAAAAAAAAAAAAAGATGTTTTGAATCCTGAGTGTCTGAGGTGTGTAGGTTGCAGGTGTGAAGTCACATCACAGTCCCGGTTTTAAAGCAATTAAAGACTTACAATAAAGCTGTTGTTTTGTCCATGAAATTCATTAATGTTTGTTTGTCATGTTGCCTAGCAACCAAAGCTCAGAGCTGCTCACAGACTTTTATAGTACAGCAGTTTTCCAACCATTGTTGTTGTTCTTTCGGATGTTCCTGTCAAGACGTTGCCACAGCCGCCTGTCTGATCCACACACAGCTCGGCACATGTTTTACACCAGATACCTATCCTAATGTGACCCTCCTGTTCTTTCAGAACAGGCACTAGGACTGTTCTGAAAGAACCTATGCAAGTCCGAAACAGGTTTAGGACTGGCACTAAGACCCCTTTCATACATACAGGAGTCTATGAGAAATCTCAAGAATAAGAATTTTGGTAAGAAACCGGCGTATTCCTGGAGATTTCCTGGAACTTCTGAGAATCTTATGGCTTGCTTCAAACTCCCCAACCTCACATCAGTCCATCCAGTCTCAGCAAAAAGCTACAGGATGACTGAACACATCTATTCTTTCTGTAGATGATACATGAGAAAAAAAATCTAAACATTTATCTTGGAGCACTCTCCTGACACTCCGAGACTCACTCCTGGGTGCTCCTGGTCGCTCTCGCTGTGGTGGTTCTCACCGATCTCGTGGATGCAGGAAAATCTCTGCTGTGTCATTTTAAATCCCTATTGCTGAGCTAGGGTCGTTATCTTCTGCCTCGCGTGCGATGTTCTCGCCAAGCTCTCCTCTCAGAGCACTCCTCGCCTCTCCTCACTCCTGTCTGAGCGCGAGTGTACTGAGTGTACGTGACCTGCAGTGTGCAGATGATTAAATTGTTTAATTTATTAATGTTGATTTATGGTTAGATTGAATTTGGGGGGAGTAAAGAGGAGTTCTCACTGATCTTACAGATTCATATTTATTTTATTGAACAAACAAAGCCCGAGCACTGGATCAGGTGCTATTCTCTGTGCTGCTGAATAATGCGTCTGAGAGCCGCTGCGTTTAATTAACCCGTGATTAACGAGTGATTGTTACACCAGCGCTGATCCTGTAGTGACGGCACTTCTGTTCGAGTTATTACACAGAATCCTCTCACTCAGATATCACTGGCTTTTATTTTGGATTTTTATTATTTTTTTCTTTAATGTTGTTACATGAACAGTAACTATTGGTTAGTCTGAGGCTGAGTGTTTCCTGCGTGTGAGAATAAGACATGAATATAAATGAAGATTCAGCTTTATTTAATCCTTAGCAGCGCTGTGTGTCCCAGTGCGACACGCCCAATTTATCTTATTTATTTTTAACTTAACATAAAACCTGTTCCGCACCCAACATTACCTGATTTTAATGTTTTCAGAGTTAAACAGAGACAATCAGATCATTTAACAGTGCATCATGGCTGGGAACGACTGGTTTAATCATAATAATGTGTGAATAAACAGCAGACAGCAGGATGATGGCGGTAGGTGACATCCGTCTCCAAATCCCCAAAAGATAAAAGCGAGTTTTTTTAACAGGAGGCGTTTTAAGCGTGAAGCTTCACAATGATCTGTCAGGCGCATCTAACGCTCCGATTTTAAACACTCGCATTAAAAATCCATTTTTTTGATGAAAAAACAAAGCAAAGTGCCACAAATGAATGATTAAGAGAAGAGATTAAATTGGCTTAATTGCGTTCTGGGTTGTTTTAAGTCCGATTTGGCGTAAAATTATCTGTTTATGTGGGAATTGTTGACATTAGGCATCAAGTCATCGCTAAACACCTGATGTTCAGCTGCAAATGAGGAAAGTTCAGTGTGGAGCAGAGCCTGAGGAATAAACACCGCAGAAATACCAGAGAATTAAACTGCCTGAGGCGAGAGACTGCGAGAATTTTGAAAGAATAGAACCTTTAAAGCAAACATTTTATTATTATTATTATTATTATTATTACTATTATTATTATATTGTTATTATTATTATTATTATTAATATTAATTAATTAATTAATTAATTAATTAATTAATTAATTAATTAAACTCTCTCTCTCTTGCTCTCTATTTGTGTTATTGTGATGCCATTATGCTGTAGTTGATTAGTTTTCTCTAACAGCATATATACCCCCCCGCATCCCCCCCCCCCCTGCCCGCAGCAACTTAGCAACAATTACAATTAATTATTTATTAAAGACCATCACTCCAGGCACTTACGTTATAGCAGCTATAAACACCACATCGTAACCTTTATTCTTTTCAAGTTCAAAGGACAATTAAAATACAGAAGGTTATGTTTAATTGTTTGTTAAAGTCAAACTGCACACTGTCAGAGCTGCTGTTAGACAGAACTCAGGAATTATTTTTTTCAACTGTTAAAAGAAAATCTGATTTAAGCTGTAGATCCAGTTTCAGTTTCATTCTTTTTCAGATTCTCAGTGTGTGAATTATATTTTTAACTGAATCGCTCCATTAAAGCAGAAAGTTAAACACAGAAAAGTGGAAATGTGGCCTTTTTGTTTTTCAGCTCCAAAGATCTGGAACTCATTAAACCTCCTGATTTTTGGCTTCAGTTCTATTTTCTTTACAATTTTAAACAAACAGCTTCACATTCAGCTTTATTCCGCAAATGACTTGTCATATTTATTTATTTATATATTTATTTATTTGTACATGTTCTCTTTAAAGCCAATAAAGTACGGTCCTACATCAATATTTTCTCCTCGGTGCCCTGGCCGGGCCGTGTCAGCACTCTCCATAATTCATAATTGACTATTTTTCTCGTTTGATTATGGCCACATTAGACGGGTCAGACAGGCAGCATTGACCTCACTCGTTGCCCCGGAAACCGGGCAGAAAGCTGGCATCAGGGCTTATTGGACTGTACCAAGCGTAACGAGGTGGGGGTGTGTGTTTGAGTCGAAGCCCAGGGTCAATCAGTCTTACCGTGGCATTTGCAGTATGTCTCTAAATGAAAGCTAATTGGCCGAGCCGAGCTCGCCAGCCTGCTCCATTATGAGGAGAGAGAGAGAGCGACGCTAATGGAACGGACCGCCGCAGCCGCAATAACGCTGATTAGCAATAAAGAAAACGGCGGAGTGTAGCGGCGGAGCAGCAGACGGGGAACAATAAGCAGCAGGAGAACACTGAGGAGGTTCGTGTGTCAGAGACACTTAGCAACTAAACGGCCTTCATTTTGGAGAAGAGCTCCAGTCGCGCACAAACACGCACACACACACACACACATACACGCAAACACACACCACAGATATGTGATGTATAAATTCTAAATAATATATTAATAATAAAATGTAAAAAAAATTATGTATTGAATACAGTGAGACAGACAAACAGATAGACAGAAAGGCAAGCAGACAGGTGGACAGCCAGACAGACAGATTGCTAGAAAGACAGACAGATTGATAAACAGTAAAAGACAAATAGATGGATGGACAGACAGAAAGGCAGACGGATGGATGGACAGACAAGCAGATGGACAGACAGATGGACAGACAGACAGGTAAACATGTTCTGTGGCTGATGATCTCAGTTTAAAGGTCAATCCGATTGATTTTTAATAAATGTTCTCGGTGTAGGTCAACATTTGACCTTTAACCCTGAGTGAACACACACTGCTCACTGAATGATTTATTGTAGCATTAGCCTTTTAGTGCACGCACACACACACACGCACACACACAAACACACACACAAAACTGTTAAAACACTGGATGTCTTTTTCACTTAACATTAGCGTTAGGCAAACAAATGAAATGCATAATGACAGTGTGTGTGTGTGTGTGTGTGTGTGTGTGTAAAAATTAAGTACAGTGTAATCACATTGTGGATTTAATCTGGATATTCTACTTCTGTGGTTGTAATGGTGTTAGCGTTAGCTTTTAGCATGTTTCTGAGAAAATGACTTGAAAGGTATCTAATGCTGTAGAGATGGGACGATGAGAATTCATTCAGGAACGAGATTATTAACGGTCTGTGTGGAGAATAGGTTTGGACACACACACACACACACTGTTTGGAAACGCCAGTTAGCTTAATCTGCATGTCTTTAGACTGTGGGAGGAAACCAGAGTACCCTGAGGAAACCCACCAAGTGTGTGTGTTCGTGTGTGTGCGTGTGTTCGTGTGTGTGTGTGTGTGTGTGTGTGTGTGTGTAAATAACAATGTTGATGCACTGGAGTCACAAAGGTTTAAATCAGGACAATACAGGAGGTGGTGTGTGTTAATCCTACTCAACTGTGACGCGATCATCAGTCAAAGTTCTTTCTGAAGCTGCAGCAGGTCTCTACAGGTCAGTCCTGTTCCGGTTCTGTGTTCTCTCTCACCAGGAGAACAGCGCTAGAGCTCGGCAGATGATTTGGGTCGAGACCACCTCGTTTTGGGAGTCTGGGTGCGGGTGTTTTGCTCCACACCGAGGAAATACGACCGAGAGTTTGATTTAAACACACTGAAGCCTGGAGGTGTAAAAACACCCTGAGTGATCATCTAATTGCATTGACTCCACCCACTAATTTACATATTTAGAAATGGTACAAACGATGTTCATCAAACACTCTCGTCCACAGAGACGGTCAGTAAATTAACCGACACACTTCATTATTTACTAAATTAGCAGGTCATCCAGGTATTCCTCCAAAACTTAAACTCCAGGGATTTGTGTAAAACTAATTAGACTTTTTTTTGATGATGTAAACACCTGGTTTGACCTGACTTGCAACTCTATCGTTCTGCGCTATGGCGGTGGCTCTGTTCTCCATATGCTGAGTTTTAGCTGCTTTTCTCTGTTTAAATACGAGTGTGAGAAGTTGGTCACATGACTGGATTCTGCGCTTTAATGCGCTCTGACCCCTGGGGGCTGTTAATGGAGCCTCAGCTCGTGGTGGGAGATGACAGAGGGCTTTTAGAGATGGGTTGTGAAGTTTAGCGAGCGGGAGCGTAGCTCGGGGCGAGAACATTTCCCACCAGGCTCCTAAAGAGCTCTGTGAAGAGAGAAAGGGATCCAGTGCAAAAAGCAAATTAGCGCCACCTTCATTTTCATGCCGTGTGTCTCTTCGTGTGTGTGTCCCTCGAGCTCCATCAGAAACGAATCCTCACTGAGATTTTCATAAAATCATTAGCAAACCTCAGCTGCAGTGAATTATTAGGATGTCCCCTCAGCTAGCAGCATTTTCACTCAGCGCACAAAAAAAACAAGCTAACTCACAGGTTCACTTCCATTAGCTAGCATCTCATTTACTCATGCTAATGCTAATCTACACTCTGTACACTCTGTGGCTTCACTCCAGTCTGAGACATTTTACACTTAAATTTAACAAAGTAATGTTTACATCATTAGCATTAGCCTGATTAGCATTTAGCAGTCTGGTGTGTTATCGGGAAGTGAGCGTGACGGTGAACCGCAAAACTTTTCGAAGAAAAGACTAAAAAAATAAAGAAAAGACTCTTTTATCTGACCTTTGACCCTTCCTTATTCAAATCCTCTTGTGTGTGTGTGTGTGTGTGTGTGTGTGCTGAGCCGCGATTAATATTTTACAGCTGTAGCAAAATTGCAGAGAGGAGCGAAAAAACGTACTGAAGTAAAACTAGTGTTAAAAAGTAAAAGTAAAAGAGGAGAAAGTCATCGAAAGCAGTGACTGAGGTTAGGAAAGTATGGAGTGAAACAAACAAACAAACAAATAATAAATAACTAGCGACATAGCTTGTTTATCTATTAAACTGTGTGTGATCTCATCTGCAGATAAAGTGCACGAGTAAATGTAATGGAGTCCAAGTGCAAATTTGTGTCATTGTTTTTGCTGATTAAAGCAGGAATGTGTAATGTTTAGCGCCCTCTTAGTGCCTGTGAGGTGAACTACACATGCAGGGAAAAACTTTACAAACTTAATCAACTTTTTACAAGATGGTTATTTCAGAAAAAGAGGATGTAGCTGTTGGTTTGTTTGTTTGTGTTTTGTATGTAATTCTTGTGGGGATTAACAGGCCACCTCAAAGGGAGCTGTTGAAGAGACAGTTCACGAAAGCAGCAACTAAGGTAAGAAACAGTTACACGTCTCCAACTCAGATGGTGCAAATCTGCAAAAAAAACTTACTTGCACAAGAGAGAAGCATTTCACATCTTCACTCAAATGGTGTAGATCAGCACAAATCCCTTAAGTAGGGAAGTTTCACAACCCCCTGGCAGTTGCTGACCCCCCTGAAACGTACTATGTTAATCAGTTAACGTATACCAGAATGTATGTCTTTGTGTTGTGTTCAATATGTTTATCATAAACTTAAGGAGTGTAATCAACCTGTATAACCCTTGCTATAGATAAAGGTATGAATGTGTATGCAAGACATGGAATGTTTGGTATCAAATGAAAGCTCTGTGTATTCAATGAACATTAATGTGCATGAAAGTCATATGAACCAGACTCATGTTAATATACTTTACCTAAATTACTAAAACTCCACTGAGATGGCCTCCTATCTGATAGACCAAACCGCAGGTTAAATGTATGCACGAAAAGGAGGAACCATGTGGGCGTGGCTACGCCCACAACCATCTCTGATTAGGACAAATGGCTGTGGGGCTTCCCTGAAAGACGTCATCTCAACAACCGCGCACCAACCAATCAGCAATGTCGTGATTCCCTTCACTGGAGATGAACCACCGGATGAGCACGAAACGCAAGTAAACAAACAAAGCTTCATACCTTGCTGAAAATTGGTGCACGATTCATAACTAAACAGTAAGATTAAACCCAAGTCTCTGCTCTTGTTACTTTCTCAGGTCTAGTAAACATTACTAGAAGAACTCCATTAACTTTCAATCCCGGAACTGTTTATGTGTGTGTGTGCGTGTGTGTGATTAAGTAGCGTAGTTTCATGTATCGTAAATTAGTCAAATAATTTCTTCGTTTTTTTATAAAGAACTGTTGTCTTGGTCGTGAATTTTAAAGTTTAAACATTTGCCCAGATCTTACGTTACCTTGCTCATAAATTGGTAAATACCTGATTTTGTATTATCATCGTCGGCCACAGGATAAACAGAACGGGTAGGATATATGATGAAGTGTATGAATTTATAACTGTATGAATTTTGTTCAGTTTCATTAATTTGACCCAAATCATTAAAGATTCGATTCACCTCTGCCCCAGAGTTTAAATCCTACATTCTGTTTTGTCTTTCTGCTATTCATTTATAATATCCCATTATTTGTCACATGGATTTACAACACAGTGACGACGTTATTTTTCACATATGCCGGTTAGGAAGCTGGGGTCGGGGCACAGGGTCAGCCAGGAAACAGCGCCGCCTGGAGTAGAG
>JAOVVA010000001.1:23361164-23377059 GCA_028565275.1 Leiocassis micropogon
TCCATGATTTCTAAGTAAGAGAACTTGCAAAATCACAGGGTGATCAAATACTTATTGACCTCACTGTATATATATATTTATACTGTATATATATAAACACATGATTTAAAACAGAAAGTGATTTACTTGTGCCAAAAACATATTTCATCTTTGATTGGTTTGACTCATCAGTACCAGTTTTTTATTTATTTTTTATTTGGTCATCTAATATATAGGTGCATGGTGGTTAGCACTGTCGCCTTGCACCTCCATGGTCTAGGGTTCAATTTCTGCCTCGGGGTCTGTGTGTATGGAGTTTGCATGTTTCCTTCCGTTTCCTCCCATAGTTCAAAGACATGCAGATTAGGCTAATTGGGCTTTCCAAATTGCCTGTATTGTGTGAATGTTGACCGGCGGGCCTACCACTAGTTTCCTAGATGGATGGATGGAAAAAACTGGTAATTTAATACAGTACTGTGCAAAAGTCTTGAGCCACCTCTCATTTTGTTTTCAAAGGCACAAGTTCTTGCATTTTTAAAAAAGTCTTGAGGAAGATGTCCAGGCTTCCTGAAGGAATTTTTTAGCTCTCAGTTTTGGCAAACTTCTAACCCAATGCTAAATTCTAAATCCCTCACAAGCCCCTGATCAAAGACACTACTTTGTGTGTGGAACAAGGCAATCAACACCCTACATAGAACACTAGCTTTATTTGAAGCCTTAAAGTGAAACAATAGATGCAAGTGACTGTATTTATTCCAGTTGGTAAATTGACATTTGAAATGTTCATTCAAACAAAGAAATGAAACAGGGCCTACCTTAACCACCAGTCAAACCGCCTACACGCTCTCCAGCAGCTCCATGTAGGACAGCATGGGTGTAGCACAGAACTCTGAGCCTTACTCAGTACATAAGCAGTCTCATTGGACCCCTTCCTTTCTTGATCCATATCTCTTATATTTCATTCCAGATTTACAAGGGCCCGCTCATCATTGGGGCCCTAGGTACTTAGCTCACTTTTTTTATTAGATTGTTGATCTGTTCAGCGCTATTATCACTGTTCCAATTATTATCCCTTCTTTTGCATGTGATTGATTCCTTCACGCAGCTGCAAATGTGTGAGTTGATTTCAACCGGATTACGCGAATATCATTTCTCTTCACTTACAGAGAAAAAAAAGGGGGCGGAGCCTCATGCTGGTGTGCACCGGCTGCAATACACCTGTATAGCGACGTAGCAATTTAACTTTAAAATAAAAGTTGTTCATAGTTGATTTGTCAGAAAGTGGCTGAAGATTTGTGATTTTGCTTCCATCTTCCACCTACAATCGTTTTGAATGTGAAACCATGAAAAAATGGGTGCGTGGCATGAAAGTATGTGAAGATGAGTTATTGCATGCGTCTCACGCTCAATGTGTGAGAGTGGGCAACTTTGATAATTAGCATAAACCAAGAAGAAACTAATCTGAAACATTACACTAGTTACTGAAATTTGAAGTTGAAAAAATAGGGTTTCTTTGAAATCTAAGCCATTTAAGGAAAAAATGTTTAGCACCAAAAGTTGTCTTATCAACAGAAATAACCACCAACTGAAAGACCATACATGTATGTACCAAAACACTTGCCACCCACTCTGCATTATTATTATTCTCTGCAGATTAAAGAGCTTAATGGAAATTTCAGGCTAAAACTTTACATGTCAGCATGATTTTTTTTTTTTTTTAACAGAAGAGAAACTTGGGTTTATAAAAAGAGGCAGATTAAGATATATTTAGTGATCAGTCATCTTGAATTGTATGAAACCTGTTCATTTATTTACACTCATTCTGTTTTGATTATAAGACTTCTTTAAGGCCTTGTTCAGACTGCAGGCAAATCCATTTTTTTTTCCAGAAATCTCTTTTTTTAGGATAGACTGTCGATACTGTTATTTAAAAATGATCAGATCAGATTTGGCTAAAACATATGTAGCAACTTCAATTTCTTCAAAATTAAAATAATTTATTTCTATTGTAATTTCATCCATTGTCTCCCCACTGATGTTCTGAATGGATTTTTCGTTCAGTATGGTACAGGCTGCAAAGCAGAGGGTAAATCTGGTTTATTTACATACTTAGTTCATGTTCAGGCTGGCTACAGCAATGAGTTCTCTGTATTTACTGTATATATAACAACATTAGAATTCATAAGGCCTCGTCCAAATAGCCATGTAATACATTTAAAAAAATGGATTGAATGCAACAAATAATTTATTTAAACCTTTTATTTAAACCTGGAAATAAGGAAATGAGTCAAAAGTTGAGGGATAGAAAGTGGAACCTTTTTCTGTTACCCAAATAATATATGCAACCTGGTAACACAAAACACTAATACAAGACTTTGCAAAGACACTGACACAAACGAGTATAAATATACCAGTTGCGGTACTCATCCTTCATTCCTTCATTGACTCAATCATTCATTCATTTTTAGTCGATGCAAATTCACCTTGCTTTTAGGAGCACAGCACATTTGAAATGAGAAATTTAACAATTTCTGAAAATTTTTAATATAAATGGCTTTAAACTGTATAAGACTGTCTATATGGGAACTCAACAGACAAACTGAAGACTTCATTTAAATGTTAAAGTTTAATCATTTGATGTTTGATGCTGATAAAATTATACCTATCTACCTACGCCAGCATTTTTCATAGTAACAGTATACAGTATATATTTTCAACTCTACCTGAAAGTTAAAGGTCAGCGTTACCACAATGGTAAACCACAAAAATATTTTAAGCACTATGTAGAGTTTGCACGATTATGAAACTTTTAACATTTCAAGTCAACTTTTGGTTACCAAATAGCAGATGAACTAGGAGCTTACTAAAATTAATACTTTTTTAAAAATTGGCAAATCAAAATATTTGTATAATATTATTATATAACAAATAGAAGATTTCTCATCTTGTTTCTACATGTATTGTGTACTTCACATTTTTACAAATGCCTTAAAAAATAAAAAGAAATTAGACTAATATGTTTAATAATCATCTATTTGCTTTATTATTAAGAAGTAGATACATTACAGTATATGTTTTTTAATCTGTTCTCCCAGATGATCGACATTGTCATTCTTTTGCAGATTCCAATACACCTAAACAATCACTGAGTTTGTCAGGGTTTCATCTAAAGGCAAAATAGTAAGAAACAATTAAAGTACAAAGTAGCATTTACAACAATGAATCAATTATCCAAGCAAGGAAAAAAAAAAAAAAAGTTAAAAACACTTCAAAATAAAAAAAACGTAGCATTTCCATATAAATATCCTAAATAGTCAACATTGTGTACATTGAAAGCATCGAACCTAGAACAATTTATCAAGTTTTTTGTCCATAACAATGTCAAAGTTTTTAATGTCTACTTTAATGTACCAAGGTGATGAGAAGGGGGTCTGCTCCATTCAAAGTGTTTCACTGAGATCCTCATTTTAACCTTAGCTGAACTATAAGCAGAACTCCGTGACTTACAAACAAGTTCCGTTCCGGGAGCACATTCAGACAAGTCAGATTTGTTCATAAGTCTGACAAAGTAAGTCTTATACACCTTGACACAAATATTCAATGTAAATCATAAAAAACAAACACACAGGTTTGGTGTTTTGCTCTTGCATTATACTCTCGTGAGACTGTGCCTTTATTTTAACTGCCAGGGGTTTAATGGTAGCCCGGAAAAACGTCGGGGGGGAGGACAATGCTACATGGTGTTTACTGCAGAGCTGTATTGATCTGTGAACTGTGTCTAAATTAGGATTATTCACCATCGGGACAGCTTTACATGACAGATATTTTCTATCATCGTGCTTCCGGACTGATACCGGTGAGGTTTCGAAAGAACCAGACTCCATCCTTCCTGATGTATTTTTTTTGGCTTGCATTTTTGACTGATTTTTCTCTTTCATTTTCAGTCTAGTTCCTATAACTGAGCTGTTTCAGAAGAATGGTAGTTGTCCTCCTCATGCACTTATTTATACTACTTTTCCTGTTCAGGGAGCCGGGAGGCCTGGAGTCTCATCTCAGTGAACTTAGGACAGGGTACACCTGGAAGGGGTGCCAATACATTGCATGGCACAAGTGCACATGCACACACATTCACATTCACAAACTGAGGGCAATTTGGAAACACCAGTTAGCACCTAATCTGCATCTGGCCTGTGGGTGGATAACGGAGTACCCAGAGGAAACCCACCGAGCACAGAGAGAGCATGCAAACTCCATGCACACAGACCGGCCCAACCTCTTGACCCTGGAGGTGCGAGGCCACAGTGCTAACCACAACACCACCATCCCACCAACCTAAGAGTCATTCAAACATAAAAAACATTTAACTTAAGGCATAAACTAGTGAGAAATATGTTGTATCTTTAGAAACTTTGCAGCCTGTCACGGTAAAACATTTGATCCCATTTCTTTCATTTGATCTACTCAATATGCCACAGATAAGCCAGTTGGGATGGCTTAGGACTTTTGCACAGTACCATATGCCAGGTGTTGTATTAGCTTTGTTAGGACATTAGCAGCAAAAGCTAAGTGTACTTGAATATAGATACATACACTCACCAGAGACATCACCATTCAATCACCATTCATTCAGACACCCCACATCATATTTTTGGTGTGTGGTTGTGTGCACTGCTGAGCCCTTGAGCAAGGGCCTCATTCTAACTGGGATACGTGAAAATAATAATTTCCCATGATATATTGACATGAATCTTATATTATCCTATAATTGTATCTTTACTGCTCCACACCTGTTTTAAATAAAATTAACCAAACCAACTTGCGCATACAGTAATTTGTCATTTTGTTGCTCACTGCTGCTGAGGAAATCACCACACCTTTTTTGCACGTACAGAAAATGACTAATGTAGAAGCTGATAAAGGAGAAAGGATTAAGGTATAGCTGTGGTGTTAGTGAGAAGATCTGTTTGATAAACTGCGTTCTGGTCGAGGATGAGAGTTTGTGTTTAATAACACCTCAAGTCACTCTTTTTAAAGCCACGCCCTTAAACATTTCTTCACTTCTCCACATCAGAGGTTTTCTGTAAGGAGACGTATTTAACAGGTACGGAAGGAGTCTCCAGTTTCAGTGCTTTGTAACAGACAGCTTCCTGAGGTTTTACTCTTTTGTGGTTTAACAGTAACAGGCCGAGCTGTGTGTTGTGGACGTGTTGTCTTTGGAGTGTATTTTAAGGTTGACATTTTGTCTCTGTTCGAGGCGAGGTAAGGGTCTCGGTGCTCTGTTTATTTTAAACATGCGTTCCTGAGATTCTCGAGGCACGAAATTAGATGGAGCGATGCTACAGATTCTCTCTCTCTCTCTCTCTCTCTCTCTCTCTCTCTTTTTTCTTTTATACCTGTATCCCGACTCCAGTGTGAGTGTGAGACATTTGAGCCGAGAGGACGCGCTGAAGCAGAGTAATGAACACACAAACACAGGTTTATTATAAAACTCCTGACTCGGCTTGTTTAATGTTGTGTAACTGCAGATCCACCTGTAATCCTCAGACTTGTGCTGATTTTACCTCCAGTGATTAATCTACTGTCTCTTATTCAGGTCACTGAGAGCCTCTCTCTCTCTCACACACACACACACACACACACACACACACACACACACACACACATCAGCTTCTTTAAATTGTGTGTAAACTTTTTAGAGTCAAAGCCCAGTTTCCAGAAGCACATGAGGGTCAGATAAAATAAAACTCATACTAATACAGGAAATAGAGAAAAGAAAATAAATATAAATGGTCTAATTCTTAAAAAGTCCTGCTGCTTTTGTTTTTAGAGCAAAGGGAAAAGTTGCACTTTAATCAGGAAAATATAATTTCATTTTATATTTTATTTACAATCCTGCAGCATGATGACAAACGTACCGCCGAATCAACATTAAACAAATCTCTATTTTTTCTATGAAATTAATTTATTGTGAAACCAAAAACAATAACACTCATGCTGCTATAAAACACGTTTAATCTTTATTTTATTTTAATGTGATGCAAACTTGTGCACTTTTTGCACTCATCATATGAGGTTATTATTATTCTCATTATTCTTATTAATATTCTTATTATTATCATTTTATAGTTTATATTGTACACAATGTGTTATATAAAATCATGAAGGATTTCATAGAGAATATTTTTGGAGCCTGAGAGCCGTTAGTTATCCAGTGACCCGATAACGAGCGACGCTGTAACTGTGAATCTGTGGAGCAAAAACTCCAGATTAATTTCCTTAATTTTTTTAAAATCCACAGAATGATGGAATCCGGCGATGTTGCGGTGTGAATCAGTGCACTGCGTTTCGCAGCAGTTATTACGGCAGTGATTTGTTTGTGTGTTTTGCAGAACCGACTTTCCTGTTCACTGAGGTCAAGGCTTCATTAACACGGAAGACTGATTTCCTCCGAGCTGATAATCAACGATGCAAAAGTCCTGTAATTGAATTACGAGCTAAAGTTTGCTGTCTGCAGTTGATCAAGCGTTCACGGGCTTCGGCACAGCGATAAAAATAAATTTCATTTGCTGTTTTTATATCATAAGCGTGCACACGTTACACACATAAAGCAGAGCTGTGTTCTCCAAACAGATCTCTAAAATATTTACCGTGCCCTGAGTGTGTGTGTGTGTGTGTGTGTGTGTGTGTGTGTGTATAAACACCTACAATTACGTTTTTAACTCGGCTTACTTCTCTAAGGAACCAAATTATCGTCGTTTATCTGAGTCTCTCGCTTTCTCTTTTTTCTCACTTCCTGACCTCGGGGCAGAACCGAAGGTTCCGATGCTTGTGTGGTGAAGATTCAGGAATTTTAATTTAACAACAAGGAACAAAAGCTGCATCCACATGTACACAGCGGTTCTGTAAGAACACTTCCCTTAAAGGCTCTGTTTTTTAAGAGTGTAGAGGAGATTGTTTCGGACAGCCTCACAACTTTTACATTCCATGAGTTTTACAAAGATTCATAAGACAAGTACGAGTTCTTACATTCCAAACCACAGGTTCCACCTGGAATCGTTTCTGACAGGAAGC
The DNA here is from genome assembly GCA_028565275.1 of Leiocassis micropogon. Lineage (NCBI taxonomy): Eukaryota > Metazoa > Chordata > Actinopteri > Siluriformes > Bagridae > Leiocassis > Leiocassis micropogon. Next base: position 23,368,215 of record JAOVVA010000001.1, read on the forward strand.
ACCTCGGCCTAACCAGAGAAACTTCAGTTCTAAATGTTCTAAAGTTTGTAAGAATCTCCATTTGAATGGAGTTCAAGCTTCCAGCTTCTCCACCTTTGGGGAAAAAAAGTTCTTCAAGGCTTCATTAGAAAGACACTCTTTGCCTCAAAAAAAAAAAGAAAAAATCCTGTACTTGACTTCATTCCAAATGCAAAAACCCTCCATTGTAATAAGTTACAAATAACCTTAAACAATTTCACCAAATGAGCAAGTTCTGGGTTCTTAGGTTCATTAAGGAAATAACATTAACATCAGCTCTAACACTAAACCCACTGCGGGGTGAAGGGAGTAACACTTGTAACGCTCAGATAAATTTATATTAACTGAATCGCCACAAAAAAGAGAGGTCTTTATCTTTGTGTTCGAGTGCTTTAAAACCCAGTGAGCAGGAATAACACAACCAAGACCAATTCAAACAAACCAAAAGTGTATTATACAAAAAATGAAACAAAAAGGTGCACCAACCAAGAAAAACAACAAAGAAAATAATATTTACAAAATATATACAATCGGAAACGGAGTGTGTGTGAATGTGTATAATGTCCAGAGTCCAGGTTATTGTATGAGTGTGCGAGAGAGTGGAACCGGAAATGATGGAATTCAACCGGGAGGCCGATGTCGGAGTGCGAGAACGGTGACGAAGCAGTCCGCGATAATCGAGATGGTAAGGAAAACCCGCAAGTAACAGCCTTCGTCCGTCTCTTTTGCAACTCCGTGAGAATAATATATCCAGTGCACTGTTTCTCCATAACTCTCCCCTCTAGTGCTTTCCCAGGCCGGCTTTTATATCCGGGTCATGTGACCACGTGCGTCACCATCTTCCCATGCCGACCGGCAACGCAGTCTCGCGAGAGTGGGAGCGGGAACCAATACACATGTATACATACGGGCAAATAAACCTATTCTGGGCATAATTAAGAAGGCTTCGCAGCCATTTCATTATTTAGCCGTCTTACTTTACCCTCTATTAATTTGCCCTTTATGTGGCAGTGCTACACACTGATGATCTGGTTACAGCGCCCCCTGTCAGGCAGTGTGATATATCAGGCAGCAGGTCTCAAAGTTCATGTTTTGTAAGAAGAAAAAATGGTGAGTGAGGGATCTGAGTGACTTTAATAAGGGTCACGTTGTGATGTCTAGACGGCCGGGTCAGAGCGTCTTCGCACCAGCAGGTCATGTGGGACGTCCAGGTGCAGGGAAGGACACACCAAAATGCTCTAAAGAAGGAGAAGTGGTGATCCAGTGACAGGGTCATGGTCTCCCAGGGGTCACTGATGTGGAGTTGGACACACACCACCTCCCTAAAAACTGTTACAGACTTACAGAGTTACACTCCTTCATGGAGACACTGTTCCCTGACATGAGTGTCCTCTTTCAGCAGGGTGATGCGCACTGACACACTGCACACACACACACACACATACACACACACACACAGTTCAGGAACGGTCTGAAGAACATCACTAAGAGTGAGAGAGCTGCAGGTTCTCCAGATCTCAGTCCGATCGAGTGTCTGTGGGACGTGCCGGAGAAACACGTCTGATCCACGGAGGCTCCACCCACCTCACACACTTACAGGACATAAAGGATCTACTGCTAGGACATAGTGCCCGAGTCCAGGCCCGGGGTCAGCGCTGTTTCGGAGGCACAGGGGGGCACTACACAATATATGGCAGGTGGTTTTAACAACATTTTTTTTGTAATCTAATTGATTTATTGCTTTATGTTTCCTTCTTCCTAAATGCCCCCTGAATGTTTTAACGGTATTTCTTTATTTTTATTCATTTATTGTCAGTACTCTTTTTTTGACCCCGCCCACACAGAACCCTAACCTCACCTCTCCTTTTATTTCCTTCAGCTCGAGTCGAGTGAGGTGTTACAAATTTCCAACTGTGAGTCCAACTGTGAGATCATGTTGTCATTTACAGTACGTTCGGATTCCATAATTCTACCAGAATGTCAGCATCAGGTTCTCACGCCGGCGATGGAGTCACAGTTGTCACCGGAATCCGAGACGCCGAATCCGAAGGAGGAGAAGAGTGCGTCAGTGTGAAGCAGCAGCCTCTCGACTCGAACTGTTTGGCTGTTTCACTGTCGTCACGTCTCACCGAGAGCTCGCTGGTTCCCATGACAACTGCATTTCTCACCGCTCTGAATTGCATGTGTGTGTGTGTGTGTGTGTGTGTGTGTGTGTACAGAAAAAGAGCTGCAGTGCTTCTGTCATATGAAGAGAGCATCAGAAAGCTCAGCTCTGAAATTCTGAAGCCCCATAAAACAACGTCTGTTCGAACGTGTAGTGTAGAACACAAGGAGCATCAATAAACCAGGAACCATGACATCGAGCCGAGGAGCCGCGCGATAACAAATCACAATTCTTTTTAATAGGATGTGATGTGTAAGTGCTGAATAATGTCATACAGCTCGATATTCAGACTGGAGTTCAGTGTTCAGGAAGGATTTATTACTGAAACTCCACACAGCAGCAGAACTCCGAGCTCACTACCTGAGAGTTACACGTGTGGGGGCGGAGCTTATGTAAAACAGGGGTATGTCTTAGTAGCACTCAAGTCTAAGATTGATCTTGTGTGCATGTTTATTGCATGATGGAGCAAGAAACCTGCTCACTGCAGTGGGAAGCAGTGTTAAGTCCAGCGCCCCATCTGAGTGTTTGGTGGAACTACAATATCCATTCTGAAATGTATGTTTAGTCCAGAGGGACAGTGCAGGTAGGACGGTTTGGGGACAAAGTTAGAGAGCCCAGGTTAAGATGGTCTGGACATGTGCAGAGGAGGGATGAGGGGTGTATCGGGAGGAGGATGTTCGAGATGGAGCTGGAGGCGGGAGGAGAAGAGGAAGGCCCAAGGGGAGGTTTATGGATGTGTTGAGGGAGGACATGCAGGAGGACGGAGTGACAAGGGAGGATGTGGAAGACAGAGTTAGATGGAGAGAAATGGTCCGCTGTGGCGACCCCTAACGGGAGCTGCCGAAAGAGGAAGAAGAAGGACAATGGGCTTTCACACTCACTAAGTGTCGCTTGCTAAGTGTAGGTCACCAGCTCCACCAGTCGCGGTTATTTATTTCTGCCACTCGAGGTCGTGCCGTTGTACTTAATATCAGCTCGGCTGTGATATCTTCAGCTGCACTGTGGTGTCACCCGTGGAGGATGTTAGAGTAAACGTGTACTGTACGTTAAGGCTTTATTACGACATGTAAAGAGCAGTAGGTTACAGTGAAACCCCAAGTCACGATGAATCGATGTGATTTAACTCCACCTCTGGTTCTAGAAGCTCAGCTGTGAATACGTCGCTGTTATATGTACAATATAAACCAATATTACTTTCTCACTCGCTCACACTGAACATGAGATGTGTTTTTTGTGTGTTTTAACTTTTACCTTTTGGCCTCAGATGCATTTATCCACTCAGGAGGAAAAGCCCTTCCATTTAGCGCTCTAAAGGACGTGCCACTTAAAACATTAAACGTTCCATTTCTGCATTTTTTAAATATATTTCTGAATCACAGCCACTCATCTGACCTGTAATTGCTGCGACTCGTAATAAGGCCCGAGCCTTGTGATTAGCAGTGCTTAACTCTCTGCGCCGGCTTTTAGGAAACGGGGAGGGGTTTTTCAAGCCCATCGGGTCAGGAACCTCTAATTTCGTGATTCCAGCATGAATGCAGCTTGTGTTGGAAAAGAAGAAAACAGTGAGATAAATCTGTCACTTTGCACTTTTAGAGACGAGATGACGAGGCGTGAGAGTTAAACAGCAGCGTGGAGCGCCGCCGCCGATGCTCTGCTCATCTCCACACGCTCAGACTTTAATACCACTAATTTATACGCATGTACACGGGATGCAACGTGTAAAAAGAAAAACTGTGCCTTTTGTTTGATCAAGAAAATAGCAGGCACTTTTACTTGAGCAGCTTCTTTGTCTCTTAAAAAAATACATTTAAAAATGATCTGGGGGAAATTCCTCCGTAATAGGCTTCAGTTTAGGAATCATCTCTAAACTGAAACTTTTATTTCTGAAAATATATAAATAAACTGATTTAGATGTTTGTTTGTTTTTATACACAGTGCAATTTTATTTTTCAGACGTGATGCCTCAAGAAGGTGAGAAGGTCAAAGGTTCGAGCCCCAGCATCACCAAGCTGCCACTGTCGGACCCCTGAGCAAAGCCCTTAACTCCCTCTGCTCCAGGGGGCGCTGTGTCACGGCTGACCCTACACTCTGACCCCGACTTCTTAACAAGCCGAAGCTTTTCTTTTCCAGGCTGGAGCTTTTGGAAGAAATGGAGCTTTTCAGAGAACTGGGACATGATGTAAGTGTGAAGTTAAGGTGTATAATACATGTAGGATGCAATATTTCAGATAACACAGAGATCATGGAATTATTGGACAAAAATGAAAATCAGGAGAATAAACAGTTCTTTGTAGTGTTGATGATTTCATCAGAAAAATGATCCAGATGTGTTCCAGATGTGATTTATCCAGAAACGTGTTTTATCTTAATGAGAGTCTGAGGTAAGGACTTCTGTGTGTGTGTGTGTGTGTGTGTGTGTGTGTATGTGTGTGTGTGTGTGTGTGAGAGATAGAGAAAGATTATTCTCCGTGCTGTAAACATGTCGTAATCCTGCAGTATTTAATATTTCCGAAAGCTCCGCCCCCTCACCCCCTCGAGCAGCTCTCTGTTTATTTTCACACTTACGTTATAAATCTCTCTCCTACCAATTACACACTCGGATGCGTTTCTGCGTCCGCAGAACGCATGGTGCCGTTTATTTCCCGAGGCTGCGTGCTGGAACGAGTCGTGCCTACATAAGCAGGAAAAAGCTCGATGCGTTGCTGCAACTTACACACGTGTGTTTGTCTTGTGTCCTTTTGGGCTGCTGGTCAATCCGCATGTGGAGAGAAAAAAAACGCCTCACTGATGCCAGAGTAACAGCAATCAGCACCCGCGCCTGACCTCGAGAGAGAAACAGAGAGGGAAATGTTTGTCCTTGATATAAATGTGGGCGTGTCCTTACTAACACCGCTAGGTCACAGCGACAGCAGGAAGGCGGGGCCAGGAATTTATTTTATTGATTTATTTCGTTCTTTATTTATTTAATTTATTGTGCAATGTGGAGAAAATGTATACAGCAGAGAAACGCTTTTTAAGCTGTAATAACTTTGTAATAAAAGCATTATAAATGTGTAATAACATGTTTATAAGCAATAATAACGGTGTAATGGAGTGTGCTTAGTGTAATAAACTGTACATGACCTTTAATTCATAAAGAGTCATATGAGTTTATATTTTAAATGTTAAATAATTTGTGAGTTTATACATGTGCTAAATAATAAGTCTTACTCAGGTTTTAAATTAATGGCACCCTTTGATAAAAAAATTAATTAAAAGTATTTTGTTTAATTGAGAAAATACATTAACTTAAATTTAGCTAATTTATATAATATTATTTATACTGTAATTTAATGTTTACGCAAAAAGTTATCTAAATATTAAAAATCAAGATTTTAAATTTTTATCGTCAACTAATTTATTGACTTAAAAGTTACAGAAATAACCATTTATTATTATTATTATTATTATTATTTATATAAAAAATAAAAAAAGTAAACAGAAATACTTGCGCACTTGTGAGTTTTCTACAAATTTTATAAAAACTACATAAATGGTGTGTGTGTGTGTGTGTTCATCTTCAAACTAATAGCTAAAAAAAACTTTGCTGTTACCATGGTAACAGGTAGCAATGCTAACGCTGATGTCACCAGGCCTCGATGTCCACTGCTGTTAAAGACTCTCAGCGAGTGTGTACGTGTGTGTGTGTGTGTGTGTGTGTGTGTGTTTACCTTCCTGTACATTGAGGTGACACGGTGGTTTTATTTATACACAGTTAGCAGTGAAGTGACTGAAGTGAACCTCGTCTGCTCTCACCCTCACCTTATTTTCTTTTTATAACACTTAAGTTTTTTTCTTCTTCCATCTGCTTCACCTGAACTTGTTTACAGATTCGAATGAAAAGAAGCTGATGAATTTTTTCTTTTGTCTTTCTGGATTTTTTATTTTTTTTTGTGTGTGTGTGTGTGTGTGTGTGTGTCTGTGTTTATGGTCATGAATTGCTGAATATTTCACTCTTATTCAGATGGATGTAAAATATTCTTCTCCAGGTTTTAAATCAAAACTGAACTTGTGCTGATGTTTTACTCCCTGATGCGTTTCCTCCACATCACTGCTCAGCTCACCTTTCTGCTCTAACGTTACATACCTGCTGTTTTTGTATTTATTACAAAATGTTCAAGTCAACCCGACTTTTAATTGTACAGAATAACAGAACACAGACTCCCTTTATTTCTCTATATAATGGTGAATGGTTGTTGATTTTCAGTGATCAGGCGTTCCACTCTCTGAATGTTCACGGGAGCGACTGCAGTGAGCTCCGAGCCACCTTCACCTTCACAGACATACGGACTTCTTTAAAACGTTCGCACCATTCAGATGTTTCACTGCGACTAAGAGTCTCCTGTAAATGTCCATCACTTTCATGCCTTCATTCAGCAGAAGTTCCAGCGTCCAGAGTCCCAGTTTGACTCGAACGCCCCTCATACTTTTTACCTCTGAGTAAACATTTACAATGTTATCGATTTGCTGTGAATATTTATGGGTTCTTAGACCTTGTGATAATTTACGAGAGAGCTATTTTTATTGTATAATAAAATAAATAAAAGACTTTCTATCATTGAATCTGATTATTTACTTACCCTTTCCTGTTTCTACAAATGAGAACAAACTTACATAAAGATCAAAACATTTGTGAAATGTTCTCTTTTTTGGAGAGTCAACTATTACTTTTTTCATTAAAAATGTATAAAACATTATAGACACATACTGGTTTTATATTTTAGTCATTTAATTTAGTGACTTTAATGATTTTTATTACTTTTAAAGATAACACACTTTAAAAGTGTGTTATCTAACAGGTTTCTACAGCGCCCCCTGCTGCTCGACCTCGCAGGTGATTTCATGTTATTTCTGTAACAAAGTCCAGCAAATTATATTTAAAGAATAAACCAAAAAAAAAATAAAATCCATTTCTCTCTATCTCTCCTTTATCCGTCCTCAGCGCGGCGTCTCATCATGGCAGAATTACGGTAATTACGAGATGATGTCTTTATTGGTCTTTGTTTCCATGGAAACGCTTAACACCATGACTGGTTTGCTGATCTCTACTGAGGCAACTAAGACCAGACCTGATTGGATGTTGTGCTCGCCACACCCCTAACCCAGCCCATAGCCCCGCCTCTAGCTCCACCCCATTCTTACTGCCTCTAAGCTTTCATACACACGATGTTGTGTCAGGATTGTGTGAGTGTGTAGTGTGTGAAGCAAATATATTAATACTCACATGTAAGGCCAGTTCCCGAAGTATTGGCACCCCTGGATAAACTATATATTAACGTAATATTAAACTGGAAATATAAGAGAATATTTAGAATAATTACGATTCACATTTGATAAACCTTATGGACCCTTGTAGAGTCTACGCCATGATTACATCACGCTGTCTGCTGGAGGTAAACACCGCTAACCCTAGGCTTCATCACACACACACACACACATGTCTCGCCGTGTCGTCGTGAGCTGGATTTGAAGGAGAAATTGCTCTAAGCCATTGCTTCTCACACCAGCTTTCATGGAGGAGCTGTTTACACTGGTGTGTGTAGGACACACACACTTCATATCCAGTACGGTTAAAGACAGTGTTGTGTGTTGTAGGTGAGGATTTGTGCCTTATGTCTGGATGCTGATGTGGATCAGAACGCTGCTGCTACTTAACTTCCTGTTCAGTGATGATAAGCATGGGTTAGCGTTAGCATCACTAACATTACTGATTATTCTAATTTAGTATCTAAATAACAAACACTAACGAACGTCACCAAACACTACAGAGGTGTTCGGTGTTCAGTGTTCAGTGTACACACTCGGAGCATCAGAGTCTCTGCCCGTTCGTCAGGAGCGAATCTGTCAGCTCACACATCATTATAGCGAAACCCACCCTGGATTGGAACCTGGATTGGCACTGAGGCCCGGCATCTCCAGCAGCGGCGGCTGGGCTTGAAACCCCTGACCCTTTGATCAGCAACCCGGGGCCTAAAGCACCTGGGCCAACACTGCCCCCTTCAGGAGACACTGGCTGATTAACTCACATTTCCGTCTTCGTTAAAACCGACCTGACTCAGCAGCGTGAGTAAACGTGTTCGGGGTCCGAGCGGGCGGGGTCCGAGCGGGCGGGGCTTTAAATACTGTGGCACCAGTTTCACTGTTAGAAAAATGAGAATGAATTTTTTGTGATGCTGAGTGTGTGTACTCGTGCTCACCATCACTCTCGCAGGACGACGTTTATCACGTGATCACAAGATTATTTAAAGAGTGTGTTATGTGATTATTTTTTTTCATTAGCTTGAAGCTAAAGCTAATTGAAGGCTTTGAAGCTGGAAGTGAATTTTCTTCCTGTGTGTCTGATGTCAGAAGGAGAGCGAGGAGGGACGAGAGCGGCGGTGTGGAGCGACTGGGTCGACGCCACGCTCACGCGCTGTAACACTTGGATTTATTTAAACCGCTAGTTACTTTGCTACGGGGTCGAGAATCAAAATACGGGACGTTAAACACTACTTCCGGTATTGCGCAATCAAGACAGGACAAGTAAAGACGCGACAACAAACAAACAAAACAAAACAAACCAACAAACAAACAAACAAGGTGCACCAAAACCAATATATACAAAATATATACAAATATAAACAA
>JAOVVA010000001.1:23386285-23396998 GCA_028565275.1 Leiocassis micropogon
GTGTGTTAGGAGGCTGGAAGTTCAGTATAACAGGAGATGTGGAGAAGTTCATATGGAGTCCAGTTCGTTATTGGAGGATCAGGTAGACTGTAGGAAACTCCAGTCCTGAACTATCGAGCAACTGCAGTCACGAGTCCTCAGAGAAACAGCTGTCTGTATCAGCCGAGGACAGGACCGTCTTCATGGTAAAGATTGTAAATCTTGTAAATGATTCATTAACACATTTATTTATAATTGTAAATGATTCATCAAATGCTTGAATAACATTCCTAAATGACATCATGTTGATTTAATTACATCTATAAATTATTTAATTGATTAATAAGAGTGGTGTAGTGGTTAACTCCTGGGTCTGGTTTCAATTCCCCTTCTCGAGGTCTGTGTGTGGAGTTTGCATGTTCTCCCCGTGCTTGGGGGGTTTCCTCCGGGTTCTCCGGTTTCCTCCCACAGTCCAAAGACATTTAGATTGGACTAACTGCCGTTTGTGTGCCTGTAGTGTGTGAATGAGTGTGTGTGTGTGTGTGTTTGTTGACTGGAGGTGGTAAAAGGGGACACTGGTCATGCTTGGCCTCTACGGTCCTGAGTTGGACTACAGAGGTTCCTCAATGGATAGATCATGAATTTCTATGTTTTTTAAATATCACTTGCATAAATAAATGACTCTTGTAGTGATTCACTGACATCGAGTGATTGAATTACCCCCGGGCGTGGTGTGTTTCAGCTGGGAGTGTGTGTACAGTACATGATGCCTAAACAGGGAGCCTACACAAGGAAGTGCCTTGTTAGTGGAACACAGTCTGGATCTGTAATGTAAAGCAGTGCACTCTAACTGTACAGTGTTTATTATTATCGTTATTATTATTTATTTGTTTTATTTTTTTGAAGTCTACACTGAGTAAATGATTCATTCTTCAGTGGGTTGGAGTTGGAACGTGCTCTGACTGCATTTGCTGTGTTTGTTTATTTTATTAGTATTTTTTATTGATATTTATTTCATTTATTTGTTTTATTTAAGTGGCCGGGGCGAGTCTTCATCACCACAGAGACCTTCAGTGTTTCTTTATTCTTCTGCTGAATAAAGCGAAGCGTCCGTTCTTATCGGCGCGGTTCGACACGAGATCCATTTAAAGCAGCTTCATCTCAGTAAAGCTCAAACAGGAAGAGTCGTGTTATTGAACATTTTTGGTGGGCGGACAGAGGGAATGCTGGGTAATCGACAGGAAGAGAGTCAGCGCTGTTTGAAGTGACCCCGTTTGTCATGCAGAGGCGGATCGATGGAGAACACCGAGGATCATGGGAAAGCCGGGGCTCATGGGAACTCCAGACCTCAGGAATTGGATGCTTTTGTTGTTTCTTCTCCCTCTGTGTGTGTGTGTGTGTGTGTGTGTGTGTGTGTGTGTGTATGTGTGTGTGCAGAAAGATGAACTGTGGGTGGAAACAGTGGAGAATAAAATTTTCATTCCTCACTCGAACCCGTTGCTCTCCCCAGCATCTTGTCTCTTGGTGAATATTCAGAATAAATCTGTGTCGAAAATGCATTTTGTCCTTTTGGCTTTTGCGCAGAAACACAGTCAAGCAACGCTGCGAAAATAAAACATTCTGCAGAAAAACAAACAAACAAACAAACAAGCAGAAAGAAAGTCAGCTGCAGGTTCCTCTTCACACTCAAGCCGTGATTTTGGTCTGAAGTTTAGTCCGTATTAACTTAAGGAAATGCAACGCTATTAAAAGAGAAACGTTTATCAGAAAGCTGCAATGTTGATTTAAATAAAAAAGTTTTAAGGCCAAAGATAATGTACAAGCATATGAATTTACAAATGTATGCAGATATAAGCATTTATGAGGATAAGTGTAATTCCAGGACAGACTGGCACACAGCTGATGAAAGATCTGTTCATCATGAACTAAAAAAGTTAAATAGATCTAAGACTTATGAGTTTATATAATGTAAGTTATTTTAAGATTTATATTGTTTGTGCGTGTGCATATGTGTGTGTGTGTGTCTCACACCGAGCCGTCAGCAGCAGACTCCTGTAAGTGTGTGAGGTGGGTGGAGCCTCCGTGGATCAGACGTGTTTCTCCGGCACGTCCCACAGACGCTCGGTCGGACTGAGATCTGGAGAACCTGCAGCTCTCTCACTCTTAGTGATGTCCAGACCGTTCCTGAACAGTGTGTGTGTGTGCAGTGTGTCAGGGAACAGCATCTCCATGAAGGGGTGTAACTCGGTCTGTAACAGTGTTTAGGGAGGTGGTGTGTGTCCAACTGCACATCAGTGACCCCTGGGAGACCATGACCCTGTCACCGGATTACCACTTCTCCTTCTTTAGAGCACTTTTGGTGTGTCCTTCCCTGCACCTGGACGTCCCACATGACCTGCTGGTGCGGAGACGCTCTGACCCGGTTGTCTAGACATCACTCATCCTTACACTCACCCATTTTTTCTTCTTACAAAACATGAACTTTGAGACCTGCTGCCTGATATATCACACCGCCTGACAGGGGGCGCTGTAACCAGATCATCAGTGTTACTCCCTTCAACCCCGCAGTGGGTTTAGTGTTAGAACACACACATTCTTCCCTTAATATGACTCCATTAATGGTAAATTATTATTTTTTAATGAAATTTATTCCTTTTTATTTTATTTGTTAAAGGTTTGTAAGTAATCAATTATTTTTATGCCAATTTTCTGTATAAATGTATAATGATCAGGGGTGTTGGACAGATGCTGGTTATTGACCTGTTTTCCTCAAAAATAAAAAAGAAACATTAAATAAATAATATTACATTTTTGAAAATCCTTGACAGAGTGTACAAATAAAACTCAGAGAGAAGCCTTAATGAATTTTATCAGATCAAATAAATGATTAAAGTCCATTAAAGTGTAAAAAGTATCTTGTGATTAATGTAGTCGATGAGGTGGTGTTAATAAATGTGTTATTACAAGTTGATTAAAAGCATATACTAGAGATTAGATATTATTTTTATAAAAAAATAATGTTTTAGATCCTTTAGGTTTCAGAACTGTGAGCAAATACACACACACACACACACACACACACACACACACTTAGCTCTCACAGTAGGATGACTAGTTGCTTCTTCATTAATATGTACAGGATTTTCCCACCATATGATGTTTAAGATAAGAGAATGATAGCAGCACGTGTGTGCAGCAGGTCTGAAAGCAGCAGACAGCCGTCTCTCTGCGTGTGAGGAGGAGAGCGAGAGCAGCTGATGGAGGCGAGCTGAAGCGTTCCTGCTGAGAAATCTCGCTCAGCAGCAGGAAGCAAACAGCAATTACAAAGAGCATGTTATTGCGCCGAGGCGTTAAGCGAGGAAGTTTCCCCCTGTAGCATCGTTCAGCCGAGATAATGATGGAGTCAAAGAGCACGAATCTGTCCAACATGGACGCCGAGGGACGGAGAGAGAGAGAGCTGGAGAAGAATGATGGCACGATAATTCCTCAATATCCAGAGGCGCTTCGGGGAAACGCTTTAAAGAATGCAATGTCTCTGTTAGCGCAGGGTTCAAAAGTCCAACAAAAACATTGATTTTATTTGGCTGTTTGTGTGAAACGTCTCATCTCTGAGATTTAAAACCTCCTCCGTGTGCGAGTCCTGATTATTTAGCAGTGTTGATTAATTCTCTGAGGCAGCGGCTCTGACTGAAGCACAGGTTTAATTTACACACACTCGCTCTGATACACGATTATTTCCATTTTCAAAAACCTAAAACTGATAAATATTAAAGATGAATAAAATGCAGTATTTTGGAGGAAAACTAATCAACGTCGTGTCGCCGCCATCAGTCTCATCCGATCAGAGGAACTTTAACGTTCAGCCGCTTTATCAAAGACCTCTACACATTTTAGCTCCGCCCACAATTCAGAACAGTGTTCTTGTGATTTAATCACTACTTGATCACAGTGAAAATCTCATCAAGTTTTGTGGGGACTTCGAAAAAAATATTATATTTTATATTTGATTTTAAATGTGATTTGACTCCACATTACACATGATTTTGGACTCGTGTAGATTTTGCATCCGGATATTAAATCAACTTTACTAAAATAAATGAGGCTCATCAATGCACTTTATTTATTCCATTGAGTGGGTTTTAATAACAACAACAACAAAATGAAGCAATTTTTACCATTACTTACATGTTCACATTTTAATTGAGTGACAACCCCGCCCCTTATTTTAAATATCTTGATAGATGAATCATACAGAGACATTTGGCTCCGCCCCCGAGGGAACCTTTAAAGAATGTTTCCTTATTCTTGCGAGGTCGCCATATTGTGAGTAACAAAATCTATCTATCATATATAATATATGTGTGTATGTGTGTGTGTGTGTGAGAGAGAGAGATAGAGAGATTTTTTTAAACCCTATAAAACCTATCATAAGTGTGAGAGAGAGAGAGAGAGAGAGAGTTTCCGGTGATGCTCGCCCGCCCGGTCCTCACTCGTCTCATAATGTACTGCAGTTGCTTCTTTTGACCTGAAAGTAGCAAGGTGAAATAAAAGTGCCTCTCAAAGCAGAAAGGAAGTTGTGTTAACTTTGCTAAACACAGGGTCTAAAAACAGCGCTCGTCTCGTTGACACGTCGGTGCCGAGCTTTGGCCAAACTCCAGACGAGACAAAAGCCGAGCGATAATGCGGCCGAGTTTTAGCGCCGTGATTAGCCGTGGCGGAACAGCTGGACTGTACAGATACTATTTCTGCAAGCCTCCGAAGGATAAACATGACACCCGTCGCTGTGATTTATGGACCGCGTCCCAGGCCCGGCGGCCATTATTCCCAGTGAAAGGCGCAAAGCATGATGGGAGGAAACGTCTCCATGTCTATAATGCATCTTTTCACAGGTAGGTGGCAGGAAATGTAGCATTTTTTTTCCTCTCTGCTTTCTTTCAGGAGAATCATTTCAGTTTGATGAACTGTCTCGGCCGTAATGCGCTCTGTTCGCGTGTTTGCTCCGAGGTAAATTATTGCAGTCGTGAACAGAAGCACGTCTCTTCCTGCTTTCACAGCGAATAATCCTGAGCATGATTAATTTGCAGATTTCCCTTTCTGCTGATTTTCCTCCCTGCAGTGGTTCTCTGTTATTTATTTTTTATTTTTTTATTTAGGTGTCAAGACAAGCAATTCAGAACAAAGATATGTCAAATATAATTAATAGGATCTATTCAGAAGTGCTGTAATGGAGAAAAAAGGAAGAACAAGTGTTTAAAGAACACGCATTTAATACCGCAGGATTTGTTTTTCTGTGTTTATGCACCAGAGTAATTAATTTAACCTTGATAAATAGGCAGAGTAAAATTTTGTTAATTTGATAATATTTCTCCGAGCACAATGACTATAACATCGATTACCACGAAATCGCAGACGAGTATAAATTACACACTGTGAAAATAAGGCTTCGTCCCGAGTGTGTACGAGCGCAGCGTTCAGTAGTGTGAAGCTGCGCTCTGATTGGTTGTCGAGCTTGGACGACTTGGTGAATGTGGTGTTCTTCTTCACTGCTGAGCTTCCTGACCTGATCTCGAACATGACTGACAGGTGGGGAAGATCCGCCCCGTTGGCCTGATTGGTACAGATGTTGATGAAGCATGTTTTTTTGTGTGTTTTTTCTCCTCTGTCCAGATGTTATAGTAAGCTTTATTATGTTTTATTATTTTGTTAAGCCGTAGATAAGGAGGAAGATCTTGACCACACAGGAACACAATGCCCTCCTGGAGTAACACACCCTACACCTTACAAGATCATTAGAAGATCCTCAGTGACCTCCTGTGTTCCTGTACAGACAGAACTGACCCGATCTCTGATATCTGATGACCGGGTCACCATCGGACCAAAATATCATCAGAGCATCAGAACCATCACCAGGACCAACAAACAGACATCAGGCTCTAACATTCATACAGAGACGTGCTTAGTTATTGATGTCTGTCTGTTTGTTTGTTATTTATTTTTAAATAGTTCACAGGTTTTCATTAATATTAGTTTTATTTTTTTAACAAATGACACTTTAGATTTTAAGTTACTATTTGTTTGTTTGTCTAATTTTATTTGCTTTCTTTTAACCAAAAGGCCAAAGTTTATGTCACATAACTTTACGTTACTCAAATCTGTTTAATATTAGCTGTTTTATTTAACATTGTCTCAGTAGCTCCCCCTGGTGTTTGATCCTGTAGAGCAGTGGAGGATTGTGGGTGCATTCATGTCACCTGTCCATCTTCAGTGCAGAACCTCAATTAAAAACACTGTAAATTTTAGCAGCTGAAAGTTTAATAGATCTGATTATTATTTATATAAACGAAAATCATCATCGTTTACTTTTTAACTTGTTATTATTCTAACTCTCGGCGCTCAGTCCAGACTCAGTGTGTTTTATATCAGACGTCAGTTTCCTTCACACTGCGGCGGTTCCTCATGGTTCAGCTTCGGGTCCTGTTCTCTTCTCCGTCCCCTCGCTTCCTCTTTTTCATCATAGAACTCCATTTTTATAACAATGACTCATAAACTTATCTCGGCACTCTTTCTCTTTCTGCTTTAATGAACTTCTTACAGGATATTACACACCGGATCATATCATGACTTTCTCAAATTAAAATTAAATTAAAACTCTGCCTTAAAAAAGCTTGAGCTCCAGTCTGCTAACATGACGTGAACATTTCTCCTCGGGAAAACCGTCTCTCTTTCTCTCTTTCCTTTTTCCTTCCTTCATGTTTTTTATACACACACACACACACACACACACACACACACACACACACACACACACCAGCTGTAAATACAGTGACAGTGGCTTTTTGCTTGAAGTCAGGATTCGGAATAACAGAGTTATTAATAATTTAAAATCTTCTCTGCCCTACACACTCCCCTGACGCTTCCCAGTCTTCACTCACACCTGACTCTGGTCTCATTTGTGGGCGGGGCTTGTAGTCTCAGGTGTGTCTGGCAGCACCATGGATCGATTGCACGACGGCGTACGCCATGTTTGTGCTGCAGGTTGGCAGGACGGCGGACGCTACAGTATGTTTTTAGATTTGCGTTTGTGTTTTATGATTATTATTTTATTTGAGTTGCAGCACTCGGACGTTCAATACAGAGCAGCACGTTTCGGCTTCAGCAGACGTTACTGTTTTGATTTCTGTTTTTTTTATTTTTGGGGGGGAGGATTTTTTTTTAATTTATTTATTATTTTGATGTGCTTTGATGATCTCCTGAATTTATGACCTTCACAGTACTGTATTCTTTTCAACAAAAACCTGCAACTGAACTGATTAAAGCTCTCTAATTTTGTCGAAATCTTTTTTTTTTGTAACCAGATCAGCTCTTACCTTCAGAAAAGTACAGACAGGAAGCAGCGTAATAAGTAAAACCAGTCTGATCATTCAGCATGCAGACGAGCGTCTCTACACCTGGAGACGCTGTGCTGCGGATCAGCTGAACCCCAAATCAGAGGCTGCAGAAAGATCAGGCTTCAGGTCCGTAGCCCGCCCCAGGCACCAAAACAACTCGAGCTGATTTTACAGCACAGTGAACTCCTGGTCTATTTGTTATTTTAGCCTCAGGGCCGTTTAAGTGTTAAGTGTTAAGTCGAATTTCAAGTCTAACTCCAGTTTTAGACGCTAGCGTCTGATACGGGTGTTAATTAGAATGCTGAAAAGACCATGGTTTGCACACGGGCACTCCACTTAACTGCACTACTCCTGTGTAATCTCCAGCTCCATGTTTCAGAAAACTTTATATGCGTGGTATAAACCTGCTCAATGCATTATGGGTAATATACAATCATAATAACTGCAACACTACAACATAAAAAATAAAAAAAAACATCTCATTAGGTCTGTGTGTTGTAGCATTTGGAGCAGAGCCTCACTAGAACACTAACCGAGTGTGAGTGCTGGCGTTCGGGACGGAGCCGGGAGCGTGAGCTCATCGCTGTATGTCATGTTTCTTTTATAAAAGCGTTTCTGTTCCACAGCCTGACTCTTCTGAACTCTATAGCATTAAACATCAGGGTGCCATTATCATATTAATCTGTCTAGGAATAAAAAAGAACAAAAAGAGCCACGGAAATGACATTTAATCCTCAGAAACATAAATCCTCAGGAGTCTCATTACCGCCAGTCCATTACTGTAGACTTTACCTGCTATGAATAAGAGCTAATTGACTCTGAAAGACGAGATTAGGCATAAATATGTCTAACACGCCTATAATTCACACACACACACTCAGGCGGGATTGGACACGGGACATATTTATAACTCTAACAACGGACACAACGTTGTTCTTTCATTTTAATTTTCATATTCGCGGATTTACGGCTCTGCTCTAATCAATTCTGGATTCAACCTGCTTTTTTATGCTTCTGAGACGACTGACCCGTTCGACCATCACAAATCTGCCTGTAATTTCCAAACGGTGCGTTTTAAAACCCTGGTCATGTGACCTTTAACTGCATAAATGTGGATGGCAGCCATTAAGGATTCGGCGGGACTGAGTGCAATTACACAGGGATTAAAGACAAAGACACAGTAATACTGTTAAACTGTAGTCATGTGACGCTTTAAAGCAGATTAACATCCAGAGAAAGAGAGAAAAGAGCAGCAACAGGAATAATAATAATTATAATAATTATAATAATTTTATAAAGGAACATGTAAATGAATGAAATGCAATTTACAAAAAAAAACCACAATATTTACAAGCAGGTGAAAGAAAGATGGACAGTGAAGTCCAGATCAATAAAACAGAAGAAAGTTAAATCAGGAAATTTAAAGAAATGAAAGACAGAAAATAGAGAAAATAAATAGAAATCAAGACAATCAAGAACAAATATATTTATAATTATATCTGTGCAGGATGGTGATGACGAATATTCATATTTCACTAGACTTTCAGGTCATTAACAGAACTCTTCAGTCAGAATTGAACTAATCGGTGATGTCACATGTTTGGTGATCAGAGGAAAGTTTAATACACGACATCCTGTATGTTGTCCTAATATTTTTGGACCCCACTGCAGTGTAATGTGAGTGAGTTTACTCGTCTGTAATCTAAACGTGTAATCACTTCTCACATCTTATTTCACGCTCTGTGTTCTTCTGTCCGATCGGCTCGGACCCTCGGAGCAGGATGAGCTCACAACACAATCTGAATTTTATACAATGAGAAGAAAAGGCAGAGAGACGCGAACCAGACCCATGTCGGGTTCACATCCACACAGACACTTACTCCAGGACTCACAGTGCTTCAGTTTAAATCTGATTGTGTGTGTGTGTGTGTATGTGTGTGTGTGTGTGTCAATGCTTCACATTCAGTGTTTATGTAAATGAGCTCCTGAGCCACGCCCCTCAGACAACCTCAGAGCTGAGTAATAATCTGGGGGAGGGGCTCTTCTTATATGAGGTCACATTAGTGGAAAAGTCTAATTGGCCTGTTTAAACCCCGGCGAATACACACATGTAAAAGAGGACAAACAGCAGAGTCTGTTTTCTTCTTGTGTCTTTTGTTTGTACACGCCCACTTGAGACCCATCTACTGTGTGTTTTTTTTTTATCACAGGGCCCTTTAGAGACGCTGGAAACATGGCACCCCTGGAGGAGCATCCTTGAGTATTCGAGGCGTTCCGGGACGCCGTCTGAGACGATCGTGAAGCGGATTTCTATCGCAGCCGTCTCCGTACATCTATTTTAAAATGAAAGCACATTCACAGCAGTTATTTGATAGATTTGGTGTTGGTGTTTTATATGAAGCAAAAAAAAAATCCCTGCTAAGCTTTAAACATTTTCTCCTGAGTAGATCTGAGGAGATTCACACAGCTGAAGCTCAAATGCTTTTTATTCTCCGGTTGCTTGGTGTTTTACAGGCGAATTTCCGCATGGCACTGGAGTGGGCGAGTGATCCCGGGGTTTTGTTGCTTCGGGGAATTTTATCACAAGCAGAAAAGCTCTAAAGGAAAAATCTCAGGAGTGAATAAACCGAGACCGAGCGTCTGTTAACAGGTTAGTTATGTTAAATAAAAGCCTGCAGTGTGGCCTAAAATCTCTTCTTTCTTTATTTATCTGCCGTAAAGCTGGAACAGTCCACGCTTTCAGTCACATGGCTTATGCAATATCTTCTACTCGCTAACATTTCTCATCGTATAATGTATTCGTTTTTCTCTTCGTCTCTTTCATTTTGTTGGCCGTCTAAAGTTTCTCACACATTCCCAAAAACGTCAATAAAAAATGCATTTATAGTTTTGAGCTGATTTTAGTGTTTTTTTTCTGTTCTGCTCGGGTCTACAGCCGTGATGTAGCGTCTGGTTTATTAATGATCAGATGAGAATGAGTGATGAGGCTCAGAGCCGAGGCCCAGGATGGATGTGGATTCTGTTATGACACGTCTATGGTGAAAAACAGACAGAACTCTTCAATAAGCTCGAATCAAACATTAAACACAGGGCCAATGTTAAATATTTCACTTTCAGATGTATTACACTCTTTCTCTTCATGTTTTAAGTCGAAGGTTAACTTTTTATTTTGTTTTTGTCCTTTTATTTTCTGCATTACATTATTTTGTGTTCTAGCAGGATCTCGTTCAAGAGTACAAAATCCAACTTTATACCACTTTCATTAAACATTTTACACAAGAGTGCAAAAAAATTAAATAAAAGAACAAAAAAATCCTAACAAAAGGAAATAAACGCATCCTTTTGC
>JAOVVA010000001.1:23552254-23573612 GCA_028565275.1 Leiocassis micropogon
TGTCATTAACCACTGGACAACACCTGGGACACGCCCACTCATACATATAGTTACACCTCACAGTGCTGTTACTGTCTATTCAATTCAATTTTATTTGTATAGCGCCTTTAACAATTGTCATTGTCGCAAAGCAGCTTTACACAATCAAAATACTTATTTAAGTCTGTATGGAATGTGAATGTGTATGAATCAAAATGGTCAGATCGTCCCCGTCAGTCTGTTATCAGCACTCATGGAATAACATCTCTCGTCTAATCAGATTACTCAATTTTAACTGTTGTATAGAATGGAGTAGAATAGAAGATGTTTCCAATGTTAGATTTTCTGCATACACCCCAGACGATTCACAAATTAGACTTAATAAACAGTATTTCTAAAAGACGATAAAATGAGGATGAGGATGAAGATGCTTTTATTACTCTTAGGGAGTAGAACACAGAGTCGAGCTCAACCTGCCACTCCAGGTGTGTTAGCACTCAGGTGACTATTCAGGAGAAAGTTATCTGGTTAACTGGGACACACTGGGGTGTAGGGTGCGCTCCCCAAACTGAGGTTTTGTGCTGAAGACTGAAGCGGCACCAGGACAGAAGCGAACCCTGAGTGTGATGTAATCACCAGATAATCAATTCCAGACTGAAAGATGGAGAGAAAAGAAAAAAGAGGAACGGCAGTTACACAACACCTTCCTCCAGAATCTCTGTTATTTTCTTCCTCTGGATATGGAAGCGTTTCTTTCCTGTCAGTCGGCTGCAGTGTGAGATTTAAACCCTTAGATGAAAGTGAGTTTGGGAGAGAGACACTCGGTGGGATTAGCGAGTGTTAAATGAGAGGCGCTTTGATTAACGTTAACTCCATTATGCGTTTCCACCCAAACTTCAAAGCAAGGCAGCTCTGTGCTCTGATTATAGAATGCGTGTGTGTGTGTGTGTGTGTGTGTGTGCGTGCGCATGTATGCGTCAGACATGATTATCTTTACATCATGAAAATTTTAGCAACCAAAGCTCAAATATTTATGGCATTCTGTAAAGGTGGAAAAATTTTACAATTATAGAAGATTATAGAACTAGAGAACTTATAGAAGAACACATCATGTGGTATGTTAATAAATAAAATAACAACGAATTTATTTGTCTTTAAGTTCACCTATTAGCAAATAAAAAGTTTTACAACAATAATAATAATAATAATAATAAACTCGGGTGCACACTTTAATTAAATGTACAGGTTTTATTGTAGTGCTGTTTCCTTTACTTTTAATTAGACTGGATATTTATTTTATTAGCTATACAATAAACGTTGTTGCACAGTATTGTTAAAGAGATTTGTGTGACAAAAACATTAAATTATCTGAAAATTAAAATGAAATTAATGCAGATTTTCGTCCTTGGAAATCCCGAATGTAGATTTTTACAGTACAACAATACACACGGAGACATGTGGGAAAAATAAATAAATAAAGAAAAGTAAAACAATTATAAAAAGTGATGTCTGTGTGTGTGTGTGTGTGTGTGTGTTCTATTGGTGCAGAGCTATGGATATGTAAACACTTTTTTCGGATATATTTTAAGGGAACTGGTGAAGTGAGTATTGAATAAATAGTCAGATAAGGGTAGTAATGTTGTAGTTATGTTGTATTTTGTGTGTGTAATATATTAATACAAGTCAGTTTCGCATTGTGCTCCACAGGTTTTGGCCTTCTTGAGGCTTTAGATGATTTTGTAACACGCTAATGTTCTACAACGCACAGCGTTATTTTAACACTTTAGTAACGTTATACTTTCAGGTCTGAGCGTCTGAGTGCACGACCAACACCCGTGTTTATCTCAACAGTCTGTAAATCTCATCCGCATTGTTTATCTCATCCGCATTGTTTATCTCATCCGCATTGTTTATCTCATCCGCATTGTTATTCACTCTAGAAGTCTGAAAAAGATGAAATGTACACTAGCACTGCTCTTCCTGGATGTGGATTATGATGAGTGGACTCCGCGTCCTGGCTAGTAGAGTTTTATTTCTAACTGACTGACAGACTAAATTTAATTAGGATACAACTAATAAAAGAATAGTATTAAAAACCCAGATTTCCTTTTGGCAAAAAATACTCGTTTGTTGTGAAGCGACATTGATGTGACATTACTTGGAACAAAACCACCTGCTGCACTACACACAGCTACACCGGCGGTACCGAGGCGCGATTACTGCTGGTACAATATTTACACTGTGTTAATTAGCATGAAATGAACTTTAAATCATGGGTAGACTGTTGATTCAACTCAGTAGCACTAAAGTGTATCGTGTGATTTTTGTCTACAACAGCTGTATTTCTTACAGTTTTTGAAGTTTTGATCTACTCATAGTATCTAATAAACCCTGAAACGCTGTGTAACTTGTCCTGTGAACTGTTTAAATGTTTGGACCAAGACATAATCTTTATGTCCTGCTTGTCCTCTGCTCCACGTACCAGTCCAGTAGGTGGCGGTGATGCAGAAATCAACCATAAATTCAAAAGAAAATGAAGAAAATGCAGTAATGTTCTCACAAAACAGGAGTATTTACATAAAATGGAAGCAGTTTGTTCTTTCAGGAAAAGCTGTGGTATCTTTTTTAACAAATGTTTAACATATTTTAAACTGTTTAACGTATAAAAAATTATCAAAATAATTTAAAAAGTCGTAGATCGATTCTGAATCAAAAAACGACCAACCAGGGATCAATTAAGTTTCATCGCTCGGCATCATCTTTAAAGGATAACGGACGATCCTCAAGTGCAAATCTGTCTCTAACTCTCTCCTGCTATAAGCAACAATCATCTCGCAGTTAAACACATACAGGTGTTGAACAGGTGAGAGCGTCAAAGATTGACATCGCTCTGTGGACGATAGGATCCTTTATATAAAGTGTAACTTTTTTTGTGACTTGGGGTGCGGTGTCGGTGTGACGTGTGGTCGCGCACTCAGAATTTAGAACCTGACGGTATATGTGCATATAAATAATTCCTGGCGAGTATTAAACACGGTTCTCTGCTACCTTTTCCCGATCTCGTTCTGTCTGAGGAACTGTATGTTGTTCATGCTGTCGGATAATTCCGGATATTGTTCCACAGAGAGAATGTAATATCCGTCGTATCCCTGCACTCTTCCTCCGTTCAGTAATTGCCTCTTCTCCGCCTCGGACCACAGACGAGTTCCCGCCTCTCCGTCCCGTATGCACTGCGCCTCCCGCGCCCACGCGCTCGCCAGCGCCCTCTGCCTGGCTAACTCCAGCACTCGCGCCCGCTCCTCATCCATAGAGGCTCCGTAGCGCACGTGAAGGGTTAGCAGACCACACTGCAGCTCCACGTCAGCGAAACGGCGCGTGCGGCCGCCCATCGCAGCCGTCGACTGGGACACACTCACGTTAACGCCGTTCTCGAGCTGCTTTCTCCCCGTCACTAGTCGGAGTGCCGCCAGGTCCACTTCAGGAGCTCCCGATTTCACAAAGTAATGCGTGTCACGTCCATCCAAAGTGAAGTGCAGATCTTTGAGATAAAGAGCTCCATTGAGGATGTTTGCGAC
This sequence comes from Leiocassis micropogon, assembly GCA_028565275.1. Lineage (NCBI taxonomy): Eukaryota > Metazoa > Chordata > Actinopteri > Siluriformes > Bagridae > Leiocassis > Leiocassis micropogon. The sequence goes on from JAOVVA010000001.1 coordinate 23,555,809, forward strand.
TTTGATGCAGTCTTCATTAGCGATGCTGATAGCGCGGGTTATCACCGTGCCTTTGTACAGCGCCACCATGACGCCGCGGCCGATCAGAGACTCTCTAGGAGCAAACCAGAGCCACGGTCTGGACGGAGTGTGGAGCGGTGGCATTCTGTCAAGCGAAAGGAACGCTTTAGCCTGACGCAGGACCTGCTGCTGAACTCCGGTCGCCTGCAATACAGACAGTTCACATCCAAAACTGTTATTTAAGTGTTATTTAATTTAACGTAAAAATTGTAGACACTAGTCATCTGAATAATTCTACATAAACATAAGGTTTAAAATGGCATTCTCATGGCAATTTGATTTACAGTATAATATAAAATATATAATAAATATATATGCTCCATGAAAGAAGAGTTCCATCATCTAGAAGGGTTCCACCTTTTTTTTTTCCTTTTTGATTTATTGCCCGATTTTCTCCCTAATTTAGTAGTGTCCAATTCCACCCTGTCACTAGGGGGCTCCCACATTAAGCTACTACTACCAATCAGTCGGGACGGCCGAAGACTGTTTTGTGTTTTCATCCAACCATGTGATGCCAGCTGACCATATCTTTTTGAACTGCTCGCTCACACACCGTTGGGGCGGAGTAACACACTCGGGGGACAGCGCTATCCGCTCCTTCCGCTTGCGTGAGCTCACAGGCGCCCCTGATTGGCTGTAGAGCTGTGATTAATGTGGGAGCACAAAGTACCTCGCATCCCGCCGGTCTCCGGCTGCGAGAGGTTACAGCATCACCCAGGAATCGAACCAGCGATCTCCGGACCACTGTATAAACTTATTAAAAATGCCATAAATAAATGAATGAATACGTGAGTAGCGGACGTACTGGAAGATTGTCCCAAACTTCACTCTTAGCCAGTTCATAAGACACTCGAGTGATTCCAGACTTGGGAACTGGAAAGCCAGGAATGCTGTTATGGAGATGAAACCCAAACACCACCAACCAAGTGTTCACATCTGCAGGAAACACATCCACACACATCGGTTTAATAAACAGCAGCTCACATCCTTCATTCAGCACTCGGTCAGATGATTCGACGCCTCACCTGTGAGAAACTCCTTCACATCCTGCACTTTGCTGATGGGGTCGTTGTTACGGAATGTGTACAGGTTAAATGGTGCAGGGTTTTTCCCGATCGCTTCCCATAACGTGATGTCTGGAGCGGTCCAGCGGCCGGAAATGATGTCATAGTCCCTTTCCCCAAAATAAACAAGCTTGGTGAGCGGTTCATAGAGGCCACCATGGAACCCCAATACGAGCTGGAGATCAGGGTTCGAATCAGAATAAACCTCTCCATATGCCGTGTAGTGTATCTGCTTCAACAGAGATCCATCGCTCCCAAAAACCGCAAGCGGCGTTCCAGTATTGTCACAAGCGATGTAAAACTCTTTCCCACTGCTAATCTCCATGGAAAACACATGTCCCTGGAGGTCGTAGTACAAAGAGGTAATCTCCACACTCGAGTGGTTGTAGACGTGCGTGATGCGGCTCGGGCGGCTCAGGTCCGCATAGAAAAACTGCAAATGCTGCCCCAAACTGGATTTAGTTGAAATTCTCCGCCCTAGCCCATCGTAGCGATGCTGTATGTGCCACCCAGCGGATTTGCTATAGACACGCTCCAGACGTCCGTTCGAGTTGTAATGGTAGACTTCGGCTCCTCTCTGACGCAGAAACCCATCCTCGTCTTGCTCGTACTGGAGATCTCCATGACGGGTGATACGGTCTCGAAGGTCATAGCGTAATGGCAGGATCCGTGCTCCGACCGCGGGGCTAAGCAGGTGGATGTTCCCGTTTAAATCGTAGCTATATCTCCATGCTGGCTTTTTGTTCAGGTAGACGGTCTGTAGCTGGCCGTCCACATCATATTCATAGCTGTATTTTGTAGCGTTCACGAAAGGTCCGATTTTCACCTCTCGTGCCGTGACTCGACCCATCTCATCGTACTGAACCGCGATCCAGAAAAGCGTCGTCCGAAAAAGCTCATACTGGATCTCCCGGATTCGACCGTGCCCATCAAAGTGTTTAGTGTACGTCATAACCGAGGTGGAAATTATCTGATTAATGTCGTAGTAGAGGACACCGAATTTCCCAAACTGCTCCACTTTTCCAGAAATGTCGTCGTACTGGTAGAGGTCGATAGGCAGCGGCGTCTCATTGATCACACCCTGAACGCTGCTCACGCGAAGATTCCCATCGTACGCGTAATCGAATCTTGCGCTTACCATCCCGTCTTCACTGAAGCGATATATCTGTCTGTCCACTAGGGGGCCTAGTTGTCTGTATCTAATGGTGCAGATAAAGCCTTCACTCTGTAGATTCACGGTCTTTAACACGCTGAGTGTTTCATCATACGTGAAACTGACACGAGTGCTATCGTACACGACTTCAGCTAGTTTGTCGTTCCATCGATAGCGATAAATCACTCGACGTCCCGTTCCTGTCCGGAGCAATCGGAGAAGCCGTCCGTCTTCACTGTAGTCCACAGCTACAGACGCGTTGCTTTCTGGTGGATGATAAATATTCCGGTAATAGGTTACGGAGCGAATCGTTTCCATGCTGTAGCGAGCGACGCTGGGCATGACAACAGCCGAAAGTTCACCGTTGGCATCATACTCGAAGGTGAACTGCCGCTGACTGGCCAGGATCAGCACCATGGACTGGGACATGCAGAGGACACAAAAATGTAAACAAGTTGTTTAGTTGTCAACAGATTTCAGAGAAAAAGTGGAGTGATATTCATTCATTCATTCATTCAATTTTATTTGTATAGCGCTTTTAACAATCGTCATTGTCGCAAAAGCAGCTTTACACAATCATATGATGATGATATATACAATGATATAACCTGACCGTTACCTTCTCCAGGTGTGTGTAGCTCCATGTTTTCCCATCAGGAAATACTCGAGTGCGAACGCGCCCTTGTTCATCGTGCTCTAATCGCTCTATCACCGTTCCCCACTGGATGGCGCTCAGCTGCCCGTTGCTCCTCCTAGTCACATTGACCGGCAATAATTTGCTGCTCGGCGTCCAAACGGCAGGATGCCCCGTTAAGTCATAGCTGATTTTCAGCAGGAACTTGCGGTGATCATCGTAAATCCGCTCGGTCCTCAGTGTGCGGTCGTAATCGACAGACAGGATGTTCCGGCCGTTCACCTGAAACAGCAGAGCAGAAAGACTCGGTCTCCGACACTAATAAAGCTTTCTGAGCCCGTAAATGACCACAGGATTAGATTTATAGGGATTCATCTAGAACGGTACTTATGGCACACAACATGCAGCAGTTTAAAGATTTACTCTGCAAATGCACCTTACTTTTATAAAGCCCCATAAAGATCATTAGGATCTCAGAACAAGCAGGCAGTCGGTCTTTAATTACGCATGATTATGTGTTCAAAGTACAGAAATGTCAAATATTTTTTCCTTATTAAACTGCTGTTCCAATCTTTTTTGTTTTTTTCTGTTAAATAAATAGAATGTGATTTACAGAATAGAACCTAACATCCGGAGGTCGCAAGTTAAAATCCCAGGTAATGCTGCAGGCTTCTGCAGCCAGGAAGTCTAGAGAGCTGATTGGCCGAGTGCTCTAGCGTAAGGAGAGGATAGCACTTTCCTCTGAGTGTGTTACGCCGCTCCTTTTGGTAGTGTGGCTTAGCTTTCGCCCCAATGTAGCCTTGATGGGGCGGGAGCGCACAAATAACGGGAGAGAATGTTTAAGGATAAATTAGGAGGAGAAAATTGGAAACGTTTGGCTAAATATTTTTGATTTTAAAAAATGATCATGATCTTGAAAGACAGAAGCCTAGAGACTAATCCAAAACCAGCAGGACGAGAAGGTCCTCCACCAACTGGTTCACTGAAAAGAGGACATTTATATTTTCTGAAATAAGAAAGTGTTATCTAAAGCGCCTCAAACCCAAGCTGTATTGTTCCTCACTGTTCCTGTTTATTTGGAACCGGATATCTACTGAACCTGATCAGTGCTTTCAAACAGGAACAAGTTTGGCAAAAGATTGATATCCTCTAGTCCTCATACGAGGATCTTACAATGCAGTTGAGAGAAAATGCGATGTCCTCGTATTAGAAAAGTGAAGTGAACACACAGCTTAGTCCTGAAATCTGAGAAACGAGTCAGAAGTTTGAGTCTTACTCGCAGTTTGCGTCCGAACACAGTGACTTTAGAGCGAGCCTGTTCTTTCCTGAAGCGCCACTCCACGAGGTTCTGTCCGGCGTCATCAGGAAGCGTCACGTTCCTCCGAGCCACCGTCGGTGACGAGGCGCCACACAGGATGTGAGGTTCGGTTTGGAAATGAGCGCTCAGTCCGTTCGCATATAAAACCCAGAGCGAGCTGTCATAACCCAGCACGTAGCCCGTCTTCACCTGATCTGTAACACACACACACACACACACCTGACTACAAGTGAAGATCAGACCACAGTGATGATGTCTGGGTCATCGTAATCTGACGGGAAAACAAACGAGGCAGTTTCTCAGATCAGACAGGGAGTGTCTGAGGCCATACATGGAAATGTGTGTGTGTCATCGGGTCTGTATATTAAAATTCGAGCAGCTCTGAAAATGGGCGTGGCTTAAAAATTAAAGATGGTGAATGAATCCCGACGTCTCAGTTAAATACTACAGCAAGATGTAAAGGTTTCCACCAAGCTGAAGATAATCTCATCTGCATATTGATTTTATAAAAAGTTTTCATACCTCAAGACACACCCTGAGAGTTGCTTAAATTTAATATATGAACTCAGACACACCCACATTTCCATGTATAAACTCAGTGATGCTCACTTTTTTTCAATTTTTGGAGTTTATTCACCCCTGATGCCATGACCTTTAAAACGCCAAGCCAAATCTTAATCTAATCTAAGCGACTGACTGTGGCGTTTCAAACCCACCCTGCTGTAGCGTAAAGACCGTCTGAATGTCCGAGCTGTTCGCCGTGATCCGCGCCTCGTCTTCTCTCTCCGAGTTCTCCAATTCCACGGTGGAGACGAGGCTGGCGTCCCCGAGCAGACTGATCAGCACGCCGCTGGGGAACGTCACGTTGGTCAGCTTTCCCTCGCTGTCATAACTGCAAGAGAAAGTTATTTACAGTCCCGGGTTCGATGTCAGCACTTCTGCACAATTTCCTGTCATCGTAAATAACAGGGAAATGTTTATGATGACTTCTGCAGGGAGAAATGAGACGAGCCCAGAGACGAGTACATTTAAAAAAAATTTTTACAAACTTTTTGAAGCAGCGTAAAAGCCAAAAATAGACAGCTGACACAAATACTTGTGTTTTTTTGTTTCCTTGTGTCCGATTTACAGGAACATGAGGGTGAAAAATAAGGTTTGGTGAGTTATCTCATTACTGCTCATTACGCATTTTGATTTCATAACTAAAAATGAATTTATTTACAATTTGTAAGTTGTAGCATTAAGATGTGATGTTTTTTTATGTTATCTTATTTATTGTATTGTCTTATTGTGTCAATTTAAAGACATAAATAAAAGACCATAAAAGTAGCCATAAATTTGAGCTAGTGACACTTTATCTTAACATTATATTACTGTTTATGACCTATTTTAATTTAACAGCTAATTATCTCAAGATAAATATGTAACCTTGTGTATTGTGTATTAATAAATATTTTGTTCCTGCTTAGGAGTTGGTATTACATCCCACATACATACACAGTGATCCTCATAGTAAACATTAGAAGTAACTTTACACACTCACTCGTAGAAGGTGGTCCAGCCATTGGAGGTGATCTTGGTTGCTAGGAGACCACTGTTGCCATGGTACGTGAGCATCACGAGATCCCGCCCCTGCGTCCCCAGGCTTCTCAGGCCCCCGTTAGAGCCGACGTTCAGCCAAACCACCTGGTTGTCGGGCGCTACAATTCGGACCGGCTGCCGATTAGCGTCCCTGCGGATGCGCAGCGTGTTTCCGTAGCAGTCGGTGACGGAGGTCAGATCTCCGTCGTTGCTGTAGCTGAAGTTGTATTTAAAATCTCCGGTCACAATATTAGCGGTGTGCTGGTGCGTTCCGTTCGAGTCAAACATGTACACTTCCTGTTCTGTGGTGGAAGCCACTTCATAAAGCCCCCGTGTGTTCAGCTGTGGTTTGTTCGTCTCGATAGCTCGGATTCGGATGTTTCCAAGATCAGCGACATATAGCGTTCCGTCTGGAGCGGCTATGAGCGAGGAAGGCGCGTTGAGACGAGCGTCTTTAGCGAAACCGTCTCCAGTGAGGTAGCAGTCGCAGTTAACGTCTGTTTTGCAGTCGCAGTCGGACAGCGACCCGGCTAAGTGAGTGATCTCACCGTTTGGTGCCACGCTGCGAATGCGACTCATCTTCCGCTCGTCCGTCTCTGCGATGTACAACACTCCGGTGAAGGACACCGTGATGGCACTCGGAGACTCCAGATGAGTGTGTGTGGCGCGCTGGGTCTCGGTTACTGTAGGTTCGGCAGCGGACAGAGGACAGTGGAGAGGCCGACCTGCTGCGACGCTCACCTGCCCGTCTTCTGTAATCCGCAAAATCACACCGCCGTCCAGCACGAAAAGGGAATTATCCATCGGACTGACGGCCAGATCAGTCGGCCACTCCAGTGAAACCTGGGATGGAAAAGATTTGGTTGGATTTTGTTGGATGGAGAAGAAGTTGTTTTGGGGTTTAAGGCGTTCACTTCCTAGTGAATAACAGGCCGCTATTATCTCAAGAAAGAATAAACACACCAGCGTCGATCTCTTCTAACTATATTTCTATTCTATTAACATCTTTTGATTATGATTCACAAAGCAGTTTTCTAAAGTGGAAACCAGGGTGTGTGTGTGTGTAAATACAGTGGGTAATAGAAAAGAATCAATGCACTTTAAAATAATCACATTTTGTTGCTTTGCAGCCTGAAATAAAAAGACCATCCATCTGTTTTTCATCAGTGCAACTTTTAACATCCAAGTGAAAGATAAAACTTAAAAAAAACGGTCACTCTCCTAAAAATGACAATAATAAGAAATTATTGTGTCTTCATAGGGACGTTTACAGATGAACTAACATAAGGACTGAGCTTTGTTTCCACTAAAAACCCTCTGATAGTTACCGTAACGCCCTGTATATACGCACACTCCAGTTTCTACCACACCTGAACATCTGCACTGACCAGCACAGGAGAACAAACTTCATAAACATTTTAATAAACATTATCATTAAAATCATGTATAAAGTGTTAGATCAGACACGTCGTTGTAGGACTGATTAATCTTGTTTTCGTTTCCCACCTGCCGGGTGTCCATGACTGCGTCACAGCTGAGAGGTCGGGCTGAAGCGAGGTCGTTTGACCCCAGGACCGTGGTAATAACGCCGCTCTGGTCCACTCTGCGAATCACCGTTCCGTCCACGAAGTAGATCAGACCGTTTTTGTCAACGGCGATTCCTGTGAGAGGAAAATAAAGCTGTCTCCATGCTGCATGTGATGTGTTTGACTCCATGTTATTCAGCTCAGTGTGTTCGTGCTCCTTTATTCACTTCCTGATGCAGGATTACTGAATGTAGCGTTACTGGGTCAGCGCTCTCTAGATTTTAGGATCGGAAACTAAAGCGATGTCGCCGCTGCGTGTTAAAGTGAATTAAAGCCGTGTGAGAAACAGCGCTCAGCACAGCGCTATACAAAGGTCTCTGATACACCAGAGACCCACATGATCATACATTTTATAGAATCAACACTCCATAGCCGTAAAGTACAGAAAGGACACTTCTGATCCTGAGTAAGAAATTTAAATAGTTTCATTATTAAATTGAAAATTTCACATCGATATAGAAATGAACGTGATAGTCCCTGCTACTAGAGACGGGGGAATATTGATTCAGTTAGGAAATGTGACTCTCTGGTCTGGTGATTTATGTATCACCACACTGACTCCAAAATCTTTTTTTAAAATTATTTTTATACTATATGTTTGCATTTGGTGAAATGTCGCAATTCCTCTATAATCCTACAGGTGGCGCACTCTGAAGTATTCAGAAATTTGCAGGCAGCACAGAATCCCACGTGGTAAGAGCAGATTAAGTCCCAAGTTTACCTAGAAATAACATTTTATAGTGAACGACACCCAGAGGTACGAGCTGCTCTGTAAACAAGTAGCGTTTGGTTGAATTTAATTTTTAACTTACATTTTCTACTCTTCTACTTGATATCATTTTGTAGTGTTTAAATGTAACATTTTTTTTAACATGGGTCAGGTTTTAAACATTTTAACAGTTGTTGTCTGGTATATATATAAGTAGAGCTAGACTAGAGACTCAGTCAGGTTTGTTTGTTTGTTTGTTTTGGGTTATTTTGACATAATTTGTTCACCTGCCATTCCAAAGTTGATGTGATGATTTACACACGAAATTGAATCTAATAATTGTGAAAAAGTGTGAGTTCAATGTAAACTCTGGTATCAGATACGAGTCAGATCTTCACTGCGATCTGTATTAAAACACCTGAAGTGCTCCAAGATCCACAGTAAGAACACAGTCTCAGGACCTTCTGCCTGTCTGGAGTTCTGATCCTGCATCTGCTGAACATTTGGACCTGCAGGTAAACCTTCAGTGAGCTCAGGTTTAGTTCTGGATCCTGTACAGAGTGATTAGTGAGTCAGGACCCTCTGAGAATCTGAAAGGGTTCTTCAGGGTTCTCACAAATATAATCACCAATCTAAAGTGCAATCTGTTAGCAGCTGGAGACATTTCATCAGGCTGAGCATCTGATCTGATCTGCATGAATTAAATCCATCATCTGCTCTTGAGGTGAGGGCCATGTGCGGGTTTCCATCACGCAGACTCTGAAGCAAGACGTGATGGAGATTTAAGTGCCATGAATGAGCTCTGATGGGTTCTGCATTCTCGAGCCCCTGTAATTAAAGTCTGATCAGTGTGACGAGAACTTTAGAGCTAGAGTGGAACTCTGTAAGGTCTGCTTAGTTTAATAGCTTTGGGAGCTGTGATGGAAGTCAGTCTGGCTCTGATTATTCGTGCATCTGTGGAGCCTGTACGTCGGTTTATTTTTAATGATTAATTAATGGATATTAATAAGACTATTTGTAGCACAGAATGGATCACAAGTCTGTTTTGAAACTGACGCTCTAAGAACGAGAAAAAAGTTCTTTATCCGCTAGCTTTTAAATGCTCTGCATTTGTCATTGACTTTTGATAAGCAGACGGTACGCTGATCAGACCAGAGACACAACATCTGTGACATTTTGTATCAAAAAATCCTCCTGTGTGGCTCGTCTGAGGTCTGATGAGGATCAGCTCAGTCCTGTCTGTAAGGTTCTGTTGGTTCAAGAGATCAGGTGTATATCTTCGTGGTCCTTCAGGGATTTGGGGAACACAAGTCTGGTCAGTGTGATTGGTTTATTAGTTGTGTTCAGTCCCTCGATTAGCACCGAACCACAATCTGGCAAGTGACACTATGGTGTCTGGTCTTATGGACTGTGTGCGATGGTCTTATTGACCCGTGTGTATGATGTCTGGTCTTATGACACGTCTGTGTGATGGTCTTATTGACTGTGTGTATGATGGTCTTATTGACCCATGTTCTTGAGCTGGAACTTTTGGATGTTGCAGGTAAGGTGTAGTTAAGTCTACTGTAGGTGTTACACAGTACAAACCCCAGTAATAATTCAACACATTCAGAGTCGCTCAGGATCTACAGAAACACTGTACAGTGTTAATTCAACACTGGGACCTTTGCTGTGTACTACTCCACTGTGTGAGATCTGACTATGGTGAGGAAACAATGAGTAAATTTAACATATTAAATTAAATATTGGAGATTTGATAAGTGCCATTTCTAAACCAGAAGAATATCTTTTGTTCCTGTAAGTACCTTTAGGTCCTGTAAGTAGGGCCTCAGATGCCGGTCCTCCATCACCACACTTATTCTCATCGAAAGGCAGACAGTGATCCCCGGTCCCTGCTACAACGTCGACGTTAGTCTGGGGTTCGAGCTCGCCGGACAGCACTCGGGGACGGTAAATACGCCTGGAGTTGGTGTCCGAGACGTACAGGTGTCCCGTCACAGGGTCTGCGCTCAGGTAGTAGCGGTGAGCCGGGTTATTACTGCGGGAAAAACGGAGCAAGAGATCGATGTGGTGTTTGGATGAAACAATGTATCTGCAGAAACAAGGGGTTTGGTTCACTCTGCGGAGATGACAGATGAAATAACACTGTTTTTTGAAATATTAATGCTGCTAGAGAACATTACTGATTCGCCATCTGTGTCTTTTCTCCCCCTGTACCTTTCAAAACAACGTACTGACAAGAGACGGAGACTGTGTCCGGAGGGATAATAAATCAGACGTGACTGGAAAATATTTGAGGAGGCAGTGATGATGCCTTGAAGTGCGCCAAATCATTTCAATCGTTATGTCTCCCATGCGAGAGGAGGAAAAATAGCCATGATGCGCAGATCTTAATGACTGTCACCAGCTGAAGGCATTTCATCAGCCTCGGCTTATTTGCATTCATTAAATCCATCAGTCTGGTTTTCCCTGAGTGAGTAAATGTGGAGGGCATTAGCATGGAGTGAAAGACAGATTTGGGATGCAGGACATGGCGCGCGTCGGTTACTCTCCAGCCAGGAAACGGATAAAGATTACGGGCTTCGTCATTAAAAGCTGTTTGTATCGGAGTTTTCCTTGAGGGCGGGGCGGCAGCAGGTTAATGATCAGACATGGACGGGCAGAGTGCTAACTCGGGCCCCGCCCACATTTATACTACTAGGTCATGGTGAGTATTTTGCGTTTCATGAACGTGCGAGGGCGTGATGAGGGCGTTACTTTAAGCTCTGTATTTTATTTAATCACATGTTTGACCGGGACGGTGTTCGAGTGGAAACTTTAGGCAGAAGTCCCACCTGGTTATGGGTTCTCATTCTTGTGTTATCTCCTGTAGTCGTCGGTGTTTCCCCCATCTGGACTCTTTTTATAGCATTTATAGCATAGAGTTTATGTTTATGTTTATGTTCCATCACTGGCGAGCTCATCTCTGTGTTTGTCTCGATGAAAATGTTTTCAGATACGCGAAGGAAAAAAACTATGTTTTCAGAAATGACCTGTTTATCCAGACTGACGAGGTTTGAGACTCGGAGCGGCTCGGTGCTGCGATTCAGCAACATGACAGAGTTTGACATCAGTGTCTGTTTTAAAACAAGCACGGGGTGTGTGTGTGTGTGTGTGTGTGTGTGTGTGTGTGTTAGGGGTAACCTGAACTTGTTGTGTGCTGTCTAAATGCTAAGTGATATCTGACGCGGTTTGACGTGATCTCTCCCCTGAGCTGGGACTGTCGTCTCACTCCCTCCACACATCAGTCGACAGGAACCTGCATCTGTTTGATCTGTCGGAATTTATGGGTTTTTCAGCCACTGGGGTGAATTTACACTTTGCTAAAAGAAAGAAAATTCGAAAAGAAACATGTCAAGTCCTGATCACTCCCTCTGAAACTTGGACGACATTCCAGCGGTCTTTAAACCTCCAACTCTGAGCTGGTAACAAGAACAATATGGACAACAAAATCGTTTAATGCTGATTCTATTGTCAATGACATCTTCATGACAGAAGAACGAGACTTCTTATTAACTTCAAGAGAGAGTTTATAGCTGCTGTAACAGACATGAGAAAAGGAGCTAACTTGTTTCACTGGCATTAAAAAAACGAAAGATGTTGATTATAAATGTACTAATGGATAATGTTTGTTTTGCATAAAGTTTCTCAGTCGTAAGTCACATATCTATTGACTTGTACACCACAAGAGGGCGCATTTGTAGTTCAGGTGATAGAATATCAGACAGACTTGTTTTTGAATGGCACCAGTTTAAGCTTTGTTAATTAGTCTCACATAACTAACTGTTGGGATTATTGATTGTTAACATGTTCGACTATTATTGAAGAGAAATGTGTTGCAATTAAGGTTTAGAGATTTACAGCCTTAAATTCCAACTGAGATAAACAGCTAAAAGTACAAAGTGTTCCTTTTTAATTAATCAAAAATGCAATTGCCAGAGAACAAAACACATTTAGGGAAATAATCAGCTTCATGGTGATAACTGTATCTGCACTTCATCTTCAGAAGAAATCCAGTTTAAAGTCTAAAGTTCCAGTAAAAACCTCCGTGTAATCACGGCTCTTCCATCGTAACACAGCTGTACATCCAGTTTTATTGAAGTCAGATCAAAATGTAAAGTCATGTTTGTTTCTCGAATCACTTTATTTAAAACGATCGGTCGCTTAAAGCTGAACTGTTTAATAAACCTGACTTTATTTCTCAGACTGAAAGAAATCTATTCCTAAACAACAGGTTTAAACAACGCAGAGGTTTTTCTTCATTGTGCAGAAAATCAGACCTGAGGGTTCATCAAAAAACTTTATTCCTCATGTCAGATCAGTGACATCATCAACATCATCATCATCACCACTCACCTGTGTCTGAAATCTTTATTCCTTAGAGCAGCAGTGGGGAAAAAGAAACAGGCCACATGTAAATAAATCTAACAACCGACAGAGAAAAAGCATCATCACGCGACAAAGATCCTTTATATCGGTCATAATAGACATTAATCACACTGACAGTCGACCCGTCCGCTCGTCTGTGCGCTCGCTCAATCATAAAATCAATCCACGTCCGCTGCTCCTCTCGACACTTTACAATTTATTCTGCACTTCCGTCCCTGAAGCACACACCTCCAGTGTGTTACTGAGTTTGTGTAAAGTCAGACGAGTTCACTTTGAAGTCTTTCACAGCGAGAGGAAACTAATCATTTCATTTCATTTGAAGTCTCGAGAGAGAGGCGTTGAAGCCAAGCGTTCATTTCCAACACCGCCGCGTCACCCGTATAAAAGATCCAAATGAATGTAAACAGAAAAAAGGGCAAATGCAAATGAAGAGAGAACACGTCAAGGCGCTACGCAGGGAATGAAACAATCGTGGAGCAGAACTGTGATATTGAAAAAACAACAACATAGAAGATAAATAATCAAGGTCGGTTTTATAAACAGAGCAGCGCTGATGGACGTCTCTCAGAACTCCAGTCTCTTTAAGGAGAAGCGTTCATTACAACTCACAGCAATTAGAGGAATTTCTCCCTGGAGCAGCGTCTGATTATCCATCCATCTGTCACTTCATCCTCCCTTTATCAAGTCTGTCTATCCATCCAGCTGTTCATGCATTACTAGATTGAGACATCCACCTAACAGTTTATTCACTTGTTCTTTCATCCATTGGTCCATTTGTCCATGCTGCTTTCCAACTCATCCATCCATTCATTCATCCATTCAAGCATTTATCAATTCACACTTTCACCCATCAATTTATTTATGTGTTCTTTCATCCATTGATCCAGCCATGCATGCATTTATTAGTTTATTATGGTTTGTGACCAGCCATGCATTCGTCCATCCATCCTTCTGTTCATGCAATCTACTCATCCTTGCGCACCTGAGCTCCATGATGCTGGTAACGTTTCCTGATGCGTCAATGCGTCTGATGAAGTTGAAGTCTCCCACGTACAGACTCCCGTCTCCGCCCCACGCCAGCGCTACTGGTGCGAGCAGCTTGTTCCCCCCTGCCGGGGCGTTACAGCTGGGGCAGGAGATGCTTCTCCGGCGCCCGTTACCCATGACGGTGCTGATGACTGGGGGCAGCTGGGACAGGAACACGTTCTCACCGTTTCCTTTGTACAGGATTCCTGAGACACAAGACACACTGTGAGGGTTCGGCACTCGAGAGCTGAGACTCGGCAGCAGCAGTTCACGCCTGTATTGACAAACACTCGGGTCTATTAAGTAGATCAATGAGAGTACAGTGAAGTGCTCAGGAATTCATTCTCCCTCGATTCAGTCATTCATAGTTCTCAAGACACATTAGACGCTTCAAGAGCTGGAAGAACTGAAAGGCCTCATGGGATAAAGAGATAGATGGTAATGGGGATGAAAGTATCAATGAAAAGATCTACAGTAACAGGAGTCTGCAGTCCATTAGGAAATCTTTTTGGATTTATAATGTGTTTCAGAGGAACGCTTTGAGGTTTGGAGATCCTGCTCAGCACTTCTTAGGAAAGCCGATCATTTGGATGGCTTTAGCTTTTCACATGGGTCCTATGTGGAACATTAAAAACTGAGAAACCTTTAGGATTCTAAATGCAAGGGTACTTTAGGTACCTCTAGTGTGGAACCTGCCCTAGGTAGATGAAGAACTAAATCTCTACTGCCCAGGTGTCCTCTCAGCACGTTCCCTCCCGGAGATACTGTACGTTCACATGTGGAAAGAAATAAACACCATCTCCATGTGTCTTTCGGCCAGAAAACACTTCTGATGATTTGCTTTAATCACCTGAAAGATTTATAAAACAGGGGTTTGGTTGTTTTCAGGTAAGATTTAATTACAGTGAACTCCATCCATCCATCCATCCTTACATACATCAACCCTTTTATCAATTTCGGCAATTAAAAACAGCAAAGGCTCGTGCAAAGTCTCCACTAACGCACAAGTCCTGGTTCTGAAGCGTCCCCGTTCGTTCAGCTGACACTTTCACTCCACAGTCTGAGAGGAGTGCGGCTCATGATTAATTCAGACCTGTAAAATTTTAACTTCTTTTTGGATTCAGCTTCAAAGCAGGCGGCTGCGGACCATCAATAATTTACGACGTGCAACATGTTAGTGTTCCGGCACCTGCTTCCGTCAGATCGGTTTTCCTGCTCCATAAAGTCTTAAAAGCTCCTGATGTTTAGTCCTAAAGAGTAAAGTCTGCACGGCTGAGTGACTTTCAGGAACTTTCCTGAATTTTCTTCAAGGTTCGACTCGACCAGGATCACATTCACATCTGTGTGCTTCTGCCGAGTCCACAACCAGGACTGTCCTGAAAACAGGTGTGATATAATTCCTAATCCTCTGAGGAAGACTCCACTTAGCAAAATTAGATTTTTGATAGAAAATGATAAAATGTTTAACAGGAGCAAGATTTAAACTTTAAATATACCTCTATCTGGGTAATTAACATTAGAGCAGGTAATGATTGTGGGTAATCTGTGTTAAATCTGATTCTTAGGCGTTGTAACTGTCAGTTCGATTCACTTCTACAGCACTAACATTTATCTGATTCGTCCGTCTCAAACAGCTGTATTTCTTACAAGCATTACGAAATGATCTAATAAACTCTGCGTAACTTGTGATGTTGATTGTTTAGACGCCGTCTCTCGTACAAAGCGATCATCTTCTGCTCCACACTCCAGTCCTGTAGGTGGCGGTACTGCACCAACCACTCGTAAACGCAAAAGAAACAGCAATACTCTCACAAAACACGAGTATTTGTAGAACTTCTAGGTGTTTTGTATTTTCTATAAAAGCTGTGATATATTTTAAGGAATTTGTAAATTTTATACTCTATAATGTTTAAAGTTTGCAGAAATAGTTTATATTGTATAATCAGTTAACCTCCACAGCTCTAGTTAACATCTTCTGGAGATAAGTGACTATACATGTTTCTTGTTAACAGATAAACTGTTGAGTTTATTTAAATTAAACTTTGTTTAAATCAAAATGTGCTGAATCTCCTACACACTTACCACAAAGCCAGCTGCAGCGCTGCACTCGTCCTCTATGATTAAGACCGCCGGTTGATGTATTGACGAAGTGCGTGGTCAGAGGGGACACCAGAGCCGATACGAGCCGATATCAGCCCCCCGAATTGTAAACCCAACATGTCCAACAAATCCTCACTTAACTAAGATAAATGGGTCTGCACAGCTGGATTTATCTCTTCACCTTGACACAAAGACAACGCGGTGCCACTCCGGCCGGCATCCTTTAATTCCTCTTCCTCCCGCTTATCGTCTCGCATATGCGATGAAGTGGAGAACGGAGACGTTGCAGACCGTACATCTCATTATCGCAATAATCGTAAGATGATGCAATAAGAGTGAGGAGTGGAAGTGTGGGACCAGCCAGGGTTCATCACAAACGCTCCTCCATAATGTAATGCTCATGATCATCGATTATTCAGCTTCAGATCCCGCGCGATCGAATAAACAAACACGCGAATCAAATGTCAAGCTAACAAGACTCAAGTCTAATCCATCAGGTACGATCGGACATTTTCCAAAAACACGTCGGCACAGCGAGTCGGACGGAATTACAAAATGAAATGGATTTTGCTCTGCACGTAACACGCACATGTGGTGGGTTTGACGTGATCAGCCTCTGATCGTGAGAATCGATCCGCTAAAACCACAATCAGACTGCGCGGATGTTTATAATCCAGACAAAGCAATTTCCCTCTGGGATTAATAAAGTTATTTGAATCTTTGAATCTTGAATATCTCTCATCCTGTTTAATCTCTTACAGAAATGTGAAAAGCAGCTCTGGTTGGCTTATCAAAAACGAATTCCAGTTGACAGGAACGTTGTTGGTTCTTAGTGCTAACATCTGTGCCTCGTAAGCATTCTTAGCTTTTATTAAGATCTGGAATGTTGTATAGAATCAGTTCAACTGAGACTTCCTGATAGCGCTAACCTCACACTGTTTCTAGCAGTTTAGGAACAAAAAGTAAAATTCTCATGTTTATGTTATAAAAGTTAGCTGTGACGGTGTCTACGTGTCACGCTAGGAGTTATCGCATTTACAGATGAACTTAGCGAATGCCGTTGAAAATGGATTCCAGGAAAATGCGACTGGAGTGTGCCTGATGTTCTCCTGCAGCACCACTCCAGACTTTCTAAATTAGAAACGCGTCCGCGGGGAGACGCGCGAGTGACACTCGGGTGAGTGGAATGTCTGAGATGAGCCGCGCCACTTCACAAGATCAGCACGATCCACCAGAGATAAAAAAAAAAAAGAGCTAGAAGAGCGTAAAACATGGCGAGCAGGACTTTGGAGTTAATGTGGAGGTTAGCATAAAGCTAATCAGACTGGGGTAATGATATCGGCGGTTATTTCCCTCTCGAGGATTTGAGCCGCTGTGTTCTGAACACGCTGGAGCTTCATGAAAGACGCAGAAGAAGAGGAAGATCTCACGCTCGTCTGCTCCAGAGCTTCAGAAAGCAGAAGGTTTCAGAAAGTAAAATGTTTGTTGTGGAACGTCTGTGACCTGCAGCATTACACAAAAGTACTGGAAGTATTCTTAAATGTGAGTGTATGCAATTTTATGCAAAGTGTATAAAACTCAGGTCCTGTCCGTCCGTCAGTCAGTCTGCTGTCCCGTGTGAACTCCACTCTGATTACAAAACGCTCGGTGTCACTTTACGTCTCTTCTTTGCAGAATCTCTCACTGTGTTCTCTTTGCTTTCTCTAAATTATATTATAAGACGCCCTAGTCACATGACCCAGCACTTAAATATTATAATGAGCCTAGTCATTAATTGCGATGGTGAGAAATTGATTGATGATTATGTGTCATGATTCTTATGTGTGGTAATTCATGTAGCAGTTATTTATATATTTATATTTGACCTAAATGCTTTAGGTCCTTTATTGTCAAACAGGTGGCACTTTAAATTATTCACACAAGTTTGTGCATAATTATAACAAAAAAAAATATTGAATATATATAAAATCCCAATATTTATCACAATACCGACCAAATCGGTATCAAAGGTACCATGATAATATCGTCCCTGGTGATGTCCGTCCCCTCGAACTTTAATATTATAACAAGTCATAATTAAATGGAAGCATTGCTGAACAATGTGCATATTAAACTGACTTCTAGGTTTTTTTTATTTTAATATGT
>JAOVVA010000001.1:23599872-23610053 GCA_028565275.1 Leiocassis micropogon
AGAGAGTGGACAGCTTCAGATACCTCGGTGTTCACATCACGCAGGACCTGTCATGGTCCTGTCACATCAACACTGTGATGAAAAAGGCCCGGCAGCGTCTCTAACACCTCAGACGCTTGAGAGACTTCAGACTGCCCTCCAAGGTGCTCAGGAATTTCTACTCCTGTACCATAGAGAGCATCCTGACGGTGCTGGACCAAGGCCAGGAATTTCGTGAAGGACCTCAGCCATCCCAACAATGGACTGTTCTCTCTTTTACGGTCAGGAAAGCGAATCTGCTCCCTGAAGTCCAACACAGAGAGACTGAGGAGGAGCTTCTTCCTGGAAGAACTCTAAACTCTCTACCAGAACCATGCAGGCGCTGTGTATGTGTGTGTGTGTGTGTGTGTGTGTGAAGCTAAGTTAGGAGCCCCTCCCCCTCTCCCCCTTCTCGTCTTACACAGTTACCCTTCCTCCACTCTTTTCACACACGCATGCGCACACAACGGAAACACTGTTTTATTGGAAAATAAACAAGAAATCTCTCTAATGACACTCGATTGAGCGACACACTAGCGCCACGCCATTGGGTGGATGACGTTCAGCTTTAATTTCAAACTCTAAACTTGGTGGAGCGGTGTGCAAATTTTCCGATGTAGAACGATATCGTAGCTCAGAATGAACAGCCTCAGGAGTTTAATGGATTTAAAGTGAAGTCCTGCGCCTGTGAGACACGACATTCGTCAGGATCGAACTGAAACAAGACGACTTTTATTGAGTCGCGGTCTACAGCATGAGGGACAACAAAGGAAGAGAAAAGAGCGTGTTGAGTCTCTAAATGAGAGGTCAGAGCCGATCTCGCCGAGTCTCGGGGGGGCGTGCATGGTTGTTTTCATGGTTGTTTTCATGGTTGTTTTCATTGGTCAGTTTTTGACACACATTATTCCACATTTTAACTGAGAATAAAATGATTTTGTGTGGAATAATGTAGAAAGGGGCAGAGTTTATGTGATCATTTATTCAGGTGAGGTGTGTTTGATGTCAGTATGTCTAGACACCGTCTCCTCTTTAGCTAGTCCACTAAGCTAGCTGTTTAGACGGGGTGTGGGCGTGGCACGAGGTACCTGTTATCTTAAAGGCAAATCCGTGACCATGGGAACGGAGCTAAACAGTTTTCACTCACCCACATCGCAGTTGTCGCCTTTGTATCCGCGGTTGCACACACACACTCCGGATACACACACGCCGTGACCCGAACACTGGGCGTCCATGCACTGAGCGGCGGGGACGTCACACTCCATCCCCTTCCATCCACTGTAGCAGTGACAGCGCCCCCTGCTGTAATCTCCATTACCACTGCACAATACAGGGCATGCAGCTGGGAAACACACACACACGCACACACACACACACACACACACACACACACACACACAAAAGAGTTAAAAAAATAAAGAAAAAGTCACTGTGTATTGCTTATTTCTCTCTAACTGCACAACCCTGTGTGTGTTATTCCTCTAACACCACAGCAAGTCACCTAAAATTACACTTTTTATTTATTAATGAGCGACACATCGTACATTTTATTAATTTATAGTTACATTTAACAAGGATGTTCGTGTAACAGGTTTGTTCTAATCACTCACTCTCTCAACAGACTCACTTTATTTTCTCTCTACATTTATTCTCATGAATGATGCTGAAGTCCGTGTGTGTGTGTGTGTGTGTGTGTGTGTGTGTGTGTGTGTGTGTGTGTGTGCGTGTGCTGTACACATCCCTGTAAAAGAGCTGTTACTCCAGGAGCGTATTAGAACAAGCGCAGTAATACAAACACATCAGAATCCAAAGCTGTGAGTCTGACGGAACGAGACGAAGTGAAAATGTCTGTGCTGCATAGTGTGTGTGTGTGTGTGTGTGTGTGTGTGTGTGTGTGTGTGTGTGTGTGTGTGTGTGTGCACGCTTGATTAGGTTTAGAAGCTGAAGACTTTGAGTTTAAATGTCAGGACGATGACGTGAACAAGACAAGAGATTAAAACAGGAAATACTCAGATGAGGAAATTTACATCGTGGCTAAAGGACAGGACTGAGACACGGATAATTGCTGTATTTATCACCCATGTGACATCGCGTAATGTACGGAGACAGGCTGTAGATGTGTTCTGCTTTGGCCTGGACCTCGCTTTGTCACCTTATGAGAAAGATAATCTGTTTGGCTTCAAATAACTTTATTTTACTGCAGAGTGACAAAGCTGGCAGGTGAACGCGTCCTTCAACTGATTATGTCATTACGTCATTACAGCATTACATCACTACAGCATTACATCATTACAGCATTCCACCGTTATGTCATTACGTCATTACAGCATTACGTCATTATGCCATTACAACATTATCTCATTACAGTATTATGTCAATAAAGCATTATGTCATTACATCATTATGCCAGTACGTCATTATAGCATGTGTTGTCATTACGTCATGTCATGACATAACACATAACAGCATGTCCAATAAGAAAAGTTTTTCCTCCATTGACTATCAAACTCAGATAAAAGAAATCACTTTTTTCTCACTCATATGAGAATAAAAAAAATAATCTAGTTAAAATTTCATCATGATTATGTAGAAATATGCAAAACCCAAGGGTTATTAAATATGAATTATATGAAATATAAATTATTTAAATATTACAAATATCTTTTTATAGATTTTATAGATTATTTGGTATGAATATACCCAGACTTTAGTTCATCCGTAAGGTTAATTATATAATAATAATAACAACAACAACAATAATAATAATAAGTGTGCCTGTATTGATATAACACCAAAAATCTTGAAAATATAATTTTAGTAAGTCTGACAATAAATAAACACAATTCTAGTAACTTTTTTGCCTAATGAGGAAATATTAATGTAATTAGATTAAACTGGGAAACTGACAATCAAATCAGATTTTTTTGAATGAAATAAATCTTCCTAATTAATTCTGACTGTAGATTTTATTATCTCACCCTGAGAGCAATACGGCCCAAGGAACCCTGGGAAACAGCGGCAGGCGCCGGACACACACTCCCCGTTCCCGTTACAGTTGTGTGGACACTGCGTTACTGAATCTGGGAAAAAATAAACAGAAATACAGAAATCGTTACATCACCGGCAACATTTTTCCCTACGTGTACGTTTACACATTCAGCCTGTGCTCCTCTCAAATTACTGCTTAAGCTGAGTGAAGTGTTGGTGTGCTAGCTGTTCAGCATTCATGCCCCAGGGTAAGGTGTTTCGTGATTGGCCGACTCGATACACAAACACATTTCCCACCAATCGCGGCGTGTCCTTGGCATCCTTGGCCTGGCATTACTCCGGTGTTAATATTAACATCATCAGCATTCTATTGTAAAACTGTGAATTACTTAACTTAGTTTACTATAAGGTTAATGTCTTGGAATATTCTGGCGAGTGAAAACCTGGGAAAAGAGCTCCATCATTAAAGGAAAACCAAGAAAAAGAAGAAGAAGAAGAATGTAGACTACTGTTCAGACGTTGATGATGAACTGGAGAATGAACGCAACATCTTTTATTTCTTGAATGAGCGAGTGAGTTCCTATTCTCACTGATGTTATAGCAGCTATTAACACTCGTTGCCTCACCTGTCTCTCTCTATTCTCCCTCTTTAAGAGGAACATCACAGCTCCTGGTAAACCGCGAAAAAACGTAAAAGCCTCCTCTGTCCTGAAGAAGTGGGAAAGTCGACTCCTTCTGAATAATCAGGATCCAGAACCCAACAGTATTGTGGCGTTTTAGACGAGCAGGAGCGTGTATAAGCAGTTAGGATGATGGACGGAGTTTTCTGCAGACTTCCAAACCATCATGTCCACTAAGAGCTGAAGGGAGACAGATCTGGGTTTTCACTGCAGGAACTGTATTGTTTGGTAAACACCAGCAGCTGTTCATCACTCAATAAATCGATACGTTTATATTATTAGGTGCAGAACAGCCGGAGGCAAAGGGAGCATCTGTTTCCCCGCAAGTGTATTGATTGGCAGCAGCTCGGAGTGTGTTATTCTCCTCATCATGAGCCCCTGTGGCAGCGTTTCACTTCAGCTGGAGAAACTGTCGAGCAATCAGGAGCTTTTTCAACTGACATGGACAAATCGAATACAAATATAGATCCAGGAGGGCTTCCGAAAATTATTTCAGCACAGTTTCACATACAAACCTTGTGTTTTTTTCCCTTAAACATTACAATAAAAAGTGCCAATCATTTTGATTTGGGGATTTCAGAGGCAGAATAAAGAAAAGCCCAGTAATCATCATCATTCATAACATAGATGAATAACTCATAAACAAACAGGGTGAGCAAAAAGGAAAGGCTCTGAACCTAAAAATAAATAACTAACAACAAAATATCATAAAACAGATGCAGAGAGCGATTAGAGCAAGCTGAGACCAAGGCGAAGACAGAGACTAAAATAAAACAGACAATTAGACACAAACATAAGCACACATTTGTTGTCATGGCAGCTCTGATGTGGATCGAGGAGGTCGAAATTGTGCAAGAATAAAAAAAAAAACTCCAACTAAGATACAAATACACAGCATTTCCAGATGGATCTCGTCAATTCAACTCGTCAAGGTAGTTGATTGACTACCTCAGTGACCTCACCCAGGGAGATCGATGTCGACCCTGTCATCCTCCAGCTCTGCCTTTGCAGTAGAGGGTTGATTATTTAGGAGTTCCTCATGTTCCTGGCGCTCTTTCTTCCGGTGGTTGGGTGGTTCCCCAATTCCCCCTTCTGAGGTGCCGGATGGTTTCACCAAGTTCCTCCAACAACCGCTGCTTTGCCTCTACTCCCACTAGGACAGGGGCCTTAACTAGAGGTTTCCAATTCACTTGCATTACTCGCTTGGGCTTACAAGGTCTGTCCAGGGGCCTCCCCTGCCACCTGACCCAACTCACCACCAGATGATGATCATTTGACAGCTCCGCCCCTAACTTGGAAACCCAAGTTTCCAAGATATATGGCCTCAAGTAGGATGATACAATCATGAAATTGATCAATGACATTCGCCTTAGGGCGCTCTGGTACCAAGTATTCGTTATGGACAATCCATGACTAGCACAGAAATTCAGTAACAAAAGACCTCTCAGGTTTAGACCGGGGAGGACGTTCCTCCCAATCACGCCCCTTCAAGTACCTCCGTCATTGGCAACATCTAATTTCCCCTGCAGAACTATGGAATCCCCTATTGGGGCACAATGCAGGACTCAATTCACGGTCTCCAAGAAGGCTGAATGCTCTAAACTGCTGTTCAGTGCAAAACAGTCAGAGTTTTCCCCTCATGACCCTCAGGCGTAAAGAGTTGACCCTCTCGTCCACTGGGGTAAACTCCAAAGTCATGGCACTCAGCCAGGGACTTGTGAGTATCCCCACACCAGAATGGCCCTCACACCCTGGGGATCTCTGGAAAAAAACTAAGTTCAACCCATGCACCAGGCACTCACTGATGGACCCTCTGTCCAGGCCTGGCTCCAGACATGCCCCAGGCTTCCTCTGGGCAGGTTCACCGTTCTCCCTCATCTTCTTTTCATGGGGTCTAGTTCAAACAATTCTAGGAGGTCTGGCTCCTCACCTGAGACTAATTTGCCTGGGGAGGCCCTACCAGGAGCACAAGCCTCCAGACAACACAATTCCCAGGTTCATAAAGGCAAACTAACCTCCCCACCACGATACGGTGACGACTCCTGGAGAGGCTGAAATCCAGAGGCTGGATCTGGGTGTTGAGAGTCTTCAATGACATGGCTCAACCAAGAAGAAAACGTCATCATCAGTTTGTGACCTGAAGCGCTCGCTGAATCAGTTTGTGGCTGAATGTGAAACAACAACACCTCAAAATCTGTGGCCATGATTGCCTACTCCATGTAGGGAGTTAGTCATTACCCCAAGTAAAGGAATTTAAGTATCTTGGGGTCTTGTTTAAGAGTGATGGGATATCGGAGCGTTAGGTTGGGTGGAAAATCGGAGCAACGGGGGCGGTATCGCAGTCTCTTTACCGTACTGTTGTGACGAAAAGAGAGTTGAGACAAAAGGCAAAGCTCTTAATCTACTGGACGATCTTCGTTTCTACCCTCACCTATGGTCATGAGCTTTGGGTCATGACCGAAAGGACAAGATCACGAATACAACCAGCCGAAATGGATTTTCTTAGAAGGGCAGCTGGCTTTTCTCTTAAAGATAAGATGAGAAGCTCAATCATCCATGAGAATCTCAGATCAAAAACCATTGCTCCATTGCGTGGAAAGGGGTCAGGCATCTAGTAAGGATGTCACCAGAATGCCTCCCTTGAGAGGTGTTCTTGGTACGTCCCGGTGGGAGGAGGCCACAGTAGACCAAGGACTAGGTAGAGAGCTTATATCTCCACACTGGCCTGGGATCGCCACAGTCACAGTTAGCTGAGGTGGCTGGGGAAAGGGAAGTTTGGGGATCCGATTTTGGATAAGTGGTTAAAGACAGATGGATGGATATAGATACATAAACTGTACATATATGCCTCTAATATTTTATTGGACCGCATTTTGCTTTAATTACGGCCGTAGCATAATTTCTTTAAGCTTATGCAATGTCACAACATTTATTTCCATCCAGAGTCTCTTTAATGTCTGTGTATTGTTTTGTGTGTGTCCATAAGAAAACCACTTCTCAGTGAGGCTAATCCGAAAAAAAGAGAAAAAAGATTGAAGTTTGGAGCGATGGAAAAAGGTCATGTGACCTGATGAATCCAGATTGAGCCTATTCCAGAGTGATGGGTGTGTCAGGGTAATAAGGGAAGCGCATGAAGCCATGCTCCCATCATGTATCATACATAGTGTCCACTGTACAAGCCTCTGGAGACAGTGTTATGATCTGGGGTTGATCAGTTACTCAGGTCTAGACTCAGTAACGTTATGGGGCAATAAAATGAAGTCAGCTGACCACCTGAATGTACTGAATCACCAGGTTATTACATCTATGGAGGTTTTCTTCCCTGATGGAACTGCCATGGTCCAAGATGACAATTTTCAGGATTCATCAGGTGTGAAAGGGTATTTCTGGGAGCATGAGGAATCATTTCCACACACGGACTGGCCACCAGACCTTAACACCATTGAGAATCTTTGGTGGTCTGATCCTCCCAACATCAAGACAAGATCTTGGAGAGAAATTAATGCAACTCTAGACAAAAAAAATAAATGTTGTGACGTTGTGTAAGCTACCAGATCACAACTACATCTCATCCATACTCACCCAGAACTGTAGTGTTGTACGAAACAGGTTCCAGGTTCAGTCCATCGTTATAAAACGCGAGATGCCAAACTCCAGTCTGAAGATACTGAATAAATTCAGCACAGTGAACGCTGATCAGATTCTCCACACCGTCCCTGACCTCCGCATCCCTGGAAATCAGGCGACTGCCATCGAGCAGCTCCACAAAGTCATACTAAAACACACAGAGAACACAAGGCATGCTAAAAGCCCTAGTTAACACACAAAACTAAGAAGAAACAATTCTCAAAAACTAAACAAACATCTAAATTCCACTTAAAGCTCAAAGTGTCCAGTCTGATCAAACGTGTTTTAGAAAAGTGTAATGTGGTGGCACAGCTAGTCATGTGTGTGTGTGTGTGTGTGTTTGTGTGTGTGTGTGTGTGTGTGATTGCAATCAGTCATTAAATTGAATTAGATGTTTTCCTTTTGTGACAAGTCGTTGAGCGTGATGGATTTGTTGGATTTGATGTAGTGCTACTAAATAATTTCAGGAAAGTGGAATTGCATTTACAGAGCTGCCAAGCGAGTCAGCGCTCCGCACGACTCGGCGCCAAATTACTGATCGCTCCAAATGGGAGCATTTTAGCTGCCAGTCTTATTCACGTGGAGACGGAACTGCCAATGTCTATCGCGACTTTGACTCTATACTAATGCTGATGAAGTAGTTTATGATACCTCTTTATGTTACCTGTGTGTGTGAGGGTGGGAGTCCTTTCCTTCCGTACACTCCTATCAGCGCATTCTTCTGGATCGAGACGTTAAATTTAAGGAGCTGTGACTGTTCCAGGACGACGTTCGTTCTCCAGAAAACTCCTGGGACGACAGAATAACTCACCTGCTGCCCCACCTGCACCTGCCCCGAGTCCTGCCCGGGGTCAGTTTTGCCTATAAAACACACACACACACACACACACACACACACACACACACACATCAATTAAGAGTTAGTGAGCAGCAGCAGACGGATACAGGAAATCTGTAATATGTACAGAGAATATTATGTAAAACACCAAAATCTATATTTTATCTGTTTCCACCTGTCTCTGTCTGTCTCTATGTCTGCATGCATCTGTCTGTATATGTCTATGTCTGTATTTTCTGTATCTATCTTTATCTGTCTGTTTGCGTCTGACTGTATCTGTTGGTATTTGTCCCTATCTGTCTGTCTTTATGTCTATATGTTTATATGTTTATGCATCTGTCTGTCTGTCAGTGTCTGCATCTGTCCATATTTGTCTCTTTCTGTGTCTTCCTGTATTTGTCTACATCTGTCTGAATCTGTCTCTAATTTAAATCTATAAAAAAAACTATTTTAGAAATAAATATTAAAAATCATACAAACATCTCAAATAACTGTTTTGTCATAACACTGTAGTTTTTTTCTCATTATCCATTTAATGTATTTTTTACCAATAACACCAGCGAGACGAACTGATCTCTCTCTCTCTCTCTCTCTCTCTGCTATCAGTAACAGGAAGTGTGTAAGTTCCTGTCACTGATAGCAGACAGACGTCTGAGTTAAATTAATGATGTCTGAATTTACTCTTCACTAAAGATCAGACGGAGTAAGACTCTTCACTAAAGATTGGAGGATTAGACTCTTCACTAAAGATTAGACGAGATCAGACTCTTCAGTATAGGTCAGACAACAGAATGTAAAACGCTCACGATGCACAGCAAACTTTCTCTCAAAGATGAATATAAATGTGCTAAAGGGGGCGGGGCCTCACAAAAGACAAGACTGAATAAATATTAAAATAGTACCTGCCCATTAACCATACATGCCCTGCCCACATTCCCTGATTACTATCCCTGACTTTATTATCATTATCATTATTATTGTGTTGTTCTTGTTGTTGTTGTTACCGTGTGTGTTGAGTGTGTTGAGCGAGGTGGTTGTGCTGCCGGATGAGGAAACGCGACCATTCTCAAACGTGTGTGTGTGAACGTCCTTCAGCTTCCAGTTCAGTCCAAACACATGCATCACTAGAAAGAGGGAACACACACACACACACACACACACACACACACACACACACACACATAAATAAAGCATTAAAATTTTACAGCAATTTGTTATGATTCTAATAATAATGTAAAAATGGCAATTAGCTGAAATAATAACATGATCACTGAGATCCGACCTCATGCAAAAAAGAAGTGTTAAAAGTAGGAGGAACAGAAAAAAATACCACCCCCCCCCCCTCCCAAAAAAAAAGGAAAATTAAACAAAAGAAAGAAAGAAAGGCAGGAAGTTTCCATCCAGTCCTCCACTTGACCTTCACCGCTGCTGTTAATGCTGTTTCTTTGTGACATCACAGAGCGTGGCCACGCCTACCTGAACTCACCTCACTTCCATCTTCCAGGCTGCTCCTGTGATGTGAGCATGGATTAGTGTAACGTTCTGACTGCCAGGCCGCTGCCTAGACGAGCCCGGGCTACTGAGTGTCGAGGGAGCTGAACCTAAAACTCAAGCGGCGCGGATTTGTGACGGCAACACAGCGTTGGTTAATGACCGATTTTAAACAAAAAATAAATAAAATAAAAAAGTTGGGCTTTTCCCAACTGTGACTAAAAACAATCTACAGCCCTAACGAGTCTTTCTAAGTCCTGCGACATTATCTGAGACAAAACTTTTTATTGTAAAATAGTAATGTCACTTAAAGCTACAGTATGTAACTTTAGTATACACTTTTCAGCCATCACATTAAAACCACCTGCCTAATATTGTGTAGCGCCCCTTTGTGTCTCTAAAACAGTGCTGACCCCGAGGCCTGGACTCCACTAGAGCTCTGAAGGTGTGTGTGTGTGTAAATCTCATCTCAATACTAGTCTTGCTTGATCTTAGTGCTGCATTCGACACTATAGATCATAATATTCTCATAGATCGCTTAC
>JAOVVA010000001.1:23613043-23625782 GCA_028565275.1 Leiocassis micropogon
CCGCACAAGACACTTTAAATATGTGGATTGCACAACCCTGGACATTACCATTCTTTTATTACCATTTATTCTAACTCTAAATATGTACCTACTCATACAGCTGCTCTTATTGTTGCATATTTCTTCATATATTCTTCATATATTTTCTATATTGTGTGTTTTTGTTGTACAGTTATTTTATTTTAACTTTAATTTTTATATATTTTATTTTATTCTTTCCTAGTTAAATTTACCCTTTATTTTAATTTTCATATTTATTTCCTATTCATAGTCTATTTTTAGGTCACGAGCAGTTGTCTAAGCATTTCACTGCATATCGCACTGTGTATGACTGTGTATGTGACAAATAAAATTTGAATTTTGAAATTTTGAAATGTTTGTTTTCATCAGAAAGCTGAGAGCCGACAGTAACGGTCTGTCCTGAGTCATGTCCAAGTCTGAGTCCGAGTGTGAGTCCGAGTCCGAGTGTGAGTCCGAGTCCGAGTGTGAGTCCGAGTCCGAGTGTGAGTCCGAGACCGAGTGTGAGTCCGAGTCCGAGTGTGAGTCCGAGTCCGAGTGTGAGTCCGAGTCCGAGTGTGAGTCCAAATGTGAGTCCGAGTGTGAGTCCGACTCTGAGTCCGAGTGCGAGTCCGAGTGTGAGTCCGAGTCCGAATGCGAGTTCCTCTGTAGGGGAACAGCTGTGGCAGCTGGCGTGCTGGATTAATGAGTTCCCTTTAACACTGAGTGTCAGTCTGCATCAAAGACGAGATTAACGTATGGAAGGGAAAGTGGAGACAGACACAGAAAAGGAGAAATAGTCTGAGATGGAGAAAAAAAAAGAACAAAGAAGTCGACAAAGGAGACGGAAAGAAACAGACAGAAGGATGAGAGAGAGAATGAGAAAAGATCAGGTGAAGAAGGGCAACAACACAGAGAAGAAGGAGACAGAAAGAGAGACGGAGAGCAGACTGGGATGGAGGTGAGACTATAGAGTGTAATATACATCTCATAAAGGATTATAGACTCTAACACTTTATAAATGTATTATAACACCATGATAACTGATACAGTACTGATAATATTATAATTATATTGTGTTAAATACATCAATTAATAAATGAGGGGGTGTGTGAGTGATGGAGTTTGAGTAATGTGTGTGGGTGTGTGTGTGTGTGTGTGTGTGTATGCTGATGCTGTTTATCCCAATTAAATGATGAATTAGTGAGACACTGAATCACAGTGCTAATTATTCACACATCACACAGCTATTTATCATCATAATACACACACACACACCATGATACCCACACATAATACACACACACACACACCATGATACCCACACATAATACACACACACACCATGATACCCACACATAATACACACATAACACAACACACACACACACATTCGCACACATAACACACACACACACACAGCTATTTATTGTTATAATACACACACACACACACACACACACACACACTGTAACGCAATACACACATATCTTACACACATACTACAATACACACACACACACATGATACACACACACGATACACACACACACGATACACACACACACGTAATACATACACATGTATTACACACACATAACTCACACACGACACACACACACACAACATGATCACACATCACACATACACACAATACACACTACATATGTAAAACACAAAATACACTCACACACATATTGCACACACCACACACACACACATTTTATTTTATTTTTATATTCCCTGATGACATCATCATTAGTTGACACGATTTATGAATCTTTATTTGATTCATCACGAATCACTGAATCAGCTTCATTTCCGCGGCTCAGCTGGAGTCAGGCTCGGTCGCTATAAATGCTAATTAACGAAGTGGTTTATTTAAAGCATTTATTGAAATGTCGAAAATTACAAATTAACTTTCTGAAAATGTTTAAAAAGAAGGAAATAGAAAAGTGAAGAGTGGTTAAGGTGTAACGGCTATAAGGTAGACAGATGTAACTGTTGTTGTTGGTCTTTAAGTGAAACGCTAATACGACTAGCGGAGCTGACAGTGTTTACTTTCGGAGAGAAATCTTCCTCCTCGCTCCGGAGCTGTAAAATAAATCCCAGAAGTGAAACGCTATGAGCAGTGATTTTATCGATTTCGACTTTTCTCCAAAAAATGATCGATGAAAATTGCTAATTGCTAACGCTAGCACTCTGATCAATATTAGGCAGAAACTCTTTATTGATCTACAGGAACAAGCAGAAAGCTTTTCGGCATGAAAACAGGAACAAACACAGAACCGCTCTTTAAGTGTTAAACTACAGAGAGGAGCTGAAGATGATATTTAGGATCAAAAGAAAGGAGGTGCGTATGGATTTTCTGCGAGAGCACTCGGTGATAAACGCCTTATCGATCCAAGACGAGAGTTTGCTCTTTTCTTATTGATATTTTAGGAAAGGGTTTAAACAAAGTTGCTTTTTGGAGAGAAAGCTGCAGAGCGACGTGTTAGCGTATAAACCGCGGAGCTGGAGGGCAAATCAGGAGCTCAGGAGCCGAGAGAGGGGGCGGTTTATGAAGTTTAAAAAGTGTTTAATTAAAACATCAAAGTGCCTGAGTGATGGAAGGAGAACGCGTCCGCTGTTTCCTGGAGGTGTGACGTGAACAGCAGGACGTGGAACACGATAACGCCGCATTGATTTTTTTGACTTTAGACCAAAAAGTGTCCAAGTGGTCGATGAAAATGTGTAATTGGTAATGCTAGCGCTTTAGAGAGATAGAAAAACACAGGAAATCGATCCCCGGGGAGAAAATGTGCCGATTTAAGGATGACCTCCAGGGACGTTCGGACGGATTTTTTTTTTTTCATCTTTCATGTTCACTTCAAAGGCTAGTTTAAGCCGAGACATTAAAAGTTTCCCATAAGCTCCTTTTTTTCCACTTTCCAGTTTATTTCTCCTTAAACGAGACACGTCGCTCTGCAGCTGGAAAAACGGACATTTTACTATTTAAAACATTTCTTTTTCTTCTGTCTTTATCTATTTGTTTTTATTTTTATTAATCCACTTCTATTTCTGTCCAAATGTTTAAGAATCAGAATCTGAAATCCAGCACTGATATCGTAAACATTTATTTCCTGTAGTGGTCCTGAATCCTGCGTTTTGATTGGTCAGAAAGTTTATATGAATGAGCTCACGCTGATACGTTATCGTTTCCATAGCAACAGCTCATTCACAGGAACACCTGTGCGGCGTGGAATCAGTGACATTGTGATGTTTTCTGCAAGGAGATGTTTATGTGTGTAACTCTATCAGTGTAAGGAGTCTCCAGTGCGAGTGCTGTTTAACAGTCAGAGGTAAAGCTGGAACGGAAATCTTCAGGACAGACGAGTTCACGCTGCTTTGCGGTTTCTCAGTCACATGACACACTGTGATTTTTCTCTTATTAACTCACTAAAGAGAGGTGAGGGTGAGAGAGACAGGTGGGGGTTCAAGAGACGGGTGAGGGTGAGAGAGACGGGTGAGGGTGAGAGAGACGGGTGAGGGTGAGAGAGACGGGTGAGGGTGAGAGAGACGGGTGAGGGTGCGAGTGTTTATAGCTGCTGTAACGTCAGTGAACTTAATTAAATGTAACAATAAATTGATTAAAAGCATCTTTTTTTTGTTAAAAATAAACTGCATTCATAAGAAGAATATTTGAAAATCGTCACCGTTGCCACGGTAACAGTAACAGTCACGTGACCGTCGCTCTGAAGCCGAATCCGCTGGCTAGCCGCCATACAATTATCGAAGCTCGTTTATATATTAGTATTTCAGCTCGTCTGATGTTCCATAAAAAAAGATAAATCGTGTTCATTACAGCGCGGAGACGATCCTTCAGCGCTAACGCTAACGCTACACTCAGCACATCATAATGGCTCGTGGTGCTCATGACGCTTCAGGGAAGATGAAAATGTTTCTGCGAGCCGGCGTATCAGTAATATCTCCATTAACCCCGAGCAGATACAACACGCGCGGACGTCAGGGTCGTTCAATTTCCCTCGCCGCTGCTCTCCGAACCGGGAACGCCATTTGTTTTCCGTCTGTATTTAGGCGCAAAGCTTCAGTGCCTTCCTGGAGGTTTAGCATTTAAATTGGCTGATGTGAGCACATTGCTGTTTTTAGTGCTGTGTGTGTGTGTGTGTGTGTGTGTGTGTGTGGCCTTATCTGACAGATCTAGAGACACTAATCCTCCTCTGAGCTCCACTCTGACTCTCCATGATCTCCATCTTTTCAGACAGATGTTTATACACACACACACACATATAAATATCTATCTATCACGGATCTTCATCTCATCTTCTATACCACTTATCCTGTACAGGGTCGTGGGGGGGGCCTGGACACACACACACACACACACACACTGAGGAACCACAATAAAGTGTAACCTCCTCCGTCCTGAAGTTTACAGTTCCAGCTTTACCTCCGTACACTCACGTCAGAACATAACTGTGGTAATGATGACACATTAAAACGAGCTCATTAACGTAACCCTGCACTACTGCGACGGCGCTGCTATAGAAAATTAATCAACACCTTCTGACCAATCAGAGCGCAGGATTCAGATGATCTTATGATGGTTATTTCTGAAGTTGAGCGTGAAGCTGCTCGAGCGTGTGATCAGATGAGCCGCGGTGTCTGGAGACGTCTCGCCCCACTTTATGAGAAACGAGGCTTTGATCTGTTAAGGATCAGACTTTCAGGCTGTGTGTTTCTGCTGCGAGATCACGCTGAGGAGTTTCTTGATACGGAGTAATTAAAGCCTCTCTGTCTCTTCTCTTCGGCGCCATCCATCAGCCGGCGGCCATTTCTGTTCCCGCTCGCTTCACGCCGAAACGTCTGGTGACTCTGGCTTTGATTTCTCTTTTAGGAAGACGAGACGTGCACCTAAAGCTCTCTTCTGTTGTTGTTTTTATTTATTGTTTTAATCTGTACATCTCGGCGTGTGCACTGAGCGTCTCGTTATTATGATCGATGTTCTGACTTCACACTCATGCTCTCCTTCTGCTCCTCGCGCTGTTGTTCCGACCCTGGGGTTGCTTTAGTGCGAAATGACCCAGATACAGTGTGATTAGTGTAACTGCGTCCTGACGATGATCTCACGCACATGAGATCAGACCAGAGTCGCTCTAACCCTGAGCGTTCTCCCTGCGTCAGGGGTTTCACCCGCGGGACCGATGCCGTGTCCAAACCGCAGCTTTATCATTTCCGACTCGGACACGCCGTCACGCCGAGATTACTTTACCCTGCGCTCAGGCGGATTTCACCCAGAGGCACAAAACTACACCAAGAACTCCGCAGTGCGGCGAGACGGGGCATTTATTACCAGAAAATCAGCTGACCTTCAGTTTAGATTAAAACAAAAAGGAAAACAAAAATGCTAAAACCTCACTCGTCACTCTCAGGACATGATCACGCTTCACTGCGCTCTGACGGGTCAGAAAACAAGGTGTTGATTAATTTCCTAAGAACAGCAGATCTAAAGATAGCAAGTGCAGGTTTATATTAATGCGCATGCTATCGTTTCCATTCATTTTATAAAATTGTAATCTTTTTACAGGTTTTCACATATGGATAACGGTGATGGAAGGAGTCTCCAGTCCCAGTGCGTTGTCTCTCAGTCACATGACAAACTGAGATATTTTTTCTTCTACTCTAGTTGAAATGAAAGAATAAAGAGAGAGACGGGCGAACAAACGAGTAACTATAAATGAATCACAACGTATAATGTCATTCTTTAATAAATAAAGCATTACTGTGATGAAACACTAGGTGGCGTGCTGCCAGAGAAAAATAATCAGTGACTATGCTCTTCATCAACATTGTTTATTTTCCTCTAACAGCACCACACACACACACACACACACACCACTGTGTTTTATCATCACAAATCCTTATCCTTTAGCATCAACTGAAGACCGTGTGTGTTGTCATTTCCTGCTGTTGATGGTTTCCATGACAACACTGATCCTGAACCTGCACTCTGTACCGTGTGAGAGTGGTCCGGGTTTAATGGTGTTTTTGAGAGAATATGATGAGGTTTAACACACACTAGGGCTGCATGATTTTTATTGCAAAAATTATAATCACGATTATTTTGTCCAATATTGAGATTATGATTATTAAAAAACTATTTTGTGAAGCATGCACTTATTGAACACAAAATATAACAAAATAAATGTTATATAAATGTTATGTTATGTGTGTGTGTGTGTGTGTGTGTGAAGCTGTTGTTTCCTGTTGATCAGACCCTCTCATTACGTTTTTGTCAGAGTTCCTCTCTTGCTCTTTGATCTCACATGAACGTGTTAAATCTTCATCGCTCCTCCGTCACGTCTCCTCCTGGATCTGATATTAACGCGCTAACTCTCACATCATCTCTCTCTGGTCTGTCTCTGGATGAACATCTCTACACATCCACTCGTTCTTCTCCAGGATTTCATCAGGACATGAAAATGGTTTGATGGTAAAATGCTTCATGTTGTTTGTAGTAACAGATGCAGACGTTCACCAGACGTTTGGCTAAACATGTGAATACTCTGTGTTTTGCTGTTAATAAACTTTCTGACAGTCTGTGTGTGCGCGCGTGTGTGTGTGTGTGTGTGTGTGTCTCCTGGTGTCAGTAAACGTACTGAAGCACAGCAGACAGCCCGAGCGACTCGTTTATTCAATCACAAAACTTTAAAACTTTACAGCCCTCATTTCTCAGACTGAACCAAAGATTCCATCAAATAAAACACCTGTGAGGGGACGCGGTGACACGGCGGCTCAAACTAATACTTTTGGCTCTTCTGTTGGAATCCAACTGCGCGATTATAAAACAGGAGGGTCGCAGGTGAACTGTCTCACTGTGTGGAGTCTGAAGTGAACACATGAGGCGGGCAGGAGCGTGAACACATCACTGTAACGCAGACAGACGCGCTGGATTTATAACCACGAGAACGCTAACGTGGCGCAGAACGCGGCGCAGTAATCGCTTCGTCTCGCTTTCATAATCGCTGGAATCCAATAATAGAAATTAATTTTTTTTTAATTTGAAATAGAATTTAAATTAACTGCACTGCCCTAACACACACACACATACACACACACACAGCAGATACTTTTTAACGAAAAGACAAAAGCATGTTAACGAAATAAAACTAAACAGAATAAACTCTCTGTTACATTCCTCTACTCGAGTCATTGACGATCCACACACACACACACACACACACACAGAGCTCCATTTCAGTGTAATGATGTAAAACCCCGTAGGCGGAGTGTGAATAAAACATCGGAGCCGTGAGAGATGTCCAGATTCTCTCTGATTAATTTTACACAAAGACCAAAAACGCAAACCTGAATATTTTTAAATAAAAAAACAGGAATTACAACCTCGGAAAAAAACATCTGTGCGTCTCTGACAGCTCTGACACCAGCGGTGATGAACGAGCAAAAAACTTCAAATATGCAAAAAATGCAAATGAAGCAGTCGTTAATATTAATGAGTGTGAGAGTGTGCAGGTGTAGAACCTCACCGCCCCAGATATAAATTACACACACACAGCACGGGGCATTAGCCAAAACAATGACCCCTGTCACGTTTAAATATAAAAGAGTGTGTGTGTGTGTGTATGTGTGTGTGTGTGTGTGTGTGTGTGTGAGATGGATCTGCTCTGCTTACTTTGGCCAGCTCTCTGTACACAGCGATTATTCTCTGTCTGAGACGCTGAGCTCCACTAACCACTAACATCCATCAGTGACACACCTGCCCGGGTTCAAACGCTAAAGTCTCGAACGCAGAACCACAGGACACACGGAGAGAACACTCGGAGAACACACAGAGAACACACGCTCTATCTGAGAACTCCACACAGCACGAAGGGAAAAAAAATAATTTAAAACTCTGACACGTGCAGGAACTAAGACTGCTGCACAATCTCATCTTAAACATCCTTACAGAGCCCTGATATAGAACCCTGATATAGAACCCTGATCTAGAACCCTGATATAGAGCCCTGATACAGAACCCTGATATAGAGCCCTGATACAGAGCCCTGATCTAGAACCCTGATATAAAACCCTGATACAGAACACTGATATAGAGCCCTGATATACAGTAGAACCCTGATACAGAGCCCTGATATAGAACCCTGATACAGAGCCCTGATCTAGAACTCTGATATAGAACCCTGATACAGAGCCCTGATACAGAGCCCTGATCTAGAACCCTGATATAAAACCCTGATACAGAACACTGATATAGAGCCCTGATATACAGTAGAACCCTGATACAGAGCCCTGATATAGAACCCTGATACAGAGCCCTGATATAAATCCCAGATCTAGAACCCTGATACAGAGCCCTGATATAGAATCCTGATATAGAGCCCTGATACAGAGCCCTGATATAGAACCCTGATACAGAGCCCTGATATAGAATCCTGATATAGAGCCCTGATATAGAACCCTGATACAGAACACTGATATAGAGCCCTGATATAAAACCCTGATCTAGAACCCTGATACAGAGCCCTGATCTAGAACCCTGATACAGAGCCCTGATATAAAACCCTGATCTAGAACCCTGATACAGAGCCCTGATATAGAATCCTGATATAGAGCCCTGATATAGAATCCTGATATAGAGCCCTGATATAGAACCCTGATACAGAGCCCTGATATAGAACCCTGATATGGAATTAAAATTCTAATTTTAACAACCACCCATGACCTAGAAAATAAAAGAAACAAGAATATAATAATAAAAATAAAAAAGAAAAATGTAGTATGAAAAGAAAATAATAAATAATAATAATAACATAAAAATAAGAATATAATAATAAAAGAAATACAGTATAGAAAAAAAAACTTTTGGCTGTAAAATTTACATTATGTATAAGTACAAGTAATTAAGAAAAAAAAATACATATAATTAAAAATAGAATTGAAATGGAATTGAGGTGGAATTGAGGTGGAATGTCCAATCATGAGCAAAGCAGCATAACAGTGTGCAAATGAGCTAAATGTGTATTGATGTGTGATGTGCTGAGTGGTGTATGAGTAGGAGCAGAGTGTTTAGTCCTGTGTGGTGTACTGATTAAGGGACCGTATCACCTGCGGGAAGAAGCTCCTCCTCAGTCTCTCTGTGTTGGCCTTCACGGAGCGGAATCGCAACAGAGAGAAC
Organism: Leiocassis micropogon; assembly: GCA_028565275.1. Classification (NCBI taxonomy): domain Eukaryota; kingdom Metazoa; phylum Chordata; class Actinopteri; order Siluriformes; family Bagridae; genus Leiocassis; species Leiocassis micropogon. The sequence goes on from JAOVVA010000001.1 coordinate 23,622,237, forward strand.
AGACTCCACTGCTGGGGTGGCTGAGGTCCTTCATGATCAAAGTTCATAAGCACCCTGGAGGGAAGTCTCACAAGCATCTGAGATGGTAGAGACGTTGCTGGGCCTTTTCACCACGGTGTTGGAAGCTGTCCACTCTCTCACCTGGGCTCTCGTTGATGTTCCTCTCCTGTTTTGTGCTAAAGTCGACTATCAGCTCCTTTGTCTTGCTGACGTTCAGGGGGCACCAGTTTTCCAGATTTCTAATCTCCTCCTTGTAGGTCGTCTTGTTGATGTCAGAGATCAGGCCCAGGGGTTGGTTGTGACCACACAGTCATACGTGTACAATGAGTACAGCACGGGGCTCAGAACACAACCCTGAGGGGCTCCAGTGCTGAGGGTGAGGGAGGCTGAGACATGTCCACCCATCCTTACTGCCTATGGTCTGCCAGTTAGGAAATTGGAGATCCACTGACACAGAGATGGACTAAGTCCCAGGTGCTCCAGCTTGGTGGTGAGTGTGGAGGGAATTATGGTATTAAATGCTGAGCTGTAGTCAACAAAGGAAATTTTAACATAATTCCACTTTCTGAGTGAGTGATGTGTGAAGGAGATGAGAGATGACATCATCTGCAGAGCGGTTCGGACGGTATGCAAACTGTCTGCGCAGACATTGAGGACTCGACACTCGACCTGAGATATCGTCTGGTCCTGCTGCTTTCCTGTTGTTTAGTCTCCTGAAGGCTCTCCTCACAACATGCTCAGAGATAATAAACGCATTTCCTGTGTTGGCATTCTCTTCCTGTCCTGAAGCGAGCGTAGAAGGGGTTCAGCTCACCTGCGAGAGAAACGTCCGCGTACGTCATACCGGATGCTGGTGCTGTTATAGCCACAAGCTCCTAGAGTCAGGGACTAAAGACAATAATATTCTGATACAGAACCCTGATTTTGAACCTGATACAGAACCCTATACCTTATATAGGATTCAGATATAAAACCTTGTACAGGACCCTAAAACAAAACCCTAGAACAGAGTACATTAGAAAGCTATTCCAAGCAAAATAAGGCCATTAGAACTTCAAAGAACCCTTCTGAACCCTTAGTGCTGATTAGTTGCATCCCCATGGAGAACATACAAACAGATTACACAGAACCCTGAAACATTTGATTCCTTAAAGTTTACAAAAGAAACCTTTTTCCTTCCAGATATACGTTCTGTAGATTCAGTTCACACTAACAAAAGTTCTCTGGACATTTCTCTGGACGTTCTTTCAGACGAACCATAACCCGTCCTACAGCAGTGTTACCCTTTAGAACCTTTTCTTTTGGAAATCCTATACAAGAACCCTACATAATAATATTTTCTCTCTTTTTTTTTTTTACAGCAAACCCTTAACGAGCAGTTTTTTAAAGGCTGCTTCAGTTGTTTCTCTAGGAGAACCTGTGAAGACGCTAAGGACAACCCTTAGACTTTCAGAAAGGAGTCCAAGTAGAACCAGCCTTTTTTGCAGATTTTTCTATACTTTTTTTTAATCCATTTCAAAAAGTTTAACAACTGTTTTTTTTAAAGTTGTTCGGAGGGTTTGAGGCGAGGACATGAGTGCAGTAAAATGACTTTATTAAACTCTTAATCAGGAGAAGAAAACAAACTCGGGTAATCAGCGTGCGGCGTCGAGAGGAACCGGCTCGGGTCGGGCGATCTATAAACGGCATACTCCAGGGAACGCTAAATCAGAAACGGAGAGATCAGCGAAGGTCAATCACACAGAAAGGCAGGCGAACTAAAGGCTCGGTAACGTTCTGGATCTCAGGAGCGAACACTTCACAACGAGGGTCTCGTCCATGGTTCTATTTATACAGTTTGTGAGATCGCTTGCAGGTGTGTGTAATTAGGACTCTGCTGCTCCTCAGCCGTCTGGTCGGGAGCTGTAATTCTCCACCGCCATGTCTGTAGGCGACACGGTTTCACCTGACGATAGCGCATCATCCCTGAGTGAATGTTCTCGAGTCAGTGAGATTTATTTATTGTTCTGGAGAACCCTAAAGGTTCTGCATGGAAACCACATAAGCGAGCACTCTAACACACTGTTACAAGTGAAATGTGTGTCTACTTAAAAAAATAAAGGAAACATAATAGCAGCAAAGAATTAAAAGGAAATGGATTATGTAAAATCTACTTGAAGGAAATTAAGGAAAAAAAATGTAACAATTTTTTTGTTGTGGAAAATACCCAGCTAAAAACAGGGTCACGACCCGATACAGTATTATTACAGCACCTGGGTGTCCATTCGATTTGCATTGAAATTTAATAAATAATCCTAATTAAATGCTTTTTTTCACATTTTGTTATAAGTCTAAACAAACTTAGCAAATAATTCTCTCTTACCACCGGGGGGCGCTGTGCTGCCTGTCAACATGTGTATAAGATCATAGAGGAACTTTAATGTTTTACAACCTGAATAATTGTAAAAAAAAATAAAATAAAATAAAAAACATGCCAGATTAAACATGAAACAACACATGAAAGAACGTAGCTACAAGGTAACTAAATAAGAAGTAAACGTAACTACATGTAACGTGTAATTGATTTTTAACATCTCTCAGAAAAAACTTGCTGATCCTTCTAACGACGTTAAGTTTTATAAGAAATAAATTTGTTTGCTCTTAGTAGCAGTACTACATTATTTGAGCTTCTTCCAGCCGTGTGTGTGTGTGTGTAACCACTGATCACGTGTGTCTACATCACCTACTGTACATGTGTTTGGACTGTGGGAGGAAACCAGAGAACCCCAAGGAAACTGGATCAAGCTCATGGAGAACATGCAAGCTCCACACACACACACACACTTATACACGTCTTACACACCAAAGGCTGCTGGAAAGTTACCACCAATAATCAATCCTTTATTTCCTGTTATTTATCTGTGAAACAAACCCAGAAAAGATTCAATCCTGATTTGATAAAAATATACTTGGTATTTATTTGAAATTCTTAAAAAAATTTAATTATAATCCGATTTATTTCCGACAGTTTGACACTAAGAGTTAAATGTAGATGGAGGTTAAGAACGCTCAATGATCCAATAAATCCCTGAAGAACACACGCGGGCCGTTAAAGGTTCTTTCTGGATTCACGGAATATACAATATAATTAAAAAAAAGTGCTGGATTTTATTTTGTAAGAGCGAAACCGTAAGATAGAGTCGTTTGGGGGGGGGGATATAATCATTATAATCATGTTATAGGGGGGAAATCCTGCACTCTGTGTGGAAAATACACACACACACACACACACACACACACACACACACACACACATAAAGGAGGAGTGATACACTTTATGAAGAGTGTGTGTATTAGAGCTGAATGTGTCACACTCCGAATCCATCACTCACACTCACACACTCATACACTCCATCCATCACACACACACATTTCAGCCATCACACACACCCTTCAGTCATCACACATACACACACACACACACACTCCATCACACACTCACACACACACACACACACACACACACTCCATCCATCACACACTCACACACACACACACACACACTCC
>JAOVVA010000001.1:23657295-23668321 GCA_028565275.1 Leiocassis micropogon
CTGCTCTCTCCTCAGTACTGCGGACCGTACAGACCTACTCTCACCCACGCTGAGACACACAGTTAGTGTCATTAACCGCTGGACAACACCTGGGACACGCCCACTTATACATAGAGTTAAAGGCTATTCTTAGCCTTTAACTATACGTAAGCGGTTTAGTGGGTTAAAAACTAAAAAATTACATTTTTCTTTTGAAATCAGAAAAGGACGTTAACGTTACTGTATAAAATGTAACTGTATAAATTGTTTATCAGAACTGAAAGTTCTCTCGATATTACACCTGAGGAAACGTCTACAGCTAAGTTAATGTAACCGCGACCACTCAGATAATGTAAAGTACCTCCCACCCATTTTATGTTATTTATGTGTGTTCCAGACATAATTTAGCTTCACGTATCTCTCACTCCATCAGGCTACATGTTTAATCTCTTTTCATCACAAATACATTGCTAGATAAGTTATTAAAATAGTTTACTGATTACATCATAAACAGGGGAACTAGAACTCTGTAATCTACTACACTTCCAGACTGACCTTCCTACCACTGATGAAAAGAGACTGAAATGTATTTTTTAATTAAAAAATACTCATAATTTTAAAGTCAAAGAGCAGAAAGGTCTTTTATTTGCCTGGGATTCGTCAAATCAGTAGTTTATTGTTAGTCTTAGATTACGCGGTATTTCGCATTTTAATATCCTGCAGCTTCCTCTGATGTGGAGCTTCATTTACACCAAATAAATGACACAGGAATAATTAAAACACACATTCCTAAGAACAGAGCAATGCTAGGAGCAGTAAAGCTCTAATCAGAGCTGTATTACTGTACACATCCCTGATGACTCATGAAAGACGGATGTGATTATTGATGTTCTCAAGATAAACAGATTCAGAGAGGTTTGTTGTTGTTATTATTATTATTATTATTATTATTATTCCAAACTAGGCAGCACGCTGGCTTAGTGGTTAGCACTGTCATCTTGCACCTTCAGGATCTGGGTTCAATTCCCACCTCAGGGTCTGTGTGCATGGAGTTTGCATGTTCTTCCCGTGCTTGGTGGGTTTCCTCCGGGTTCTCCAGTTTCCTCCCACAGTCCAAAGACATGCAGATTAGACTAATTGGTGTTCCCAAATTGCCTGTAGCGTGTGTGTGTGTGTGTGTGTGTGTGTGTGTGTGTGCGCTCTGTGATGGACTGGCACCCTGTCCAGGGTGTACCTCACCTCGTGCCCTGAGTCTCCTGGGATAGGCCCCGCCCCCCGCAACCCTGTACACAGTATAAAGCGGTATAGACGATGAGTGTGTGAGTGTGTGAGTGAGTGTGTATTTCAAGCTGCTTTTGTAATAAATAGTTTTGATTTATACATATTTTCTGACACATTTCTATAATTTTCTTTTGTTTCTGTAAACAACAATGACTTTTGTAAAAAGTGCTGTATATATAAATATAGTTTTTAGCAGATTTAGCAGATTTAGCAGATTTAGCACTACACTGTGATCACTTAGCTTTAATTAGTAGATGTTTTATTCACAGGTGTAGCGCCGCGGTAGGACACCAGAATAAAGCTCCGCCCTTTTTTTTCTCCATGTGAAAAGAAAGAATATTCTTCTAATCACGCGGAAATTAATAAACATTTTTGTAAGAGTGTGGAAATCCAATCGTAACCAAGTTAGCGCTACTGCTTGTTAAGTAGGAGAACCAGCCGATCCGAATGTATTAAAATTCAAGACTGATTCACAGAGTCACTTCACCGAGTGGATACAGGCAGCCCTTCAACATCACAGTGACTGTAGCTGATAGCTAACGTTAGCTAATAAAATAAGCCCACCTCGGGATAGGCTAACTAGCTGACTGCTACCACGGCTAGCTAGCGAATTATCTCCTAATGTCTGAGGATCACAGGCTCGCGCTGGTACGTAAAGAGCGCTGCAGTTCTGCTCGAAGCTGTAGAAACTCGAGTTTAATATTTATTTAAGCTTTCTTTAAACCTGAGGATCAGTGTGTGTCTGCCGTCTCTCCCAACCTTCACTTCACTTCACTTCTAAACTCGCGCTGTAAGCTGATTTTGTTCTCTCTCTCTCTTCACTAGGAGTTTAATGAAAGACCTTGGGAATGTTCCTCAGCGTCCCTTCTTCATGTCAGCGCTTCAGATCCTGTTCATTACAGCTGAGTGAAATCTCCTGATCTCCACACTCACGCTTCACCTCCCGCAGCAGCACGCCGCAATTTGTTAGAAAACTTTTCCTCGGTTTGGAGAAAATTCCGGAAGAGATTTCATTTTTTAAATGAGGCAGTTTTTTTTTATTGTCAGTGGCTGAGATGTGTTTGGTGTTTCAGAGCTGATGGTCGGATCACCGCCTGCGTGATGTTTCCTGGCAGTTTATTACACAGTGTTTCTTTATCTCTCTCCTTATCTCATGTGTAGGAGGTGTGTTTGTGAAAGATCTGCCACAGGTGAGCACGAGGAACTCACACACACACACACACACACACACCGTATTATACATATTCAGTCTTAGAAACATGAACACTGCAGACTGTTGGGTTTTATTTGTGGGTTTAGTTGTTGGTTATTGGGTTATTTTTTGTTGTTGTTGTTGTTGTTGTTTATGAGGTTCTGTTGTGGGATTAGTGATTGTTTGTGGAGTTTGTTTGGGGGATTAGTTGTGTTTGTGTGGTTTGTTCAGGAATGGGTTGTTGTTTTGGGGTTCTGTTGCGGGATTAGTGATTGTTTGGGGGTTTTGTTAGGGATTAGTTCTGTACTGTATGACGAGGGTTCTGTGGGGTTTCGCCTGGGGATTTATCATTAATACTTGCAGGGTTTTGTTGGAAGTCAGTTGTTGTTGTTGTTTGTAGGGTTTTGTAGGGAGAGAGAGCTCTGTTATCAGTTTGACTGTCTTTGTCCTCTTCTCTGTCTCGGCCGTCTCCTCTCCCCCTTTCTCCTCCTGCATCTGCTTCTCAGTTTACAGGATCGGGACAAATTGCCTTTTCCTGGGTCTCTGTTCTTCCTCTCATCCCTTTGTCTTCTCCGTGATGGTTTTCTACCATAGTGTCCATCATGCTGTGTCTCTTTTCTCCACCGGTGTGGTTTAAGGCGTCTCAGAACACCGCGTGTCCAATTAAATTAGTGGGCTGAGACTAACCGTTGTGTAATAAAGAGTAATTCACGTGCAGCGGTGCAGTTACACTGAATAGTCGCACGTGTTTGATATTCAGTTTAACCGTGTGAGTGTGAGTGTGGCGTTGCTTTTACACACAGCGGCTCACTGTATAGTTTCTTATTGATCTGATTGATCTGCTTTACGCGGTGCAACAGGACTGAAGCTGCGAGTCGTCATGTGATGCTGCTTGAGTTTAACACCAGCGTGGAGGAACATGATCAAAGCTTTAATTCCTGAACTCCTTCTTCTCCTTCTTCTCCTGCTGCAGTGCCTCAAGGCCACCTTCACGCTCATCATCGTGCTCAGAACCAGAATCTCCACCACAAAGAGTTTCACATCAAAATACTTTTTCACCTTCGTCTCGCAATCCCACGTAAAAGCCTCGGAACGCTGAAACTCTGACACCTCCTGCTGTTTATGTGGAAATGAGAAATCTCTAATCTCTGCTCAGATGGAAATCTCTCTCTCACACACACAGACACACACACACACACACAATCTATCAGCACGTTATCAAAGGTACACTACAGAATTATGCACACATACATCTCTCGCGTCGATGCCGTCTCAGTCAGAACATCGCGGGAATGCTGATGAGCGCTGAAGGAGGAGCGACTACGGCACACGGGACGAAGGAATATCGAGTGGCTCGCGTACACACACACACACACACACACACACACACACACACGTGCTATGATCTGGTACAATCTGACAGACCTCGTATTATTTCCTTAACTCATCTATAAAAATATCTATTTTTGGGAAAAACTCTTTATGCCTTTATATTCATAAATTTGATAATATATAAAATTTGAAAATTTTTGATAATAAACTGTTTATACGCAGTTAGTTTACTAAGTTTAGTTTTTTTTTTTATAAATTATAATAAATTTTGTAGTTATTTATTTAATTTCTATATTTTATTAAAAAAAATTGTAAATCATATACATTTTTTGATATGCTGTATATATAGTCATATATAAATTATAAAATTAGTCAGTAGACAGTTTTTTATAATAAATAATATAAATGTTCTCAAATTAAGTTGAAGAATAAGTTTCTTATTGAATGAAAATCATGAAATGGGGAAACTTTCATTATAAACTTTTATTGTAATAAAAATAAAAACTGTTTAATTCTGATACCTGACACACGTTAATACGTGACACACGTATAATATAAAACTTTCTTTTCTTAATAATGAATAAATGTATGTATAATTAATGTATGATTTCGTGTATGCGTTTTTCTTCACACATCAAATAATTTTTCTCTCTTGCTTTTTCTTGGATGTTTTTTTTTGTTTCGTTTTTGAACATGTTTCCCTTTTTGTTTTCTGTTTTGTTTTTCCTGGTATATTTTTTCCTCCTATCTCTTTCCCTTGCTTTGCTCCTTTTTGGTGTTTCCTTTATCGTCACACATCACAGTCTTTTTATGTATTATTTTTTTTGTTTTTGAAAATATTGCTACTCTTTTAATTCATCTACACATATCACTTTTTAAAGTTTTTTTTTCTTCTTCTTCATCTCTGCACATCAAAGGTTTTTTATTTAAACTAATGTAAATTAAATCAAATGTTAATGATTTTTTCTTTTTGCTGAAGATGGTTGTTTTTGCTCTGGGGGTTAAAGTCTTTTGAGGAGTGTGTGTGTGTGTGTTTGTGAGTTTGTTGCTTTTAGCTAGCACTGTTCTTCACCTCTCTCTTCATCACAGCTGCTTATTTTGGCAGAATGATTATGTTGGCTCTTGATATTTATGTATTTATTCTATAATCTGAGACTCTGAGGTTGTGTCCTCTCCTCTCCACAGCTGCGGTTCTGCATCAGAGCCTCGTCAGGACGCCCGAGCGTGACTCTCCTCTCCATCAGCTGTACAGAAGTGAATAAATAATAAACGTACAGAAGGATGCGGTGAAACCAGCCCGAGAGACCGATCACAGATTTACAACCTCAGAAAACTCCACAATCTAATGAACAAATAATCTGAGCTTCGGGTACGAAACCAGAGGCGATGTTTCTGTTTCTGTTCTCAGTCGAGTCTTTATACAGAATTCTGTATAAGGAAAACTTGCACATTTAACAGGAAAAAACTTTTATAGTATTTTTATTCAGGTTCTATTTATACTGTGTGAGCATAAGTATTTACCCCTTGAACATTTCTGCACTTTTTACCCTAATGTGACACAGATCTGAGTTTTATTGCTGTCTGAACATACAAATCTGATGTTTCTCAGATCGGATCTGAGTCACTTCGTATGAATACGTGGTCATGTGACTTGAATGAGAACGGACAGATGGGAATTCATGTGACTTTCCAGAGCAAAACCTTGAGCGTGTTTCTGCTAAAATTATGTCCAGTGTTCGAAATGAATGAGCGCTCACTTGAACACATGTACTGTAGCCCAGATAGCGCAAGCAAAGGCGTATCGATGCGCGCATGCGGGCTGTTTCAGAGTACGGGCGCGTCCACATTAGAGTCAGATAAAAGTCACGTGTAATTATGAAGGTGAACCGTCATGTCATGCAAATCCAACCAGAATTGAGCAATGTGGCTTGTGATATGACCGTAGCCTATGAATAAATTTACCTTAATTTTAAAATAAAATCAATATCATAAAAAAATCTATTTTATTTACAAACAAGAAAATGAGTTTCAGTGCTCATCTCTATCAGAGTGAAGCATGGTGGTGGGAGCATCATGTTCTAGTCACACCCCGCACCACACCACGTTCCCCAGCACTGCTCGACTGGTCCCACCATTTCACAGGGATCGAGGAAGATGCATCCAGACTGTTTTCTGTTCTGGCACTGAGGTGGTGGAATGAAGGTGAGTCTCTGACAATCTTTAAACGATGATTTAAGACATATGTTTTTTTGTTCAATACTTGGGGTAATCTAAAAAAAAAAAAACAGTGTTTGACTGGTATTTAGTCAGTAACCCAGTGTAAGGATCGATCCAACAACAGAAACTTTGAATGTAAATGTAAGTGTTCAGACTCAGGGCCGTGTCTATTGGATTAAATCTTCCTCTTCCTATTCTTGAACAGCTCATTGACTTCCAGGAACAGCTGGATTTATAATGAGGTCATGTGATGCTCAGGGCTGATGGTCATTTAGGGGTTTCACAGTAGCAGGGTGCTAATACTTATGCAAGTTCATATTTTATAATTTCTGCAGTAAAAGTGGAACAGAAACATTTAAATACAGTATTTTTTATAGTTAATTACAAAAACATTATCAACAATGACGGCTATAGAAAGACTGACAGTGTGTGATGTATGAGGACCCCTGATGGGGCTAATAATAATAATAATAATAATAAAGTGGAATATTACTCCTGAGGGAATTCAGAAGCTGTTTCCTGGAGGTGGGATTGTTTGTCATTAAATAATATATATATATCAGGGTTTACAAACTTTCAAACACTGATAATTTTTTTTTTTACATATTTACACGAATAAGGAATTGCGTGTGGAACTGAACACATGTTTATGCTTTGAATGAATATTCCTTTTTTACACTGTGAAAGGGGGTGCACAGACTTTCGCACTCGACCGTATATACGTGTCTATTAGCATTTATTCTTCCGCGTCAGGACTTTTGTGTGAGACGTCTGCTGTACAGGCCGCGGGGACGGCAAGCGGGCGAGGCTCAGCTGTGCTCCGCGCGTCTCGCTGTCCCGGAGCTCGATGCTACACCGAAGAGAAATGCTGACGGATCAGCGCCGAGATCAGGCCCGAGGAGGTCGTTATCCTTCTGCTCAGAGTCGCTCGCCGGTGTTTTACTGAGCCCGAGGAAACAAACAGACGTCTGAAGGTTGAGGGAGTAAGGAGACGAAGGTGTGATGGAGAGATCTCGTGCTGCGCCGCGTCGTTTAGCCTCAAAGCTCACTCTATCAGCGTTTACACACGTCTTTAACACTCTGACATCCTCACTGAGAAAATAAAACAAACTTTACTCCTTTTTCTTTTGCTCTTGTTTTTTTCCTTCAGGTAAAATAATAATAATAATAATAATAATAACAATACTTTCTTTTGGTAAGAGACCCCACCTTATACAGCACCTCTTCCAAACGGTTGAGATGTTGCTTTATGGTAAAACCATCCATACAATTACAAAAACAAACAAACAATCAAATAATAAAATGCTAACATTTTGTGTTGCGGCTCCACAGCACCACTGATTTTGTGATCAATTAGAGCCACATGATTTCTCACGATTCGCTGCTATTTAAAATAGATGTTACTGTCTTTGCTTTTTAAGACATCTACTGGATTTTTTGAGCATAGCATACCTCAACCAAGTGGTAGAGATGGTTCAGTCAGGTTAAGTTTCACATACAGAGCCATGAAAAAGTATAAATATCCTCCAATGTGACTGAATTATAACAATTATGCAAAGAAGAGCGGGTCAAAATTCCTCCACAGAGAAGTGAAAGACTCGTTGCCGGTTATAGGAAGCGTTTGATTGCAGTTGTTGCTGCTGTGGGTGACACTATAGGGTGGCTGTTACCATAGAAACGATCATGTATTAATATAAACCTGCGTTACTGCCAGAGCCGCTGCAACAGGAAATTAATCACCACCTTCTGACCAATCAGAGCGCAGACCACAGCAGGGGTGTGTGTAAACAACAATGTGTGCTCAGAGCTTGGTGTGTGTGTGTTTGTGTGTGTGTTATTTGGATTTCTTCATGAGGAGTCTCAGGCCCGGCAGTCAGCGCAGTAAAATCACCTGCACGCGGCTTATTCTGTTTAAATCGCTAAAAGAATTCGCGCTCGCGAGTGTTTTCAAATTTGATAATATATAAAATTTGAACATTTTTGATAATAAACTGTTTATACGCAGTTAGTTTACTAAGTTTAGTTTTTAAAAAAAAGAAATTATAATAAATTTTGTAGTTATTTATTTAATTTCTATATAGAAATTGGTGATGTTTAGCTGCAGGCCGGAGGCTACGTCTGTCTCTGATCTCTGTCTCCACACACACACACACACACACACACACACACACACACACACACACACTTCATTGACTGTCATGGATTTTTACACAAAGTTATACATTAGACTTGAATTCAAACCTGAATTTTTGTTTCTTCTTTAACCTAAATAATTTACATGTTAAATATTAAATACATTTAGTTCGAAATATTAAGCACATTATTAAAAAAAACCAAAACAGGCATCAAATACTAAAAACAAAAACTAAATAACAATGTTGATTATTATTCCAGTTATACAGTATGTGAAAAATAAATGTAATTAACACAATATTTATTTTAAGAGTGTAAATAATCCAATACTGGGTGTTTTTAAGGAAAAAAAAAAAATCTTAATTATTAAAAAAAAACAAAAAAAAAATATCATGAATTATTCCAGAAAATAAATAACTTCATCAAGAGAAGGTCCACGTGAGGGTAGTAAGGTGTGTGTGTGTGTGTGTGTGTGTGTGTGGTTGACTGTAAAGTGAGGTCAGTAAGTAAGAAAGTGAGAACAGTGACCTTGCTGTGTTCAATAACACACTCTGTGAGGAAACACACACTCTCTGGTTCTTGCACTCGTTGGTCTGAGCGTTAATGCAGGACGCCGAGGCCATGAATAAAATATCACACAAAACTGCTTTCATGAATAATTTAAAAAACCTAAAACACAATATCTGCTGCGCTTTTTCTTTTCGTCTCGGTGATGTCTGCTTGTTGTTTGGAGAACAACAGAACCGCTTTGTGTTTCTCTCTCTGTGTGTGTGTGTGTGTGTGTGTGTGAGAGCCTGCAGGATTTCTCAACAAGTTTAAAAGCGGCCTGAATAAGAGCCGTGTTTTATTCGGTCTCTGAGGTTCAGTGCTTCACAAAATCCCGACTGAAAGAGCAAAAAAATTCAGCTTCTTTACTCTCAAACACGTCCTTATTTTTAGATTCTTTTCCATTTAAAGTTCCCAACACTCACACACACGCACACACACTCAACTCACACACAGATGATGTGTGTGATCATCCATTTAAATTAGATAAAATGAGTAAATTGAGAAAAATATAATAATCACTAAATCTACACACACACACACACACACTGATCAGCCATAACATTAAAACCAAAGTTTTGGGTTCCACGTGTGCCCCAGCGCGGCTCTGTCCCTCCGGGTGTGGCTCTTGACGGCTCCTGGGGGCGCTGTGGCGTCTGGCACCAGGATGTTGGCGGCGGATCCTTTGTGTGCTGTGAGATCGGACCTGTTTATCTGGCGCGTCTCATGTGGCGCGATCGGCCTTGGGCTCTTTGCCTGCTGGGCCCCGTGCGCTTTGTGCTGCATCGGCGTTTCTGTAGGATCGAACCGTACAGGACGGCCTTTGGTGCCCGGGGGCATGGATGAGCCTCGGGTGCCCGTCATGCCCCGTCACCAGGTCACTGCGGCGTCACTGATAATCAGTGTTAATGTGTTAGTGTCATGGCTGATGTGTGTGTATGTATAACTTTATTTATTTAATGTAATGAAGATATTTGTGAAGGACACTAAGTAAGTGCTCTCATTCCTCTTCTCTTTATCCACTTACAGATGATCTAAAATCAGCACTAGTTGACGGGCCATTAAAATATGTCTACGTATTTTTAGTTGATGAAAAATAAATGATTATAGTTCAGAAAAAGAAGTTATTTAAGCAATTGTTTGTAATGTTTACATTTCTGAGTGTGATTTTAATTAGAATTAAAATAATATCATATATATGTTTTATACATACGCAGCTGATTTTTTTATCTTTACATTGTATGAGTAAATATGGCTCAATATTCCTTTTTTGTTCCTTTATTATTATTATTATTATGTAGTTTAGGTTTGAGTTAGAGTTAATTATTTTGATTAGTTCGTGCTGTTGGTTGTAATGCTGAATGCCGCCAGCAGGTGGAGCGCCGAAAATAAAAACCCAACTCTATAGAAGACGAAGAAGAAGGAGACTGACATCTCCTCCACGTGATTAAACCCGGAAGAAACCAGTGACAACATTCCTATCTAGAATATTTAACTCCTTGTGATACATTTATTTTTAAGAAACGTAGCTGAATCTAATTAAATCAGTAATTATTTTTATATCCATTTTGCTGCGAGATTTATATAAACATTGTTTTTCCCTTGTAGGGCTGCGTTTCAAAATGGATTAGTGCTGAAGGTGCCTTTCCGTGGCGGATAAGAGCCTGTAGCGGGCGCTGTTTCAGCACACTACTGAGTGGAGTAAAGAGCGATTTGGGACGCGTCCGGAAGACGAGGAGAAGTCATGTGACAGAGAGGGCGGTATAACTCGAGTTGTAAAGCCGTATAGAGGTGTTCGAGCGGGGTTCTGTTGTTCCTGTAGACATGTACACCCTGACCCGGACCCGGACCCGGACCCTGACCCGGACCCTGCTGTTCCTGCTCTCCGCGCTGCTGCTGCTGTCGCTCCCGGTACACACCGCGCTCTTACCGCTGGTCATAAACACCTGGAGCTTTGAGAACGCCACTGCCACAGGTGAGAGCGCGGCGCATGCGCAGTCTCTCTCCCTCGGCTCACTTTCAGGGGATCTTGTGGGGGAGAAAGGGGTCCTCCGTGTGACGTCACAGACTAATCTGCATATTCATCGGATCGTCGTGATGATTTGCATATCAGGAAGTAAAGTTAGTTTAAAAAGTTTAAGTAGAATCTTTACAAATAAAAGAGAGGTTTAGTCTGTACATTGGGTCAGAACTCACTCTTTTAATGGTGTATTTACGGTTCACACACTGGAGGAACAGAAACATCACTGTCTCTGTCTGTCTGTATGTCTCTGTCTGCGTCTCTGTCTGTCTGTCTGCGTCTCTGTCTGTCTGTCTGCGTCTCTGTCTGTCTGTCTGCGTCTCTGT
>JAOVVA010000001.1:23715275-23727305 GCA_028565275.1 Leiocassis micropogon
GTTCCCTGTTGAGTCTGGTTCCTCTCAAGGTTTCTTCCTATTACCATCTCAGGGAGTTTTTCCTTGCCGCTGTCGCCTCGGCTTGTTCATCAGGGACGATCTTATCATTTTGATTCATTCACATTCACATTCCATACAAACTTAAATAATTCTTTTGATTGTGTAAAGCTGCTTTGTTACAATGTAAATTGTTAAAAGCGCTATACAAATAAAATAAAATTTAATTGAATTGAATTAAATAAGGTTGTTATAACATTGCCAAGATTAAGCCACGCTGTCATCAAAGGTAAGAGTGTAATATTAGTGTGCAAGGGTTTTTTTTTGACCAGTGCGTGTATTATACATTGTGTTTTTTTTTATTGCAGTGAACTGAATAAAATGAAATGACTTGAGAAAGACAGATACAGAGAGATTTTTTGGCTTTAATCTCTGAGTGCCATTTGTACAAACTCCCTCATCTAGTCGATTCGCGGCTCTCAGATCTCGGCGTCCAATCAGACGAGCCCCTGGAGGTCACATGGCTCAGCGGGCTAAGCCCAAACTTGGCGTGTAGATTAGCGCGCGGCCTTAAGCCGAGTAAATCCCGAGGTAAACTAGTGCTCACACTTCGCCATGAGTGGCTTTAGCAGAAGGAGCTAATATTTGTTAGCGTGTCGCCAGAGGTGATTAAGGCAGAGGATAAACGGTAATGGCAGCGATTAGCGCTTCTCACAGCCACTTCGGCTAAAGCCTCGATCCAGACCAGAGATTATTGAGACGAAACCGATTGATGCACGGTCAAACAACGAGTGAAACTCACACACACACATAATATGTATCATGCAGTGATGAAGCAGTTGTAATATGTAAATTTCTGAGTGTTTTAGTCTAAGCACTATAGATAATGGATGGAAATTGAAGAAATCCTGATCAGCATTTTAACAAATTAACTGCACTTACGGGCCACTTAATTAGGTACATTTACATTTAGGCATTTGGCAGACGGTCTTATCCAGGGCGACTTACAAAAATGCTTTGTAGTTTCCATCATTGGATAGATCCTTATCCTTTTTTTATTGAGGTGGGTGTGGGTTGGATTAAAGTACCGAAGAAACAGATACTGTATGTTTTAAATCGTCGCATAAAGTTTGCTAGAGACTCGGCTGTACGGACATCTAGAGGAGGTTTATTCCGCCACCTCGGTGCCAGAACAGAAAACAGTCTAGATGCACCTCTTCCTCGATCCCTGAGAGATGGTGGGACGAAGCAAGCAGTGCTGGAGGATAGGAGGGAACGTGGTGCGATGCGAGGAGTGACTAGAACCGAGAGGTAAGTGGGTGCTGGACTATTTTTGGCGAGCATCAGGGTTTTGAATTTGATGCAGCAGCTACAGGAAGCCAGTGCAGGGAGCGGAGAAATGGTGTGGTGTGGGAGAACTTGGGAATGTTAAAAACAAGACTTCTGCATTCTGGATCAGCTGCAGAGGACAAATGGTGGACAGAGGCAGACCAGAGGTACACCTTGATAGTACTGGGTACCTTTTTGCCTTCAGAACAGCCTTTAATTCTTCATGCCATAGATTCAAACCTTCATGCAAATCGCTCTGATGATGTGACTCTCCCGAACCTCTGCTGCGTCCCAAAGCCGCTCTATTGGAGTGAGATCAGGTGACTTTGGAGGCCGTGTGACTACAGTGACCTCACTGTCATGTTCAAGAACCCAGTGAGATAATTTTACCTTTGTGACATGACGCGTTATCCTATGATCATGAAGGGATGGACACGGTCAGGAACAATACTTAGGCGGCTCTGGGATTTAAACCATTCGATGGGATGGGATTTAAACCAAGCGGTACTAAAGGGCCCAAAGTGTGCCAAGAAACAATATCTCCCCCCACACCATTACACCACCATTCACAGCAGGATCCATGCTTTCATGTTGTTTACTCTGAATTCTGACCCAACCGTCCGCAGTAGAAATCGAGACTCATCAGTCTCGATGGCATTTTTCTCCATCCCTCTGTTGTCTGATGTTGGTGAGATCATGTGACCTGTAGCCTCAGTTTCCAGTTCATAGCTGACAGGAGCGACATCCGGTGTGGTCCTCTGCTGCTGTAGCACATCTGCTTGAAGGTTCCACATGTTGTGTGTTCAGAGAAGCTCTTCAGCAGGCCTCAGGTGTAAAGAGATGTAGAGAGATAGATAGATAGATAGATAGATAGATAGATAGATAATTAACAGAGTAGCACTAAAAATCATGTTGATTTTATAAATATATTTTTTTACTTTTCAAGTAACATAAAAATAGGATATACAGTATGTGGCATTTTTAAGGTTCCATAAATAATTGTAAGAAATGTTGATAAAGGTTTATTAATGAGTTGTTACTGAGCTCTTTACTGTCTGATATGTGTCTAAAAGTGTACTTATATCTTTCTTAGACAATCACTTAACAAAGCAAGATATATAAAGTATATAATATTAAGAATGTATACTGTAGAATCAAGGATAATATTAGTTTGTTATTATTAGTTAAATGGAATTATATTATTTCACATGTTTTTTATTATTGGAGCTTTAGAATAGTGTGTGTACAAGATACAAAAATATGAGCAGAACTAAAACTAGCATCAGTATCAGTGTAGACATCAAGTCTTGTACCTAGGGTTAGGGTTAGGTGGGTCTAATGGTGAAGATTGGAATAATATTTTTTATACTTCTAATCATTGATATTTATACTGTATATGTCATTATATTTACAGTGTAACATTTATTGGTGCAAGAGTTTAACTGTATTAAAATTGTTTAAGCTTTCAAATAAACCCGGAAATGTAGGCAGTGTATCACCTTTATAACACAAGGTTTTAATATCGCAAAAAAAAAAGTCATATCGTGCCATCTCTAAGCACATCTGCACTCCACATGACCAAAATATAGAGATGTCATTAAAGTTGGCATTGCATCAAACTAGCTTCTGCAATCTTTATTATCTTCCAGCACATGATATAAATTTGTCTCTCACACACACACACACACACACACACACACACACAAACACACACACACACACACACACACACACACACGTGCTCAGATTCAGAGTAGAGTTGTTGTTGTTGTTATTCCGCTCACAGCCGCAGAGCATTGCTGATTCTCAGCGCAGGTTTTTAGACGCTGATGCATATTCATATGTTTAATGTACAGACGGTCGCACCGTGCACTCCAGCCTGCCGCAGCAGCGCGGCCTCGCCTCATTGGTATGGTGGGACACGTTTCTGAAATCAGCCTGCGTGTGTTTCTAATTAACGCTTCTCCCCACGGGGAAGAAGACGACATGACACTCACTCAGGAAAACATGCGTGTGTGCAAAAGATCGAAAAAACATAAATACAAAACTTTATATCTGTGTTATAGTGCTGAAAAATGATGAATTATTTAATATGGCTTAATACTCACAAACAAACAGACTAGGCCTAAAAACATCTCTATGCCTCTAACATCTCATGTCTGTTTATAAACATGTATCACTTTAAAAATGACAAATTCCTTCCTGTATCATAATTCATCACTGTACCAGTTTGTTTAAATGTTGAATTTAGTAAAATTGCTGTTTTATTATACTAATTTTGTGACTAAATTAATTAATACAACTATCACATCAGCAAAAATGTAAACTCCCATGATGTTCAATTAACTTGAATTTTAGTTAGTTTGTTAATCAACAGCTAAAAACACCCAAGTTAATAAATATTTTTCCCACACTCATGAGAGCTCATGGCATTAAAATTCTCACCCATTCTTGGTGTCTTACCTCTAAAACCTAACACTGCAATGACCACAATAGCTGTGCATTAATCACAAAGTGTTACAATGCAGTTACAAATCACTTATGATGTACTTTCACCTCCACTATGAACCAGGTCAAACCGAACCGAACCGTATGACAACCGTATGATAACTAAGGATTTCTCTTACTGTAAAGTTACAAGTTACAAAGAGGCATGAATTTGCCTTTTTTTTAAATTTTTATTTAAATAAATGTGATTCTGAGAAATTTGGGAATGTTGAAAGTGCCATTAGAACGTGGTTGTCATGGCAACGTGACATGTTTTTGGATGTTATAAACCAGTGTGAAGTCTAGTTCTAGTTTTAGGTCTAGTTTGTATATAAATAGCCTATTTGATTATTTTTCTAGTAAACTTTTTTGTAAATATAAATTTTACATAAAATACATGAAAGTCAGAATTAAGAATAATGTGTGTGTGTGTGTGTGTGTATGAGACGCCGAAAATTGAGTGTGATGTATTAATTATAAACGGAAGAGAACATTACACATTTATTCGAATAAACAAATCATTTGAAACATTTCATGAGTGTAACGTCTGCTTTCATGTTTAAAGTTTAATGTTTAATTTCATTCCAAACTCAAATATGTATAAAAATCAGCTGCAGAATTTATTATAAACACACACAGACACCGTTTGCTTAATTTGACCTTTAAGGCAAACATTACAGACAGCTCTCGAGAGAGAGTGTGTGTGTGTGTGTGTGTAAGTGTGTGTGTGTGTGTGTAAGTGTGTGTGAGTGTGTGTGTAAGTGTGTGTGAGTTAAACCAGAGCAGAAAACAGAAGCCTGGTTCATCATGAGAGCCGGAGATTTACTGCCAGAGATTTCACAGCCAAGAGCTCTTCACAATTAATGGAGCTCATCATAAACACAGTGATGTCTCGCTCACACACATGCATACACACACATGCGCGCACACACTCATATGCACACTCTTCAACAACCCTTTTAGCATGTCGCTAAAAGCTAACTAGAGCTCTTAGCGGATCATATGAGTACCACAACCTAGCGACACACTCCCGAGGCTATAAACACAGGAAGCGCGGCCTCACGTGCTAGCACTCGCACATGGCTACGCTGTTAGCATGAGGTGGAGCTGCAATGAGAAAATATCGGACACGAGAAAGATTACAAATAAAAAAAAAATAATAATAAATTTATTGTACTGTATAACTTTATACACAAACATTGGAGAGCAAATAAAAAATTGGGGGAAAAGTTGCAGTTTAATATAATTATTTCACTTAATAAAATAAAACATTTAAGAGTAAATAATATAAATATGTTTTTGTATAAATAAATATGTATTCATTTATAATGTTTACTCAAACCAGTTATTAATCAAATTTAATATAAAACAATACACAGAAGTTAGGGAACAGATTTAATGTAGAAACATAGCAACTAATATTACATAAGTGATACATTTATAAATAACTGATCATTAGAACCAGTACTAATAAATAATATCTAAATTGCATTTGTATATATATATTGCAGTAATTGACAAATTTACAAACGTTAGACAAATTATTAATACACAATAATTAAGAAACATTCAACATTTATAAATTCAAATGTTATACATGTTTATACATGAAGAAATACCTTTATAAGTTTAATTTACATGTATAATTTTATTTTTATCAATTATACTAAAATAAGTAAATAAATAGAAATGAATATCTATTATGTAGAAATGAATAAAATAAAATACCAAAACTTTATGTTACGTTAATACATATTTACATTTATTCATAAATTTTACTAGAAAAGAATAAACAAAAAATGAACAAAATATAAAAATATTTAACAAATAATTTCTAGTAATTTAAACTTGTTTATAAATAGAAAATTCAGAATATATTTTTATATTTATTTATAGATTATTTAAACCTTACAGAAACACACTTTATAGACACGCGGACCCCTAGTGCAAAACACCCAGAGCTGTAAACAAAGATATAATCTGTGTGTGTGTGTGTGTGTGTGTGTGAGTTAGCATTCAAGCTTCCTCGGGTCAAGCTCGGGCGATCTCCATTAGCAGCCTGTCAGGACATTAAATAAATAACACTCGTCAGTGACATGACAGAGCGCTGGGTGACTAGCATCAGAGCGACGACTAGCCACGGTTGTGTATAAATTATTAATGACTTTCCTCTCGTCATTTTGGACAGGATGAGGGAAAAAAAGGAGAAATCTTGAACTGATTTGCAATTTATTCCTGAGCAGTTTGTCCATCAAACCTCCTTCTGACAGGATAATCCGAGTTAATCTGCCTGCTCACTTTCACTTGTTGGCTCTCATGCAAAGAGCGGCTCGCTAAATCCCGCTACCTGTCAGTTACAAACTCGCCGGGAGAAACACACACACACGCATGCACACACACACACACACAGACATGACCACACTCTTGTCCAGGCGCTGAGCCCGCGGCCTTAACCTCTCCGTCCCACACTTTAATCCACTATATACCTGGCAAAGCTAGCCGGCTAAAGTAGAGCCTAGCATGATACTATCTCTCTCTCTCTCTCACACACACACACACACACAGAGCTGTAAAAACGGCTGTGTTTTAAGAGACAGGGACACGGAGGCTCTGACAGGAGCTAATCCGCAGTAAGAGGAGTGTTTGTGTCGGGAGGACTGACCTCCACGTCCCGTCATAAAGACAGCAGCTAAACATCTCCATGTGCGGTCCGTCTCCATCACGCTGTGACATCATTCTGCCAAATTTCATGCTGTTGTCATCCTCGGGTCCCCGTGTAACTCTTGTATGAGAAGGTAAAAACTGAGTTTGATTGATTTTTGCTTCTCATTTCTGAAACTAAAGCTCAGGTTTAATTAAATTAGGACAATACACAATAAAATGGCCGAGACAATAACACGTCCTGTCCCACTGGCTGAAATTGTTGCTTAGTCATTGTCAAACACCCGGACAGAAGCCGGCGAATTGTTCGTTAACATGGTAATTAGCTATACACAGGCTAAGCAGTTGTTTTTTTATAAACATAAAATTGAATAATAAATAAATACATACAAATATATAAACAGAAGCATAAATATTCACCTCCTCAGCAAACTGTCCTAGAAGCCTCCATGAAAGCATGTGTTTTGTTTGTTCTGTCAGCACATAAAGCTCATGTCAAGCTTGTTTAGCTGCACTGGAGGCAGATAGAGACCTACTGTACCTGAGTGGACATCAGCTCTGATATGATGTAGTGACTTTTAAATAATGATTAACATTCAGGACTTAAATCGCAGCGCAACTACAAGAGGAAGTAGCTTAACAACAAGCTAGCCGGCTAACATTAGCGATCGGTCTAAAGTCGATGATTAGTTTCTCAGAACAGTGATCATTATGGTGAGATTAAACAGAGAGTGTGTGTGTGTGTGTGTGTGTGTGGCGATTTGTGTTATTTCATTTACTGTTCCCTCTGCATCTCTGTAAACTGGGAGGGAACTGGGAGTTGAGAAGTTTATGTACAAAATAATGATTTTGAAACAGAAGTTAAGGGACATTTTCAAAAGGTTTTTATCACAATTTTTAGGCTTGGAATTACAATTTTTACGAATTTGCCTCAAACCCTTAAGAAGTAATATTACTGTACATTTTACACCTCTGTACTCGTCGTCTGTCTGCTTGTTAAACTCCAGAGCGATGTTGTGTATTATTTCTGTTTCTGTACACAAGTCATCTGGTTTGTGTAAATGTTCAGCTTTCTCTCTCTCTCTCTCTCTCTCTCTAAAACTCCACAGCAGATCTGTTCTCCACTTCAGCTCCACAGATAACGCGAGAGGAACCAACAGATAAAGATGACGAACTCCAAGCGATCACAATACACTGATTATAAACCTGACACAGATTTTTTCCTTGTTTTATTCTTGTGGTTTCATTTTTTATTTTCTGCTTTTAATCTCACTATATGGTGTAAAATAAGTAAAACAAGTTATTAATTGTCATAAATAACTATATTATAATACAATATAACTTTATAATGAAATATAATATAATATAATATAATATAACCGAATACAGGCATATACAGTATACAGTGTATTGATTTTAATTTTCTGCTTTTAATTACACTGTTTAAAATAAGTAAATTAATCATTTAGATCAACTTTATGGCAATTTTTTTGTGAAATTATACAAATTATACTACAACATAATGCACACATATACAGTATGTGGTACACACATGAAAAAAGTGATTCATTTATAAATTGGGACAGAACAAAGTATAAATATGCAAATTTATATAATAGCAATATTACATAAAATAAAATTAGATTTCAGTTAAAAATAATAAGTATATTGGATATAGTTATAAACTATAATGCTTATAAACAAACATAATATATTAGAAAAGGATCAAGGTGGGGCGGTGAAAAAGTGAATCCAGAAGTGAAGTTGAACATGACACACTGCAGATAACGGCTCTCTCGAGAGTTAACACTAGAGCTTGTACTTTAGAGCTCCTTTATTGAAGGCACCAGGAATCCACAGTGATAACCAAAACCCCAAAATAATGTGAGAGGCGTCGAGGATGCAAGTGCAGACGTGACTTTATTTAGAAACATGTTAATAAAATGCAAACAAACAAGACAGGTCAAAGAACATAACTAGGGACGAGGTAGCCTAAGCGTAGCAGTTAGCATGGCATGAGCATTTACTGCGAACACAACTAAACCCAAACAGGAACTCAGCTCATGCGGGACAAAACTGGAATTAAGCTGTGCTGCAAATTTAAGGACAACTCAAAACAGGTGACATTAATCCAAAACAGGAAGTAAATAGAAATCTAACCCTGTGAACTCTGACCTTTGACCCACCCTGCAGAGTCTGCTGTGAGGTGTAGTCCTGCATCCAAGTGCTTCCATGACAGTACCATCAAACATGGCTCCCAATGCACTGTCCACACTTTGAGGTGGTCCAGACATTTAAAAAAATTTCCTAACATTGGTTCTTCAGGCACCGAGGCTGCCATAAGGGAGGGAGAAGTTCACTGGATATAGTGTTGAAGGTTCTGTATGCCATCAGGGGTGGCAGCGCAGTGCTCCTAGGTGGGCTGGACGGTGTCCTTGGCAGGGTGGGTGGAGTGCTCTTTATCCGCTCGGTAGAACATTGCTGGGAAGGCTGCCATGTCAGTCTCCAACTATCATACTGCTGGGGAGGCTACCTTTTTGGCCCTGGATGGGATCACGTCTGGACTTTGGCATGGGAGATGCGTTGGGACTTGGTGTGCAAGTCAAACTGGGACTTGGCATCAGCTGATGAGAGTGTGATTGAGGCAGAAGTTGTGGCAAAAGAAGCCGTGTATTGGGACATGATATGGGCTTGTGGTGAAAGAGCAGGGTGTAGTGGCAGGGTGGGGCTACCACGTTGATCTTCACAGGGTGCTGAGCTGGGACCAAAGTTGTGGATGTCACCATGTTGATCTCTACAGGTCACTGGGCTGGATGCGGGGCTTTGGAGGCTCCTGGTAGCGCCTGTTTGTTATCCATTCTTCTGAGCCTCAGTGCAGACTCACTGGGTATCCCCCTCTTCAAATATCTAGAAGCGGCTCTTCCTGGTTTATGAAAAACACTCGATAATCTCCCCAAGAATCTCTTGGCACAAGATTCCCTGGGCAATGTGGCTTTGTGCCCAAAAGTGTGCCGGACTGGTGAGCCAGGACTTTATAAATCAGATCCACTTCCTCTCCCTGGGTTTCATCCTATAAAATCAGAATTGCTGTGGTAACAGAAGACCATTAACATGCGCTCTGATTGCGGAAAGTGAATCGTGCCAAACTGCAGCGTGGCAGGCCTGGTGACATGCTCACGCCCCCGCCTGCTGCATCTTAAGACGGGCTTGTGTTCTCTTATATGGGAGTCAAGACATTATATAGATATTACTTTATAGACATAATAGATACAAAACAGGAAGGACAGGGAGACCCCGACTCAGGAACATTTGAGTTAAGAATTTTTGCAGATACGAATGGACTACGGTTCTAGAAACATTTGTAGATGCAAACAAATCACAAAAGTAGCTCATGCATATTGTACAAAAAATAGACACTGCGGTGCACCAAATATAATTTACAAATACACAATAATTTCAGTGTGTAAGTGAATGTATAAAATGTCAAAAGTTTGCATTGCATTCTGTATGTGTGTGCGTTTGAAATGAGTCGGCTTCACCAGTTTCAATGAATCAGTCCGGGAGCACGATGATAGAAAATGTCTGTCTTGTAAAGTCGTACTGATAGTGAATAATCCTAATTTCGGAAAATCCTCAACAAAAAGTTCACCGTCCAATACAGTAGAAAACAGCTCTAAGACAAAATGGTGTCTGGGATTCCCCTCTCGATTTAAAATCACAGAGACACCACTGTTACATTTGACATGTCTGACGTGTGAGATGCATTTCCTTAGGCACGGTTATGGTTTTGTGGCCACACATGATGGCAGTGTGGGGAAAGGAGACTGATTTAGTCAAGTAAATTGATATGCTTTACTTTGTGTATTCGTGTCAAAGGCGTATAAGACTTAAGAACAAATCCGACTTACGAACGGAATTTGTTCATAAGTCAGGGAAGACCTGTAAGTAGAAATGTAATGCTATCTAGAGCTTACTAGTGAAATGGAGTGATTGAGCTAGCTGAATCAAAAGCATGTGCTTGTTATCATATGGACTTTTATTAGATGTCAAGAATGGTGCAGGATAAGTTTTTAAAACATTTCCCCATTCACCTTAAAGCAATAAACTCACTCATCTTCTATACCACTTAATCCTGTATTCAGGGTTGCGGGGGCCTGGAGCCTATCCCAGGAGGCTTAGGGCACAAGGCAGGGTACACCCTGGACAGGGTGCCAATCCATCGCAGGGCACACACATACACTCACACACTCATTCACACTCTACGGGCAATTTTGGAATGCCAATCAACCTAACCTACATGTCTTTGGACTGTGGGAGGAAACCGGAGTACCCGGAGGAAACCCACCAAGCCCATGCACACAGAGACGGGAATCGAGACTGGCCAGGAATCGAACCCGGACCCTGGAGGTGCAAGGCGACTGTGCTAACCACTACACCACCGTGCCGCCTAAAGCTATAAACGTTAAAATTTTAATTACAATATTTATTTATTTCTTTATTATTTTTTATAGTATTTATTATGGACATAGGTGTTTATGTCCATAAGACTCCAAGAAAAAAAAGGGACAAAAACGCAGATTTTTATTCCAGAAAGCATTTAAAGACATTTTTTGAAAGGGTGATGGTTGAAGAAGAGTGTAATGCCTAAGCGAGAGATGGTGCTGATATTACAGACAGGAAAGTGTCCATGTTTGAGTCGTTCTGCTTAAACACACGCCATAAACACATCAATCACGCCAAGCCTCTGGTTCGGTGCACATAAAAACAACAGCAGCTTGAGCTCTTGTTTCTCAAACGCCTCATCTCACTGATCTCCGGGGAACACGGGTGGGATTGGGTTTCAAACTTAGACATCAGCTTATGGAGAACATCATGTCATATTTTACACAGAAGCTTTACAGGAAAGCGAGACGAGATTTGACTTTTAATGAACCAGAAAAAAACACAACAAAAAAAAGGAAATTAAAAAACAAATTTTTTTTTTTGGAAAATAACAAAAAGGTTTGACTTTATATCATTAAATCTAATATTTGATGAGTAATGAATGTTAAAAATGCTTTAATAAAAAACATCTTCATATTTTCTAGTTTGAAATTTTTAAATGCCATGATTTATGAATATGCATAAACATGATGAATATGCAAATATGAACCAGCCTCCACATCCTGAGCCTCCTAACCCTAGTCTTCCTAACATGTAGCATGTAAAGGTTTTTAGCTTATTTTGTTTTCTCATCAAACTTGATAAGTTTAACGTTACCATGATGACCATCGCTTGTTCATCACCAGAGTGAATCCTAGCTAAAAGATTCTGGAGTCTAGAGTCATTTTATTGTTCGTATAAAGACACAAGGTTCCCTTTGAAAAACCCACACCGTGACTCTTTGACAACTTGATTTACCCACAATTGACATGTTTGATGTTAACTACAATACCCACAATGGTGGTAGGTGTTTCGCCTGCCGTGCGGAAGGCCCGGGTTCGATTCCCAGCCAGTGCCCAAACCCCAGCCTCTGGATGCAGTGCCGGTCCCAAGCCCGGATAAAATGGGAGGGTT
>JAOVVA010000001.1:23768006-23780249 GCA_028565275.1 Leiocassis micropogon
AAACATAAGAGACAGTATAAAACATAAATATCTTTAAATCTCACTTATCTTCACTTCTCTGTATAAGTAAACACACAAGTCCCTGTTTCAATAGAAATGTATATATACTGTATACAGTATATACTGTATAGATTATTGATGTCTTTATATAGTATGCCAAACCACAAGCTTTTAATACAGCAAAAATAAAAAAGTTAGTGCCTTTTGTTTATTCTTATTTTAATGATATTAAAAGTTTACTCCAATCATCTCTAGAGACAAGCCTGAATAAATTATAATAAATTAAAATCACAGAAAGTTAGCATTTTGATAATTAGCTGACCTCGTGACTGCGTGACTGTGAACATTTTTGCGCTTATCACTTTCTTCTAACATGTGAGTTCATTCTTATATAATCATTACAATAAATTCAAGTTAATTCTTCATTAAGTATATTAATATTTTTGGTATCCTAGCTACACAATCAAAAATAACTAGAGTCATATTTAATTACAAAGGTTTCTTTTTTTCTTAGACAGGGTTTCAATTAGAAACATTAAAGAACTGTGTTGAAAGCTAATGTAAACTTTTAGACATATTAAAGTCAGATTACACGATTAAATTAAAATGATTTAAACATCTCTTTAGATGCTAATTATAAATTTAAAAAGTCATAATATTTTTTACACTTGGTACTTTTTAAATTGCTTTAATTTAAAACAAAAAAGTAAATCTGCGATTTCACTAAATAACCTTTTTACCAAGTTCATCTGACATTTGATCATTTTAGTCAGAGAACGTCTTAAAAACTAATTCTAACCTTCATGCTATTAGGCCTGCTAGCTTACTTACTATGTAACTCTAGCGATGTATAAGACAACTAAAAATTATTAAATCAGTGAGAACACACCAGACCCTATCTTATGGTACAGAATTCTGTGCTAATTTACTAGCAGTTAGCTAACAGTTGAGGTTAGTGATGCTATGCTCATATGATTGGAAGGAACAAAAAACAATTTGAAATATTTATTGCAATTTTTTTTTTAAGGAATAAGTTATATTTGAAATTGTATCAAGCAGGAGTTGGATATGTAAGAACAATCCCACCTCCTACCCTGATCTTAACCAATCAGAGCTTTACACATCCACTGTAGCAACAATTTTAGTCTCATTAGCCTTCCTGGCGTCGTGTTTTTACTTTTATTGATAAGCAAAAAAAACAGATGTTTAAAAAAAAAACAAATATTGAGCTACTCTGAATTGGAGTCCAACTTCCGCATCATCTGCTTTGATTTGCTGATCCACAGCATTTCCCGATAGTACGCCCATCGTTCCACGCTAATGCTAACGCTAACACTAACGCAGGGCTTTTTAGTGCTCTCTGCTTTCCGAAAGTGCTTTTATTCTGGCTTACTGCTCGCTCAGAGACCCTTAATGTAAGCCTCCCTTTTCCACAAAAGGCCCTTGTTGTAATCCTCCCCGATTAGAAAATGAGCAGCAATGATTCACGTGAGTTGGAAAAAAAAAAGGGCCTGCGATGCTTCTTAGGTACACAAGGGAAAATAAATGAGGGTCTTCACTTTGTTTTAAACTCTCTACTAAAAATAAACCTGTTCAGTGAGAGTGTGTCCAGCAGGGTTTGTCCTGGTCATTGTTATGCTTTTTATAAACAATTTCCTTTCAGATTTAAATTATAAATTCGTTTATAAATGTAAATTTATTTTGTAGTGAAACTAAAAAACTACAAAAAGTGAATAAATAAAAAAACAACATTAATCTGCAGCTCACTGAAAGCACACATCTGACACCTGATATGACTCGACCAACAGGACAGGTGACGTTCTATATTGTTTTCCGCCCTGCCGTCTTTTCATTTAGCAGGGAGTGGGAGATTCAGGATATGTCACTTCACCTTTCCAAGACAAACACGTCTCGCTCAAGTCAAGTGCAAAGAGTTTATTTATGGAGAGTTTTTTTTTTTTCTTAGTGCGAACATTGGCGCTCATTTCACCTCTTCCCCCTGCAGCGGCAGTGACAGATTGCAGCGCAAATAAATACTAATTAAAGAGCAGCCTTACAGTCTCGCCACCAGACGCCACAATAAATTACAATACACTTTAATATAGAAGGTTTTTTCTTTCTCTGGATACACCAGGTTAGAAAACCTGAACTTTATATGAACAAATCCTCAAGATCATGTGATCATCACATGGTCATTTATAATTGGATTAGTCCCCCAAAACATCCTAAACAACCAACACGAGCACAGAGCGGCCCTAAGAACAGGAAGCACGGTGATACATGGTGCTTCGTCAAGAACCAGTCTTAAAGTCTGGTGGGATTTCTTTAAATAATTCAGCATTCTCAGAATCGAAATTTCTCATGAGGAAACATTCTGTAACAGGGTTTTACATAGAACGTTTAAAGGTTCTCCCAGAAGGACAATCAAAGAACCGTTAAAAGCTCTAAATGATCCAAGAGTCTACATTTGATGCGTTTATTTTATTTATTTATTTTTTTAATAAAAGATGTTTAAAGAAGTAAAACAAAGATTTATTAGAACAACTAATTAAAAAATGCTTAATTTCTTATTTATATTTAAACAAAATCAAAAGATACTTTATATCGTTTCTCCTTTAAGAGGTTCTTTTTGTCCCTCGATCAAACAGTTTGTATAATTTGTATATTTAAACCCTGTAATTTACACTGAAATTGAGATTTTTCCTCTAGCATTTTTCAGAAAAAAAAAAATCTGGAAAATAAAACAAACAAACAAACACATACATAAGTGTAACTAAGAACAGTGTTTGGGTTAAATATTTCTTTTAAGTAATGAAAAATGTATTATTATGCAGATTTAAACATGTAAAAGACAGAATATTATGATTATACTGTAATTTTTTTTAAAATTATTATTATTATTACTAAAATGAGTATTTAGACAATGTTTTATCATGTATAAATGTCTTATACATTATATGTTTTTTATCATATGTTATTGTCTTGAAAAAAAGTTTAAAGTACACAAAATTTAACTTATATTTCATTTTAGGAAATATCCATCTAAAACAAGTAATAATGTAAAATAAATGTATCACGTTGACAACAATGAATCTGATAATGGTATATAAGTGATAATGGTATATAAGTGTAACCTTTTATTGAAATGGAAATTAATCAATTTCCATCTGGACAGAAAACACTGCTGAGCAGCTGCATGACTTTTCCTGGAAATCGAAATGAATTTCTATCTGTCACAACACAAGGGGAAAAAACAAGCAGAGACTCGTTTTGTAATTTTAGTAAGGATACAAACACAAAGTGTCCAAATGGTACGAGCTGAAAGTGGAGAAGCCTCTGGACCTCCTTGATGCTTAATGCATATGGTCTATTGAGCGCTTGGGCTTTGGGAGTTTGACTAAAAAGCGTCTCTGCTCGCTGGGTGCCATTAGTTGGGTGCGTGCTTAATCCCTGGATTACCTGAGATAGCATCTCCAGCTCCCTGAAAGCCCAGATTACTGACCACAAGACAGCTCCATCTCAGGGGCGGGCATGAATCTTTAATACCACCTGAAACAGAGACGCTCCCCGACACACGGCCTATTGATAACTGATGACGCTATTGAATTGATGTTTTGAGGTGATTTGAAGCAACATGAACATTAGCAATTACCCTGAGCATGTTCCTGAGTGTGACCTGGCATCGGATCATCAGGAATGTTCTACACATCCATCTACTAAATGTGAAGTACAAGGTAGAAAGCACTAGCTCAGTAGTGTAGGTAAAACAAGAGAGGTATGGAAAATGTAAAAAATCTTTAAAATACATTTAATCCAAATGTAATTAAAATAATCATTTAATTTAGTGTAATTTTTGTGCTTTACTTGTTATTTACCAAAAAGCTAAGCCATATTACTTTGATAATTTCTAGCTTAAACTTTAACATTAACTTTAACATTGTGACTAATTACTTTGTCTTGCAAGTACCAAAGTTGATTACCTCAATTTCACTGACAAATTATATGTTTATAAGTAAGTAGTAGTAAGTAGTACAGCAGGTAATATCAGTTCAATGATACTGTATATTCTAGTATTTATTCTGCCATGTGTGTAGTACCAATTCCAAATTTCAAGCTATTATTATTATTTTAGAAAGACATGTAAGTGGAAAGTGGAAACATGTAATGAACTGCACTTCCCGGATAAATCCTAATTAGTAAGCTGGAAATTGCATCTTACAGTCTTTAAAGCACTGGCAAAATTAGGTAACAAGATTGTAAGTACTGAATCATTTTAACAACATGTATCTTTTTTTAGCTAGTACTGAAAGAGAGTAACTCAATTTCACTGCTACATTCATACTGTATAAATGTATAGCAATTTTTGGGGGGATCCAGAGATGGTAGCATTGAAACATTTCAGGTAAAAAGCTAACTTAGACAAACTTAGAGAAATTAACAACAAACTAAACTAAATAAACTAAAGGTTTATAGACTTTAAGTATGTTTGTCCAGTGCAATTATCTAAGTCAAGCTAAAAACTCTTCACACTAACCATTACATTATTATAAGGAAGTTAATTGACTATTAAAAAATTAAAATATGGAAATTATAGGGACTAAAATAGATTAAGTACATTTCCTAGAGGCTTCTGCTATTAGCGTGGTAATGAGGAAACTCGCAGATTATTTTAGGTTTAAAAACTAAAAGTGTTCACACAAACTTGTTAGTCACAAACTAAACATTACTGAAAACCTGAAATGTTTAATATTTTTTTAAGACTGGATGTGTGCTTTCCAGTTAAAGTATGGAAACTGTGCTTACATATAGATTTTTTTAGGTTAGAAAACTATGGAATAAGATCATTGTCAACAATATTCGTGCGTAAATAAAAGATTTGTGTGTAATTCTGTCTTTTGTCTTATTCCATAAATGCCAGTTAACCTAATCTGCATGTCTTTGAACTGTTTGAGGAAACTGTAGTACCCAGGGGAAACCCAGCAAGCACGGGAAGAACATGCAAACTCCATGCAAACAGTCCCCGAGGTGGGAATCAAACCAAGACCCTGGAGGAGCGGGACCACAGTGCTAACCACTATACGGCCATGGCGCCTTAGAATGTGAGTAAAAATTCATAATAGGCAAGACTTTAGAAATAAATGACAGTTTATATGAGATTGTACGTGTTTTGAGCAGAAAACTTTTCTTTATTATTATTATTATTATTATTATTATTATGAATAGTAGTAGTAGTAAAACAAGTTTAAAATTAACAAAAGAATATTTACAGTTAAGGAGTGTGTGAAGGTAATATATAATGCCTAATAATGTTAATAGACAAAATTAATTTGAAATATATGAATATAAATATTGTATGTATAGGGTGTATTCCCAGTTCCTGCCTGGTGTTCCTGGGCTTCCCCACCACAATGACCAGGATAAAGTGCTTACTGAAAATGAATGGGCTCTTTTTAAGTATTTAAACTCAGGTAAGGTACAAATCCTCTAAAAGGATCGTTTTAAGAAACTTTGTGCGGAATAAACACTACATCAGAGTAACAAAGTGTGTGAAGGCAGATCAAAGCGGTTTGAGATGATAAATGACCAGAACACAAACAATAATTGGGAGACACACTGACCTTTGTTGTGGTCTGAAGGAGTTTAAAGCTAATGCTAACATGAGAAGAAGCAACGGGAGGTTCATCAGAGAAACAGACAGAGAGACAGACAAAGAGGAAAGACAAACAGACAGACAGACATACTGAGACAGAGACAGATGGAGGGCGTGTAATTTTTTTAGGCATGTTGTTGAGAGACAGAGCTGCTCAGGAGCTCAGGACCAAACATTTACTCAACAAACACACTCCTGCCCAAAAGAGGGCAGAAAGAGGGATTCCTGAATCTGGGATCAGACATACAACACTCCGAGCGATGCTTTAAACACACTCCATCAAACTCAACTCCATGACCTGGAAAGCAAACACACACGAGTGTCACCTTTTGTCCCCAAAATACACAATACAGTAGAAGGTGAGATTTTCTTCTTCTTCTTTTTTTATTTTATAACATCATGATGTCTAGAATCTGGTCTGTCCCGCTAAAATAATAATTTCATTGGTATAGAAATTAATTAAGGAGTAACATTTGCATCTTAGTACCACAACCGCTTATTAATAGTCGATGACACATTATAAAGGAATCACTTTGACCTAACAATCAAAAGAGTTCATATCACAAGTTTTTTCCTTGTTTTCAGCCAATCCAAGCCTGGCTGGATCCTAGTCATGTGACTCATCAAGCAAATCTTTTGAGCTGACTCTTTTTAATGAATCAGATGAATCAGTTCATGGGTCCAAGTGAATCAGTTTTTCTGTTTATGTATGCAGCAACGCATTAGCGTTATTAAACTGATTTTCAATAGAAATTATTTTCATCTTATTTAATATTTGTAACAGCTTGAAAAAAACCGCAGACAAAATGAGTGTAATATTCGTTAAAATTTCTTAAAATTTCCATTCCATGTGTAAGAATGTGTGTTAAAATAAAGAGGAAAAAATTAAATAAAGTCACTTTAGCAAATACAATCTGTTGTATAAACATTTAAATAATTTAACACAGACAAGGCAGATCCTGTGACACGCCCATCTTTGGCAGACGCTGAATATTGATAAGTTTGCAAAAGCAACAATCACGTGACAAGACATCAAAACAAACAAGATGTCAGAAACCCAAACAAGTGGAATTTTTTTTTGCCATACACCGTAAAAAGCTACGATTACTACATGTTTTTTTGCGAGTCAGCTCTGTGTCCGCCATAATGATTGTTTTGAAGAAAATTATAATGAGGTCTCAGGTCACGTGATCTGAGTGCGATGGAAGGGAGGTTGGGCCTAATTAGCATACTAAAAAGTACAGGCTGCACAAAACAATTTTCAAAAATGATTTTTTTTTATAGATAGATGTGCAAAGCCATGACAATAATGTCATTCGTCATTTTTATGAATAATCTTCTTTTTTTGTGTAAAGTTGTGTAGTCTGAATACATTTTTAACACTTCTAGTAAAACCTAACATCATTCAACTGTAACACAGAACAGCACGCAGTTAAATATTTGAACAAATTATCAAGCCCAGAATCCTGAAATTGATCCAATAAAACTCTCATAATTAACATAAACACATTACTTTAATTAGTTCAGTGAGGTAAATCACAACCTACTAGATTGATAAACGTCTCTGATTTTCACAAATAATCGCTTGTTTGTGCTGAAAAGCCAATCAGATGAAAATCGTTAAACATATTCATGGGACAATTGGATTTAACCACACGCACAAAACTCGATTTGAAAAATTATGACAGTTCAGTGGAAGAATTCCTGTTAGGCAGATCATGAGAGAAATCATCTGCTAATGCAGCTCAGCCACTGCAGCTCTAACTCCTCCTCCTCCTCCACCACATCCTCCTTCTTCTATTCCTCCACCTCCTCCACTTCTACCTCCACCTCCTTCTTCTCCACACCTGCTCTTTGTCCTCCTTTTCCTCCTTCTTCAACTTCTTCTCCTCCACCTTCTCCTTCTCCCCATTCATTTCCTTTACCTATTACAGGTGACAATGCAATCTGTATCTAACATCACAGAATTGATCGACAATTATACGAGTTGAAAATTATTACTTTTAGCTTCACATTGACGTCTCTTTATGTGTAGCATTTAAATGCTTCCAGGGATATTCATAAACACTGCTTTAGTGGTGTAAGTACGCAATTTATGAATAAATTTGCTTCTGACTAGTGCAATAAAAAATATCAGAATCTCTGATCTGTATAATTTTTACAAAATAAGAGTTCTGGTGTGTAAATCCATGGCTGGCTGAGATCTGTGAGATGTGTGAGATGTGTGAGATGCTCAACTGTAAGGTTGAAAAATATCCCGTAATCCCCAAATTCCTGTAATAACAGGAAGAGAAGAATCATGCTAACAGCGTATGTGAATCAGGTATTCAGCATGAGCACGAGACGCTAATCCCCGTCCATCATGGAGGAAGACGGGGGAAGGGCTCCATTTTTTCATAATTACAAACTCCTTAATGAGAATCGTGTAGCTCAATAAAGTGAGCGTTACACACCGCCGTGGCGTCACCCGCCGGGTCGAGCAGTTCAAACACAGCGCAGTGAGTTATTCTCCTATAGCTAGCAGGAAAAAACCTGATGAAATCCCAGTGCTAATGTGCAACAGATTACAACATCATCTCCTAATCACACTCGCAGCAGTAGATACGACCGGGTCGCTAAAATCCTCTCTGCATGGCGACGGCGAGGGTCGAAGGGCCGCCGCGTGACACGAATCAATCACAGAGGCTCAATTTTACAGTCAGCGTCGCTCTCATCCCTAAACATGAGCTCGGTGATCACAGAGACGCCTCGATTATGAGCGAACATGAGCTCCTGTTCGAGGACAATAATATCGGCATTAAACATTGCCGGAAAAAAAAGAAAACACCTGGCTGGGTGGCCTTTCTTCATTTCTTTTTTTTTGTGGGGGGGGGGGGATGTCGATAATGCAATAATATTGGCCTTACACATTGCTGAAAAAAAAATCCCATACCTGTCTGGTACAGGTTAATATTAAACAGCAATAAAATGTACCTGGATGGCTATTTATTTATTTTTAAAACAAAATTACAAAAAACAGATGGGAACAAATGGTTGGGTATATTTTGGTGCAATTATTATTATTATAATTATTATTATTTACTTTTTATTGTGTTAGAAAATATTGCCATTAAACACATCTTAAAACTTAACAGAGTACATAAACACGGATGCACAAACCCACGAACACACACAGACACACTCACACACACTCTTGCATTAAAAAAAGTGCTTGGGGTCATGGTGCAAAAAAAAAAAATTCTGCTTTTAAAACAATTGTAACTGACAATAAAACTGTGATTAAACAACTTTAAAGAAATCAATAATAATAATAATAATAATAATAATAGCATTTTTTAAATTATTTAGATTTTATTGTGGAAGGCAATGAACAAAAAATAACCCTGACTGTGGGTTCTGCTTTTCCCCCCACATTGCATTAAACATGGAAAAACAACTGTGGAGGATGATAATATTAGCAGAATAAAGAAGCCTTGGGTTATTAATTAATTATTTTATTTTTAAAATATTTTTTAATGGAAATAATAGATAGAGATGATAATAGTTTCAATAAACACTGATTCAAATAAACTGGCTGGGTGTTTTGTCTTTTTTATTATGGAAGATAATTAGATGATAAAAATTATGCATTTACTGTCTTTTTTAAATGCTGTTAATAAATAAATAAAAGTCGCAGTGGGCGTGTCTGAGGCCATGGTCGGTGTGTTCGGTTCCCTCATAAAGAGGACGATCTCTGTCACAATATTGACACAGCGAGCAGGCAAGCAAATGTCATGGGCTATAACATATGAAATGCTTAACGTTACCAATTTTCATCTGTCAATCAGAGCGGGATGGGAGAGAGAGGGAGTGAGAGAGAGAAAGAGAGAGAGAGATCAATACACCACCGCTGAATCCTGACACAGGAATGCTTCTTTTCTTCGCTATAAAAGACTGTCAAATGTCAGAGATAGCCCCAGGACGCTGTCGCTGATTTATCTTCCTCTGACACGCAGCAGGACGACGTTTGTGACACAGAGGAGACGTTCAGCTTCATATCGTATCGAGCTGGTGTGTAAAATCGTGCAAGATTTCCTGGTGCTTAGTAATATTCCAGCTTTAGTCATGTTGGAGATTAGCATGTAGCAAGTGGATTTGTTTACGAGCAATCTGTTCAAGTTAAACAGTATTCAAGTTTACTTACATTACTTTACATTAAACTGCTGACATTTAAAAGTAATGAAATGTTAAAGCTTTTTAATGTTAAAGTTCAGTGCTAAGTGATACTAGCATGCTAACTTAAGAAAAAAATCATATTAGCATGCTTGTTTAACAAACAATCACATTAGCGTACTAGCTTAACAAAAAAGATCATATTAGTATGCTAACTTAACAAAAAATCATATTAGCATGCTGGCTTAACAAAAAAAAAATTCATATTAGTATGCTAACCTAACAAACAATCATATTCTCATATTAACTTAACAAAAATCATATTAGCTAGCTTAACAAACAATCGCATTAGTCTGCTAGCTTAACGAAGAAAATCATATTAGCATGCTTACTTAACAAACATATTAGCATGCTAACTTTACAAAAAAAAATCACATTAGCATGCTGGCTTTACAAAACAAAAAATTATATTAGTAGGCTAACGTAACAAACATTTATACTACCATGATAACTTAACCAACCATCATATTAGCAACTTAATAAAAAACACATTTGCATGCATAGCTTTACAAACAATTACATTAGCATAATAACAAACAAACATATTAGCATTCAAACTTAACAATCATATTAGTATGATAACAAAAATCATATTACCATGCTAGCTTAACAAACAATCACATTAGCATGCTAGCTTAACAAAAAAGCATATTAGCATGCTAACAACAAATAATCATATTAGCATGCTCACTTATTGCATGCTAATTTTGCAACAAAAAAAAAACATTTTCTTGAACACTTTGCAGTAGTTTATATTTCCTTCAGTTGCCTATCAATAAAGCTGCACTCTGGTGTTGATTAATTCTCTAGAACAGCAGCTCTGACAGCAATGCAGGTTTATATTCATGTGCTCGGCCTAATACATTTTTGTTTTAACAGTAACAGCTCATACACAAGGACTTGTACAGCACACACTGCACTAATAAACAGATAAATTCACGTGGAAGGAGTCTCCAGTGTTATTCTTTAATAGATACAAAAATGCATGTTTTTATAGAGAATTAAACTTCTAGTTATACAATATTATTTTATTTATAAAAAGAAAGAAAGAAAAATAATCTAAATACTTTATAAATATATATTTTTTAAGTTTTGCTTTTGAATTGGGGACTAATTTCACTACAGTTATTATTTTAATTATTAAAAATGTATCTAAGTTTGTTACACGATGACGGCAGGAAACCATGCACCATGCACCATGTGATTTATTTCTGCCAGTGAGAAGGTATCTACGTATGACTCTTAAAGGTTTACACTCTACGTGTCCACTGTCCGTCATATATTTGTTAATATTTCTAAGGTATTTATACAAAAATATTCTCACATCTACTGAGCAGAAATAAAGCTTCGCTCGCTCTGGTTCCTGTGAGCTACCGTCCGTGTCTCCTGTGTCTCTGCCTCTCCGACTGACGCCTCATTTGCAATCCTCGATTCTTTCCTTACACACTTCATCAATTAGGCTGCAGTTCAGCAGGAGGCGAGTGACGACCCGCAACCATCCCACAAGTTCACTTCAAAAGGAACGAGGATCTTTTGAAGAACACAGGCTCGTTCTGGAGTGACGGAGTGCGCTGAAATCCTCAGACACCCACTGAAGTGGTTCTTGGAGAATCTCCAAAGTCCAGCATCTCACCGGGTTTGTATAAAGGCAGAGGGTTCGTGTGCTGAGAACGTGATAATTACAGCATGGAAAAAAGAAACAAACAGGACCAAAGGCAGGAAATCTCACAGAAGATAAAGATAATAATGGACATAAAGCTCAAGAGAACGGGTATTGCTTCCAAATTAATTAATTTTATTTTCATGCAGAGAGTGCAACAGTACTAACTGTTGTTCCAATTAGGAAGGGTTCCACATAGAACCCATTTAGGCAGCTAAGTATATTTGAAGACCTCTACTATTACCGCTTACTTGTCGAATTGGTTTTATTTTTTCAGAACCCTAAAACAAACAATTTCCATATTATACAGGCTTCTCTGCAGAAGGTGAATCTTTTTAAGAACCCTTATGTATACAATGAACTACTAGAAGAGCCTTGAAGAACAACTTCTTTTTCAACACTGACGTTTTACCAGACATGATGGTTCAAATTCCAATTTCTTCCGCAAACCAAGCATTATGTAACCCTTGAAAGTTCTGTGTAGAACACTACAACGAAGTTACAAGCTGAACCTTATTGGAACATAGATCCTGAACATAGATCTTAAGTAATTCCCTGCTAGAAAGGATTCCAATTAGAAACTTTTTAGATAAATTAGAACCCTTAATGCTGGATGCAGTGCCGGTCCCAAGCCCGGATAAAAGTGGGAGGGTTGCGTCAGCAAGGGCATCCGGCG
Source organism: Leiocassis micropogon (assembly GCA_028565275.1). Taxonomy (NCBI): domain Eukaryota; kingdom Metazoa; phylum Chordata; class Actinopteri; order Siluriformes; family Bagridae; genus Leiocassis; species Leiocassis micropogon. The sequence continues at coordinate 23,780,205 of JAOVVA010000001.1, forward strand.
TAAAACCTGTGCCAAGTTGTAGTGCGGACTGGATATTCCGCTGTG
>JAOVVA010000001.1:23795323-23812652 GCA_028565275.1 Leiocassis micropogon
ACTGCATCCAGTGGCTGGGGTTTGGGCACTGGCTGAGAATCGAACCCGGGCCTTCCGCATGGCAGGCGAAACACCTATGACTGAGCCACCAGTGCCCCAAGTAACCATGTTTACAGCCTGGTACAAAAAATGTGTTTGATCTCCATAGGTTAATTCGAGTGACAGCTACATGGGAAGTGGTGTAGGGTATGGATGACAGGGTTCAATCAAATGCAAAATAATGTTAGCATATAAACTAAAGTTAGCCACCTTAGCATTTTAGCTAGGTTAGAGATAAGCTAATCAGGTTATGGTAACTGAGGTGAGTTGTTCCAAATAATAGTCAGACTCTGTTCGCTCATTTATTAATTAACTGGAGTTTAGGTGTAGTCAGCTCCTCCCAAGAACAGCTCAGCTTCAAAACTGCTCTTCAGTAAACCTATGAGTGACATCACTGAGGGTTTGTCCAGTTCTCATATGGTCTATGGTCCAAACACACTAACCCCCTAACACACACTGGTCTCAGAGCAGCACTGCTCATCAGAGTCTAATCAGAGTCAAACACTACTAAACAGATGACGATGAGGTCCAAACAGAGATGAGGAACCAGCAGAGGATTTCTACACATACACAGAGGTATGAAGCAGAGATAGATCCTGACCAGGTACAGGCTGAGTGAGCACAGTCTCACTGTGCAGAACATGCAACACGAGATTCTGGAACACCAGGAGATCCGAACATGATATCCTGGAATACAGGAGACCTAAACACAAGATCCTAAAACACCAGGAGATCTAAACGTGAGATCCTGGAAAAAGCAGATCCAGAAACACAGGAGATCTGAACACAAGATCATGAAACACGAGATCCTGCAACACGAGATTCTGGAACACCAGGAGATCCAAACATGATATCCTGGAATACAGGTGATCTAAACTCGAGATCCTAGAACACCAGGAGATCTAAACATGAGATCCTGGAAAAAGGAGATCCAGAAACACAGGAGATCGGAACACAAGATTCTGGAATACAGGAGATCCTGGAACATGACATCCTGGAATACAGGAGATCTAAACACGAGATCCTAGAACACCAGGAGATCTGAACATGGGATCCTGGGAACACAGGATATCCAGAAACAAAGGAGATCTGAACAGGAGATCATGGAACACACAACGATCCTGGAACACCGGGAGATCTGAGCATGAGATCCTGGAACACAAGAGATCAAAACAGGATATCCTGGAACATACGAGATCCTGGAACACAGGACACCTGAAACACAAGATTGTGAACCACACGAGACCCTGAAACACAGGAGATCCTGGAATGTGAAATTTTGTGTAATTTGTAAATCTGTCTAAAAACATTTATTTTAATCCACTGTTCCTTCTCTGTCAAGGAGAGAGAGAGAAAGTGATAGAGACAATGATAGAGATATGGGTAGATAGAGAGAGAAGGAGGAGGGGGTCTTAGTTTTGAAGTTTCATTGTTAGTGGCGTGATGGAAAGCCTTTTTCTTCTCGCTCCTGACAAATTTATGTTAACAAGCAAATTAGCAGCGCGCCGAGGCCTCGACTCGATCAATAGCTGCAATAAAACACCGCAAGCGAGAAGAGGAAAGTTGTTGCTGACCACATACTGTCTGTCCCTGAAGGACTGTCCACAATAACACCCCATCGAGAGAGACACAAAAGATATCGACAGGTTCAATTTCCCCAGACGGCCGCCGCTGTCACATCAAAACGGCCATTAGTCACAGACCGCGCTCTCCGGAGCGCCGCGCTGTCAGCTGGAACGCCGGGACACGCCGGGAAGAAGAGAGCCAAATAAATAAAGAAAGAAATATAAAGGAGAAGAAGAACATGTAGAGCACCACGGGGCCTGGAGGCTTGTGTGTGATAAAAGGCTAAACACACACATACACACACACACACACATACACACACACACACATGAGAGAGAACTGTCAGGATTCATTACAAAGAGCAAGCTGAAGAAAGCTGACGAGAACCTCGAGGGAAAAAGCAGCCGAGACACTGAAATGGAGATTCGCCTGTGTGTGTGTGTGTGTGTGTGTGAGACTATGATCCTCAATGTGTGATTTCTTTTTTTTTCTCTTTTATTTAAAAAAAAAGTCTTTTTTGTATTTTTAACAAATTTGAACCCTTTGTCTCTCTCTCTCTCTGTCTCTCTCTCTCACACACACATACACACACTCATGCATATATGTGTGATATATCTATATCTATAGAGTCAGACAAATAAATGTATACACACTTCAGGAAAAGAAAAATAGTATAATGTATATAATATTATAATATTAAAATAATATTTCTAATATTAGCATATATATCAATATATAATGTATAGTACTAAATATAGTATAGTATTTTAAAACTAATATCCTAAATTTAGTATTAAAATATTTATTTTTCTTTTCCTGAAGTGCATATTTTTTTGTCAGACTCTGTATATATAAATAAATATTGCATAATATAATATAAATAATATTGCATAATATATAATATTATGAACATTTTTAATTGTGTTACTGTTCACATACATATTAAACTGACTGTTTGTGTAAATAGGGGTGTTATAGATGAGGTGGTACCTGGCACCAGTCCTGGAGAATTTGGAGGCAGAGTCAACACCTCAAAGCCTTAGTGATGTTCATAGTGCGTGTGTGCAGTGTGTCAGGGCGCATCATCCTGCTGAAACAGGACACTGCCATCAGAGAACATCATCTCCATGAAGGGGTGTAACTTTAAGGGGTGTAACTTGGTCTGTAACAGTGTTTAGGGAGGTGGTATGTGTCAGAGTAACATCTAAATAAATGTCAGAACCCGAGGTCTCCCAGCAGAACATCACCCAGAGCCTCCCATAATGCATCCTGCTGACCTCTTTTCACCATGGTAAGATGCGCACGTCTGATTACCCACATGATGTAAAAGCAAATGTGATCCATTGGACCAGACCACCTTCTCCCATTGCTCTGTGGTCCAGTTCTGATGCTCACGTGCTCGTTGTAGGTGTTTTGGTGGAGGACACGGGCCAGCATGGGCACCCTGACCGATCTGCAGCTACTCAGCTCCATGCACAGCAAGCTGCCACGCCCTGTGTGTTCTGACTCCTGTCTATCAGAGCCAGTGTTCACTATTTGATCAGTTTGTGGCTCTACTATTGGATCGGACTACACGGGCCAGCTTTCACTCCCCACCTGCATCATCACCCTCTTGACGGGTCTCCTTCCTTGGAGCACTTTCAGTAGATCTTGACTACTGCAGGTGGGAAAATTCCACATGACCTGCTGGTTTGGAGACGCTCTGACCCAGTCGTCTAGACATCAAAGTCTGGTCCTTGTTAAAGTCACCCAGATCTTTACGCTCGGCCATTTTTCATTAAGTTTGAGAACTGAATGTTCACCTGCTGCCTGATATATCACACCCGCAGAGAGGTGGCGCTGTAACCAGATATCCAATCTTATTTACAGTATTTAATCTCATTGGTCTATCTATCTATCTATCTTTATTTATTTGTTTATTTATTTACACACATAGCTATTTATTTATGTATTTGTGTTAATCTATTAACTTAATCACACACATTGTGTGTGTGTGTGTGTGTGTGTGTGTGTAAGTTCACAGTGCATGTGTTTAATCTCTCTCTCTCTCTCCCCGTCATTAACACTCTCTCTGCTCATCACTCACTCGCCTCTAAGTGGCCTGTCTGCTCCTCTTACAGCTCTATTCATCTGCGTCTGTGTGTGTGTGTGTGTGTGTGTGTGCAGCTGGTCACCTCCCTGTTAATGTTTAATGGGATGAGATCAATGACAGACACTTTACACAATTATTGGACATGACAGTTAGGATGTGAACTATCACTCTTACACACAATACACACTGACAGACAAGTCTGTGTGTGTGTGTGTGTGTGTGTGTGTGTGGGTGGGTGGTTGTGTATTACTGAGTTAATGAACAACAAACAGTAGTCATTTGTTCACACAGTAATTACACTAACGACTTGAGAAAGTCTCTGATCAGCAGAACGATGCGCGCACACACACACACACACACACACACACACAGTATAATGTTTGTTGATGTATCTATTTGTTTATTAAAAATGTATATTTTATATACATTTCTGGGTGGATTTTTTTTACATAAATAATTGAAAAGATTATACATATTTGCAGTTTTTTTAAACAGTGTATTTGCTTGTTTGTTTGTTTGTTTAGGTTTTTATTCATTTAGTTTTGTTTCTAAAACAGGTCATGGAAAAATTGAAACCAAATTAATAATTCTTATCTGATTCACAACCTGTTTTAAAACAATTGTGAAATACATAGACAGAAACTAACTAACTAACTAACTAACTAACTAACAGCGCTCCTCTTGTCATGAATGAGCAGGACCAGGTTTTTGTTCTCTTCAGTCTTTATCCAGCGTTTAGAATCAGATCATAAAACAAGCTCTGACAGGTAAAGATGTGATTCTATAAACTTCACACACACACACACACACACACACACACACACACACACACACACACACACTGATGAGGTGTGATGGTGTACCAGGTCTATTAAACACAAGGTGAAGAGAGGGGCTTTATTTTAAATTGAGTAGTGAGATCGCACATTTATTGGCTGTAATGCGCTACAGCTGAGCCACGAGTCGTCCGGAAAAATAACCGCCACCAACTTACCGCCACCGCCACCACCTCACCTCGCCGCGACCACCGCCACCACCTCACCTCACCGTCACCACCACAACCACCAACTCACTTCACCTCCAAAATTACAAGCACACTAAGCACCACCAATCTAACCTGATCTCCAACACTATCATCTGCACCATCTCTAACCTGATCACCAACTTGTTCTCCAACCTGATCTCCTACATCATCTCCAACATCCTCTGCAAACTGATCTTCACCATTTCTATCTTGATCTCAAACCTCATCACCAAACAGAACCTGAACAAATAGAGACAGTCTAAATATTGTCAAATTGCTCATACTTTTTTTAAGAGTAATTATAAAAGCTTGATGATTTTTGCTAATTTCAAGAATGTATTTAAGTTTCTCTTTCGCTATTTCTCTATTAAAAGACACTAAAAGACAACAATAAACACATTTTCACTGTTTACTGTGACTTCAACATCCAAAACTAATCTGTAAAAAAAGTTTTTAATATACAAAAACTATAGACAAATTTAACTGATCCAAATTTATTTGATTTACTGATTTACACATTTATTAATTTACATTACATTAACTTTTTTTTTTAATTATTTCTAAAGAAAAATCACTCATGTCAGAAATGTATTCATTAATTAATTTAGTTATTTATTTATTTAGCTACAAATGGCAATAAATTACATAAATCTATCACACTTAAACTTTTTTAAAGTAAAAACAAAAGCATCCATTTTTAACAAATAATTTGTAAATAGAAGAACCGTGTCTATACAGAGCAGTGTGTTATCAAAACAATTATACTAAATTTAAGATAAATGAATGTGGGGAAACAAACAAACAAATAAACAAACAAACAAGCTTTAACATAAACATAACATAACAAGCATTAACATATTTGTTTTCTCATTTTTAATGCTACTTATAATAATGATCTCTTGAGATGAGAGCAGTAGCTCAGTAATGTTTATGTAGTTTATTTGCCTAAAGTTTTTTTTTTATTATTTCATTATTATTAATTTTTTTTGATGAATATTGCAGCAGGACTGTGGAATGTTCTAAGCCCAGCCCCAGAGAGAGAACTCAGACCTCAACCGGCAGCACCGCAGGGGTTTTTAGTGAAACCTCCTGTAGTGTTTAATCGTTGTGGTACTCCGCCTTCCTCCTGAGAGGGTCTGGTCCCCGGCAGGATGCGGAACGCCGATCGATCGGCTCATTGATTAACACACGGCTGATATGAACTGGAGGATGAATTATCTGAGATCGGAGCGTCATCGCCGTTAAAACCCCTGAACACTCAGGACGTGTTCTCATTAGCATGCTAATTAAGAGACCATCAGATAGCTCTCAATCACTGAATACATTACACACACACACACACACACACACACACACACGGGCATGGCCGCGTGTTTGCATTGTTATACATCATATAAATGCAGATAGAAAATCCACAAAGATAATCACAAAGTGTGCAGTCTGTATTGAATAAAACAGTATGTGTGAGTGTGTGTGTGTGTGTGTGTGTGTGTGTGTGTGTGTGTGTGTGTGTGTGGGTGTTGAAATAATCAATGAATGCAGGTGTTTTTTTACTCCGTTTATACATTACATTATGTTCATGAACACGAGTTCTCACTGACGTTATAGCAGCTATAAACACTCAGTCCCTCACCTCTCTCTCTCTCTCTCTCTCTCTCTCTCTTTCTTTATTCTCTCTCTTTAAGTTAATAAGAGAAAAACAGCAGCACTCGCACTGGAGAATCCTTACATTGACATTATGTGTTTTCTTAAATCAGTGTATTTTGAGGATGTGCTGTACCCATGTCCCTTGAATGAGTGGTTACTATGGAAACCATAACATATCAGAGTGAGTTCGTTAATATAACCCCGATGGAGCTGCTGTTATAGAGAATTAATCAACATCTTTTCTTCTGACCAATCAGTGCGGAGCTCAACATTAAAGCATAAACTTATTTCATTCTTTAGATAATTTGAAAGACTAATTGACTAATTCGAAGACTAAAACTAAGACTCATTCAATTTTAAAAGACTTCAGATCGCAGATGTTAGGCCACGCCCCCTACCTGTGATTTAAAAAAAAAATCTCTACACCTTTGTCTTTGTCTCAGAAAACATTTGAGCAAAATAAAACTTCATGCACATGATGAACAAGGTGTCTTTTTTTTTATTGCATATTCGTGTTGTGCTTTTGTAGATCTTCCATGCTCCTCAGAGGAACCTCTAGAAACAGTCACTGATTCCTCAAAGTAGATCATAAACATTAAATCTTTTTCCAGGACCACAGGTGTTCTATAGCTAGCTGAGTTACCATGGCAACAAGCAGCCAGAAAGAAATGCTAACTAAGAACAAACTGAAATATATTAAAAGACAGGATTTGTAAACTAGGAACGACCATAAACTTGTTCAGAATTAAACATTTTCTTTTAAAGAGGTCAGGATCCTGGAGGTCTCCCAAGGGGACGCAGTGGTAAAGTGCTCGCCCTATCATCTGGAGATCGCTAGTTCGATTCCTGCGTAATGCAGCCAGGGACCTGGAGAGAGCTGATTGGATGTGACTCTGTGCTCTCACATGAGCATTCGTGAGCTGACGCAAGCGGAAAGAAGCGGATAGCGATGTCCTCCAAGTGTGTTTTACGTCGCCCTCAACGGAGTGTGAGGGGCCAAAAGATGTGGCTGGTTGGCGTCACGTGGTTCGGAGGAAATCTGTAATTATCTTTGGCCCTTTCTGATTGTTGTAGTAGTAGTAGGCTTCGTGTGGAAGTGCACTAATCACATTAGTGCCCTAATGACTGGTGGGAACTGGAGATGACTAAATTAGGGATAAAATCACGGACAACATCCCCTTAAAAATGTATTTAAAGGTAAAAAAAAAAAAATTCTGGTAAAATGTTTTATTTTTGCTACAAGCTGTAACGTAAAAAAAAAAAACTTAACCAAAAAAAGATGCTCTACGTATTAACATAGTAATTTAGATGATGCAAAAATTCGCTTCAAAATTTAACAATACAAACCATAACGTTCCACATCATATAGATTTAGTGTTTCTGTCTTGAGTATCTCCTGGTTGTTATGGTTACCTTAGACGTGTTTGGAGACATAGCTGTAGACTTAGCTGTACAGTAACGCTGACTGATCACCAGTGGGCAGAGTCTTGAATACATCATCATTTATTCCACTTTTCATCTCCTCTTTGTTACGTTCTCTTCATCCGCGACGACTTTGACACCTCGCACACTCACTTCTCCTCGAGTCTCCGTCTGTAAACGGGTGTAAAATCAGAACAACACAAATCCCCACCCTCAGACGAGACGCTTCACCCCGCTCACTCTGCCATCCACAAGCCGGAATTTTATGAACTCACGTTAACTCGAGGAAATGCAGGAGTGCAATTATGCAGAAATCCTGCGGCGTATGATTTTTATTTTTTTTTTTGAAGGAAGTCACCTGGCAGCGTGGCCTCCGGGGAGCGCCGCATTGATTGAATCTCATATTGTTGTTGTCTGAGATCTTAACATGCCTGGAATTTATGAGTCTCGGAATAATAATGTCATATAAAAACTGACAAGGTGCGCGGGCTGCCTCGGTTTCGCCTCCGTCTCCGAGGGGACACACTTGCCTCGTTTTCAATTTTCCTCCTTTCAGCGACGTTTTATGGAGAATTACGCTCGTTGATTTTTGACATATATGGGGATCAATAGAGAGATGTATATGTGTGTGTGTGTGTGTGTGTATACATGGACGTGGATGTTGTGTGCTGCCTCTGCAAATGCACTCCGATAATGTTTACGAGAATATTCCACATGGACAAAACTAATCATCAGTCAGATAGGAACTGAATGAAAAAAGGCCATGTTAAATTAATATAAAATTCACATACAATTAGCATGAACTTCCTGTTCAGAGTTAATTAGAGGACTGATTCTATTGTGGTGGATTTAACCAAGTTAAGAGTCGGAATCCACACGCCATCCTGATACACATCACTCTAGTTTAAACCACGCCTATTTTGTGTTTAAATCCGAATACAGATGTGAACATTCGTAGCGTTGACCAGGATCCAGAACAAAACAGTGTCATTACAGTGTTGCATTACACAACAAGTGTGTGAAGAACTGGAGTTTGGTCTAGAGTGTGTATCTGACTTGACGTTCCTGCGGTAGGATCCATCACCCACAGGATCAAACGGATCCTGAAGACGAAAAGCTTCACCTGATTCCAGCATGAGATAAAGTTAATTAACTCTAATTGAAACATAATGTGTGAAATGGACAGGAAACGCAGGTCCATAGAGGTCAAAACGGTCATCATACGAACTTCCACTTTCGATAAGGGACTTATAACAACCTCCTTTTGTAACGTCCAAGGAATGAAATGGGATTCTCCAGGAAGTTGTTTTTTCCTTTAAATTGTCATAAATGTTCTGGATCATATGATAAGCAAGCATTGAGATGTTTATACACTTTAGCTTGGAGGAACTTGTGAAGGTTGCAAAGTTCTTGCACACACACACACACACACACACACACACACACACACACACACACACACACACACATATAAACAAATCCACCCCCCCCACACACACACACTCACACACACACACACACACACACACCATCCTCTCCAGAAAGGCCATCTCTCAGTGTTAGTGTGGAATAATTACACCCCCATCAAAAAAAAAAAATGACAGGACTCTGACCCTCGGGACGAATTATTGAATTTTTATCGTCCGCCTTAGGCCATGTCGGGGCTGTTCAATTTTAGCCCGAGGAGGACAACCTATTAAAGAGGATGAGACCAAAATGTCTTCTTCAGATTGCCACCAGAAACCATTTACGGACACATCAGATCCGGTAACGGGAACGTCGGAGAGGGAAGAGCCGGTTTGGCTGAACAGACAGTAATACACAACCCCCTCCCCCCCATTTTACTCTCTTACACACACACACACACACACACTTCCCCCCTTCATCTCTTGCCAGACGCAATTTACATGAGCTGACGGGAATGTGACAGCCGGCAATCAGCAGGCGGAATGGAGACGAGGCTCGGCATTAGACTCCAGCAGAGAATCACTTATACCGGCCACGACCTCCGACCTGCTCTCATATCAACCCCGCTGCCCTTTACTATAATTATGGAGACTAATCTTTGGTCATCTGATTGGACAGAGACGACCCAAGAGCTCGTCCTAATTTATTTTTCTCTGAATGTATCCACACACACACACACACACACCGCAGACACACATACACGCGCACACACACACACACACACACACCGCAGACACACATACACGCACACACAAAAACCATTCGCTTGTTAATAAACAGTTTGGATCCTGAGCTGTAAGTGAAATTTCCAAAGAGCCCAAAGGTCAAAGTTATCTATTTATCAATTTACCCGTCTGTCTGTCCGTCAATCTCTGCACCTGACGAGACGTAATTAACGCCTGACTGACATTTGAAGATTTTTATTTTTTTTTTTTGTTCTCTTTAGGATCTTAGACCCTACAGAGTTTCCACCGTAATTAGAAGAGCATCTCTGGCTAATCTCAGACTCCGTGTCTCGGTTACGCACCTGATCAAATCATCACAGGAGTTTCATCCAGAAAAAGTTTATGTCATTAAAATATTTTTTAAAAAAGTGAATCGTGCTCAGGATGAAAGTTAGACACATACCTGTGTTCATGCTAGCATTTGGCAAGTCGCTTGTGTAACTTGTAGTTTGGTGTTTGTGGGCGTGGCCTGTTTTTAGTAACCATGAATCACATGCAATCACAGGCAGGAACAAAAGTCAAACATCAGGAATCAATCCTAATTACATACGTATCTCCTGGTTATATAGCGGAAATCCTCAGTTGCCCCGCCCACTTTTGCCCCTACTCTTAACGCCAAGACGTTTCCAAAAATTTACTATTTCTCAGCCAGTTAGTGATGTCACTAAATACTTCCCACTGCTTTCATCCAATCACGTCTCATTTGAAAACAATAAAAAAAAAAAATAGAAAGCCATCGTGATTGCCATGTTAACATAACCTAACAGTTTTTTTTTTACCTTTAAACAAATCAATCAGAGTATAAAACTCAGGACTATGAGACCGAAATGAGTTTATCATTGGTTTCTAGATAACAAGATAGCGATGCTTTAATATTGATTAATTTTGATAGGTGAAGTATACTTAAATGTGCATATTCATGTATATTCATAGAGTTTATTGATTCTAATGGTAAAAGTGAGTAGAGATGAAGACTACTCTATCTATCTATCTATCTATCTATCTATCTATCTATCTATCTAAAAATATGCTTATTTATTACATTTTTAATGGAACTGCAACTAAACTAATTTATTTGAAAAAAAAATAAAACTTCAATCATTATATATATCTTTTTATATTGTTTTAAAAAATTTCATCTTTTAAGTCCTTTAAGGGGAATGTAAATAATTGACTCCACTGAATTCTTCTTGAGAAATTGTATGTGTGTGTGTGTGTGTGTGTGTGTGTGTGTTTGAGAGAGAGAGAGAGAGAGAGTTTTCCTTGAGTTAGAAATCTGGCAGCTATTTTGTGATTCGAGGCTCGCTGCTGCTGTTCCGCATTAAACCCAACGCCACCGCTCCCATGCGCTACACAGACAAAATAATAAATTGCAGCTTTTGAACTGTAACTGCAGCCGCAAATCATCAATCATGTGACCCGACTCCAGGGAGAGAAAAAAAACTTGTCAAAAGCAAGAAAAAACGGAAAAAACTAAAACGTTAACCTTCACCTTTAAAACACACAATCACACACAACACTACTGTAAATTTAACCTTGAGGCCTAAAACACACAGCCATGTGTTTAACCCTGACCTAATACACACACACACACACACACACACACACACACACACACAGAGCAGTGATAATATGCCCACTCTGACCTTAATCACTATTTCCTATTAGAGTTGACTGACCTCTCCTCCTCCCTCGAGAGAAAAACTCATTCACACACTCATTTTCTCTCTCTCTCTCTCTCTCTCTCTCTCTCTCTCTCTTCCCTAATTTAGCTCTGTAATCTTATGTGAGTTTCCACCCATATCTTTAGAGCAGCTACTGTTATCTATTTAAAAATAAAAATGAATATTCTTTACAAAAGCTGCAAGTTACAGTATTTACACAGTGACTGGGTGGTTAGCACTGTGGTGTCACACCTCCAGGGTCAAGGGTTCGATTCTCACTTCAGGTCTGTGTGTGTGGAGTTTGCATGTTCTCCTCATGCTTGGTGGGTTTCCTCTGGGTTCTCTGGTTTCCTCCCACAGTCAAAAACCATGCAGATTAGGTTAATAGGCGTTCCTAAATTGCCTGTACTGTGTGAATGTTGTAGAAAATGGAATAAATACAGTGGTAACCACTACTGGCCCCCACAGTCCCTAGTTGGATTACAGAGGTTCCTAGATGGTTTTGCCAGCTTACGATAGTTCTAAATTCATTTCAGACTGAATCAGAAAGTCGGAATTTGACTCATTTAGTTTTGACTGTGATTGGAATCAGTGAATTATGACTGTGATTCAGTTCTTGATCTCTAAGTGTCAGTATGTGAGAATCAGTGAATCATTTGGGTATGAATTAGACCTGTCATGATGCAGGCCGTAATTAAAACAGAGATTCACACCTGTGTTGATCAGCGTGTCAGAGTTTGAATCAGTGAATCGTTTGGTCATGACTGAGATTCACTCCTCTGAATCAGTGAATCATTCAGCCCTGACTCAGAGAGTTCACTTGATCAGATTCCCTGTGATTCAGTAAATGCAGTAGAACTATGTGTTATGTCTGCAGTGTGTAAAAAAATATTTGTCCAAACACACACACACACACACACACACACATAAGTGTGTAGTTTGCAGTATACCTACTGTATGTAATATCAGATATTTCAACCCGCTCATGCTGAACGATTCTGTTACCTGAACACACTTTAATGACTCGTGTCACTGAAAGCTTTTCCTTTTAACAAATATATTTTATAATCTTTCAGCCTGCAGTGTATTTGCTTTTATACAGTTTTTTTTGTAAATGTAGCTTCCGAGTTCATCTGACAATTTGAATAACACTCGTTCTACAGACATAGAGTAGCATCACGCTAACGGGTTCGAAATGATTACCTTTGATGCTGTTGTCCTTTCAAATGAAACTGTTTGTAACAAAGTGTGTGCGTGTTTGTGTGTGTGTGAGTAAATAGGTGTGTAGGTGTGGGTAAATGAAGCGAGCAGCTAAAGCTAAAGTTCCATGTTTCACTCACTTGGCTAGCCTTTAGAGACTTAGTGCTCGCCTGAGAGAATATGTATGAGCTACGTACTTGACAGTGTGTGTGTGTGTGTGTGTGTGTGACTGTCAATACCACCACACAAATGCCTTCCCCACCCCCGCAATGAAAGTGGATCCTCCTGTGTTTTGTGCGTGTGTGTGTGTGTTCTTTTACACATCAATAGCACTCACCGTATATTGAAATGAGCTCATCTCAAGTGTGTGTGTGTGTGCTCATTTTCAGGCGTGCCCTCGCGCCCTATGTCTATTGACTATCTGGGATTAGGGCGGCTGCTAGAAAGTGACCCTACTGGGGTTAAAGTTCACACACCGAGCGCCAGATTAGCGGTGCGGGCACTCCCTACGGAGACATCAAAGAGAAATTACGTCTTGCGCGCACACACACACACACACACACACACACACACACACACATCAGTGTGACCTGGTGCTATGACATGTGACAGGTGAATAAATAAATAAACAAATGTCATGGCATTTGATACGAGACAGATGGAATTCCTAATTCTCCAATTTTCTGTTTTTATTGTCGCTATCGATCGTTGTTAGCCGTTTCTTCCCGACGCTGCTGCTTTCTTTAGCTGTTGGAAAAAGAAGTCAGATTAAAACATTTTTAGAGAAAAGATCACTGATGCTAATTTTGTTAGCTAGTATATCATTTTAGCCATCTTACCAGCTTATATCAGTCAGACAGAAATGCTAATCTCTGCCAGCATTTTTGTTTCCTGAAAGGTAAATGCTAGAGCTACGGTATGCTAATAGATTAAACTTGTATGGAGGTCTTGTTGTAAAGACAAGCTGGTGGAGTCTTGTGATAGCTAACCTTATAAGAGAAAAGCTAACTTAAGATGGCTGAATAAAAGCTAAGCCAAGTAACCTGTCAGGAAAATGCTTAGCATTTATTTTTTACAGACCCCCCCCCCAGAAATGCTAAGCATTTTTTATTCCTTTTTTGACTGACTGATATACTCTGGTAAGATGATATACTAGGTAACTAAATTACAAAATGGCTAATTTAGCATCAGTCATCTTTTCTCTGAAAATGTTTTGATTGAAGAAAAAATATTTTTGAAGAAACGAGCTAAATGGCAGAAATTTGGAATAAACCTTTTGGAATAAAAAAAAACAATAGCTGACATGGCTAACGCTGTTACTGGATGGAGAATGGAGAATTTCACTGTTTTGTTCCTGTTTTTTTTTTTGTGTGTGTGTGTGTGTGTGTGTTTATGTGTGTATAAAATCTATTAACATAAGTTTTTCCAAACACAAACCAGTGAATGATTGTTTTGTCTACATAAAAGAAAAATAGAACAACAACAACAAAAGTAAAAGAGATGACTGATAAGATATGATTAGTAGCGTTAGGTGTAATTTAGCGACAGTGCAGCTTTAACGTGTGTGAAACATTTTCTTTCGAGACGTCGACCCGCTGCACTCGTCCGTCTAATCAGCGCTTCTGAAGAGGCCGAAGTGGCCGTCTCTCCTCCCTCGCTCTCTCACTCTCTAGTTCCTTTTTCGCTCCTCAGAAAGGAGAAATAATTGGATTTTTTCCCACAAATAACGCCTCACCCTTGAGTTTAATTAACCAGGCAGGCTCAGGCCACGGCGTGGTCAGATCAGAAAGGAAAAAAGGAAGAGAGAGCGAGTGTGAGAGAGAGAGAGAGAGAAAGAGAGAGAGAGAGTTGGAAGGAGTGATGGGGTGTGGAGGAGTGGAGGGTTTTTTTCCCACTCTGCTGTTTGGTATCGATGTGAACACGAATGACTTTTCAGAGAGGGATTAGAGCGTAATGAGATATAGTTCAAGCTGTCCATCACCAGAGAGAGAGAGAGAGAGAGAGAGAGAGAGGTGTTAGCTAAAAGCTAAAACAGCTAAAACCAAAACACGCCACAGCGCCATTCGAGTTAAATGTGTGTGATGAACAGGTATGTGGCGAAATCAAATCATGTTTCTGGTTGCATTTTGGCATTAAATTTAAAAACTTTTAAACAGGTAAAAATTATCACCTGATATTTTTGCATTAATAAATGCTTAGCAAGTACATAGTTTGCTGTTATAAAATGCTCTGTGTCAGTGGGGTGACATGAACGGCACTGTTGGTCTATGATTAGTTTCCTTTAACAGCATAATGTGTAGTGTGTGTGACAATTTTAAAAACAAACATACATTTTTCTGAATTAACATTTCCTTGTAATGGAATTTAGCACTGTCATCTTGCACCTCCAGGGTCCGGGTTCGATTCCCGTCCAGGTTTGATTCCCGTCTCTGTGTGCATGGAGTTTGCATGTTCTCCCCGTGCTTGGTGGGTTTCCTCCGGGTACTCTGGTTTCCTCCCACAGTCCAAAGACCTGTAGGTTAGGCTGATTGGCGTTCCCAAATTGCCCGTAGTGTGTGAATGAGTGTGTGAGTGAGTGTATGTGTGTGTGTGCCCTGCGATGGATTGGATCGCGTGCCCAAAGCCTCCTGGGATAGGCTACAGGCTCCCGCGACCCTGAATATAGGGTAATGTTGTATAGACGATGAGTGACTGAGTGTAATGGAATTTTCTACAACAGCCATCAACGTAATAAATAACACACTACACGGTGCGCTTTCATAGGAAATTAATCAGCGGTAAATTATAGTTAATACACCAGGGCTGTGAAGCTATGAAGTGTTTTATTTCTCTTATACAACTAATTTCTGGAATTTCCTCTGGGATCAATGAAGTATCTATCTATCTATCTATCTATCTATCTATCTATCTATCTATCTATCTATCTATCTGTCTGTCTATCTATCTAATACTTTATCTACTAGTGTAATCTTTTATTTATTAAAGGTCAACACACTGGAGTTTTTATCAAATTAAATATACATGTTACATCACTGATGTTGTAGCAGCTACAAACACTCGTTCCCTCACCTCTCTCTCTCTCTCTTTATTCTCTCTCTTCAAGACAAAAATCACAGCTTGTCATGTGACTGAGAAACTGCAAAGAAGCATAAACTGAACTTTAAGGTACAGAGTGCTGAAACTGGAGACTCCTTTCCTTTGTGTGACAGAAAACTTCACCACACCAGCGATGGTTGTTTGATCAGGTTGTTGCTATAGAAATGATAATGTACAGTCTGGACATCATCCTGTGCAACAGTCAGCGCTTCTGTTATGGAGAATTAATCAACACCTAACTCAGTTCACAGAATTGAGCAGAATTATATACAAAGGGTTTAATTTTTTTAAATGTATAAGAACGTACTTCCTGTGGCATAAAACCACTAAGGACATGCTGGTGCAGAAACACACTCAGCTTCAGGCGCTCTGCGCTAGGCGTCAGCTGGAGTCAGCCTCTGTATCCCAGCATGCTTTGCTTTTCCCTGTCAGATTTAGCGTTGTGTTTTTACGGCCATGTGTGTTTTATATCTACAGCTCGGCTCCAGAGGGCCACTTTGGATGAAGAGTTGCCTTTTTGGCTGTTGCTGTTCTTCTCCTGGGTGCTCTTTTATCTCACACACACACACACACACACACACACACACACACACACACACACACACACACACAGTGTTTCACAGTGTTTGTCGTCTGATTCTCCTCAATGTCTCCCTCAGGACGAGTCGCTCATTTTAATATAAATAGAAAGCTTCATCATGTAGGGCCCAAACTTCACTGTTAGTATTATAGCGTGCACACACACACACACACACATACACACACACACACACACACACACACATGCTCTTTGCTCATATTTGAAAGTTAAAACACGATTCTTTCTCTTTTCTGGTTCTCAGGAAAACAGAAGCAAATGTACAACTAAAGACCCAAGCATCTGTCTGTCTGCCCGTCTGTCTGTGGGTCACTATCTGTCTGTCTGCCTGTTGGAGTATTTGCATGTTTGTCTGTCTGCATGTTTTTCAGACAGGACATCTATCAATCCCTGTGTCGGTCTAAACATTTACCTGTCTTACACCGTCTGTCTGCTTGTGTGTCTGTCTGTCAGAGTTATTTGTATATCTGTCTAGCAGTCAGTCTGTCTGATTATCTGTCTGTCTGTTGTCAGATAAAATGTCTGTCATTTTTTCCCATATCAATTTCTGTCTGTCTGTCTGTCTACTTTTATATACCTGTCTCTCTGTCTGTCTATCTGACTGTCTCTGCCTCTATCCATCACATGTCGGTCTTTCAGTTATGCTGAGATATGGGAAGAAAGACTTTCACTGTGAATAAGTGACAAATAAAGGCTCATAAATATGTCAGTCTGATCTATCTATCTATCTATCTATCTATCTATCTATCTATCTATCTATCTATCTATCTATCTATCTATCTATCTATC
>JAOVVA010000001.1:23818056-23829084 GCA_028565275.1 Leiocassis micropogon
GAGCGTTCCCATAGCGTTTTCACGCAGCATCTCGTTCCCGCTTTTTCAGGGAACAGGGTTACAGCAAAGTAACCCGAAACGTTCGCTGTGAAGTTTATTTCAAGACTTAAGCTTGATTCTTTTCCCTTTTCACCCTTTTTTATTAGCTAGTTTAGGTTACTCTAGGGTGATGCCTAGCAACCATGTTTTTATGATTTTATCTCATATATTTTTTTATAGTTTAATTTCAATGCAACTTATTATTATTGCGTCATAAACTGTGAGACCCAATCACATTCCTATATGCAAATGCCAGACATGGATGTTGGCCAGGCGACAGCGGCATAACCAGTGAAAAAGGGCGGGACATATGGGGTTCTCATTTGCATATACATACTTTAAAAGGCACTACTGTGATTTATGTTCGACTTTTATCCAAATAAAGGTAAAGTGTCTTCACGATAAGGTATGTAAGAGTCAGAGAAGTGTGTGTGGGTGTGTGTGTGTGTGTGGCAGGGCAAGTGAAGATTGCTGGCAATGTTGAGGTCAAAGGTCACACCACTGTGGGAATTCTCTCCTTAAAAGGTTATCTGGCCTCTGATTGATGTGATCTCACTCTGTAATTGTGTATGATTGAAATAATATATGAAATCAGAGCTGGGCTTTTCAAAGCCAGCGACATTTGCCCTTTTTTCGCAAATCTCTCAGGAAAGTTCACCAGCTTTTTTTTTTTTTTAAAGCAGTCTGTAGCAATGTATTTTAAATGGCTAGCTGTGGATGTCAAAGAAGAAATAGAATAAAACTACGAGGTCTAATTTCCTCTGCAGCTGATCCAAAGAGTAAATAAATTCAGCCTCATGCCTTAATTTGTTTGGATTCTCTCTTATCCCCTTAATCATCTATGTTTTCCTTGTCTTTCTCTCGCTGTTTGTCAGTGACTTCCGATTAGGCCGCTAGCGCCCCGTTACGCCATGATAAGCCCACTCGGATCTACTTCTTTCTCCGTGGTGTTGGAGCGAGAGCTCGGCTAAATCCGTGCAAAGCTTAATGTTTATCCGATGTGAAAATAATTACTCAAAAGAGTTCTCCTTAATCCGGGTAATGAGGGGCCGAGTGTCGTTTGGGATCAGGCCGGTCCGATCAGCTTGTAAGTTTCAGGTAGGGACGAGGGAGGATAAAGGTTAGCTTAGGGCTAATCCAGCTCCTAATCTGTTATGATACACATACGATCGCTTAAAACAGGAGGATGGAGGAGAGCAGCTGAGTGTGACAGGACTTACAGTCAACTTACTGCCACTACACCCTGATATCTCTGTGTGCTTGCGTGTGTGTGTGTGTGTGTGTGCACGAGTACAGTGGAAACTCTATGCTAATACTGGGGTTTAGCATGTCAGAAAATGTGTGTGCTTGAAATAATGGACTTCTATACAGTACAGTACAAAGCCAAAAAACAACACAATAAATCAGGAGTGAAAAAAAGCTCTTTAAAGACTTTAAACCAAGAAATCCTGCTTTAGCTTCTTTTTTGTCCAGGAGTGAAATATAAGTAAAGTATCAGCAAAACTAGCTAATTCTTAAAACAATAAATAAATAAAACAGTATTCCTTTAATCCAGATATGAATTTAGTTCTGTGACAATATATATTAATTGTTATTTATAAAATAAAAAAGCATGAAATATTAGCTTACAAGCTACTTAGCCTTAGCGAATAGCCGTCCACAAGCATTAGCATGCTCATATATGCAGTAAATGAATATATATATATATATTATTATTATTATTTTTTTTTTAACCATTGGCTTTGAGTTGAAAGCATTACACAGATTGTTGCCTCAAATCAGTGCTTTGTTACTTTTTGTGTCTTTTGTTAACATCAATGTTAATGAAGTTATTGAATTAATAATAATTTAAAATAAAAGCTCCAGCCAACTAGACAATGTATTGTATGTAGAAGTACATACTGAGAGGATACAACAGAGGACATGTTGAGGACGACCTGACCCAGGTGTCTCTCCAGTCAACTGATCTCTATTCACGCTGTTCACATCAGTGATCGGTCATAACTTCAGTCTGTGACCTTTTTTTTTTTTCCGTGTGTGTGCAGCACCCCAACATAACAGCAGCATAATTGAGCACACATTAGTCCAGTGTGTACTGTGGAATAGTGTAAAGCTGTATGGTGCAAGTGTGCTAATGTGAGGTACTCTAGTATAAACTATTTTAATGTGAAGTAGTCTGGAATTAAGTAGTACAGTAGTGTAGCGTAAAGTATTATAGTGCAAAGTAGTCTAGTGTAAAATATTGCAATGTGAAGTATTTTAGTAGAGCGTTGTATAGTGTATTACAACGTGTATAGCAAAATAGTATAGTTTAATTTGCCAATAAAGCAGTTTACTGTACAGTTGTCTAGATTCAATAATAGAATCTTTTGCGCTCAATCATTTAGTTCTTTTACACTAGGTGACTTCACACCTGACTGTTTCACTTTAAACTGTTTATCCTTGAAGCTGCCAGTGTGAAATATTGCATGATGATTAAAAGTTTATTTCCGATTTCTAACCCAGTGTTGATGTGCTGGAATAAATACTAACTTGAGTAATATTTATTGTGAGTATGATGATGATGATGAAGTAATGAGCACACCTGGCCCTGAATTAAGAACATTTCTGTTTATTTCCTTTTCTAGCACGCACGCACACACACACACACACACACACACACACACACACACACACACACACACACACACCTTTTGGAGGATTGATTTTAAAAGTGTTTAACCATTTTGCATATAAGCAGGACTTTCACCCCCCCACTCATCACCCCCTAACCCCCCAGTGCATGATGGGTACTTTATATCCCATCAGAATTATTTGCATACTTACCCAACTGCTTTATATGATAATAACTGGACAGAATCAATTCACGCATATGTTTATTGACGTCTGTTTGGCGTGTGCTTAACTGGCCTATTGATTGACGCGATACACGCCGTCTCGTTCATTACACTGTCTTGGGATTTCTTATTAATGTGACATTTAAATTGCCAGAGGTGACTTTCTGTCTCATTACACACTGACATCACACCATCTTCATTGTTGTTGTGGAGACAAATCAGATCGAATCACACCACATCAATAAGAAATAATTTTTCTTTCATGAAATATGGACTTTTTCCTGAGTTTGTTGACTGTTGAATTCCAAGAAAGAAAAAAAGTTTTAGTGATTATGTAAAAAATAGAGTTGCTAAATGTAACTTTAAACAAATTACTTTAATTAAATTATTGTGGTTTGAATTGTTACATAAATGAAAGCATGAAATAAAATTTTACTTAAATAATTAAGTAATTGTTATAATCATCATCCAGTGATAAAATACAGTAAAAGACAAAAATCATTGTATCGGTCTATGAGAAGAACTTTATGTAAACTTCTCACAGGTGGCCTCAGCTAAGCTCATCCTCACATCATAGTGTGTGTGTGTGTGTGTGTGTGTGTGTGTCTGTGTTTCTTCTTACCTGTTTCATATTTACACAGGAAGCGCCACACCCTGCCATCCTGCCCCACTGAGGAATGCGTGTAATTACGGTCAACACACACACACACACGCACACGCACGCACGCACACAACACACATCACGTCTAAAGCGATCATCTTTCCTGCCTTGGTAACCCACTCATTTCATTTCTTCCCTCCGTACACTCGCATGTCTAGACTAAGCTTCTGTTTTTTTTGTCCCTCTGCCTCCAACAAAGCTTTGGGAAAACGTTTAACTCGTCTTCTCATGCCCGCCGAAGCCCCTTCAGGTACTCACCTCTACATCAGACTAATATCAGCTGAAACACTCGGATCCTTCCAAACAATAACACTGGTTACTGTTTATGGAGTTCAACCAGAACAATGCGAGAAAAATATTATTTATTAAACCTCTGAATAAATGTGTTTGGGAACATTGACAAGTGTCCAGATGATTAACTTATTCCATATCAGGCTGTTTCTCCTGATAAAAAACGAATGAATTTTTCATTCATTCATTCATTCATTCATTCATTTATTCACTTACCTACTTTTGGTTTGTTTGTTTACTTCCTACAGATTTTTAAAGCACAATAACCTTTAACCTGGTTTCAGTTTGATCAGTAATCTTCTGAAACAATTGTTGATTGATTTTACTTCATTGTTTCCTTCTTTAAACATTTCTTTAAAGCTGACAAATTTATTTCTATATTCTAAGGCACACTTTTAACGTTGTTTAGTTATTTTTATGTGGTTATCTATCTCCTTTCATTTTTTTCATTCCACTTTTCTTAAAATATAAAGCACTGCCCTCAGCTGAGTTGAAGAAAGGATACAGGAAATAAAAAACTATTCATTCCTTGAGTTAAAAAAAAAAGATTTCTCACAAAACCTAACTTTCTTTTTTTAAGTTAAAGATATAAAGCGGGTTGTTTTTGATGTTAAGGTTCTTTTCTCAGGTGGGGTCTGGGAACGAAGCCCCATGCACAGAGTCCGCCTCTGGGCTTCAGCCTGTCAATATCCTGCCTGACTCTCTACAGAGATACCTCCAAGGAGGAAGCATACACACACACACACACACACAATATGTGGAATACACAAATTTTCTGAAGGCTAATGTGGAGTAATGAGGCATCCTGACGGGAATGATCCGCATGCGATCCAGCCCGATTTCCTCCTGACATCACGTATTGATTAAACGGTTTTCTTATTTGCTGCATGGATCTGGCGGCTAATTAAAATAGCGAGCGCTCATTAGCTTTGATGTGACAACATAAAGTAAAACTGAAAGGTCAATGAGAGCAGAGACAGACGCCAGACACCGTTTTTCTCTTGAGTCTCTCAAGCGTGATCGATTAACGCCAGGCTCACGTTGTCACACAGCTGCCAAAGATTTCACTACAAAAATCTACAATTTGATTTTCTGTCAAAAAAGTTTTGTCATTTCAACAAATGAGAAAATGTAAGCAAATGTGGCACTTGATTCACTTTTTATAGCTTTTTTCATAAAAAATAAAAAAATCATTTCACATGATTTACTTTAGAGTAAAAAGTTTTTAATTACCTTTGATTTAAACACCTGAACTTTCATTTGAAGTCATTTCGCTTGATTTCTTTATTTAAAAATGTAACCTTTAATTTGAAAGGTGTAAAATTAATTTACATGTTTTTTTCTGTAAAGATTATTTCTCTCTTAAAACCTGCAAAGAATCACAATTTTGCCTATTCGCAATTAAAAATAACCATATTTTATCAAATTTTTGAGATTTCTTAAGAAACAAACAGCAAAATGCAATAAAAGTTAATGCACATATTTGCCAGTTTGTTGTTTTAAATATGATAGAGAAAGTCGAGTAAATTTATTCAGCTCCTTTGATTTTTGTCCTTTACTCCATTTCCCATGAGGAAAGAGGAAAGAAAAAAACCTGGGCTTAGACAAATTCTCCTTCTCTCTTTTTCCCTCAGTCTCTCTCTCTCTCTCTTTCTCTCTCTCTTCTTTATTCTGCTCATACAGCAGCTGCTCCTTCGATGGCTCCCTGAAGGCCTCTGAATGAAAAATCTTTACCCCTCCTGTAGTGTCGCTGCTTATCAATGCTCCACGTCGTCTCTTTAGATTTTTACAGCCGCGCGACTTGGACGTTTATTTCTGAAATAACATCCAATCTATTTTCTCTTCATCTCCATCATGATCGATACAAACAATCCTGAAGGAGCTGCCGAGTCCCTTCCCATGTTCTTCATAGCAGGTGAAGGCAAAAATAAAATAGAAATCAAGCTGGGAAAGTCTTTTCTATAGTTTTATTTTTAACCTCGCTCCATTTTGGTTGAAAATAAAATTAAACATGTCACTTCGTCCTGGAAGGATGTTATATCACTGTCCTCCTTTTTCCCTCTTTTTCCCTGTCTGTCCTGGCACTTGGTCCCAACGTCTCCCAGTGGATTCATCACATCACGCTACAACAGAAACTTTCACACTGAGAGGTTTACATCTAGGATCAGAAATGTAGGCCACTAGTTTCACTCCAGATGCCTGCAAGCTGATAAACAAGTCTATCCTTAGTGCTGAAGAAAGAATTAGGTGGTTTAAATGGTTCAAGTTTCCTCTTAAACAACAACAGTAATAATATTAGTAATAAAAAATATTAATACATACTTCTAAACTGCAAGGTGTAGTCCATAAAGGAGCAGTGTGGTTACAACTGGGGGGAATCTTCTCAGTGCTAATGAGTGAAACAGGCATTTTGGCCCAAAAAAGGTTGGGATGGATGAATGGAAAGAAAAGAAAATGGTTGGGTTATTCAGAAAAAAAAGAAAATTGTTTTAAATCTAAATAAGATTTAAAAAAGTGTACTTCAACAAATATATATCTTTTAGTTGATCAGTTTAACCAATTTACATATAAAATTTAATAAAAAATCAAACATTTTGCACTTTTTATTTTCATCTTTAACTATATATATAATTTAAGAAGCATTCAGCTCTTATAGCCTAAATAATGTTGTATTGTTTAATTAGAATGTCATAGTATAATATTAAAATCTAACTTCTGTATATACACAATACTAAAACTCAACTTCTTCTTCTGCTTCTTTTTTTTTTTTTTTACAAATATGATTTTAGTGTTAATCCTAGATTAATAGATTTTAGACTTTTAGTCAGAGTTAACAGTGGAAAACAACTTGTAAATGTTCATGAATTTGATTTACAATCCTCAAAAATCCTCTCAGATTAGCTCATGTTTGCTAGATAGTTAGCATTAGCAAGGATCCTTAGGACCATTGGTAAATACAACTTAAACTCATGTTAGCAAACGGGCTAGCAAACAATAAAACTATATAAAGGCTATAAGACTAAAATAGGCTCAAGTTTCTGTCAGGAATATCAGGTTATCATATGCCAACTATCTAGCATTATTTCAGGAAATGTAGTGTTATTTCAGGAAAATTTATTTTAAAAAATATCATTTTATAATTCTCTCTAGTGTTTGAAGTGAAGAATATGA
Organism: Leiocassis micropogon; assembly: GCA_028565275.1. NCBI lineage: Eukaryota > Metazoa > Chordata > Actinopteri > Siluriformes > Bagridae > Leiocassis > Leiocassis micropogon. The sequence goes on from JAOVVA010000001.1 coordinate 23,825,056, forward strand.
ACATGTAAAAATATGAGAACATGTTAAAATATCTTCTCCAAAAGAAACTTAGTGCAACTTATTAGGCTGCTTAGCATTAGCAGTCTTCAGATTGTCAGCGTTGATGTGTATCCAATCAGAAATCCATATGAGCTGTAGCTTATACATATTCATTATTATGATTTAAAAATCTTGTCAGAAATCCTGCCAGGTAAGTGCATATTACTGAGATAGCATTAACTGTAAAAACACTGATAACTGTGATTTAAGATTAGCAATTTTATGTGATGTAAGATATGTAATATTACTTAAGTTATGTTATGTTAAATTAATTGATTGATTCTTAGTTTTTATGAAATCCTGTTATGTTAACACAGTATCTGTTTAGCATTTGCAGTGAAGACTGTAAACAGTTAAAAAAAACAAAAATTATAATTTAGCATTGCTAGCTGGTTAGCATCAACAGTGAACAGTATGTATTTTCATAGTAGTGTTAGCTGTAGATAGTAAATATTTCGATGTGATAAACATAAACATTTATATAATATGGGTCACAGAAATCTTGTCTAGCAAAACATACTAAAATAAGCTAATCTGACAGGAAACAGAATCGCTGTATTTAAAGTGTTCAAAGTGACATAGATAATGCTTACTAAATAGCAAAGCTAAGCTAAACTATTGAAAGTCTAGGGAATGTTTGGTCTTATTTATGAACCTTTATCCATCAATCACAGCCACTGCTAGTAACCAGGCTCATATAAACTAGCAAACTGATTACTCTGAAAAAAAAATAATTCAAAAATGTTTCTTTTTACTATACTTCTAAAAATCAAATTTGAAAATATTAGCTACCAGCCATTCTTTCTTGAAAAACCTCCTATATGAGTATCAATAGTTAGATTTAACTGCATCCATATATGGATAAAGACACACCCATGTCTTTATTCAGAATGCTTTATTTCTTCCACATCTTTTTTTTTGCCTCTGTCTCAAAACCATTTTGTCTATTTTGCCTGGCAGTTTAAATACACGCTACATGGATAACGAGCTGAATGAGATAATAACAGTCCATTAGGGCATCTTTCAGCAGTGACTGGATTGGATTACGCCCGATGCAGATGTCACTTCTCCCGACGGAAACAGAAACACACTTTAATCCTCTTACTGCAGGTTTTTTTAGCATGTCGGGAAAATTCTCACCAAATGCGCGTGTTCGTGTTACTTCAATCATCGTGGAAAATGTGCTGTCAGATAGGAAAAGAGAAAAAACAACAAGCCTGGAGTGGAAATGTGATCAGAGTTGTGGTTGTGTTTAACGTGTGGTTTCTGTCTCCTCGTCTGTGCAAGCGACGTAACACATAGCAAAAAGTAAAACTTGTAATCAACACAAGACCTCTGGAGTTTTCGCACATGTAACCTTGATCGCCTGATTACGAGCCAAAACCTAAATGAAGGAAAAGTGTCTGTTTTAGCAGGATTCCACTGTGAGTCTGTTCAGAACACAATTATACAATTTTATTAAAAATACAAGTGAAAATGTCACTGATAATAAAATTGTGATAAAAATAAAATAAAGCTCCAAAATCCTCTCAGAAAACCTGTCATAGCTAGTTAATTTTAGATCACGTAACTTTCTTACAGATAAAAAAAAAACTAACAGTTGTTAGCACCCATTATTGATACAACTTAAACAATTCTCAGAGAAATCCTGTCAGGTTAGCTTAGCGTTAGCAGTCAAGCTTATAAGCAATTAAGTCCTTATGACTTAAGGTTTCTTACTGGTTAGTGCATATTAGCTTAGAAATACTGTCGGGTTAGCTTGAGTTATCTATCATTTCAGCAAGGAATAAAGATAATACACATAATTACTATTATGCTTCTAGTGCTTCTTAGCTAGCAAACTAGTGCTAGCAGTGATGATGATTAATTGTTATCAAAATAATTCCAAAATCTGCTTAGAAATCCTGACAGGTTAGCTGATTTGAGGGTACTCGTCAGCTTTAGTAGTCAAGGTTGTAGCACTAATTATGAATACAAATTTTAAAAATCTCTGAAAAATCCTGTCAGGTTAGCACAAGTGAACTAGCAAGTCAGCATTTGCAGTTAAGATTGTAAACAGTGAAGTCCTTATTGTTGAATGTGATTTAAGAATTCTGACTGATTCGTGTACATTAGATTGCCAATTAGTGTTGGTAGTGATTAATGTAAACATTTAAAGTTATTACATGAAATTCCTTCAGAAATCTTGCCAGGTTAACTCATGTTAGCATTCTGTTTTAAAGATAATTTTAAAAATAATACAGATCTCAGAGACTAGTTTTGATGAATATGATGTCTTATTGCCATCTCATCAGTGCTTCTTAGCTAGCTAACTAGTGCTAGCAGTGATGGTGATTGATATTCATGAATATAATTACATAATCTGCTCAGAAGTCCTGTCAGGTTAGCTGATTTAGATTACTGGTCAGCACTGGCAGTTAGTGGTCGAGATTGTTAAATTAATGATGTTAGATTACAGCCTTTGAAATATATGATGTTTTTATATTACCTAGTTAGCTTTTACCTTTGCACTGATTATGAATACAAATGTAAAAATTCTCTCAGGTTAGCTTATGTGGGCTAACAAGTAAGCATTAGCAGTCAAGATTATAAACAGTAAAGTCCTTATTGATGAAAATGACTTGTCTGGTCCATGAATATTGACTAGTGTTAGCAGTGATGGTGATGATTAATATTTACTAATATAATTCCAAAATCCTCTCAGAAATCCTGTCAGGTTAGTTCAATTTAAATTACTGGTCAGCATTAAAATTATAATGAGGTAAGAATCCTTTCAGAAGTTTGAGTATGTTAGCTACGTGAGGTTAGAGCAGGAACACTGATGAAGATCTGTGAAGATTAGTGCATCTTAGCTAGCAAACAAATCTAGCTGTGAGGAATATGAATAGTATAATAAATACTTAATTAAATACTGTATTACTAAATCTTCTCAGAATGTGAGGTTTTGAGTCTCGTATTAGCTAGCTGCTTAGCATGATATTTAACATTTTAATGTTTTGCAGATTTAATTACACCTTACCTATTGAATTAAGACCTCACATACGAGGTGTTGTATTTTTTTCCGTCTTTTTAGGATTTCTTGTCTATCACCTGAAGGTTCATTCCCCATTATAATCTCTACAGCTCCGAGCCAATCAGAATGCACAATGATAAAATCTATGTTTTTTTCCTCTGTTGTGTATTTCTTTCCGCTTTAGGGCTCCTATCAGGACATTATAGAGTGGTGAGGAGCTTCAGCTAAACTACAGCATATGGAATGTGTTTAAACATCAATTAATATGGATGATTCATGCTCGGCTCCTCTGGGCTGATCATTTCTCCAGTGAAGAATGAGAGCAGGATTGTGGTTGTTATTTAGGTTCTGGTTAATCTTAATAATGCGTGACATAAGGGGGTCCGCAGCCCGAACACTGCTAACATCACTTACAGCTCACTTGGTTATATTAAAGAGATTCTTTATTCATATCGAATCTGTAAAAAGAGACACAAAGAAACAAAAGCTCTCTTTATTTTAGCTAAATGTGAGAGCTGGTCTTGAGACCTTGCAGAAACCTTGAACATGAACATATTGCACTAAATGTGAAGACTTTAAGGGAATCAATCCCTTTATAAAATATTTATGAAAACAAATATATTCTAAAACTTACCTGTGAATATACAGTATTAAGTATGATTTTGGATGAAATTCTGTCTTCTTTTTTAGGTTTCTTTTTAGCATGACCAAACCAATTCACTAGTAAGCCTTAAATAAAAAATTATTAGAATCTTATCAGGTTTTTAATTTATATAGAGGGGCCCAAAACATTTGTACACATTTCAACATAAAAGATATATGCCTCTCTTTTTATGGTCACATGATAGCATCAACACTGGTGCGACTACTGACATCTTTAGAGGAAACATAACACTACACACTTCTGCCATAATTCAATTCAAGTTTTAAAAAGGGTGTGTATGACAACTGTGTATACATGTTTTGGTATATACTGT
>JAOVVA010000001.1:23829642-23841120 GCA_028565275.1 Leiocassis micropogon
GGCCTATTGTAGGTCTTCATCCTTCAGCACCAGTATCCTCCAGAATAGTAATTTTGCAAAAAAAACCTAAAATATTTCACATAATTTATCCCAAAATAAAAAAAAGCAACAAATAAATACATTCTAGAAAATACACTTGCTATATCACTATAAAACACACACACTTTGACACTCAATCATAGCAACACTAGCCAATCATGTATACTGTATGTGGGATGCAGGTGGAAGGGGAGGATAGCACTTTCCTCTGAGAATGATATGGTACTCCGTAACGATCTGTGAGCAGCAGTTCAAAAAGGTTGGAAAGGTCGACTGGTGTCACGTATCTTGAAGGAACAATGTGATAATCTTACAGTGATAGTTGCTCTCCCTTGTTGGTGGTTGTTGCCTTGATGTGCGAGTGCCCTAACCGTGATGGGTGGGAATTGACTATGATTAAGTTAGAAAGAAAATCAGAGGAAAATCTATTCAAATAAATGTAATAAAAATTTAAATAAATAAAAAAATATAAAAAACTTCCAGAGATATTAGATCCAATCAAGTGACAGGATTTAAAAGTTACTGCTAAACAAACAAACAAATAAGTTGGCAGTGAAATATAAAAAAATTACTGTAAAAATAGATAGGAGATACTTTAAAGTTAGAAAATAGTTTTAAAATTTGGCTAATTGTTTGTTGAATGTTGGTGAATCAGATGATGTGTGCTGAAAGAGTTTTGTAGAAAAGACTGACTAAGAGTTTCCATCCATGTAATGATTATGAAACAGTTTTCACATTTAGACCATGCAAACTGTATTATAGGTAACATTTCCATATACGGACAAAGATTTTGTCTTTAGCAAATAAACTTTTCATCAAAAGCAAGATTTTGAAGTGACTTTGGCAGGATAAAATGCTCATAAATTTTGTATCATGTTGCATCGTACAGTACAGTAAAACATTGCTTTGACCCACAGTTCCATCACATCCTATTGGTGCTGAATAAAAATACACCGCTATTCACTAATGTAAAGGCATTATTTTAGATAAATCCTTTATTTTTTTATTAGCAGGACAAAGAAGAAAAAAACCCTGTACCGATCGGTGCTCTGGGAATCTGTGTAAATGCCGTTTTGGGTCTCTGCAGCGTTTTTACACATGAACAGGATAAACACACGTGCATATGGAGTGCTGTTTTTATTTCATCACTTATCACAAGCTAATAGGTTTCCGTCTGCTTATCCTCATTATTCACAAATCAAACGGCTGAAATCTGCATTAACTCAAAACAGCTCCACACAAATGCTTATTAATCCCCGAAGAGCAATTCTGTTCAGAGTCAAAGGGAAAAAAGAACAACATACAGAGAAAAATAAGCTAAAATAGATCTTGAGCTGCAAACTAACTTATCCATTATCCATATCTGTGTTTATTAAAGCTTGCGGTGCTGTTTTATTTATCACTAGAATAACTTCAGGAATTACTTATTTATAAAAAAGAAAAACAAGGACTGATCTCAACAAGTTTGAGGGTTTGTGATGTGATTAGAACAGTAACACATAGTACTTTGAAAAAATCTTGACCCCCTTTATTTCTTCATATTTTGTTTCCAAAGACCCAGACATTCTTGTATTGTTTAATGCAGTCTTGAGGAATATTTCTCCAGGCTTCCTGATGTACTTTTTTTTTGTCTCCGTGCTCAGTCCCTGTACCTGATCAGTTTCAGAAGGATGTTTTGTGTTTGTTAAGCCACACAGTGACCACTGAATCATTCAAGCATAAAAAACATCTAACTTAAGTTCTGACCCAGTGAGTAACAGGTGCAGATGATGACAGATGATCAGGCCGGTGATTAGTATACTGAAGATGCTGAATGCTGAGTGGTTGGAACAGACGAGAGGGGAAATGAGGTCGCTGCTAAGGCTCTTACATAAACAACCAGTTTTTAAAGTGTAGCTTTAGGCACTTTGCAGCCTGTCTCAGTAAAGCATGTGTTCCTATTTTTTATTTATTTAATCTACATCATTTAATTTCATTTGATATGAAAAAATGAGGGGAGTCAACACTTTTACACAGTGCTGTATATTTTTTAACATAATACATGTTAACTATTGTATGTTAATGACTATCTGTTGATTTCTGACTCATTAATTAGGCTGACATTTAGACTCATGAAGTCTCATTTAAGGCCCATAATACATTGCATATGTATAATATATGGTAATAAGATTACTTTTATATTAAACATTAATAAATCTGCATATAAGGATGGGTTCTCCCCTGGTTTGTTGGAGTTCTTTGATTTTCCTTCACCAGTCCAAAGACATGTGTGTAGGCGCTGTAGTGTTGCCCATAGATGGAGTTATTCTTCTGTTTTATTTGTAGTCCATTTTTTTTAAATTTGTGTTCATTTTGAGTCATAAAAAAAGAAAAAGCTTATTTGTTTATTTGTTTGTTAAATTAGTTTTCTGACTAGTTTTGAAAAGCTGTACAAATAAAACTGAAATGAATTTCTTGAGTGTTGATTTTTGATGAAAATTAGCTTGGGAAAGAGTTAAATTAAAATATTGTTTAAATTTCTTCTACCGAGAGTGTTAAAAAATAAAATGCTATTGAAATTCTGAGAAAGTCATTTTGATGGAGCTTCCTTTTAAGGAAAAATGTTCAGGATAAATGATGATCAACAAAAATCTACATTTGAAGTGATACATGGTGCGCTTAAAGAAATAAACATCTAACAATTCTGTATTTGATGCAGCGTGACATGATTTTAAAACACATTACATTTCAATCAAAACAAAAAAGGTTAAGAAAAGTAAAGTTAGAGTTGAGATAAACATTTTTCTTGGATTAAATATAAAATTAACAATTGTCTTAATTCTCAGTTGATGATAAAATACAAATAAGTGACATTTAGTCGACCAACATAATATTTTTTGTGTTAAATGTCCTGCTAATATTTCACTAAATGCTCATTAATCAGATTAGCTAACTGCTAAATGGGATAAATTACCAAATCCCTGTAATTCATATTTATCCATGCGCAATGCTAAAGGCAAGAATGTTAATAACTCGATAGTAAGCCATAATACCAAGTTACTGTCTTTTCCAAGCTCGTAATTATCGTCATTAGTTTTTCTGTTTTGCTCGCGCAGGAATCGTGTTTAGCCGTAAAAAATGAGACTAATGACTCTGAAGGAGGATGCGAGCAGAACGGCTAATGACAGGCTAACGTTTACGAGCGCTAAGCTAAACTGTGCTAGCAGCTGCTCATAAACTCAGCAGTCTGTGGTTAGGGAGAGAGAGAGAGAGAGAGTTTATTAAAGTGTTTAGGTCGGCAGTGTGTTAGCAGTGGATTGTGGACGATTAGCAAAAAGCGGACAGGAGGAGGCTAAATGTAGATGTGACTAGCTAGCAAAGGCAGATAAAACTATTTGCAAACCAACCAGTTCAATCAAATTGACATTCTGACGTCTTGGCGTTCAAGATAAGATTCAAGTCCGTAAACTCGTCTCACTCACAGTGAAGAATGATAACATTTTGGGTGTGTTTTTTCATTACTATTATTACTTATTAAAAATCATGATAAAGAAACCGAAACACGCATCAGAAAATAAACGTTAGATGTCTACTCTGCGCACACACACACACATCACACTAATTTTTCATAAACGACAAATTGATCTCTGACATGTGTATCACTAAAAATGAAATGAGAAATAGTGGGAAGGACGGCGATGATGTTGGAGAGGAAGGAGAAGTCTCGTCTGAGTTATTACACACACCGAGGTGAGGTGTGATCCTGTTGCTAAGAAACTTGGCTAATACAAGCCCGGTATCGCTAATCTGGAAAAAATCCATGCATGCCTCCACATAATTTTGGCAGGACGACCTGGAACTCCATTACACTCCTCATCGTCGCTCTGTTTTTCTCTGACGATCTGCCGAGTCTCCATCTTTATCTCCCTATAAGCCTCCTGGATCTGAGGGAAATATAGAAATGTAACACACTTTTTTTTTTCTGCAGCTATATTCAGTCGCCATGTTCATGCTCAATTTAAGAAGGATTACGGCGCCGAGGGAGAACCCAAAGAACTGCACGAGTGTCCTTCAGAGGAGCAGGTCTAAATTTATAAAGGATAATAAATAAATAAATAAAAAAACATGTCCTGATTGATAGGCTTGAAGTTGCAGGTGATCTCCATAAACAACAGGATACAGATGAGCTCCCGATGAGGGTCCTTGTGTGTCACGGTGAATTGGCGAGAGGCAGAATTTCTGATCCTCGCCCATAAATACTCGCGTTAAAATGAGTTCTCTGTGATCATTAAGGGCCACAGCGGGCCGCCGCAGTGTAAACACTTAAAAGGTGCATAAAATCAACGATAAATATCGAAAAAAGAGATAGGGCTCAGATTAAATAGCTTTCCAAATAAACTTACCTGGTAAACAGATGCAACTTAGCTATACTGTCCATTGTAACAAATGTACCATATGCAATATGGAGTGGGCGGGGTTAGTGATGTTAAGAAAATGCATATTATGCAAATGAGAAGCAATGCATTCATTCAAAGAGAAGTATAATCGTACGGTTAAATAATAATAATAATAATAATAATAATAATAAGTAGAAATCACTCTTTAAACACCACAGCAGCTGTTGAGTTCTGGCCTCTGATTGGTTAGAAGCTGGTGATTAAATTTCTGACTGTAGGACAAGTTTATATTCATGTGCTCATTCTAATACACTTTAATTTCTATAGTAACAGTGTGTTTAAGAAATGTGGTGAAGTTTTCTGTAAGAAAACATTTGTGTGTATGAATAATTTGTTTGGAAGGAGTCTCCAGTGTCAAAGGTAAACGTGTAACTTCCCATATCTTCAGGACAGAGGAGTTTACACTGACTAGCTGCTTATTTTCTCTTATTAACTTGAAGAGAGAGAATAAAGAGAGATGGGTGAGGGACGAGTGTCTAAAGTTGCTATAATATCAGTACTCTTGTTTAAAGTAACATTGACGTTAATTCTAAATGAACTGAAAGTCCACCTGAAACGCTTGTGGAACACAATCTACTCCATGGCTGAAGCTGTGACGCCCTCATCTTTTATTACTTACTCAAATTTAAGACAGTTTTAATTAAACAGATGTAACTGGTCCGATACTCTCCCCGTATCTCTCACTCCTCTTTACAGAACTGGAAGCTGGTGAGTGTGTGGTGTTTCTCTGTTCGAGCTGAAGGTGAAGGTGAAAGCGCAGCGGGTCGTCAAACAGTAGAGTCATGATAGCGTGATCGTCTCGTCAGAACCGACCCGCGGTGAAAAAAGATTAGATTGTGAGAACAAAATTGCACATTGTGTCATCACGACCTTGAAAGGATAAGACATTGATTTGGATGTAGGTGTCAGTGTGTGTATATGTGTGTGTGTGTGTGTGTGTGTGTGTGCGTGTGTTTAACTACAGTGTTTTCTTGGAATACACATTTTTTTTCTGAACACTGATGTTGTTTCAGAAACACAGATTTAAAGTTCAATCAATACGACAAGAAACAAACCTCTCTCTCTCTCTATTCATCTCTCCATCTCTCTCTCTCCATGTCTGTCTCTCTCTCTCGCTCTCTCTCTGTCTCTCCATCTCTCTCTCCTGCTTGTTTACCGGTGCTGCAGCTGATTTGCTCGTCTCTCTGCAGTAAATGACTCTCAGCGCTCGGGATCGATACTCATCTGCACCGCGGCTGCTGCAGCGACACTCCACTGGGAAAATCCATTTACTTTTACTCACCGTTCGTTTATTTTCGTTTATTTCAGGTTATCATAAGGAGTGTGTGTGTGTGTGTGTGTGTGTGTGTGTGTGTGTGTGTGTGTGGACAGAGAAACATCAAGACGTGTATCAAGACGAGCTCATTGAGCTGTTTTTTTTTTTTTGGCAAATTAGGAGTCTGAGAGAGAGACATGACTGCAAGCTAAACTTTATTTATTTATTTATAATATAGAATAAATATTATATTTTAGACTACCTGTACTCTAGATTTATTGTACAGCACATATATTTACATACACATTATTTTTGTTTTCTTATTTACTTAAAATGTCTTTATGTTTTCTATAAATAAAAAAAATACAGTTACACACACACAGTGTACACACTCTTCACACGTAACACGCACACAGAGATTCACTCACTACACACTGACACCACAGAACTGGGATTAAAGTTTCTCTCTGTCTTTTCATTCTCTTCTTTTTTTTGGCAAAAAATTATTATAGATGTTAGAAATGTGTTAAAAATATACAAAAGATTATAATGTGTGTGTGTGTGTGTGTGTGTGTGTGTGTGAAAAAAGCACAACTTCATTGCTTAACATTTTAAAATCACATGAACGTCAGAATAAGATATTTTTGTGTATAATATATGACATATTTTATTATATAATATTTAGACTAATTTGTACAGACCAATGAAACCATTTAGCTCATAATAGAAATTGTGTTAATTTTCACTTTGTCAACATTTATTATTATTTATATTTACAGTTTTCAGCATAACTCATTATTATTATTATTATTATTAGTATCATTATTTGATGAAACCATTGCGTTTTATAGTTCTGATATTTCTGTCTTCATTTTGATTGTGTGCGTGTGTTTGTGTTTCCGTGTGTGTGTGTGTGTGTGTGTGTGTGCGTGTAAAGCCCCTGTGAGTAACATCTTCATCTATCTGCTTAAATTTAAAATCAAGCAACTTATTGTGCTGTAACAGACACAGTGTAAAATCTGCTCTCTAATATTTAATTAGCATTATTATTATACACTTGTGTATGTGTCCATGAAAGTGTTGTGTGTGTGTGTGTGTGTGTGTGTGTGTGTGTGTGTTATGGCACAGTTCTCCTTGTGCTCATGATGTGTCACACTTGCTTCCACGATATTTTTAGCTAACTCCAGAAAATCGCCTCTTAACGTCACCGGATAAGGACGGATTTTCCCGTAATCGCAGAGAATCACAAAATCCCGGAGAGATCAACAAATACAAACAAATCCGATGTGAAAGAAATTTAGCATCAGTTAATAAAGCCGTGATTATACAGAGGAAATAAAGCAGTTTAACTCATTGTGTAAAGCCGCAGGAATATTATTTAAAGTGGACGATGTGTTAAACATTCTGAGACGCAGAGAAGAAACGAAGATGAGTTTATTTACATCCTGATGAATAGTCTGATGTGATCATTTGTCTACAGTTTAATTAATGCAAAATATTTTTTATGATGTCATAAAATGATCATTTTGAGTTTCTAAATGATCTCATTAGTGACAGGATGAATCAAAAAAAATCTGGTGCATCAAACTAAATTCTGCAGTTTTTTGAAATCAGAATTTCTGAAACAGACGTCTGGTGACATCACAGGTGAGGAACCATGTACAAGTCGTAAAAAGAAGGAGGAAGAAAGAACGAGAGGAAGCAAATGAAAACAATAAGTGACCAAATAAGGAAACCGAAGAGCTGAAATTAAAGAAGGAAAAAAAGTCAAGTGATGTAATATGAGAATCATTAATGAAATCCTAATAAATGGATCTTCTCTTTTTCCTCCAGAGGGAACCGTTTAAAGATTTACATAAACAATCATATAAAAAAAGATTTTAAAAAATGTGGAACATTTCAGAAAAGGAAACTGCAATACAGATTTATTATTATTATTATTATTAGTAGTAGTAGTAGTAGTATTTAGGATATAAGGAGGATATATTTAATGATGAAATCTTATTTAACTCGCTCTGGATAAGAGTGTCTGTCTATTAGTAGTAGTAATAATTTATCTCAGATAATTAAATAGAATTTTATTTTCCGTAGGGAATAACACGAGTCTATGTGTTCTGTTTGTGGAAAATAATCCAAGGCAGTCTAATCCAATGATTTTAAATACCATGGAGATGATTAATTTCCTCCAACAGGACATTGTGTTTTATTCCTTTTACACCACAGCAAATGAATGGCTACTACAATTTTAAATTAAATTTAACAAATGACACATTAAAGGTTTTAGCTTTTCATAGCTACATTTTATTTGAAAACAAAGTAGTTAATATTCTAACTTGCATTATAGCAACTATAAACACACATTCCCTCACCTGTCTCTATGTTAATTCTCTCTCGAAGACAAAAATCACAACTTGTCATGTTTGTGTATACAGAATGTCTGCTGTACAAGTCCTTATGAATGAATACATGTTTTTTCATAAGTTGCAGAAGATTTCAACGACACAATTTAAATCCATTCATGTGGAGTGTCTTAATGTCCAAGTCTTCTATGAAATGATAATTTTTTTATTTGCATAAAATTGGATAAGTTTATGATTTTCTTTTTTATAGCAGCAGTGGCAGTTGATTGTTGGCTTTGTGCGCTCCTGGTTAGTTCAACTGTAGTAAAGCGTCAGTGAAAACTGAATTAAGCAGATTTTTTTTGTCTGTTATAAATTATTTGTGCTGTTTCTTTTTTTAAAGAAAGTTTTACTTGAAGGAAGCATCTTCTGTTTTTTAATTTTATTCATTTTAATTGATTACATTTACAACAAATTCCAACTGTGTGTGTGTGTGTGTGTGTGTGTGTGTGTGTGTGTGTGTGTGTGTTCAGTTTCTGTAATCAGACCCCGAGTGTACGTGTCTCTCCCGGCGTGTTCCTGACTCCTCAGGCTGTAATAAAGCTGTAATAAAGTGTAATTACAGAGTCGTTTCTGACCCACGCTTTTATTTCCATTTAGTGCAAATACATGATTTTTATTTTTGTTCTCCAGAATCATGTCATGTCTGTCAGCGAGGACTTTGATGACTTTTCCCTCATAATGACCTTCGACTTCAAATAAAAGAAAGCATGAGGCTGAACTTTCATATAAATATAAAACTGGCTGTTAATTATTTCAGCCCTGGAGGGTTAAACAAACTGCAGGCTGGAAGAGAGGAGAAAAGAACAGAAGAGAAGAGAGCATTTTTTTTTTCTTTTGCAGATTTACCGGGATTTAGCTCGGCCGGTGTGGAGGTGCAATGTGCAGAAGGAGAGACGAAGCAAACGGCAAAAACAGCCTCGGGCAGCCGGCGGAGGATTTGACCTGAAAGAGAGAGAGAGAGAGAGAGGAAAAGAGAGAAAGAGGGGGAAAAACTTCTTTCCCACAGTCTCCAGGTTTGTCTTTCAGGTGTGTGTGTGCGTGTGTGTGTGTGTGTGTGTGTGTGTTTGTGTGTGTGTGGATAAGTTCTGGGTGATAAGTGCATGAAGCGGTGAACAATGCGATCCCTGTGCGGCTGCTTTAGCTCAGCTTTCACCCACAAAATTAAACAAATAATAATAATTATGAACAACAAAAACGAGCGCTGAGCCCGATCATTAGAGCGAGTCACGCTAGGCCTCTGTGAAGTGAAGTGAAGCCGATTAAAGGACAGTTTTCCATAAACATCGTCTGTGTTTGTTGTTGGAAGTTGAGTGGTGTTACACAGTAATCTCCAGAACGTCTGAAGTGCGCACTGCGCCGATTTCCCACACGGTCTATTAAGAGTTCAGAGCCGGGGACACAAAATAAACACAATTCTGTTGTTTGGCTGTTACAATCTGATCGTTAAACATTCCGAGTGTCCTCTTTACTCCAATTCATCAGCTTTATTCTCAACCCAATCTCCCCCAATGGACAATTTACACTGTCTAATTTTAGGCCGCACCTCCTACCTGAGGCTGACGATCAGCAATTCAGGAGTTTAAGCTGCAAGTTTATTTGAGACATTGAACACCTCCATGCATGCTAAACCAGAGACCCAGGGCTAATAGAGTGTATTAGGTTTAGGTTTTAATATGAACCAGACTAAAAAAAGAAAGAAATTCAAGAAGAAATTATTTCTTTTATTGAAATAAAAGAAAATCTAGAAGAAACATTAGAAATAAAATAAAAAAACTCAGAAGAAAAAAAATCAGTAGAAACTTTAAAAATGAAAGAAGCTTCAGACAAAAATTAGAAATTAAAGTAAGTTCAGAAGAAAAAAAAATAATGAAAGAAATTCAGAAAAATTCAAAAGAATTTTAATAATAAAACAAATCTGAAACAATTATATGAAAGATAAAAAATGTAAATAATTCAGCAGAAAATTTGAAAATGAAAGAAAATTCAGGAAAAGTCAATTAAAAGGCAGCAGAGGATTGATGGAGATGAAACATTAAATATTATTATTATAAATATCTTTAGTATCAGTACCATTACAGAGCTAAGATATTGAACACAAATGAAAAACACACACTCAAAAGAATATAAACAAACAAACAAACACTGAGCCTTGAGGCAAAAATAAATAAATAAATCATTAAAAAACAGACTGTGTTATGTGTAGAAGTGGATTTATGATTACCATCTCAGTGTACAAAAACAGAACACCATAGAATTTTACAATTTCTATGGCGTACAATGTTAATTAAAGTCGTTATTTCCTGTTTTCACTGACGTTTAAGTAGCTATAATCTTTCGCTCCTTCACCAGTCTCTCCCTTTATTGTCTTTCTTTAAGTTAATAAGAGAAAAAGCAGCAGCTGGTCATGTGACTGAGAAAACACAAATACCTGTCCTGAAGATTACAGTTACAGATTTACCTCTGACTGTTACTCAGCACTCGCACTGGAGACTCCTTACACTGATGGTACAGAGACTACAGAGAACTTCAGGCTATCAGTGATTATTGTTATTGTAAATGAGCCGTTACTATAGAAACAATAACCTACTTGAATGCCTGTGTTAATATCATCTGTTTTATTTGAGATTTGTGGATTGAAATTAGATGGATTTTTTTTTTATAATTGTCTATCATTTGTAATAAATTTATGTGTTATTTTGAGACAAAGTCCATGCTACACTTACTGCTCTCTCTCTCTCTCTCTCTCTCTGTTTCTTCTCTCTGGGTTTTTGCTCGACTCGACTCGGATGATAATTTGATGTGCGAATACACAGATATTTGAACTGGAGGAAGTGGAAGATGTAAATCCCTGCGTAAATCCCCGCGCTATCTGAGTCGCAGGCGACAGCGCAGTCTAATATCTGCTGCTCTGATTAAAAAGAGGAGGTGAAGCTGCAGTGTAGTAATAAGAGGAAGAACTGATGTGCAACAGAAGAGAGCGATGATGAAAACACCCATGCTCACACCATACTCTCTCTCTCTCTCTCTCTGCCTCTCTCTCTGCAGTGACCTTCCATTGCGATCTTTAATATATGGTACGAAATGTGAAACCACACCAATGCATTAAATTTTAGGGTTAAACACAATTTAGAAAAATAAACAACCACTTTAAATATGGAGGACTAACTGCACACACACACACACACAGTGACATGAGAACTCACAGGATTGGGACTAAACAGCTGTGTGTCCATGAGAAAACCACTCATTAGTGACACTCATCAGAAAATGAGCGATGGGAAAAGGTCATGTGACCTGATGAGTCCAGACTGACCCTATTCCAGAGTGATGGGCGTGTCAGGGTAAG
>JAOVVA010000001.1:23856655-23867627 GCA_028565275.1 Leiocassis micropogon
TTTTCTCTTTGTCACTTTTTCTATCTTTGTTTCTCCTTCTGTCTTTATCTCTTCTCTTTCATCCAGTCTTCCTCCTTCTCTTCCTCTCACTGCTTTTTACATTCTCACTCACCTTCAGTACTTTCATTTCTTTCACTGAAGCTCTTCATTCTCTCACTCTCTCGTTTTTATTTCTTTATCTTTATTTTCTATTCCTTCACTCTCCCCATATCCATATCATACTTACATTTTTTCTCTCCTCTTTCTATCCATCTCTCCCTTAATTTTTCAATTTTATTATTATTTTATTATAAGCCATTGAAGGACTTGTCAAAAAGTTTTATTTTGGTAGCAAAATGTGCTAGAGAGAGAGAGAGAGAGAGAGAGAGAGAGATGTACAGAACAGAGTTTCTATCTTATGTGTAAATGTAAATCTGATGACTGTTGCTCTACTTCCTTAGTTTTCTATTTGAAGTTAACATTTCCTTTAAGTCGAGCCATTACTTTTTTAGGTTATGAGACAATTTATTGGCTGCTCTATAAACACACACACACACACACACACACACACACACACACACACAGTAAAAAAGAAAACTCACCATACCAGACTCAGACACAGGAAGAGAAATGGACTGACATGAGTACAACTTTAAACACACACACACACACACACACACACACACACACACACAGTATCTGTGCTAAGATTAGCTGAATGAAGCGTCCTCTCTCGGCACAGCTGGACTTTTAAGTGGCTCGGCGTTAACGATGCAGACGGTTTCGCTGGAGGCCGCGAGCTTCTCGCTCACCGCCAACAGGAAAAAAAATCCCAGCTTTGGGTGGGAAGATTTTTTAACTCTCCTGCAATGGAAAAGTCAGAACACACTCCAGCAGGGAAGTGTAAAGTGTGTGTGAGAGACACTGTAGCACAGAGATGCTTCTAAAGCTGATGTTTTCGCATTAGCTTAGATTTAATCCACAATAATAACCTTATAAATGTGTGTGTGTGTGTGTGTGTGTGTGTGTGTGTGTGTGTGTGTGGTTACAATTGAGACAAAGAACCTATGTGCTTGTTATGTTTAAGATTACAGACTACTAAGCTATAAATAAGTTTATTTGTAATTACGTTGTAACTTGAAGCTTACACCTTTAGTAAGATTCTGTGCTGTGACATGCATTTGTTTGTTTGTTTGTTTGTTTATTTGTTTGCTTTTGAGGATATCTTTACTACTCAATCGAGTTTATAAAAAGATAGACAGCTAGATAGATAAATCGATGGTTACTGTAGATGGGATTCACTGCAGAATGAGATAAATACATAATGGCAGTTTTAAGAAAAGTTTGAGCTTTTGTTTCTTAAAGAAGCAAGAAGTGTCTTGTTAAGCGTCCTTCTACCTATGAATTTTGAATTCATATTATGAATTTTGTGTGGTTTTGCAAAACGCTATAACTCCATCTCTCGTGGTTTACAGTACACTACAGGGTTAGTGGTTAGCACTGTGGGGGCTCCAGGGTCCGGGTTTGATTCCCACCCTGGGGGTCTGTGTGCTTGGAGTTTGCATGTTCTTTGTATGCTTAGTGGACTTCCTCCAGGTACTCTGGTTTCCTCCCACAATCAAAGACATGCAGATTAGGCCAATTGGTGATCCCAAATTTCTTATAGTGTGTGAGTGAGTGTGTCGGAGTGTGTTTTTGTGTCCTGTGATGGACTGGACCCCATCCAGGGTGTACTTTGCCATGTGCCCGGGTCCCCTGGGGTTGGCTCTACGCCTTCTGTGACCCTGTACAGGATAAGCGCTAGAGAGTGTGAGAAAGAGAGAGAGAGAGAGAGAGAGAGAGAGAGGTTGTTGAAAATTATGAGAAACATTAAAAACAACTCGAGAACTTCAGTTCAAAGCAACATCAGCCTGACTTCAACAAGCGCATGACTGCTGGGGAAAACAACACTAACTGAGTGTTAAGCTTTTTTTAGCTTCACCATTCTCTGAAAATCCATCAAACACATTTAGATTTCTCACAGCAGCTGCTGTTTTGGCCTTGTAGATAATTTATATATAATTAAGACCCTGTCTGTGAAAACCCCAAATTGATTGATGAAAATTATGATTTTATTAAGATTTTACATATATATTATAAACTCATATACAAATATGTCACAAATACTACAAACTCATTTCTTATCATTAATCAGTTTATCAAAAACTAGATTTATGGTCTCTTTACACACAGCTAGTGGCAACATATCTTAAGTTAAGCGATAGCACGGCATAAAAATTTAATCTGTTCCTGGAGGCGACTTCGTATGGTAAAATTCTATATTGTGAAACGCATTTTCCCATAAAAAATAATGTAAATGCAGATAATACGTTCCAGCCACCCAAAATATTACCAATATTACCAAGTTCCAGCACTATAATCATATTTTCACATATAAAAACAATCAAAACATTTAGAAAAGACATGTAAATGAGGTAAAATATGAAATAGACATTAAACCTCTGACTTAAACTTAATTTATGAATGAGCTTGGCACCGACTGCTTTAAAAACCAAACTAAAAACGTCTCCCTTTTCAATTCAATTTTTTTATTTTATTTGTATAGCTCTTTTAACAATTGTCATTGTCGCAAAGCAGCTTTACATAATCCAAAGGAATCATGGAAGTTTCTATGAAATGTGAATGTGTATGAATCAAAATGATTAGATAGTCCTCCTTTTTCCTCTTGCTATCATCCTTGCTAACATTCTTGGGACCCATGGTGCTACGTCTTCACTAAATCTTACACATAAATGCAAAAACATCATCAAAAAAATATGTAAACTCACTTGGCTTGGCTTTCCACTGATGGGAACAAGTTTTGATCGGCTACCTGATGTTAGTGGTGGGAAGTTTGGATCATTTAGTGACTCGGTTCTTTAAATCTCCATTTTTTTTCTTGAGTCATTTAGTTCATTTAGTTCTTTTGATCAGAAATTAAATAAAATGTATTTTCAATAAACACATCTACATACACAAATTTTGTCCATAGTTCCAGTAATACTACAATGCAGCTAAGGACATATTATGATAAACAGAATGAGCAGCTCACCTCTCATATCTTCTGGTCATTCCTTCTTTTGTCATGTGACTACCATTAAATGTTAAAGACCCGTTCAAAAAGAACAAATCATTCCTGAACGAGCCATCACTACCGGATGTACGCACAACCAGATGTATGTGTAACCGGAAGTATATGCGCCCAACCAGCTCGGTTGCTCGTATGGCAAAAATGCTTTGTATGCCGGGACGAATTTCTATCAAAATTGTAGTTGTTAAGGCAGTATCGGCTTTAGACCCGCCCACTTCACACCTGTTCTCTTCACACACAGTTCAGCTGGTGCAACTGAATTCACGATTCGTCTAGAGCCACTAGCAGCCATACGGTAAGACGAACGTGTCTGTGTGACCTGTACTGATTCACAGCTTACCAACATGGATTACAAATTATTTTAAAATGATAAAACAAAGAAAAAATAGAAAGATTATGTCAGAACTATGGCATTTTATGACCTGTAGGTTTGTCAGGGATCCATGGGAGGTTTCCGTAAATGTATCTGTGATCATATATAGCAGGTGTGTTTAGGGATCTGTAGACCTTCATAGCACACCGTAAACTTAGCTTAAAGCTAGTGTATGTAGCACTGGTGAATTTTTCCTTAGCTCTGCCTTTAAGGATTTGTTGCTACACCGTAGGAAATGACATCAGACCCTGATTTTGAATCCACAGACGTTTGCGACCAGATTGTCAATATGGTTTTGCTAAATTCGTTTAGCTGGAATGCTAGCAAGCCGTAGATCTCTCAGTAATTAGAAGCTCTGCATATGTGTCTCATATCCATTTTATTCCATTTATAAGCTTAAGATTGGACAAATTTATGCTAATCTCTGCTGAGAACACTGGATTAGCCGGATTCTGATTAGCACAAAGAGCTTAAACACTAAGACTCTTACATATACTTTATATACAGTGGTTGCATAAATGAAAATGACAGACGTGTTAAACTAGAGTGAAGTTAAGTTAGTACGAGTGACATGTTAATGAACTGATTGTAAACTATTTGTTGTTTTTAACATGTTAGCGTGACGAGCTAAATGCTTTGACATCCGACATGCACCTCAGTGGACATGTCTCATCAGAGCACTTAGCAGGGTGTAATTAATAAACAACTGGCAACTTAGTGTTTGTAAAAGGTGTGTGTGTGTGTGTGTGTGTGAGGGTGTGTGTGAGTGTGTGTGTGTGTGAGAGAGAAAGAGAGAGAGAGACAGATGACCATGCCTGCCTGTCAGTGCTCTTCCTCAGAGCTGAGAAAGAACGAGCGGAGTGTCAAATAGGAGCCAGAGGACGTGTTGAGTGAGATTGAGATGTTGTGTGTATGCAGTGTGTGTGTGTGTGTGTGTGGGGCGGGGGGTTGGGGGGGTGTTCACATACTACAGCATGTTCTGAACATCATGGTGATGGATGTTCGACTTCCAGCCATTTGATCACCTTGGAACATGTGCACCATGCTGAGAGCAAGGCATGTGTGTGTGTGTGTGTGTGTGAGAGGGAGAGAGAGAGAGAGAGAGCGACTATGCAGATGTGAGTGCACACTTATGCTCTGCAGGCGCTTGTGTCTTGTTGCAATGTTACTCCAGAGTGTGGAGCTGCAGTGTGTGTTTTTCTATGTGATTTTATAAATTGTGAGTATTATATGAATATACATTTTATATAAAAAAAATTCTTTAAAAAAAATAATATATCCATGTCTTCATCAGGAGGATGAGCTCCTTTCTGGATGGTACTACTTTTCCTGGGACAAGTGTGAATGTTGGTGTGTGTTGTAACGGGTCTGACACAGGGAGGGAACACACAGGAACCAGATGTCACAGTAAAAAACAAGCTTCTTATTAAGCACTCTCAAGCAGCTTAGTGAAATTACGCCGTGTAAGCATTGTGGTTATAAAGGTGTTGAAGTGATTGTTGCAGGTCCATGGGTCGATGCTCAGGTGGCGTGATGTCCTCTATGTCGCATGGAGGTTCGTGGAGCAGGTGAGACAAGCAGTGCTGAACAGGTGGCACGATGCAGGCAGAGACAGCAGAGCATGTGCGGGGAGGCCAGCAGCTTCCTTCTTGGCAAATTTGACTCGGAGGGACTCGAGTCTGTGGAGACAGGAGATAAGTATGAGTATATACACAGGTACTCTCTACCCTTATTGGGTGAAGATTGCGTCCCTTGATCATGTTCCAGGCCAGGTGAGTTACGTTGGCCTGCCCCTTTGTTAAGTACAAAACGAATGTGGCTTAAACACACGGCCTGAGACAGAACCGGCCCAATTCCACTTTCTGATGTTCTGAAGGAGGAGGGAACTGGTAAAGTGGGTTTTTAGTTTTCTGACTGTCACTTCTTCTCATTTTGTCCAGCAAACTTTCTCCAGACCCCTGTCAAACCCCTGTTTCAAGAGACCGGAGAGGGGTGCTGCCATAAAGAAAAAAGAAGGCACAAGTCTCCTATAATAATTAGTGAGCCCCAAAAAGGCATGCACCTGTTTTTTTGTTGTCAGGCACTGGTACAATCGGACGGCCTCCACCTTCTGCTCCAGTGGCGTTACTATGCTGTGTCCAATGCGGTACCTGAGGTACTGTGACTCGGACTGCCCCAAGTGACACTTTAGGGAATTCACTGTAAGACCCGCTTTCCGCAACTCACCTAGCACTTGTTTTAGGTGGTGAAGATGATCCTCCCAGCTAATGAAGTGGATCATGGCATTGTCCAAGTATGCAGCAGCATAAGGAAGGTGGTTATAATGGACAATGTCCATCAGCCACTGGAAAGTAGCTGGGGCAGCATGGAGACTGAATGGTAGGACCCAGTATTGCCAATGAGCCTGATCACTGGTGAAAGCGGTTAGTCCAACTTCCCAGTAACCTTTGGTTAAGTCCAGGGTGGAGATGAACCTGGCCTTTCCAAGTCGGTCCACGTAACATGCAGAAGCGGGTATGCATTGAACATACAGATTGTCATTACAGATCCCGATCCACCCATCAGGCTTGGGCACCATAACTATGGGGCTGGACCAGGGGCTCGTTAACTCCTTAATGACGCAACATGCTGTCCACCTCAGCATATGACATGATCTCCCTTGCAATGTTTCTGGATGTGGCCTTGTGCAGGGGAGCAGCCTCTGGGTAGTGTAATCAATGATGACAAAAAGGTATTTGTGACCTTTCGTCTTACCAGGTCCATACCAATCCTCTGATGATGGGCAGTCAAAATGGCAGGGCAGGGCTTAGATGGCACTGTTTTTTGGCGTTTTGGGCATTACAGACAGAAGTCGCATACCTCCGCGTTGAGCCCCAGCCAGTGGAAGTGGTCTTTGATTTTTCAATGCTGTTATTTATCCCAAGGTGGCCCCGAAATGGTGCAGAATGTGCCAGGTGAATAACAGTGTCCATTTTAGCCTGTGGGATCTACATCAGTGCCTCTACGAGTAGTATGATAGTACAACAAATAATTGTTTTTACCATGAAATATGAGGTTTGCCGGGGCTCCAGGGTCACTCTGGTTTCAGCCTCTATAGTTACCACATGTTCCCGGTTCAGTTCCATGTGCCCACACTCTGCCAGTGTAACAGGTCTGACACACGGAAGGAACACACGGGAATCAAATGTAACAATCACAAACAAGCTTCTTTAGTAAGCACACTCAAGCAGCTTATAAGAATGCAGTGTTAGTGAAATTACGCTCTGTGTAAATCTAATGTGATACTCAGCGTGATGTCCTCTGTGTCCCACTGAGGTTGTGGAGCAGGTGAGACAAGCAGTGTGCTGAGTAGGTAGCTTCTTTCCTGGTGAATACTACGCGGAGGTACTCGCATTTGCGAAAACAGGAGATAAGTGTGAATATATATATACACAGACACTCTCTACTCACCGGGTGGAAGCAGACAAGATGGCGTCCCTTGATAACCCTTGATAATGTTGTCGAGGGACGTCCCATCGCAGTAACTTATCACACACACACAGGTGAGCATGTCTTTCCATGTTGATACATTTAAATACAAACTGATTGCTTCATAATTAGCGCTTATTGTTGGGGGTGTGGCCATGTTGATCATGAGTAGATCACATGACTATAACGTTTCAGTCATTAACCAAAAATCTCAAAACACTGTTTCTCTAATGCATTGTTTAAGGGCATAATTACACTACACCTCTCCATGTGGAAAACTAATCCTGCCTAAATAAAGCTGTAAAGGTCTTTTCATCAGAATTTCATGATGTTTTCATCAAAATTAGAAACAAAAGAAGCAAACAACTTAAACAACTTAAACATTTGACTATTATCTTAGTTACTGGTAAAATAAATAAATAAATAAAAATGTTTACATATAATGAATTCAAGTGATTGTGACGTCACAAAACAATTGAACCAATCACAGAATAATATGCAAATTATCAGAAAAGATGTTTTTATTTAGTAATATTTAGTTTTGTTCTATGTTGATCTATATCGTTCATTTTGTTGATCTATATTCTTAATATTCTGTTTCATTTAATAGTTATCCATTTCTTAATTCTCTTTATTTCTTAATTTTATGTGTTTAGTTTTTCTTAATATTTGTCTTCTTTATTTGTTATGTAACCACTTTGGTCAATTTGTAGTTGTTAATTAGTGCTATAAAAATTATCATTAATTTATTGATTGATTGATTGATTGATTGATTGAAGATGATATGTAATAGTAATGTTTCAATACTAAACATTACTATAGTACTATTACTACATGTACTATCACTACATACAATAGTAATGTTTATTAGTACTGCTTCTAAAATTGTAACTTTCATTTGACCTGTTAAAATTTTTGCTTAAACACGTTTTTGGTAAAAGCTTAAAAAGCAAAAAATCTGTAGTGTCCGTAACCATGTCAAGTTCATGCTGCACTATCGTAACACTTTTGCATTTTAGAATAATATACTTTTTCAGGTTCATGTCTTTTCATGTGAAATCTAAATTGGCCAAGTTTCATCTAAATGACAATTAAGATCATTAAAGATTTTAATTCAAAAAAGTTACGGACACTAAAACATAAAATAGCATGAAATTGCATTTAGCAAATGTGTTTGTTTTTTTTATCTGATTATGGGTAAAAATGGGCATGTGTTAATATGGGTATGAGATAGCTCCTTAGCTATTTCGAGTAAAGTTGTGTGTAAATGTTTTGGTCTGAAAAAAAAATAGACAGATTCCATGGTAATAATTCCTTTACTCTACCTTCAGATGTAGAACTAATCCCGTCCAAATACAGCTCGAGATTTTGTTTATGTTCTTTTTTTGCACTAATTTGTTTTTACACTTAACAACCTCGCTTTTTTATTGTGATATATATTTATATATCTTTGTAAGCAAACTCTTAAATCTGTTGATCCACACATGGAATAACAGATTAATTCGCAGGAGAAAAAAACACAGCGGTTTCGAATGTAGTCCTGTGACTTCCTACAACACGGAAAATCTTTCTTCAATTAAAAACGGGTTAAAATGGTGACCGCAGATGAAGTAGTTTATGATGTATGGTGTCTTTTCGCACTGACTCATGAAGCGGGACGCTGGGCAAGGGTTCGAATCAAAGAGCTGACAGGGAAAGGAGAGAATGAGTGTGTGTGTGTGTGTGTGTGTGTGTGTGTGTGGTGGAGCTCATCCCCATGCAGCCATGATTTATGTGAGACACACTCGAGTGTGTGACTCTAGGCAGTGGTTTTTGAAGATGGAAAAAAAGAAAAGAGGAGGAAAGAAGTGATGACGCTGCGACCGCACTCCGTTTAACATTCACGTGTTTTACATTTTCAGGCTCCGAGAGGGTGACATTTCATTTCTCACAGCGAGTGACTAATTCAATTTTGCCGCCCGCCTATCCTTCATCGCCATCACTGTCTCCTTGCACTGCCAGCTACACACACACACACACACACACACAAATAAATTTGTCTCATCTAGTTTTTCCAAAGCACTACACATACACACACACACACACACACACACACAAATGTCAACACCAAAGCATCTAAATATAAATTCGTCTCATTTTTTTAATCGTCATGGAGACCCCCGACATCTTTCTCTGGTTAGGCCGAATGATTAATAGACCTATAGGAGACGTGTGTAAAACGTCAGAACAAGTTTTCCCCCCTCCCTCCCCTCGCTCCTTTGTGTGTGTCCCTAATACCCCTCTTCACCATTCACGTACTGTTCACCTCACCTTCATAACTGTTCATAAAAATGTCTATGTCTTTAATTTTGTACAGATCTTCTGTAATTTCCAATAGTTTTTTTATAAACATTTTTTTTTAAACATTCATAAATTGATTCTTATAAAGAATTAAATATCCAAACAGAGTCCAGCTTTGCTCAACAAAGTGACGTAAAATTAAGTGATTTCTTACTTAAAAATTAATATATTTATTTTTACATTAATTCATAAATCCTTTTTCTTGTTTTTTTGAAGCACATATACAATATTTATTACCTCTTTTCTCTCATTTCCTTATTATTTGATATTATTTTTGTCATACGTTCCCAATCTTTTTCCCCATTCATAAAACTATATATATATATATATATGTATGTAAACTTTAAAAGGGCTAAGTATATTTATATATTTATTCAATATATTTTGTTGTTTTTTGGGGGGTCATATTAACTGTATATATAATAAAATGGCAAATAATGATTTAGTAAAACATTTATGTTCATTATTTTATAGCTTTTGTTTGCTTTTTTTTTTTTTTTTACTTGTTAGACAGGAACTGTAAGTAAGAGTGTGTTACTGAGCACCAGTAAAGTGTGTGTTATATCACATTCCACTGTATCACTATACATTTTTTTCCCAGTGAGCTCATGACCCTAGCTCTCTCTCTCTCTCTCTCTCTCTCTCTCTCTCTCTCTCGCTCTCACACACACACACACACACACACACACTGTCTCCTCTCCCAGTCTTTCATCATATCTAATAAACCTGTCCAATAAAGAGTTTTATGAAGCTGTCAGGTCAGTACTGCTGCGTGTCGTTCTGCTCCGAGACGTTAAATTCGCTCCATACAGGATCAATATAAACACACCGTGCAGGTTAGCACGCTAATCACACACTGACGCATTCATGTATTTGAATCTTACATTTTAAACTTTATTATTTTGATATAAAGTTTTGTGAATCATGTCCCAATATATCAGTCATCTTTAACATCATTAAAGTACAAATAAACCCCCAGTCATGTTTCTGATCTCTACAGTTTGATGTATAATTGCTTCTTTCTTAAGCTGACAATACATTGTGAATTTTTTTTTTTTTAAGTTTGTACTAAAGGACACCTATTTGTAAAACAGATTTGGGGGCGGGGCTACATATGAGTTCATCTTGTGAGGTCACAAGACACCAGTGACAGGATTATCTGCAAAATTATCAGAAAGAAAACGTAACATTGAAACCAGGACATATTAACTTCACAAGCTGCATGCTGAGTTAGCTGGAGTTTTTATTTCACTAATATTAGTGATGAAGAGATGATGGTTGTCATGGAAATGTTTTATTTAGCTTTAAATCAAGACATGGACACTGATATCTGTGACTAAAGTGAGCTGCTTTACGAGTGATTAATCAATCGGCTAAACTCAGCTAGCATATTCATATATCATGTAATTATTAATAATCTTTTTAATTATTAATAAGGGCAAATGTGTAGAGATGTTCCTCATCCATATCCTGCCAACTCAGGGGTTAGAGAGGGATTTGGATTCACCCTTGTGTTAGAAGCTAGTTAGCTTTGTAGCTAAGCGTTAGCTTAGCTACAGAACGACACGGACAGAACGACACGGATGGTTCAGAGGCGATTCAGAACGACTTAGAAGTGATTAGTGCAGAGACGGCGTGTTGTTTAAGACGACATAACGTTATCAGATGTGTGTTCTTACTGA
>JAOVVA010000001.1:23889139-23927665 GCA_028565275.1 Leiocassis micropogon
AACGTTATGGGGCAATAAAATGAAGTCAGCTGACCACCTGAATGTACTGAATCACCAGGTTATTACATCTATGGAGGGTTTCTTCTTCCCTGATGGCACGGACATATTCCAGAACTCAGAGTGTGAGCGAGAAAGCGGCTCTGCGAGCATGAGGAATCATTTTCACACATGGTGTGGACACCACATTGTGTGCTGTAATGAAATTAAAATCTGATTAGAAGAACCTAATTTGATTTTACAGTTTTATACTGAAACCCTGAAACCATAAAATGTATTAATTTTTAATTGATTTGGTTGAAACAATGAAAATTGGATGCAGCATCCTAAACAATATCATAGAAAAGTTTTATGATATACATTTTGGTTATATCTCCAACCCTTACCTAGAACTGTTCATTTTTCGGGGAAGGTAATACTGTTTGTAACTCTGGGAAAAATAATGTACTCGAGCAGTAACTTTATTTCTATGTAAATGAACCATAGAAAGTAGAAAATCCACAAATTTGCCAAACAGCTTTTTTTGGTTGTAATCCAACAGTAAGCAGTGGTTTAATTTTCACATTATACAGAGCCACGTAAGGGAAGAATTATAAGCTAGTCTGGTTAGAAACTTGAAAATGCCCAGATTAAAAAATAAATAAATACAAATTATTTCTGTTTGAGAGATGAGAATTCAATCTTATAAATGCCACATGAAAAAAAAACAGGAGATATGGGTTACTGACAACTTAAGAACTGGCAACTTAGCAAAACGTTCTCGCCTGTTTTAATTCCTACAAGTTTTGCACATGATTAGGTTACTGAAATTTGTAAAACTGTGCGTAAAACGGCTGATGAGATGGTCTAATGGATGGAGCGCAAACCAGAGTGGGCAAGTATCACAGCGAGCAAGCCAAAGACAATAACATTAACATGTACTGTCCCAACTAAAGCCATCACTCTGCTGTCAAGAGCTCTGTGTTTCCCAAAGCCTTGATGCAAGTCAGGGGTTAAGGCTGCTAGTACAAATCACACAGGGAGGGAACGTGTTTAATATACTGTCTTAATAGGTTCCAGAGAGGCACATGTCTGGCTATCAAATGTTCTTCCCTGAAAAGCATCCCGTTGTACCTTTCTAAAGCACACAGCCAGGAGAGGAGGATGGATGAGACAGTGCTCAAAATGACAGATAAGACCAGGCTTATTTCCATCACTGTTTTAATTTCATTAGAAATAATATGTAAAAAAAAAAAAAAAAAAAGAAGGAGAAGAAGAAGAAACGTCTGAACTTAAATGAAATAAAGTGTGTGGCGTCTATGGGGAGAGAGAGAGCAGCCACATTCCTGTGAGGTGAAGAAGGGTGAGCTGGCAGAGAAACTCCACAGAAAAGGAAGAATGATGGAGTGTGATGGTCCTCGGTCCACAAACCCCTCCATCCAACACCAGAAGAACTCCACCAAGCATCCACCAGGAGACATGACCAGGAGAGTGCAGGGAGGTTTCCTAAAAATGCCGCACAACAAACGATTACTCTGAAGATTACAATTTGAGAGAAAATGTATGTTTTTACACAGAAGGAAACCCTCAAGTGTGTATGTTTGGACTGCTTATTTATTGTAAAATAAATGTGTTTGCATTTAATCCAGTGAACCTAAAGTGGACCGTGCCTTTGAGACTTTTTCTTTTAAGGCTTTGTTCGTAATTTAGTAAAAACAAAAAGGAACCAAGAAACAGAACTAAAGGAATGCTTAAAAGAAATAGAAAATCCCAACCACAGGAAAATCGTCCAAACTAAACCTAGTACTCCAAAACCAGAAGATTTCCCCTCGTTAAAAATCTCAAAAAGAACGAGTTTAAGACCAACCAAATCTCATTACCATGTCCCTCATGGGACTCCTTGAAATGCTATCTGAGTTTCTTTAAAAAAAAAAAGAAAGAAAGAAAGATAGAAAGAAAGAAAGAAAGAAAGAAAGAAAGCAAAGCAGCCAGACTCTGAGAGACTTGGAGGTTTCCCAAAAGCGTGGAGATATTCCCGCAAATTATAGAGTGCTAAATAACTATTATGCAGAATTCAGAAATGGGAACGGATTTAAAGACACAGCTTTACGTCTTATAACAAAGCCTGGAAATGAATGCTATCCAGGTTTTGCTAATGAGCTTCTACATTGGAGGAATCCGTTCGAGTGGAAAAGCGGTGCATGTGTTAATAAATCAGGCACATAAGCAGCAATCTTTAAAGAAAAAAAAAAACGCTATCTTTCCGCATCACTGAGCGCGCCAGCGTTCACATGAATCACATGTTTTTGTGATATACCTCCATTTCCTGCCGCTGCCTCCTTCACCCCGAGCATCACACAGGACACTATAAATAATAAATGCTTCAGAATTTTCTCATGGAATTCCCATTTGTGGTAAGGACAGTTTCTTCAGCACTAAGGATTACTGTTCATTTCATGTGCTGTCGTTTTTAGACGACCTGTTAGAAGGCCGCCATCATCACCCAATGTCCCCACACCCACCCCCTTCCCATGACTATAAACACATCAGACACACTCACACATACATAACACTCCAATATGTGTTTGATAAAATATTCCTAAATTTTAGTTTTCCTTCTGAGAGCTTTTATTTTATTTTATTTTATTTTATTTTATTTCTTTCGCCCCAGACTTCACTCATTTCTTCTGCAATCCAAACTCACTCAAGGTTCAGTCATTTGTCCCAGAGAATTTTCCTCCCTATGACACCAAATGACTCGATCCTGTGAAGAAGGGATGCACTCGAGATTACTCAAACTATATTCACAGGGAAAAATAAATATTAAATAAATATTGAGCGAGACATGTTGCATAACTTCAGCAAGAAATCACCTTAAAATATTCTGAAAGGTTCGGCCAAAACGGTGACGTAGAGATACTGTCTAATCAAAGGATCAGATCTTTATCTCAATATCATCAGACTAAATCTCTTTATCACTTAATGCCTCAAACAAGTGCACTTTCGTTGGGAGCAAATTCCAGACATTGAAGTTTTCATGCTTCAGATTGTTATTTTACAGAGTCTGGCTAAATCACATACCATTTCTTTCTGTTATTTCTTTCTGGTTATTTAATGAAATCCTAATGTTTTTATGTTTTTAAGCAACAGACAATTATTATTATTATTAGTAGTAGTAGTAGTAGAAGTAGTAGTAGTATTTTATGGAAGGTCATTAAGATATTGGAGAATAAAACACAAAAGATACACAATTACACACCAAACTAACACCAACAGACACAAAACACAGACTAATCAAACATCAAACACACCAAACAAGCATCAAACACACAAAAAACAAACATCAAATACACAAAATACATCAAACACACCTGAAACGCGCCAAATAAACATCAAGCACACATTAAACACACACAAAACAAACATCAAACAAACATCACTCACAAAACAGTAAACACACACTAAGCACATGTC
This sequence comes from Leiocassis micropogon, assembly GCA_028565275.1. Taxonomy (NCBI): domain Eukaryota; kingdom Metazoa; phylum Chordata; class Actinopteri; order Siluriformes; family Bagridae; genus Leiocassis; species Leiocassis micropogon. Next base: position 23,892,590 of record JAOVVA010000001.1, read on the forward strand.
AAACACATCAAAAACACACACACTCTAAACACAGCAAACATACAATAAACACAACTGAAACTCACCAAACAACAAACACACTTTAAACACAATCTAAACACATGCCAAACGTACCATTATTATTATTATTATTATTATTATTATTATTATTATTATTCCTTGAATGGTCATTAAGGTAAGTACGGATTGTTTTTAAAGGCAAAAGATCTCCAGACTCCAGGAAATGCTTTCTGCATACCACTTTACAGTAATAGTTCTTTGTTGTTGTTGTTGTTGTTGTTGTTGCTATTGTTGATGATGTTGTTGTTTATAGCTGGTTTCCGCACCCCCAGCGCCGTCACGTATCTTCCAGTTCCAGGTGCATTTGAGAGCAGCAATCGGTCCTGATTACGGTGACAGTGATTGATTGATGGATGATCGGTGACTGCAGCTGAGTCTTCGTCTCTTCTTTCAGCTGTTGTGTCTCTCGTCCTTCTCACATTGTAAAGTTCCTCGACGGTGGCGGAGTGTGGAACAGGTGGAACTCCACCACACCATCCGAATAATTCCCTTCCCTGGCGCCAGTGTGGGCTGGCAAGGACTGCTGGGGCACAAAAACACACAAAAGCACACACTAAACACACACTAAACACACATCAAAATCCTAAAATCACATGCTAGACATACACAAAACACACACTAAAACAAGACACACCAAAGACATACGTACACCATACACACTCTAAATACATCAACCACACGCCAAATACATGCTAAACGTACTGTATGACAAACATCCACCAAACGCACACTAAAAACAACAAACACGCACATAGCACACACCAAACACACGAGCACGTCAAAAACACACTGGACACACCAAACACAAATCGAACACACACCAAACATAAACCAAACACACTAAACACATGCCAAACACACATTCAACACACCAAACACACAAACATTTAACACATTTTACACCCTAAACATACACAAACACACACATCAGATGCACTAAACACACTCCAAACATGTCAAACCCACCAGAGCAGCTTATCCACATGACAGATCATAGACAGATCAAAACCACACCAAACACACAACAAACACACTCAAATCATCATCGTAACGTGCTGCCGTCTTCGTGCAGTAATCCAGTATTGAGGGAAGACTGGAGCAGGACATTGATCAACCTTCTCTCTCAGCTCAGGATTGTGCTGATGCAGGTGATGCAGCTCTCCACAGAGACCTCAGCACTGCCCGATTCACTCTCTGTCCTCCACAACTTACAGCGGGAGAGTCACAAGACATCCAAGTGGAAGTGGAGTTTCTGGAGCTGTGAAGTCTTTTACAGTCAAGCTCATCATGAATCACTGATAAGGCGATTAAACATGAACATGATGTCAGACGTTCAGATCTTCATGGTGGCCTGAAGTGACACCAGTCCTGTGGAAACTGTCCATGAAAACGATGGTTTGTTTGTGGGTGTGGTCTGTCCAGGTTTCATTTGTTGAGATGATGAACTGTAACCAGACCGTTGCTGGTGTCTGATTTATACACATAGCTTTAGGTTTAAAAATCCAGGTGATTTGTGATAATTCCACTCATCAGCGTCACCACCAATCTGTTACTGGCTTCCAAGCTTCTTCTTAATGTCACGCTATATTGAACCTCAAATGCAAAAAGGTTCATTTGCCCAAAAAAGGACACCATCATTGGAGACAATGGCTAGTAATTGTCACTTTATTCTTTTGCTTTGACCTCTGACCTTTGTGTTGCAAAGCTAATGCTGGCTAACCTTGGGACAATTAAATGTATTTATATATTCAGTGCTTCAGAATTTCATGCAAACCAAACCACAAATTGCTAATCAAGTTGATTGACAGTTGAGCTTGGCATATAATAAAATAAAAAAAAACAGCAATGACTTTATATGTTTATACACAATGTATTATAATTTATGCCTGATTTTCTTTTACAGATGAATATTAATATGGTGATTTGGTCATGTGTGCGCCACCGTAGCATTGTTTAAGCTAACAGGATAAGGTCATGTAAGGTCAATTCTTATTTTTTCTCTGGTCGTGACTCTGGTCTCTTTCAGCCGAGACTCATCCATCTGCAACACAACCACGAAGAGACGAGGCCAGGAATATCAGAGCACATCCTCCTCGTCTGCAATACCCTCAGCGCAGGAATCCTGATAACTCTGTCAAGATACACAAGGTGCTTTTTTTTCAAAGCCTCATCTTCTCACGCTACAAAAATGCATAGCAATAGTAAGCAGGAACGGCGGCAATAATCGAATTTCTCTCCTTGTCAGGACTCTTATATTTATCACCGCAGACCTGAAAGGAAAAGTCTCAACGGGGCGAATGAGGTCCGGGCCAGGCTTGGCTCGAGGCATGCAGAGTGAGGTCATGTGTACGCAATGTTGATACGAAGCGTTTCGGCCGCCATGAATTCATGTGCCACTCTTTAGAAGACCTCTGAGAGGGTGATAAGTCTGAGCGCCTTCAGCAGATCACTTGGTGTGTGTGTGTGTGTGTGTGTGTGTGTAAGAGAGAGAAAGAGAGAGAGAGAAAGACATGAGCTGGGTTTTGGCATCAGCCCTATTTCGCTACTTTAACACGCTAGCTGACAAAGAGACAAATAAACAACTGCGACTCTTTAACGCTCTGCATTACATCCTGAAATTCCCTGGTTCTGTCAGTAACAGATCACTTCAAGTCAACTCCAGATACACGGCCTGGAGTCATAAGGAGGCAGATGGACATTTAGCATTAGCATTAGCAATAGTGTTAGTGTTAGACTGTCATTAGATGCAGCAAGCTCTGGTAATGAGATCATGTATTATATAATTTATATAAAGGAAACAATATTTTATGTGAACGTGTTTGAGGTTTTTTTTCTTCCTTTTTTAATGAGTTAATATTTCTGTTTCATGCTGACTTCATAGGAAAGAGCGACACTGAAGTGTACTGAATACTAGAGTAAAAGGAATAGTGAACTGGAGACTCTTGACTCATTGTACGCACTGCAAAACTCAGTGTTACAAAATATAAAAAATGCATAATATAGAATATGTTAAGTTAGCCTACAGCATTGGAGTTCGCCTGACTGATCTTAGGATCACAGAAAACATTTATGATATCACCTCAGTGAAAGTTAACCAAGTCAGTAATGTGATAGTTAGGCTGTAACGGCATCACAAAGTATAAATAAAGCGCACAATCCTACAGTGCTAATTTACCCACATGGTGATATGATAGATATGAGCTGCAGATGGATGATACAAAAAAACAATCACACATTCATCACCATTGTTCTGGGTGTTGTTGTTGTTGTCACCCTGAATGGCAGCCCATGTTGCTCCTACCTCAATCCACATCTAATTAAATGTATGAAATATTTAAGTGTAGGAAATACGGCAGTGTACAGAATACTTGCACTGTACACTGATCAGTCTTAACATTAAAAGCATTAACATAAAAACCACCTTGGTTTTGTCTTCCCCTTGTGCCACAGGGTGGTTCCGATTCCCCAGATTGGAATCTGGGGAGTCTGGTGGCCAGGTAGGGGGCCTCGGGCTCTTTGCCTGCCTGTGTGCGGTGGGCGCACTGGGTGTCCTGGTGCCTTTCTATTGCTGCCTGCATTTAGGTTTTTTTTGTTTGTTTTTTTTTCAGTGATTTGTGCTGCAAGACAAGCTGGCCTTTGGTCCCTGCAGGCATGGGTGAGCATCGGGTGCCCATGATCCTGTCACCAGATTACTATTGTATAATTATTACCAATGTTTATGCGTTAATGTCATGCCTGACTGATGTATATACAATATAGAATATTGAATTGTGCCAAATACTGTCTGGAATCCAGAACTGTTGGAACACTGAACTGTTGGAATACTGACCTGTAGACAATACTAAAATGTTGGAATACTGAACTGTGCAGGAATACTGAAGACTATATATACTACAGAAATGTAGTAAATATTTTAATGTAAAGAATTTTTAAATATAGGAAATACTGAACCATATAGAATAAGCCTCTGAGGTGTTTGGAAAACTAAACTGTATGGAAAAGCTGGATTTTGAATGACGTTTTTGAAACGTTTTATTTTAAGTAAAATTTACGAGTTTGTTGCCCGAACCCGGAGGTAAATGATGATGACACTTAAGCTCCACACATTAAACTTTTACTCTCAAATATGTGTCACTCAACACACAGACAGAGTGGGATTTATGATACACACACATGCACACACACACACATTGACTTCTGACGCTGTGTTACATGACACTGGATGGTTATAATGACACTGTTTGGTCATGCTGTTTTGTTCCAGAATAAAATGCCCTTCATGGCAGCTGATACACACACTTTATAACTCAATTAGAAAACACGCCAGAGAGTGGCAGCAAAAAAAGAGGGTTTTTTTTCTTCATAATGTTATGCTCCGGCTGATTTTACAAAGTGTGTCATGAGTGTCTTGATGGTTTGGACCTCAACTATGTAACTTGGTGCTGAATGTGGTTTTGTTCAAATAAATACTAGACGCTATGATTCTGCCATTTTTCTTTACTCCGTCGACACGTGCAGCTGTTCTGCTGGGATTCCACACCAACTGATACATTTCAGGCCTCAGGAAGCTTGGATATTATTTATTTAACTCGTAAAAAGAAACAACGCATGACATTTCTGCGTGTAAAGACCACAAGGAATCAGCATATCAGAATTATGAGGTTCTATCTGAGTTTTAGGAATTCATGGAATACTGAATTGTACAGAACAGTAAACTGAATGGAATACAGAACACCTAAGTATACAGAATACTGAGCTGTAGGGAACACTGAACTATGAGGTGAGGAATGATGAAGTGTACAGAATACTGAATGGTATGGAATACTCAACTAAATGGAATACCAAACTGTACAGAATGCTGAAATGTATGGAATACTTATGAGTGCAGAATACTGTGGTGTACATGGATACTGGAGTGTATAGCAAACTGAAATGTATGGAATTCTGAATATTCTGGAGTACAGAATAATGAAATGTACAGGATACTCCCACATACAGAGCGTGGAACTGAGTAATACTGGAGTGTGGCTGTGAAGTATGTAACCTTATGTACACTTTTTATATACTGCTTTTTCTGTGACAGGAAGAAAGCAGCTCACGCCTCCTGTACTGTTGTGAATCAGGTTCAGTAGAGATCGACTTCCAGGGAATACACACTCTCACGTGCACAAAGTTAAATTTAGAGCTAAATGCGGACCGAAACGTGAAGCATCCCGTCGACCAGCTCGTGTCCGCACTAAGACAACCGACTCAGGGTCAGATATTTATAGAGGCTTTGTGGCCGACTGTTCGACCCTGCTTGTTATTTTTTCCCTTCCAACCTGTGTTTAGGACAAAAGATCATTAAACATCATTAAACACAAACAATTCATACATTAGCACACTGGCTGAATTCATGGCATTACATTTAAGCACTGACTATAAAACTTTACATTTGTTCAAAGATAGGTTTAGTATGAGGTTTGTTTATGAATTAGCCTGTTTACTCTAATGCTAGTTCATGTGAAAGTGTCAGTAGTCTCTGCTGTGAGGGTTAGCATGTTTATACCTGTATAATGCGTATTAAGCAGTTATCATGTTTACTATAACACTTATGAATGGGTTTGCCTGTTTGCTATAATGCTAATTAAACACTTTAGCGTGTTTACTGTTATGCTAGTTCTTGTGATAGTGTCTATTGTCGCTGGTTTGTTCGTTAGTCTGTTAACTATAATGCTAATTAATGCATTAGCCCTTTTTACTGTAGGCTTACTAAGTGGATTATCCCGTTTACTGTAATGCTAAATAATAGGTTAGCATGTTTACTATGATGCTATCTTATTTAATACTCTCTACAGTTTCTGGTTTGTGGATTAGCCAGTTTCGTACAAGTCTGATCTAATAAGCAGATTATGTTATAACAGAGTCTGTTATAACACTGCGTATTTATTAAAATATTAACATTTTGTCTACATTTTCTCTGCAAGTGCATGAATTTAAATATTAGCAGTACGAAAATGTAAAACAAAATGTTCACAGCAGCGGAGGACTGATTAAAGTCTGAATGATGCTTCACCCTGGCTTCTGCCTTAATGAACAACGCACACACACACAAGCACACACACACACGCACACTCGAACAGAGTTGAGTGCTTTGATCGCTGCTGAAATGAATATTATAGCTGAGGTGCACGACTCTGAGAATCTCTCCATGCTTAGCAAGAGAAGCTAATAAAGGGGTAGTAACACACACACACACACACACACACAGTTTACTTCTGATGGCTAATCATTTGTTCATTGTTATGTAGAAGCTCAGATTTATGTAGCGCAAAAGGTTAGAGGATTTCATTGTGACTCTGAGTTTATATACAGTCAGAGGTGTGAAGGTCGCTCGTGTGTTTGAACAATATTTCACATTTACGGCGCAATTTTCCATACATCAAAGTCTGATTTCGGCCACAAATTAAAATAAGAGAGTAGAAAGAAAAGCGAGGCGTTATTGCTCAGATGACGGATCGCACGCCTGGTTAAATATACGGCTGTGTTTTAGGAACTGCTCTCCAGATGTAATATTATCGTTGTCTTAAACCCCTAAAAAAAGAATAAAAATGATTTCTCGTGGTACGCTGGACTACCTGAAGCACGCCCTGAAGGGTTGATCCAAAGGTTGGAACGAGGTTTTCTGAGACGTTTGGATAGAGGGAGAGCAAAAGAGACGAGTAAGAAAAGAAGTGCAAAAGAATGATAAAATGGAAAGATAAGATATACAGTATATACATATAGAGAGAGACAATGAAAAAAAAACAAGAGGAATAAATATAGATATGGATATGGACATGGACAAAAAGAGAGACAAGAGAGAGATAGCTGGAGAGACAAAGAACAACAGCAGGAGAGAGAGAGAGAGAACAAGAGCAAGATGAAGTGAGGACATAAGATCTTGAGATAGAAAGTAGAGCTAAAGAGAATAAAGGAGGTTGAAAGAGAAAAAGTAAAATGAATAGAGAGAGAAAGATGGAAGAAAAGTGTGAGAAAAAAACAAGAACACGAGAAAATAAACAGAGAAATTGGAAAGAGATAAGGGAAAGGAAGTAAAGGGGATTTAGAAATAAAATGAGGAAAAGAGGGATAGAGAAGGATAATGGTGAAGAGAGAGAAAAGGAAAGTGAAAGACCATAGAAGAGTGAGATCTAGCAAAAAAATTAAAAATCAAATAAATCAAAGGGATGTATGAATCAAGGGACAAATTTGAAAGAAAGAAAGATCTAAAGATGAGAAAGAGATAGAGAGAGATAGAGAGAGAGATGAGCTAATCTGATATCAGGGAGGACGTGAATTCTTCAGTCGTTCCTTCGGGAATTTTTACAGAAACATCAAAACCACTCGGAATTTTTTTCTTCTGTCTCTTTTTTCTTTTCTTTTTTTCTGTGTTGCAATTATTCCATCACACAGCGGAGTGACATCATTACCCAGGACTAATCCCCCCATGCTTTCATATGGACACTCAACCCAGTGATTCATGCGCATTCACACACACACACACACACACACACACACACACACAAAATGTCATGATGTAAAGTGTCAATGCTTCAGCATCAATCTGTTCATTCTTAACTCTAAATATTCTCAGAAACCTTCCCTATCTATCCATCTATCTATCTATCATCACACTCATGCACACACAACCATGTTAATCCCCTCCATCCCCTGCAGCAAGACAGGGTGTGTCTCACCATCTCAGCTAATGATCTTGAGTAAATACAATCAATGAAAATGAGAGATAGACAGAATGGTAGCAAGATAGACAGAGAGAGAGAGAGAAAGAAAGGAAAAAGAGAGAGAAATGCAGACAAGAAGGAAGAAAATCAGAGAGAGAGAAAGAGAGAGAGATAGAGAGAGAGATAGAGATAACTTCTACCTGTTAGTCACTTTCATGCTAATAGTCCTAATGCTATCTATCTATCTATCTATCTATCTATCTATCTATTTTTATATATAATAAGGCCATAAGGCCTACTCTCTCTCTCTCTCTCTCTCTCTCTTACAGATTACAATCTCTTCATCCATTATTGATGACATTAAACTACTCGCTGCATGCTGAAAGTGCTGCGTTGGAGATTTGTCACTAATCCAGCACAAAAAAGAAAAAAAGAGAATGGTCGAGGAACATAATGAAGGAGAGAAAGCACAAATGTCAACAGTTTCACATAGAGACTGGATTACACACACACACACACACACACACACAGACACAGACAAACCCCCTGCACTCGTTTATCTCTCTGACCCTTCTCTGTTCTGTCCATCTCTGTGTCGAACATACCTTCTGTTTTCCGCTAAAGCTAATTAATCTGTGCTCGACATTCTCGAGTCTTGAATTTTCTCCCTCTCTCTCTTTTTTTCCTCCTCCACGCCCTATTGAGTGTCTCTCGTTTCATTACCTCTGAGTTTTTTCCCCGCTTTTATCTCCCCTCCGGCTGCCCGGTGGCGTCTTCATCGATCCCAGATCCTCTCCAGCTGCCCCACCGGTCCCTGTGCATCTGCAATTAGCTGAAAGCTCTCACATGGATATTTACCTCAGATATTTACCACAACACACCTGAGCTCACCTCGTTAGCTATTACGCTACACACGGCAGGTGTCAAGAGTGCAGAAAACTAGCGGCTTTCTAGTTTCCATCTGATGGAAGTCCCGGTGTGGCCGTAGAGTTACGTTTATGATGCTAATTTAGAGCCAGGGGCTTAAAGTTGATGGACACACACACACACACACCTGAATCCAGAAAGGAAACTGGATTTTCACTTCACACTTGCGCATTTGGAAAAAATATTAAATAAATGTCTTGTTTCTTAAGATGCTAGTTTATAAGCTAGCCTGTTTAATATGATGCTAGTTTCTGCGTTAAGCTCTTTACACTAACATTAGCTTGCGAGTTTACCTGTATGTTATAATGCCATTTTGTGGTGAGTAGGTTTTTTTTTATACTAAGGGCATGGGAAAAAAAGTACACGCTCCTTCAATTCTAGATTTTCATTTATTAGGGCATAAATAACAACTATGTCGTCCTCAGTAGCTTCACACAAAACCTCATAAGATAACGAAAACAAACACGATTCAATTAGTATTTACTCCCACACCATAAAACCAATGTTCAGAGACCATGTGGGAAAAAATAAGTACACCCTACCTATATGTACAAACATTACAAGTGTCATTAGCAGGCAGGCGTGACTAATAAAATACACAAGATTAGCTCATCATGAAGAAGTGTGGCTATGAAATAAAACCTTTTGTGCTTTGCTGTTCTGGAACACTCAGGTGTGTGTCTTCATCATGACAAAAAGAAAGAACATCAGCCATGACCTCAGGTAAGCAACTGTTGTAACAGGGGTTATAATGTCATCTCCCCAAAAAAAAAACCTTTTCTTTCAAAAGGGTTTTTACAAAAGTAGAGTGATCAGGACAGACGCCACTCTGTGCATAAGCCGGCGCTGCATCAAATTCATTCCAAGATCATGCTGTTTAATGCTAGTAAGGCTTCCCTGGACGGGCAGCTTGTAAAATTCTCCTTCTTGTGAATATGGAGCATGTCTGAGGGCGCTTTCACACTACAGCCTCTGTAATGGATCTGAGTACACTTGACCCCAACGTTTGCATAATATGAACGCTCCGTATCGTACCCAGGCACAGATCAACATACCATGTCTACTAACTCTACTCAAGCACCGTATGGTGCACGCTCTGAATCAAATATGAAAACTAACTTTATCAGTGGACCACTGTTTATATCGTAAGATCATCAGCGCCACCTATCTTCTCCGGTTTCTGCCACATCACAACATGTTGATCTTCTCTTAAGTACACAGCCATAGCTGATAAAGTAGGAACGCAATCGAGAGTCTTGTGCTTGACATCATCAATAACAACAATATGAGGCATAGTGAAACGCCATTGTACTCTTCATTGCTTTCTGTTAGTTGGCAAACCACAAACCAACCAAGGCATAATGCCATCTGCTGTAGTGGAAAGTGTAAATATGTAAGTAATGACCGATATTACAATGCAATTGTGCTCGGTGAAAAATCACACCTAGACCTACAAAACTGCATCTAAATAAACCACAAAAAAGCCAGAACTATATCCTTTGGACTGATGAGACAAAGATGGACATGTGTGTGGTCATCATACATACTGTACACCATCTTCGGCAAAAACCACACAGCATATCAACTGTGACCTTCATACCAGAATGTCCTTGAGATAAACAAAGGGGCTGAAATAATATCATGCCTCAGGACAGTGATCCCAAGAAGACCATCAAATCCATATTTGAATGGCTAAATAAGAAAAAAAAAAAAAAAAGTTGTTGGAATAGCCAGGTCAAAGTCCAGATATCAACCTTGTTGAGAGGCTGTGGTGAGATCTTAAGAGAGCTGTCCATAAAGGAATGCCCTCAAACATCAATGAACAGAAGCAATGATGTTTGGACCAAGAAGAGTGTTGTGAAATGTCTTTAAAATGATGTGAGAGACTGATGAACTCCACCTGAGAGTCACTGTTATTAAAGGTGGTTCTACTTGTTCCTAGATTACAGGGTGTGTGGGAGCTGAGTCATGTCAAATGGACTTCTTTCTTGTTAGGTAGAAGATGGAAGAAGCTACTTGGATGAGTAGTGAAACTTCTCCACTATCAAGAAGGAAGTCCATTTGACATGACCCAACTCCCAGATAACCTGGGACAACTGGGAATCTTCAAAGACATTAAGGATGTGCTTTGATTTGGGGAAATCAGTTTTTTTTTATATTGTTGTTATTGTTGTTACCTGAGGTTATTGGTTTGTTTATAGACTCTAGTGAGGACCACATGGTTGTAGCCCTATTAAATAAAAACCTAGAATTAAAGAAGCCCCCCATAGCTATAAAATCTTGGTTTAATCTAATGCTAGTTTGTATGTTAGCCTGTTTACTGTAATGCTAGTTATAACAAAGAAGATCCATGAGACTCATTTGCATTCTATAATCAGTCAAAATAACTTGTATAAAAATTTAGTCAATGTTTAACAGTTTATGTGCCTGCTAAAGATGATTCTGAAGTTTACATGATAGCAAGAACTAGTTGTAAAACAGAGAAGATATTAATCCAGCACTATGGCTAAAAACATTAGCGCTTAGCTCAGTGATTCTTCTGATATTAAATTAGCAGCAGTAAAAAAGCCGCATCACGTCACTGACGGACATTTGGTGCCGCAGTAAATGAGGTATTAATAGTTTATAAACCGGAGCCAGTGTTTAAGTGAGTTTTAAATATATGGTGCTTCAGCTAGTGCTGTGTTAGCTTGTGTGTGTGTGTATATGTGTGTGTGTGCGTGTGTGGTGTATATGCGCTTACACGGCTACTGTTGGCCGCATTACTGCTTCATCGTCCTGCCAAAACTGTGAGCGTTAACCGCAGCGTGTGTACAACTCCAGTAATATTATTGGCTTTATGAAATCCTGAAAATCTTTCAATGGTTTCAAGAGCCGTTAGCAAATCGCCCATGCTAATTTGGCTAATCAAGGGCTCTTGTAGTCATTAAGGCAACAAGGCAGTAAAAATTACATAATGGAGGCTTTAAATGAGAAGCGCTGCTCTGTGAGACACGCTCCCCGTCTTCTTCTGTCCCTCAGACCCGCTCTCGTTTTCCACTTTTCCACTTCAACATGTTAGCAGTGCATAAACTGATCCGGTTCAGGATTTACGGCTTTCAGGAAAAACACATTGCTAGCTAGAGTGAAAGTGGAACAAAACCTTTGAAAAAGCTGTGAAATGACATTTAATTATTTAAAGTGGACCATGAAAAAGAAAAATGAGTCAAAGGTAACTCGAAAATATATATCTGTTTGTCTTGTATGTAGTTTTTAAAGGTGCTTTAGAATTAGAATGTCTTTAGAATTTTTTTTTTTGGGTGGGGGACAGTTGCAGGGGTGTTATGCTTGATTTTAAGGCTGACATTAGCATTTATTGAATAAAAATAGAAAACATGTGGATTAACTTCTAATAGTGTTTCTCAGTTTTATAGATAAAGACTAACTAAGGAAGCAATTAGGTTTTGCCTCAGTTCCTTAATTCTAAAGATCCTTACTGCCATTAAAAAATATAAATGTCTTGTTTGTAGATTTTAAAGCAGCAGTAAATATCTTTAGTTTTATAATGTGCAGCATGTTAATATAACTGTTATATAAATATTAACATTTTTGAAGAAAAACAGATAATTGGTGGCAAAAAAAATTGTTAAACAGTGCTTACTGCAGCTTTAAAATATCAAAGTTTTTTTTTAATTTAAATAGTACAGTACAGAATGTGAATTTTACTCTAACTAATAAATGTTATTATTTTAAGGAATAGAAGGCCTTTCAGCTGCTCATGTTGAGGGGTCGCCACAGACACAACTTGGCACAGGTTTGTCACCGCATGGCCTTCCTGACGCAACCTCCCATTTTATCTGGGCTTGGGACCACCACTGCATCCCGTGGCTGGTGTTTGGGCATTTGGTGGGAATTGAACCCAGGCCTTCTTCATGGCAGGCGAGAAACCACTGAGCCACCAATGCCCATTTTTTAAGAAATAGAAGTAAGGTGGTAACATGTTAAAGAAGCTTAGGACAGCCTTAAAATATAATTATTTGCCTTGTTTGTATTTTTAAAGTAGCTGTTAACATCTTTACAATTAAAACATAAACAAAAAAAAAGTATTTTTCTCCATTTGTCCTTCAGGATCACTAAAGGAAATAAAAACGAACTATGCCCTCTTTGACCTCGTCTCATGCTTTAAATCCTGAAATTCTTTTGTTTAATTAAATCAACAGAAAATAAAAATAAAATAACAATAACACCCACTTTTTGTTCAGATATAAAGCTGCACATCATATTGACCTCCATAAAGTGCTGAAAGTGCAGCACTGACAACACTGCATGTGATTAGTACACCATTCAGTGCTCATAACTGCTCAAAACCTATTACACTAATTACTTGGTTACACTTTTTAACGTTACCTATTTACCTTTACGAATGTGTTATGTCATTGTTATGCATGTTAATTATCGCCATGAAGTCCATATTTTTACCTAAAACCAATTATAAATCACTATGCAATATAGCAATGTGTCCACTAGTATAATGCTGACTAATAGGGTGCTAATAACTGCTGATAACACCTGCTTATTACAAGTGAGTTTATTATTATGATCATGATTGTGTTATGAAATATCTGCATCAAAAAACATTTGTTTATGTAAAAGAAACAAATCTTATAAATCTATAAGTGTGTTATAATGTCCCTACAGTAAAATTTGTTATGTTTATAGATTTCTTATCTAGTTTAATGTTTATAGATTTGCATGATGTAAAATTTGTTATTCCCTTCTGATTGTTATTTACAAAAGCTCTTCTTAGTGCACTAATGTAATTAAAATGTAAAATTCTGTTTTGTCTTCTATATTCAACATCTATGAATCTTCATGTTAAGATGAGATCATTTTAACCTAACTTAAGACATGTATGGAGTCAGATTATTATATGTTTGTTTTTTTTTGTTTAAAGTTTTATTAACTTTATGGATGTATTATAATACATAACTCACCTCTGTTTTATATTGTTATAAACAATGTCAGGCATTGTTTTGTAATTATTTTACTGGTCTGTTTTTCTGTTTATTAAACTTGGTCAATTTATTTATAAATAATGTTGTGTTGTAACTATTGACATAACACTGACACGAGACATCTATGGATTATTGTTCATTGTCCTCTAAATATTATCTTCTGTGAATTTTGGATGGTAATATAAAATAGCATGTGTGCAAAAACAGTTAGAGGCCTCTATATGGCTAGAAATCTTGGTGTAACAGTTTGCCAGCCCTTATGCCAGCCCTGTATTTAAAATGCATAAATGTGTTTTTATTTGTGTAAATATTTCATAAATCGTTTTGTGAACGTGGTTATAAACTTCGTAAATACTCACGCGTTGTTTAGTTATTATATTCAGAATTGTGATGTGCATAGAGTGCAATTAGGTTAAATCAATTAACTTTATAAATCATGTCATGTTATGAATACTTGTGTGATGCCGAAATAAGGCGTTTATATCCTCGTGCATATTGTTCTATTAATAGTGAGGTTAATGCACGTTTTATGATCGTCGTAAAAGCAGCGTTATAGGAGTAATTGTGTCAAATTCGGAGCGAGTCTAAGTCTGCTCTCAGACAGGTTTTAAGGTAAAACCCAATGAGTGGCGCTTTTCAGCTTCAGTAATCAGCCGCTTGTGGGACTCCCTCATTAATTACCGCTTTAATGAATGTATGACCAAAAATGTTAAAAAAGGATTAAGGCTTTGGTTCAGATGAAAATGAGCCTCCGGATCTTTAAAGAGCGTTTTACATCCTAGCCAGCTGTTCACTTCACTTCATTTCATCCGCGTGGGCCTTAAACACACACACACACACACACACACACACACACACTAATCAAATTAAATTCCACTCACAGTTCTAGAGCACTCGGAATGTTATTCCCATTAAACGTGTTCCTAATTAGAAAGCGTCACTTTGCTTTAATTCTGTGAACAAAACACCAGCACGAGATCAAACAATTCTGTAAATATTATCGGTTTACATCTGCTTTCGATAATTGTATCGAATTCTGGCCTGTTTTACAAATAAATTGTTCAAATGTCCCGCGGGAATTGTCATCGATCTTTCTAAACCAGACCCGCTGCACATGGTCTGCGCATTTACTTAAAATATCAGATCAAAAATATATGTACAATTAGACATCTAATTACACACAAATACGTGCGCATGTGCAGTAATGCGCATTACTGTTAAATTAGACAGTAAATACACCGAGAATTGTAACGTTTATAAACATATATAAGTCATACTAAAGGAAGAACTGTTTTTATAATAATTATATTCAATGAATAAACTATTATATTACACATCCACAACACATGCATGTACAAATTCGACTCTAAAATGTAAACGTTGTGCAATATATAATAAATACACCACAAAATTAAAATTGCATTTAAATACAATTATTAATGGAACATGAAACCGAAAACGAAATTATACATCATTTAAATTTTGTTTTTTGTTTTTAAAAATAATAATTTACATGTTTTGTTTATTGCTTAGACTATATGATTAAACCTAATTATGGAGATGCAGAGCTTCACAAACACACACACACACACACACACACACTAGCGCACACGCCCACTGGTTGTGAGTCAGAGCTCGCGCAAGGGAGGAACGTGCAGCACTAGTCTGCTCTCTGTCTCTCTATGTGTGTGTGTGTGTGTGTGTGTGTAGGAAAATAAAAGTTGCTGCCGCAGTCCCACGCACTCCAGAGAGAGAGAGAGAGAGAGAGAGAGAGAGAGAGAAAGAGACCTGCTGAAGTCTCGCGACGTGTTTTCATCCCGCACCGAAACTCATGAGCGTGGGCGCAAAAAAACACGAACACGCCACGCAGTCAGAGCAGAGCGCACCGCACCGCACCGCACCGCACCGCACCGCACCGCACCGCACCGCACCGTGGCCCGGGGAGAGGAGCCGAGCTGGAACTGCTGAAGAACTTTGATACCGCAGTTGTGGAATTATTCTCTTTGAAGAAAAGAACCGAAACGAATACACACACTTGTACACGCGCAGGCGCGCGCAAGAAGGACAGATATAGTTTTCATACCGGTAAGTGTGAAGTTCCGGGATAGTGTTTTGGACGCGCGTTCATGAAAATGATAAAAGTTTTTACATTATTAAATGTTTCTTTTGTTCCATATTTAGAGAAATGCAGAGATATTACTGTAACGAGAACAAAGTGTTTATTTGTAATATTGTATTTTATTATATTCTGTAGCAGTTATAAAGCTGGAGTTAATATCAAAATTATTACACACTCACACAACACACAACATAACTACACACAGAATATATACACACGTGCAGTGCAGACAGGGGGAAATAAAAGAAAAAAGGAAACATTACAAAGAACAAAAACATACCTTTTAACATGCGCAATAAAAAATGAAGAAAAAAGTTTAATTTAAATGACACATTAATACATAAACACGAGTTACAGATGGAAAAGATGACCTACAAGTATAATTATAAAAGATAATTGACTGAAATATCGCTAGCGGAGTCAAAGTTAATATTAATGATGTTAACCATAATCCACAAACAGACAGACAGAGGGAGAGAGAGAGAGAGAGAGAGAGAGAGAGAGAGAGATGCAGTCTCGGTTTAATAATACATTTAAAATATATTTAAAAGCAACGAAAATGCGCTGCCGTTTTATGTTTTCTTACATGTAAATAGCTACATGTACATTTTATTTTAAAGATCCGTGAAACTTCACAAACTTTTAAATCTACTTATAAACCCACACTGCAGATTATTAAAACAACCTACATGTTAAATATTTGAAGGCAAATAAAAGAACATGACAGAACAAAAACATTCCAGCTTTGTTGATTGTTTAATCGCATTAAACTAAACTCGACTTCGTGAAATGGTCGCGTGACTTGAATTAATTTCTAATGAACAGTCGAAACTGTCTTCATTTTGCGTTAAATTATCATTATACATTTTCATTCGGAAAATAAATGTTAAAATGCACACAAATATTATTTCATTTTCCTTTTTTTTATTTCAGTTTAATGATTGGGCCTTTGTCATTCTTGTTGTTTACAGAAGTTACAGGATACAGACTGAGAACTATTCAAACACACTAAAAATATAAAATGTAAAAAACTATTCAAGCGCAAAAATAGCTGTATTTATTTTATTGATATTTTATTGAAATTTCATGTCATTTATTTATTAAATATCATAATTAATGCAAAAAGAGCTAAATGTAAATACGTTTAGATTGCATATAATAAAAGGCAAATCAACAGTAGCAGAATTAGTTATCATCATAAATATAACATTTTATGTTCAATTCAAAACTAATTATTTTATATTGTAGTTAATTAAGCATTCAAATATAGGGACTTTTTAATTTAATTTATTATTGATTATCATTTGTGACATTGTTGGAATATATGTTCATTTTTGCTTGTACACATAGGCTATTTCACATGTTTATCAAATTTGTGAAATATTGTTATAATTAATCATGTATAATACTTCATTATTATTATTATTATATGAAATATCTCCTGTTTGGGATTATTGATACTCAGTGTGTGTGTGTGTGTGTGTGTGCAGCGAGCAGATTTTGCACTGTCAATTATCATAATCAAACAGAGCAGAGTCGCACTAATAAAGGCCATCTGTGTGTTATTACACACAGACACACACACACACACATAATGAATTTAGTAATATCCGACCGACAGACATCTCAATCACACACTAATCCCACTGATTTTACCGCCCAATCACTCCACTGACTTCCTGCACACTGACACACAATCGCACACACACACACACACAAACTGGCATTCATGCATGCATGCATGTACATGTGCACAAACCCGCGCACACACACACACTCCACCTTAATTAGCGCGGTCTCGGGGGGGGGGAGGGGGGGGGTTGCAAAACAAATGATAATTGACGTGACGCACTTTCGGTTGAAAAACTTAAACACTCCGTATATTATTATGATTATTGTTGTTGTTGTTGTTGTTGTTGTTGTTGTTCTCATTGTTATTATTATGACGCGTGCCATGGCTTT
This sequence comes from Leiocassis micropogon, assembly GCA_028565275.1. NCBI lineage: Eukaryota > Metazoa > Chordata > Actinopteri > Siluriformes > Bagridae > Leiocassis > Leiocassis micropogon. Next base: position 23,910,355 of record JAOVVA010000001.1, read on the forward strand.
ATGTTCTTTATTTACAGATTTTGAAGAATAAACCAAATGGATACTCACTGCAGAAAACTTGTCTCAACGTGTGTGCAGCTGGGTGAGTAAAGATACTTATTTATTAATTATTGTCTTTTTGGTTGTTTTATCGATTAGTGTATTAATCTATTGCCGAAATATTGTACATTTTGCTTCGCTCTGGCGAAACTTAATTTATTCATTTTTTCTTTCAATAATCGGCCAAATCATGTGTTTAATTCTTTCTATCTATTCAGTGTTCCATCATGCTATGTACATCGCTCTGTGCGTGTGTGTGTGTGTGTGTGTGTGTGTGTGTGTGTGTGTCATCACCTCATTAGTTTTTGGATTTTTTAAAAATGTTTTTATTTTTTAAAAGGAATATTCCATTTTTTTTTTCATTTTATGTTTAACCCCCTCTGTTTGTTAATTTATAAATTCAGTTACTTAAGTTTGTGATAATATGTGTAAATATACAAGCGTATTTTACTTAATTTACTTTCCTTTTTCTCTTTAATTGTCGGGTCTTACACTGAGGCCTGCTCCACTGCGTGCTTTATTTATTTATTCATTTATTTTTTCCAGTCTGCTGTTAGATTGGAGTTTGTGCTGTAAAGTGAGAGAGAGAGAGAGAGAGAGAGAGAGAGAGAGACTCTGCAACTAATGTTGTTGATGATGTTTAATTGTTCTGTTCTGAAACTGTTTTGTTTCCTTTTAATTCACGGTTCTTGCTCAGAAACCTGTACCGGTACTTAGTTTCTTTCTTTCTTTCTTTCTTTAGTCTTTTGGACTCAGGGATTGTATTGTACAGTTCCGCGTCACAGCCTCGGTACACTTTTCCCGTAAAGATCTCTCTCTCTCTCTCTCTCTCTCTCTCTCTCCCTATATATATATATATATATATACACACACTCTTCTTGACTTTTGTATTTACCTATTTACCTCATTTATGTTTATGTGTCTTATTAGTTGTTGGGCGTTTTTGTGTGTGTGTGTGTGTGTGTGTGCGCGCGCGCGCGCCGTTTGTTGTGTCAGTTGGACCCCTGGTGGTCAGTACAGAAAGTGCAGGAGGAAAAAAGATCCGTGTGTTAATTTCCGTGTGCGTTATTGTTGACTGGTTTACTTGTTATGACACAAGACGAACCAATTTCCGGAAGGAATCTCGCTATAAAGAGCAATTAATGCATGAAAAATGTAAATAAAATACATTGTCTTTTGTGATGAGTTAAACAGTGAAATACTCAGGTTATTTAAATGCTGTAACGAATTGTATGCGTGTATATAGAGTATTAGAGAGCTTGAGAGCTGCAGGGGGGAAAACAAAAATAAAATAATATACATAACGAATAAGAAAAATCTAAAGCGTAAAATTACTAAACAAATGCAGCAGCATGAAACTCATGGAAGTGGTGGAGGAGAAAGACCTCTTTCTCTCTAATATATGCAGCACACATGGGGAAGAAACTAAATGTGTAGTGAAATCCTGCATACTGAAGGGAAATAGAGTAATGGAGGAATGTGCTGTGCTCGGTAATCCTGCGGAAAAGCTTCTGTGCTCGCGTTCAATATTGACTGAATCGGTAATTAGCGCGTGCATAAATCCACAGCATCCTCAAATCCTGAATACGGAGCAATAATCCGGTACCAAGCCTGACAAAACCCACACAAAAACCCGACAAAGAAATCAGACAAAAACCGGACTAAATCAGAGAAAAAACAAACACGACAAATGCAACATCAGTGTGAGCGAAAAAACTTCATAACTATTTTTATTATTAGTAGTAGTAGAGCATTAGTGACTGAACTTTATAATTAATAAACAAAAATAACAATGCGTGTAAATGCAGTACATGCAATTTTTACAATTGTGCATGTATAATAATTTAATATAACGAATTATGCCTCAAATTATTTGAAAAAACTTTTATATGTTGGTTTAGGTACAATTTAACTGTAAATGACCTTTACGGAATAAATCGAGATTATACCGTCCACAAGAGTGTAAATCGGAATCACTGAGATTCTCTTATTTTATTTTATTTTTTTCTTATAAATGATTAATATACAGATTTGAACTTTTTTAAAACCCAGCTGTCTTTTCTGTTTCTTTTCTCTTCCTTCTACTGCTTTATTAAAGGGCAAATAAAGGGCATGTAAATGACTTTAAAGATCTATATATTTTTTAGTCCTGAGTAAAGGAATAAAACAGTACAACACAAAATGTATAAAATAGTTCAAGGGTTTAGACGTCCTCTATATCAAGAGGTGATCTGATGCGATGTTATTTAGTATTTTCTTCTTCTTCTTCGTTCCCCAGCTAATAAGAACATACTTTTCTAATTTTATTTAATTTGATGTGAAGAACTTAAATTAAGACATAGCTTAGTAAATTGCATAATTTCTTTTTAAAACACACTAAACATGACCTAAAAGTATTTATTATTCAATTATGAGAAGGTTTGATCTACATTTCACATGTGGTTCTGAAAACCTTTCTCTCCTCGTAGTGCTGAAGCACCAGGCCTTCAGGAGTTTATAATGAAGCTCTGTGTTTAAATCAAAATCTTTGTTATAATTTATATTGAAAACGTTCTTTGAGCTGAAATGTAATTCAGATATTATCACAATCTTCATCATCTTTATTATCTTCACCACCATCGTCATCATCATCATCGCTTTCATTTCAGTCCAGTTGAACCTCAAAAATCTCAAATAATTATTTTACTAGAAGTGCTCGATTCTAGGAACTCCTTCTTCTCAGATGAGCACCAAGATTTAGTGACTAATCGTCTAATAATGCCAGGATGCCTTTTGAAGAAACATGACTGCGCAAGGTGTGTGTGACAAAAACACATGACCACACAAACAACACACATCAATCTTCAGTGACCTGCAATCTTCATTGGGTAAAAAGTGAAGAACAGAAACAAATCAAAATACTAAAGAAGGAATTAATTGTATTTAAACTGGGAATTAAACTCACGAATCAGGCCTGTATTCAAACCTAAAATTCTAGTTTTTAAACTTATAAGAATGTTTTCTGATGCATGTATTTAGCATTAGGAATCTGGAGAATTTGGCTACACTCCTTCCAAACATGGAGTGCAGAGACCCAGACAGCCCTGAGGCCTCGGGTTTGAGACAGACCTCAACACTAAGAGCAAAGAATGAACACCTACAGTGCTGAAATGACGCTTTGTCATCAATTTGTCTCTTAAACATGTTCGTCTGTGGCTCTGTGTTATGGCAGGCAGTGTGTGTTAGTAAAATCATGAGCGTTATCAGCTACACAGTTTGGTTATAACAGAGTAATAGCTGAAATGTTATAACAAAGTAATAGCTTAAATCAACACATTTGCATCTTTATTTTAAACATTCAGAAATCCACTCACACCCTAGACATGAAGAAGGCCACGATTTCCTTGTGTTCCTAAAGTGAACTTAGGTTTTCCCAAATTCTAAACAAAAACCAATGTTCTCCAAAATACCCATAATGCACCTTATTTGTAGAGAACAGGACGTGAGACACAATTTCTGTCACCATTAACATGATTTGAAGTCTTCGTGTAAACATAAAACAAATAAAAAACGTGAAAAATTCTTTACAATTCGTGACAATAAACAGGTCTTGTGTGCGAATTGCATGTAAACCTGAACCCCTGCACACACGGCATAATAATAAAAAACATGCATAGGTGTGAATGTTCACGTGTGGTTATTGACGTGAAGATTGTGTGACTTTTTGTATTCTTTCCTTCTTTCTTTCTAAGTTGGTTACTATAAAGTGGCTTCCTGTGTTTTGTGGGAACATAGATGTGGGCTATGAAATCTTCATATGAAAACACACACAAACGCACACACACAAACACACTCGTCTCATTGGCTGCTGAAACCATGATGTGGACTTTGATGCCCTGTCAAAAGCGATGGGAGGAGCTTGTGTGATGTCAGAGAGAGAGAGAGATTTGGACGGGCAAAAAGAGCAGAAGAACAGCTGAAACAGAGAAGAGAGAGATGGCAGTGTGAGAAATGTGTGTGTGTGAGGAAGAGTGTGTGTGGATATAATATCTCCTACCTGTCTCTGTCAGTCTGCGCTCAGTTACTGCTGCGGTACACACACACACACACGCACACACACACACACACACACACACACACACTGCTCCGAGCTGAGAGGGAAATCTGTTTCTTTTTCTTTTCTTTCTTTTTTATAAACAAGAAGATCTGATCTTAAGGAAGATTAAGGAAGGACCTGCTAACCTGTCTTAGACGCGCGCACACACACACACACACACACACACACATCCCTGTGTGTATCTTCTTCCATCCATTCCGGAGTTTTTCTCTTCGACCTTAAAACCGAAACGCGACTTTTTTTTTAACGCTCGATGAACTCGATGAAGGATCCGCTGAGTTTAGATCATCATCACCATCATCATCATCATCACCACATCTCAGGAAGTTCCAAAATAATCTCGGCTCTCCACATGGCCTCCAAACACGGAGTGGAGGGAACCACGGACACACACAGTCCCGAGGCCGCAGGTACGACCAGGAACGAGGAGAGAGAGAGAGAGAGAGAGAGAGAGAGAGAGAGAGAGAGAGAGAGAGAGAGACTCATTTCCATCTCAACACTTAATAGAGGACTTAACACCTACAGTGTTGAATTAGCTTTTTAAATGTTCAAACAGTTTGTGCTCATGTGTTTAGTTTGCATTTTGTTTAATTTTTTGACCACGCGTTTGCGCTACAGGTGCTCATTAAACTGCGTAAATACTCATTATTATAACTATAATAATAATAATTTGTCTCCACAACGCAAAGTCTCGCGTGCGGAATCTGATCTAACGCACATTTTATTATTTTTAAAAATTAACTGAATTTTTTTTTAACAAATTTAAAAGGTAAATAAAGTGCACGTGCGTGTGCACAGTGTTTATCCGAGTTAAAATGCGCGGAAAGTTTATTTTCTGTGTTTATGTTTGTCGTGAATTAGGTGTGTATTAATTTTAATAAGAATAAGCAATTGTCTGTTGTGGTGCTCTTGGTCAAAACTAGATATTGTGTATAATAAAAAAAAAAAATAAATAAATAAAAATAAAACTTGCAACTGGTGCGGTTTATTTTTTAGCATTAGTTTCAGTATAATAATTATAATTTCTTTGTTGACCTCTAATTAAAATTCGATTTTGAATGCTTGTGGAATTTGGTCGTTGGAGGGAGATTTGACGCAGTAAGGTCTCTGGAGGCTTTTCGGTCCTCTGGAGGAAACCCGAAAATAAAAGCTTTTCATTTTGGTTTTTGGAGTGTGGAGCTGCACTTTTGGTGAAAATTGGATTGCTGTGTGTATGTGTGTGTGTGTGTGTGTGTGTGTGTGTAGTGTGTGTAGTGTAGTGTAGTGTAAATAAAGAGCAGTGTGAATTGGAAAGCAATTTATTTATTTAATTTGAAACCAAACCTTTTTCACGCTTGATGTGGCGCGTGATTGAGCATGAACGTTTGCCTTCGTGATTGAAACTGCAGCCGGTGAACGCGTTTTTATTTACTGGCGCCAAGCGAAGGGTTTTAATTGGTTTATATATTTATGTGTTGCTTGTGTAGAAAAAGAGAAAGTCCAGAGTAAAAGCGAGGACTCTAGCGATGATCCGTCGAAGAAAAAGCGGCAGCGGCGGCAGAGGACGCACTTCACGAGCCAGCAGCTGCAGGAGCTCGAGGCCACATTCCAGCGGAACCGTTACCCGGACATGAGCACGCGCGAGGAGATCGCCGTCTGGACCAATCTCACGGAGGCGCGAGTCCGGGTACGGTGATAAATACATCTACACAATAAAAACGCGTCAATTATTTCCATATTCAGTCCATACACCAAAAAAAAAATTATTGAACACCCCATATATACCACTGTATCACTAACACCCCACATTACCCTCAATCCTTTAAAAAAAACTTTATAATTTTAATTACTGAATAAACATACTGATTAAATGTTAATAAGGCTGTATTTTCACCTTTTCCTGCAATTATGTAATTTTTTATTGTTTTCATCGAGAGAGGGAGATAGTTGCTAAAAAGATTTCTCACTGTGCAAACTGAATTGGCCCAGACTGAATCTCTGAGGGACGCCGCTAATTCAGATCCTTTTGACGTAAGAAATAAGTTGCATAAACATCATGTGAGGTTTCAAACTAAAGGAAGAAAAACGAAAAGAAGCTAATGTGTCGTCGTGTATTTCTGATAATAATAATAATAATAATAATAATAATAATAATAATAATAATAATAATAATCAAGTTAAGTGTGAGTGAACACGCAAATGTAAACTCTAATATATGCATAGCAAAGGTGATACACATCGTATTGTAACACCTATTTGCATAATTATTTTTTAAAAATACAGTTATTCTGATAAATTCTGATTTTTTTCTGTAATAACTCGTTTTCTTCAGAACTTACATCAGGACGTGAAATCAATTCAGATATTTTCCTTGAAATTAAAGGTCAAATGTGATCTATTTCAACTTAATTTAGGTCAATAAGTCTAAATTTGTTTGGTGTTAAGCTAATTAAGGGCGGGAAAAGCTTAACAGTCAACACACATTCTAATGGAGTAACACACACCCGGTGTAAAAGAGGCGTAAAGCTTTGTGTTTTTTGTGATTGCCATTCCCCTGTTGTGTGCTTAAGGTCAGAGTGTGCATAGAGGCAGCACACACACACTCAAACACACACACACACACACACACACACACACGCTGGGTTTGGAGGTGGAATACACATCGGGTGTGAGGGAGGAGGAGGAATACACACTGACAGCTAAAGCTGGACGTGTATTGGGATTTGGGTGAAATGAGACACTGATAAAGAGCAGCTCGGGTAAAGAGCAAGCAGAGAGATGAGTGAGGCTATAAATCTGACACCAACAATTAAACCATTTGATGTTTTAACATTTAAAAAGAATCCTAAGTAATCGGGCGGACTTTTCCAGGTCTAATTTGAACAGAGCGTCAGCTGCAGATCAGCTTAAATTCACCTGAAGGCTTATGATAAGAAAACAGCGGAATCTTTACATTTTTATACAGTGTGTACATTTGTGACTAGTGTTACTTAAAAAAAACATTTAAGCGTCTCACCTGCATGCTAAACCCCTGCACGTGCACGAAAAGCATCAATAACCAAATAAGCCCGACATTTAAAGAAAAAAAAAAACTCTTATTACGTACATCTACACTTTATGTACACGTAATTTACGTGTTACATATAATTTACAAACATCTAGTTAAAAAATACACTTTTATTAATGTCTTTCTTAAGTAAAGGTATGGCATAAATAAAGTAACAAGTCTGTAATTATGACGCACTCAGCAATGAAGTCCTAAACTAAACTGTAGTTTTTCGACGCCATTACACAGAATAAGTTAAAGGACATAACTAGACCTTAGGGTTGTTTAAAGGTCTAGTCCATTTACTTTTATGCATTTGGCAGACGCTCCTATCCATCACGACTTAGAAAAGTGCTTTAAAGTTGTCATCATTTGATAGACCCTTACACTGGTTATTAGGTTACTAACTAAGTACTAGTCCAAAAGCTAATTAAGACTGCACGTGCATATAATAAAGGTGTCGACTAAATAATAATAATAATAATAATAAATAATAATAATAATAATAATAATAATAATAATAATAATAATAATAATAATAATAATAAGTTGTTGAATACGCACAGTGGTGTTTTGGATTGTGATAAATAAATATATTAACCTGATCACCATGTTAAATGTTACTTTATAATAATAACAATAACTATTATTATTATTATTATTATTATTATTATTATTATTATTATGTGTTTTCTTGCAGGTTTGGTTCAAGAACCGTCGCGCCAAATGGAGGAAGCGGGAGCGTAACCAGCAGGCCGAGCTCTGTAAGAACGGCTTCGGCGCGCAGTTTAATGGTTTGGTGCAGCCATACGACGACGTGTACCCGAGCTACACGTACAACAATTGGGCGGCGGCGGCTAAAGGGCTTGCGCCGGCCTCACTCTCAGCCAAGAGCTTCCCTTTCTTCAACTCGATGAACTCCATCAGCCCACTGTCGTCCCAGGCGATGTTCTCCGCCGCGCCGCCGCCGCCGCCGCCTCCGCCCGCGCCAAGCTCCATCTCCTCCATGAGCATGAGCATGAGCTCTGGCATGGCCGTGCCCGCGTCCGGTCTCAACGGTCTCAACAACCTCAACAACCTCGGTAACGCGTCTCTCAACTCGCCCGCCGCCGCGTGTCCGTACGCCCCACCGACTCCGCCCTACGTCTACCGGGACACGTGTAACTCCAGCCTGGCGAGTCTTAGACTCAAAGCCAAGCAGCACTCGAGCTTCGGCTATGCGGGAGTCCAGAACGCCGCCACGAACCTCAGCGCCTGCCAGTACGCCGTGGACAGACCCGTGTAGATGCGTAGGGACAGGACGGAAATGCGCAATTTAATTACATATAAAAAGAACTAAGAACAAATCCCAGGATAAAAAAAAAAAAAAAAAAACAGGACACTGATTTTATTTTCCCGTCACAGATAAATAAATAAATACGTAAATAAATAAAAGCGCGCGGAGAGTTAAAGACTGAATATCTCGGGAATCCCTGGACTTCTCCTTGTTTTTGTTTTTTTTTTCCTAAATAAAAACATGGCACTATACAGAAGAACGAATTAAAGCACCGAGACTCGTCTCATCGGAGTCTGTTTTCAGCAACAACTAAACAAAAAGATGGACTTTAAGCCTAAACCGGGAGATCTCTGAGCGGCGGGTCGGGAGCGTTTAGCCGAGAAAATCAAAAGCAAACAAAACTCGCAATTAAGCTCGATTTTTCTTTCATCTTCTGGACTTTCAGTGACTGGACTTCATGTGTAAATATGTGTCTGAATATCATCATCTCCAGGTTTGTAAAGGCTTCCGGGCCTTTGGTTTAAAAACAAAAAGTAAAAAAAAAAAAAATCACTTTACCACCGCATGTGATGAAAATGTCTTGCTTGCAGTTGAAGGGGAATGTACAGTAAAAACCTGGCATATAAATTTATTATTAAATGTCTGTTGTGAATATAGATTTAGAATAGGAAACACAAACCCAAAAATGTTTCTTCTGCGGGGATAAAAATGAATGAAATTGGTTTTTGCTCTGTGTATAGTACTACAATTTGGTACGGATATTTTTTCTCTCTCTTTTTTTTTTTTTTTTGCAACAACCCAAAAATAATAAACTATTGTGTTTTATTTAATGGAAGTAAATATACGCTGTTTGGTCAGGATTTTGTGTTCAAATTCAGCACTCACAGTGCAATGAGACTGTGTGTGTGTGTGTGTGTGAGTGTGTGAGTGTTTGAGGGGGGGTGTTTGGGAGTTGAATACACACCTTGTTACCAAATACACAACCTGAAGCGTGTCAGACGTCGAGGCCTGATTAGACCTGATTACTGTCCGAGTTCAATATACATGTAAGAGCAGGCATGATCGGCCAAGCGCAAAATAACAAAAACGCACAGGAATTAACGCATAAGTAGAAGTTATTTATTTATTTGTATTTTTTACACCCCCAATATATCATGTGGTCTGTCGATCTGCAGCGTTATTGACCTCCTGCGGTTCTTCTGCGGCAAACAATTTATTTTTTTTACAGTAACAATTGCTTTTCATGTTGCTCCCTACATGCTCTTTTTGTTTACTTGTTATTGGGAAACCCTTACAAACCCAGTAGGATTTAAAAGTCTAAACTATCTAATATAAATTCAGATCGTGCAAAAAGAAAACATTTAAAATAGGCTATATAAATTTTTTGGGAATCATTATAAAGTCCACAAACCACAAAACGTTTCCAAAATTCTGTACACACGAGCGCCGACGTGTGCGCGCATAAAGTAAGAAGATTAGGAGATAACATTAGTAAAATCAGGAGATTAAAATCTGCAGCATCGTCTACATTTTCTCACGGATGTAACGGGTTTTTTTTGTTTGTTTTTTTGAATGAATTGACGTATTTAGATGGAAGTCGTAAGAAAATGCTGCGAGCCATGAAACCTCTTTAACCTTAAACGAGTTGTACGGGTTTGAACCTTGATTGTGGTGTGTATTAAACCGCTACACGGAAATGAAACTAATCATAATAATAGCAACAACATATATAAGAGCACAATGATGGCGCTGATACTCAGTATAGTGACATTAATGTTATTTGTAATAAGCGCTCTTAACTTTTATTAGTTTACCTTTATCTTCACATTTAGTCCAATCAACATTAAAAATCACTTATATCATAATTACAAACTAAACACACAATTGTACATCCTAGATATGTTCTGATATTACGTATTCATTCTATTTTATGTTACCACACATCTTGTATTATTATTATTATTATTATTATTATTATTATTATTATCAGATTTTCTTGTTTGTTTGTTACAGCCCCATTTTAATCCGTTGAGTCATTTCTCTATTGTTGTCTAGACATGTGTGTTTGTGTTTGTGAAGTTCACCAACCCATCATTAGTCTTCTGTGTGATGAATGCACCTTCATACCTGCCTGAAAATATAATTATCTCAAGACTGGGGCAAACACAAAACACACACAGACCCAGACATAGAACTCCCAGGGCAATGAGACTGTGTGTGTGTGTGTGCGTGTGTGCGCGTGCGCGCATGTGTGTTTTAGAAATTACAGCAAGAAAACACAACCATATACATTTAATAAAACTTGTCCCTGGGAAATAACAGGAGCAAAAAAACAACTGCAGTGATGAAATACGCATCAGTTTTTGACATTTTTAACATCAACAAAAGAGGCAGTGGAGCTCCAGAGGAGCAAGAGCAAGTCCCTGAGACCCAAGTCTTCACCGTGGCAGGGGACTCACTATAAATCACACGTAATAGCCAATTCATCAGTGTGAAATGTGTTTCCTCACTAATGTGCCCAGTGAAGAGATCTAACCGATACTGAAGCGTCCAGTCTGCCATCTGGAAAGCAATACACGTCTCAATAAACAGAGAGATGTCGGCCAGGTCTAAAAACAAGAACAGAGAGAGAGAGAGAGAGAACCTTTCAGTCCACTCCTGCTGATCTCCAATGCTGCATCAAGGTAAGGACAGAAAGCTATAATGACGCAGCACTGTTAAATTATATCTTTTGTAATTTTGCATGTCAGGTGTTCACTTAAACATATGCTGGGCTGATATCATCTTCATGTTCTGATATTAAATTAACCGTGTGACCTTTTAACCAAGCTTATAATACTGTCACAATATTGAAACTATCATCCAGTGAACACAAATATAAAGATCACTTGTACTATTTTATATTTTAGATTAATGTTTGTACTTTGAGATGGTTTTTGGTCTGACTGTGGTCACAAGAGTCTCTGACCTTTAATCAGTCTTCTGCTGAGAAACAAGGAAATTAATGATATTTATTATTTTCAGAGATCAAGGTTGTTTAGATAATTGTGTATTGATTATACAGATAATATTTTTTGTAATTTGCATTATTGGTTTATTATTGCTTTAGAATAAAATGTACCATTCAGAATAAGTTTCTCTACATGGGCGCCATTTTGCTTTTACACTCCTTAAGAAGTTCCAATTTTTTTATTTTGTACTTTTTTTAAATTAACAAATTCGTAAAAATATTTTAAATTTTTTTTTATATTTCATTAGACATGTTTCTAAGTTATGATAATTTCACATTCCTTGGTAAAGTCACAGATTATTACTGTACAATAAAGACATGAGAAGACTTTACTTTCTTGATTTAAACCCCAGAATTTAACTTTGCCATCCACATAAAATACTGTAAAAACAATATTTTTTAACAAATCTATAACAACAACAACAAAAAGAATTAAATTCTCTAACCTGACACAGAACAAGTCTCAAAAATGATTTTGATATGGATTTATTTGCTAAAATCGAGTTTTAGAGCTCGACTAGTGCTAAACAGCAGATGTCTTATGTTCTTGGAAATGTCACTGTAAAAGGTATTAAATGTATGAAAGTTACGCAATGCTCTTAACGTTGGCCATGTTAGTATTTGGAAGCCTGAAGAGCATTTAAATTGATTTAGTAAACCCAGGATCAGCAATGTTCTAAAAAAAGAGACTTGTGTTTATTCTACACACACATCATCAGGACACATGGTTTAATTATTAATGAATGGACAAGGATGCAAATAAAAAAATACATAATAATAAAATGAAAATAAAAAAAACAACAACAACTTCTGTAGCCCATAATGAAGATTATGTTGTTATACTGAAGAGTGAGTGTGTGTGAAACCAATCCCTCAGGTTTTCTTGAAAAGTCATCGGAATTTACATGTAAAGAGGCAGAACTTTTTTTCATAACTCTAAAGTTTAGCGTAAGGGTCGAGGGGGTGACGTGACCTCCCGCATTCTCAGGGTTAGAGTCACCACCTGATGGAACGTTACTCCCTCTGGCTTTTGGAGAAAAGTATTAACACCCCAATGTTAACACTATAACCTTTATAGATGTTGATGATTAACACTGAGTGCTAATACTGTATCAGAGTAATACTGAAATGAATTATATCACAAATTCATGTGTGTGTGTGTGTGTGTGTGTGTGTGTGTGTGTGTGTGTGTGTGAGTGTCGACTGAATGGTTAATTGCATTGTTTTGCTCAGAGCTAAGTGTGAATTGTTTGTGTGTGTGTGTGTGTGTGTGTATGTGTGTGATACTGTCTGTGCCATGTGTTGAAATACCCCCCTATGTCTATATCATTTGCCTAGTGTGTGTGTGTGTGTGTGTGTTTGTGTGTTTAAATATCTCCTTAATTACACAAGTCACAGCATGGAGAGTGCCTTTGCAAACTCTTAACCTTATCAAGTCTGTCATTACTGTATGTCAGTGTGTGTATCTATGCAGTATAGGTGCATGTACACGCTTGCTTGTGTGTATACTTGCGTATGTGCATGAGTATGTGTATTTGTCAGTGTAAGAGAAACAAAGCTAGAGAGAAATGGAAAAAGAAAGAAAGAAAGAAAGAAAGAAAGAAAGAGTGAGAGACCTTTGATGAGCGTGAGGTCAGTGGATGTTGAAGCTCTGGGCGTAGTGTGTGTGTGTGTATGTGTGTGTGTATGTGTGTGAAGTTCGAGAGTGTGTGAATGAGTCAAGCTCGCGTGACTTGCACACTTCCTGCCCTCTCGACTTATATTAAAAAGAAACATCTTGGATGTTTTCACTCCAAAATCGATTATGAGTTTCCACGCAGGCTGTGCACTATCAGCCATGTGGGATCAGGAATGTGTCTGTGTGTGTGTGTGTGTGTGTGTGTGTGTGTGTGTGTGTGAGAGAGAGAGAGAGAGACAAAGATAGCATCAATAAGTATCTCGAGTGCAGAGCCCCGACAGAGCTGAGAGTGTTGTCCCACAGGCCCTACTGAGTTTATAACAATTCTATAATATTCCGCTTATTATAAACTCATGTCCAGTCTTCAGAACCGGCGCGTGGTCGAGGGTTCTCCTCACGGCCCAGCAGGACCTGGAATCAGGAAATAAAGGGAGCTCTTCTACGCACTTGTGTTGTAATGGAGACACACTTTACATGCTATCGCACAAATTGAGCTGTGTTTAGTTTTGAGTGATAGCTGGAAATGTCTCACACTTCCACTTTGATAAAACAGTTTAAAAATTAAAGGTTTTTTTCAACCAGTTTGCTTCAACCTGGGCCATGTGTGAGTGTGTGTGTGTGTGTGTGTGTGTGTGTGTGTGTGTGTGTGTGTGTGATTACTACAGCTAGCGGCTGTGACACATTTCTCTGTACTGAGGGGGAAAAACCTGGAAAATGTGTTCACACATGTATAATGGGCGTTCAAGTCAATCTGGGACTTGTGATTAAACTTCTGGTGAGTGAAGGCATGAAACAGGCGACTGACATTTACAGAAGACTTCACACACAGTCCAGTGATGAGACTCTTAGTTGCAGTAAAACATTTGACGGTGAAACATTTTAAAGAACTGGGGTGGCTCGGAACCCGCTGCAGTTGTTCCTGTGAACATTCAGCGAGTGAAACGCCTGATTCTGGAAAATCGATGGAGAAATTGAAGAGACACATCTGTCTGTGTGAACTGAACACACCCCGATGGTGTACGGATACAATAGAAGCATCTAGAACATGTATAGGAACCTCTTTTTTAGGAAAGTCTTTGTGGCTTCGATGGTGTTTGGATATACTTAAACCTCCAGGGAGGAAAAAGTAATCGGAACTACTTGTACAAATTAAAAATTTGTGTTACGTAATCTGTAATGAAATAATTTTTAGCTCGTTTCTGAAGTGAAATAATTTGGTCAAATAAATTCACAATAAAGGTTTAAAAATTTAAAGTCTTGTCCTTCGGTATTAGTGAAAAATGAATCCAGTAATAAAAATCAATAAATACATTTTAACATTTTACAATAACTGTTCCACTGGCATTAATTATTTTTAATTTGAAAAAAGAGAAAGAAATCATTGCATTTTTAAAATGTAAACATATCCTGAAGGATTGTGTGTTATGTAGAGGTGTGTGTGTGTGTGTGTGTGTGTGTGTGTGTGTGTGTGTGTGTGTGTGTGTGTGAGTGGCATGGCTTGCCTGGCACTGTGCACTTTGGCTGACCTAACTCTAAGATCATCTGGGTTTAAGTCATCTAAAGCTCAGCTGGACAACTGCAGCGAAAGACGAGCTGTACCGCAGAGGGCCGCGGCTGCGACAGGTTGCCAAATGCACAATATTTACACCTGTGAGGGACAGTAAGAACCCAACCATATTTAACTGAAAAAAAAATTGAATGTATTTCTCAGATTACAAAGTAGATGGATATTAACTTAATTATAGCCTTAACATGGTATTAAAGTGACTACATTCACAAAGTGACTCCGTCCACTTCTACAACAGAACTTCCATGTTTAGGACAAACTACAACATGCACAAAAAGTTGTACTACATTTAAAACTGAGTTATTTCAATTATTTCATTTTGCTGTCAAACAGTTCACTTACAATTTACAAGTTTACAGCAGAAAATTAGCTTTTTTTCTTTGTAGAAAAATAAGACCCCTTTAAGGTTTCAAGAATTCGATGTTGTTTGATTTAAAATATATTAGTAAATAACCTTTTAATGGTGCTGTTAATAGGGTTCTACTTAAAATGATGTGTCTTTAAACATCTATCCCTGTAAATGAAGCTGTGTATATTGTAGCTGGCTAATGTTATAGCTAGCTAATTATCTATTCTGAGGTGTTTGTTTTTTCAAATAGTCATGGGTTCTAAACTTTGTAAAACACATTGTGTACATTATGGTTTGCTATTTTTTAGCTAGATAAATATTTTTAGGAAGCCACGGTCTACACATTGTTCATTAGGTGCATGTTAATATAGTTAAGGGTTCTTCGCTTCCTAAAGCATAATTCATGGAAACCAGATCTTTTCAAGGAACCCAGTATGTGTTCAGGTTGGCCAATGGTCCACCTAGATAGGTTAATTAGCAAGGTTACACAAAGTTCGTGAGGATTCTAAGGGTTTTTGGCTTAACAGAAGAATTCTTCTTGCATTTCCAGCAGATAATCCTAAAATACTCTCTTACATGTTAAAGTTGCTGAAGTAACAGGAATCTAATATATATGCATAATTATGCAAACTCTCATGCAAAACCTAACCCTACCACTGTTCTCGTTTTCATTTAACCTTTGATTCAAACTGTAAATAGTCTTCCGCTTTCTTTCTTTCTTTTTTTTAATTCTTTCCTTCTCTCTTTTTTAGACTGAAGCAGAGTATGTGGACTGTGCACAGCTTCAGAGGATGTGATTTATGAAGAGAATGAAACAGGAATGATTTCGTGGAGTCTGAAGTAAAAGGCCACTGGAAACATGGCGTCTGCTCAACCTCTAAATCATCCGCTACGAAAGGGAAAACTGTTCCGAGTAAAATTACATAACTGCTGGATTCATATAAAGGTTTGAGTTCAGCCGCTAAACAAACAAGCTGTGGTGGTTCTCCGTTAGTGTTCTCCTGCTTCACATCCATCTAACCTGAGTTAACGAGCTTCTGAGCTGAAGCACGAGTGTAAAACACCAACACCACTCAACAGGCTCTTAAACACCACTTTATGGTTCTGGCTGTAAACATTTGAATCACGTCCTGCATAAACTACGTTCTTTCCTGCTTTTTTCATCTCGTCATTACTGAAGCAGTAATAAACAATCACAATCACAATACTCAAGATTCTTGAACAGGTCTGTGTGTGTCACATGTTCTCCCCGTGCTTGGTGGGTTTCCTCCCAGTATTCCGGTCCAAAGACATGCAGATTAGGCTAATTAGTGTTGTCAAATTGGCACCCTGTCAAGGGTGTACCCTGCCTTGTGACTGGGATAGGCTCCACCCTGGACAGGATGCAAATCCATCAGGGCACAAACACACGTGCACACACACACACACACACACACACACACACACACACACACACACACACACATGCACACACACAATTTGGCAACACCACTTACCCTAATCTGCATATGGTTGGACTGTGGGTTGGATGTTCTTCCCTGTGCTTGGTGGGTTTCCTCCGGGTACTCCGGTTTCCTCCCACATGACCATGTGTTTCATAGCTGTCCCCCACCCAGCCTCACCCCCCCAGCCTCATATTATTGTTTAGTTTTCTATTTTTATCCACGCATTATTCCATTTTCTTTTCTTTTGTTTATTCATGTTATTTTTATTATTCTCTTTTAGTAAACCTGTCATGATTTCAGAATAAAACACTCAGGACATGTCATTGACACTAAAACAGAGCAGTAAATAAAAAAGAGGGGAAATAAAGGAAAATAAAGATTTCTGTGAGCTGAAGCAGAATTAAAAGAATAAAATGTGTTCAGTAACCTATAGCACAGATTTCTAATGTTTGTAAAATAAAATTAACATAAAACACTGCTTCTGGGGAGATATTTTACTATTTTGTACTTACTATAAAAGCTTTATGAAACATAAAATGTATCTATAGTTCTTCAACTTTGAAAGACTTTTGAAAAATAAAACAAAAACAAAAGTAAATCAAAATAATTTCTAATCTCTCATTTCTGAGCTGCTGTTTATTTATCTCTCCATCTCTCTCTCAGTTTATTCTCTCTCTCTCTCTCTCTCTCTCTCAGTTTATTCTCTCTCTCTCTCTCTCTCAGTTTATTCTCTCTCTCTCTCTCTCTCTCAGTTTATTCTCTCTCTCTCTTTCAGTTTATTCTCTCTCTCTCTCAGTTTATTCTCTCTCTCTCTCTCTCTCAGTTT
>JAOVVA010000001.1:23953441-23965178 GCA_028565275.1 Leiocassis micropogon
CATCTGGTGGTGAGTTGGGTCAGGTGGCAGGGGAGGCCACTGGACAGACCTGGTAAGCCCAAACGAGTAGTGCGTGTGAATTGGAAACGTCTAGGGGAGACCCCTGTCTAAGAGGCCTTCAACTCCCACCTCCAGCAGAGCTTTTCCAGCATCCTTGTAGGAGCTGGGGACATTGAATCAGAGTGGTCAATGTTCAAAGCTTCTACTGCTGAAGCTGCAGCTGTAAGTTGTGGTCTTAAGGTTCTGGGTGCCTCAAGAGGCGGTAACCCTCAAATAGCATGGTGGACTTCTGTGGTTAGGGAAGCTGTCCGCCTGGAAAAGGAGTCCTTCAGGAATATGTTATCCCGGAGGACTTCAGAGACAGTTGCAAGGTACTGGCGGGCTCAAGGGACAGCAGCCGCAGCAGTAGCAAGGTGTGGGAGGAGCTCAGAGAATCCATGGAGAAAGACTTGCGGCACCAAGGTGCTTCTGGAAAACCATCCGGCACCTCAGGAGGGGGAATCGGGGAACCACCCAAGCTGTGTACAGCAAGGAAGGGACACTGCTGACCTCAACTGAGGAGGTAATTGGGCGGTGGAAAGAGCACTTTGAGGAACTCCTGAACCCCATTATTCCACCCTCTGTTACAGAGACAGAGCTGGAGGATGACGGAAGGTCGCCGTTGATCTCCCTGAGCGAGGTCACTGAGGTAGTCAAACAACTCCACGGTGGCAAAGCCCCGGGAATTGACGAGATCTGTCTGGAAATGCTGAAGGCTCTGGGTGTTGAGGGGTTGTCTTGAGTGACATGTCTCTTTATCATTGCGTGGAATTCTGGGACAGTGCCTGGGAGACTGGGGTGGTGGTTACCCTTTTCAAAAAGGGGGACCAGAGGGTGTGTGCCAACTACAGGGAGCATTCCACTACTCAGCCTCCCTGGGAAACTGTACTCTAAGGTGCTGGAAAGCAGGGTTCGGCTGATTGTTGAACCACAGATTGAAGAGGAACTCTTCCGCCCTGGTCATGAAACAGCGGACCAGCTTTTTACTCTTGCAGGAATCCTGGAGATGGCTTGGAAATATGCCCATCCAGTCTACATGTGTTTTGTGGATTTGGAGAAAGCATATGATCAAGTCCCTTGGGATTTTCTGTGGGAGGTATAGAGGGAGTATGGGGTGAGGGGGTCACTTCTCAGGGCCATCCAATCCCTTTATGCTCAAAGTTAGAGCTGTGTTCGGATTCTCTGCAGTAAGTCAGACTTGTTTCCAGTGGGTGTTGGCCTCCGCCAGGGCTGTGCCCTGTCACCAATCCTGTTTGTGATTTTCATGGACAGGATATCAAGCCGCAGCCGTGAAGGAGAGGGTATCCAGTTTGGTGGGCTAAGGATTGCATCGCTGCTTTTTGCAGATGATGTGGTCCTGATGTCATCATCTGTCTGTGACCTTCAGGGCTTGCTGGATAGGTTTACAGCTGAGTGTGAAATGGCAGGAATGAGGATCAGCACCTCGAAATCTGTGGCCATAGTTCTCAGCAGGAAACAGATGGATTGTCTACTCCAGGTAGTGAGCGAGTCGCTACCTCAAGTGAAGGTGTTTAAGTATGTTGGGGTCTTGTTTACAAGTGATGGAACATTCAAATGTAAGGTTGGCCGGAGAAGGTTTGCTTTACCGTACTGTTGTGACAAAAAGAGAGTTGAGCCAAAAGGCAAAGCTCTCAATCTACCGGTCGATCTTCGTTCCAACCCTCACCTATGGTCATGAGCGTTGGGTCATGACCGAAAGGACAAGATCACGAATACAAGCGGCCAAAATGGGTTTTCTCAGACAGGTGCTGGCTTTTCTCTTAGGGATAGGATGAGAAGCTCAATCATCCATGAGAAACTTGTGAGAACCGCTACTTCTTTGCGTGGAAAGGAGTCAGTTGAGGTGGTTCGGGCATCTAGTAAGGATGCCACCAGGACGCCTCCCTAGGAAAGTGTTCTTGGCATGTCCAGCTGGAAGGAGACCACGGGGCAGACCAAGGACTAGATGGAGAGATTATATCTCCACACTGGCCTGGGAACGCTTTGGGATTCCCCAGTCAGAGTTAGCTGAGGTGGCTGGGGAAAGGGAAGTTTGGGGTTCCCTGCTGGAACTGCTACCCCCTTTGGATAAGCACTTGAAGATGGATGAATGGATGGATAATAACATAAACTAGGATCCCTGTAATTTACATTGCATCCCTGTAATTTTATGAGCAGTGGTGTTCACATCATGACAAAATTTAAATTTGGAAATTCACCCGAGAGCGGTCCATCTTCTCAGATCCTGTTGTTTAAGACAAAAAGATCCCCTCTAAATCCCTGGACAAATTCATCACGAGTGTGAGAGATGACTCTGTACATTTATCAGAAGGTCTCATAAATAAAGTAATATTTTGATAATGCATAAAAACATTAATTTCTTTTGTGTAGAGAATTTTTAGAAGATTTGAAGTTCATGATTTTTTAACTCCACCTTCACAGTAGCTGCCATATCTGCTAAGCGTGAAGCCAGGTTTGCACTTACAGTGACCTCTCGAGCTGGAACACACATTCACACACTCATCTGTCTCACACACTGTATACACACACACACACACAAACACACACACAGAGCACATGACTTTTTAATACAAATCAGACATTTAGTCTCTCTTTATTATCTCACACCAGAAAGTGCAGTGTGTAAAGCGAATGTGTGTGTACTGTAGTTGTGTAACAGTTTAGAGCACAGCACTGTAATACTGTTTAATTTAAGTGAAGTTTATTGATAATAATAACTAAAATAATAATAATACTTCATACTACTGTTATAATTAGTATAAATATTAGATTTTGATCGACTTGAAAGAGTTTATTACATTTAAATGTAACAGTTAAAAGTAAGATTTTTTTAACCCAAACACTTTTAGGTTGGCTGGTGGGGAATGTAAAACTAATCTAAGCATTGATGAAGTAAAAATAAAAGTGAGATGTTTTGTCACTAACCCGGACTGAATGCAGGCTGAATTTCCACAACAGGCTGATTGGAGGGATGGATCACTTTAACAGCGACAGGAACGCTCGGGAACATTATTGAGCTCACGTTTTCAGGAGGTTGCCCTGTGTGCCTGTTAATTCTCATCACACTCTGTGTCTCTGAATCCGTCACGTAGACGTAATCTGAGAAAAGTGACATCTTTGGAGACTTCGTTCTGCTGGAATTTAAGGGGAGAGTTAAGGCCAGGTTCCACAGTGACATCATTAGCAACAGCGTAGCTGTGGAGCACTAAGGCAGAGCTAGGGCAAAATAAAAATGGTTCTATGTAAAGAAAGAGAAAAGACACACCATGAATAATGACAATTACTAATGAATAGATTCTAGTGTACTACCAGGGTTTATGGATTCTTATGGAGAAACCAAGCATTAGAGTCAAAAAAGTCTGAGGTTGCATTCAGTTGGAATTTGCAGGTTTATGTTTATGTAAACTGTGAGAATGGTTTTGCTTGGCAACTGGGCAATATTGATGCAAGGCATTAGCGAATGACTTAGCCAAATGCTTAAGCTAGCTAAACATTTGCTAAGTCCTTTAAAAGAGATCAGAAAAAGGCATACTGAAAGTGAAATCAAGATCAACATTTCTCTCAGAAAATGTGAAAATTACCAAGAAAAGTGTATGAATAAATTTAAACTGTACAGTTGCTAATCTTAAATATTAGCATTGGGTCACTTTTAAAATTAGTCAGTGCTAACAGTAAGTTTCATCATGATCCGGTCATGTGGCATTTATTTGTGAACACGATCAGGATATCATTGTTGATGCACAGCTGCTTTTGTTACATTTATTAATTTATCAAAAAAAATTGCTACATAATTTGTTTTAAATGAATACAATCTTGATCAAATAAAGCCTTTGTAAAGTTTAATTATTTGTTTTAGTCAAACTAGTGAGATTGAGTTCCTGATTTATTTATAACATGATAAACAAATTAACATTTTATTCCATTAAATAAAATCACAATAATTACAGATTTCATTAAGCATTTTCTTACAGGGACAAACAGTTTATTAAGTTTATGAAGTAAAAAATTGTTTGGGAATTTAATTTATAGTTGTTTCTTTTTTATTAGTGTGTATTAAGATATTGATCAAGTATTTAATACATTCAATTTAGAATACATTTTAGAATTTAAGTAAAAATTACTGGTTTTATCTATCTATCTATCTATCTATCTATCTATCTATCTATCTATCTATCTACGCATACATTTTAGAATTGTGGTGTATAATGTGGTTATCTTTTTCTGATAACCACATAAACAGTTCTTGTTATTGGACTCAGACATTCTGACCTGAATATGTGATCAGATTAAACGATTAGTTACAGAATCTGAGTCTTACCTTAATCTCTGGCTGATGACATTTACAGTGCTGCCGTTATAATCACAGGAACCGAGAGCGCTGAGTTCATTGTCACTGTACTGAATCCAGAACAGCTTCCTCTCCACCACATCAGCGGCCAAACACAGCACTCTGCCTGGGATCTTCAGCACCGTGGTGATCAGTGCTCCCGTCAGACCCGAGCGCTGGATACTGGACATCTCACCGGCCAATAACCAGAACACATATCTACAGTATAACAATCATCAACATTTCGTTTTTACTTATTGGTACTGGTACTGTATGTGGTACCCACACTAAATTTCTAAATTTTTACAAATTTATATTTTTTCTTCTATATTTTCTATATTTTGCTATATTGTGAATGTTCTTATTTGTACAGTATATTTCTATTTTTATCCTAGTTAAATTTATTTTCTATCATATTTCTTTTTATTCATATTTATTTCTTATCTATTAGCTTTTTTTTTTTAAGGTCACTGGCGGTCATATAAGCATTTCACTGCATATCGTACTGTGTATGACTGTGTATGTGACAAATAAAATTTGAATTTGGTAATTTAAATTACATTTAACTCCTAAATAAAGATTATCACTCCTTTGCTATCCACCAATAAAAGTTCTGTTCTTACTGGTGATAATAACATATTTCAGGTTTGTTTCTCCCTGTGATCACATTTATTTGTGCATCCTGCACATTTGGCTAGAAACAAACAAACAATTGATTACATGTCATGTATCTATTACCTATTTTCTAGTAATTATTTTTTATGGATTAAATTTTTTTTCTAATTGATCTATGAATTAATTTATTAGCATGAGTAAATATTTTAGTTTAAATACATTCATAGAAAAAATAAAACATAAATGGCAATTAGGAAGAGAGATAACAAATAAAAGTTGAGATAATTTATTCATCAGAGATAATCCAGTACATAAAAGACAAAAAAAGAAAGGCCAGGGGTTTGGTTTCCCCCTTATTTATTCCTGTTTTTGTTTCTTTTTACTTTTATTCCTGACTTCATTTCCCAGAATGCACTTCACTACCATCATGTGTTTTTAATTTTTTCACCTGCTCTTTGTCATGTTCTGATTAGTTTGTTTATTTAGTTTTGTCTTATGTTGTACTGTTCTGGCTTCTGATGTGGTGTTTCTGCTCTGGGCCTTTAGCTTTAGACTTGGTGTCTTAGTGAGCATCCAGTCTATAGCCTCACCAGAACATAGGTTCTGTTGCTTCTGTTTATTCTTATGTTTCCTCTTTTCTGTTATGAAACTTTACCGTATTAAAATGAAGTCTAAATTCATCCCAAACAGTAATACATATTTTAGGATTTTATAAGATAAAAATTTTATATAAAAATGTATTCTTTCATTTATTACTTAATTCATTATTATATTTGTTCATCTATTAAATTTACCACAGACATTTTTAATTAGCTTCTTAGAAAATTGTAATCAACATTTATATTGTCATTTCCTTTATCCGTGTTAAATTTTATAATTGAACATATTTATTGCTATACTTAATTTATCAACCTAGCACAAAACTCTGTTTAATAGACAAATGCTGCTTTGTCTAATGCTGCTTTTTTAAATAAGATTAGTGTGGTTAATGCAGCTTATGTTGCCATTCTGAATGAAACAATAATATTTGGTCTGCCAAATCATACAGTTAATATTAGCATATATTGTAGTTAAGTTACAAGCACAGGAAAAAAATAAAAAATACATCTTTCATTACACTTAACTTATTTTTTTAGTTCAATATTTTCATTTATTAAGACTAAGTACAGTTTATGATTGTAAATTCAAAATATCATACATGATGCAAGAAGAAAAAATAAAGATAATTTTTAAACATGGCAGCCATGTTTTTCCAGCAAAATACACTTGACCACACACCAGGTTGTAATGAACTCATACACACACTTCTGAGGAGGATTAAACAGCATAAGAGCCAAAGAATCCCAGTTAAATTCATTATGGAATGTGCGGTAGCTCGAGTGCAAACTGACTGCTAACCCAAAGTGTTTGATCGCGCGGTGGACATCTGCGAGCAGAAAAAAGCTAAGTCTGTACGAGACAGGCAGATTTTACACCTACATGATAACTGTGTCTGGAAAAATGTTACCATCTGAAGCTCCAGCACTCGCTAACATGCTAGAATGCTAACAGGGTTCTTAGCCGTTTGTGGTTTAGTCCTCCACTAATCATCTGTGATTCAGTATTTAGCCAGATTTAAACAGTGCACATTTTGTTATGAGGTGTTAGTGGTAAACTTTCTATATTTTGTTTGTCTAGCCAGATACACTAACTCAAAACAAACACAACCAACTGCTTGTAAAACATGTGTTTATTTTTTTTGTCATGTTAAAATGTCAAGTTAAAGGTGTGTAGCGATGCTGTGGATGAGAAACTATGGGACGTTACAGGATCTTTTTCAGCCATGCTTATTTGTGGGATGTGGATTTGTGCTAGCATTTTCTCCCTTACAGTTTGACTAGCTGTACATGCTAATTCTGTTTTTAGCTGTTTTTTTAAACAGCTAATTTTTTGTTTTTGCTTTTAAATATATTTATATCTTTTTTTTATTCATTTATTTTAAATCCACAATTTGTGCTGATTTTTTTTTTCTTTGATTAGGTGGAAATGCAAACTTGCATCCCATTAAAAGTTTTAAATAAACAAATAAATAAATAAATAAATAAATAAACTTTTTAACATTATATTTAGTCACTATTTTATCTAATTGTTGTTTGTATTAATGGTTAAAATTATTAAATAATTTTAATCAAAATGCCAAGCTTTTGAACTGTTTGACCTACTATGTAAAAATATATTTGCCAGTAGATATTCTTCTTTTCTTTAAATAATTTTTATTTTAAGTACTGAAACTGAGCATGCAGACTGAAATATACTGTAACTTGTAATACAGAATGTTGGGTTTAAACAACATTGTGATACAATCACAGAACAACAAATGCATTTTATTTCTGGTCTCCTCCACCCGTCATTATTCTGCATTTTCACCACTTATACCACTTCCTGTGAGGATGGAGGAACAATGCTGTGATGAACTTCTTTTGTTGTTTTGAAACCATGAACAAGACCTCGGACTGTTTCTCAGGTTTTTTTTTTCGTCCTCTGCCATCTAGGATTTATTTAAGATTTTAAACAAACTTTGTGGTATTTGCACTGACCTTTTGGCTCTCACTGTTTGACAAGCTGGTTTATGCAAACACATGAGTGTGTGAGTGTGTGGTTTTCACTTTTGCACTCAACCTGTGGGATTAAACCACTGTGTGTTGTGCTGTTGTATGAATACTAGAATAATCAGTGATGGCATGTCATGCTAGAAAAGACTTTACCACCTGTTACCAAGCGTTCCATTCCTCTTTCACCACAGCACTTGATCAATGATTATTTCTTTATTAAAGAATGGCACATAATACATTTTAGCCAGTTGTAGTGATACTCAATTTTAAGGAGCTTTTGTTAAACCAGTTAGTTTCTGAACCAGTTAGTCCCTTATTATCTTTCCTTTATTCTTTTATAATCATAGCTTGTCATATTATCATTAAGCCAAAAGGAAATGTAAACTCCTGTGTTAAAGATACAGAATTATGTCTGACTGTTACAGAGCAATACTGCTGAAGATTTTCTGGAGCATCTGCTGTTCAGGCGGCTCAGTATGAGCTGTTACTGCAGAAACAATAACTCGTTAATTGCAGCTACACTACTGTCAGAGCTGCTGTTGAGAAAATGAATCAACTGCATTTAACGGTGTTGTGTTTAAAACTACTAGGAGAGTGGAAGCTGGATTTGGATTTTTATGTTTTTACCCTGCGTTTGGATCGATGACCAGGCTGCTCGGCTCAGTCAGGCCTCTCAGGACGGTTTTTAAGTTGTCTCCATTTGTACCTGCTCTCCAGATCGTCCCTGTGCTCCTGCTGCTCATGTACACCGAGTTCTCTCTCCAGTCCACAGCCAGGCCTGAGATTCCTTTCCCCAGTGACAGAAGTTTCTAGAAAGATGTGACACAATCCTCTCAGGAGCTGAATAAATATTACACAATACAACTTCTAAAGCTGCATGATACTGTACATAATGTCACTTGTGGATTCATATACTGAATTTACAAATAATATAACAAATCTTGTTCATTTGATATATTTTACTGTAAACTGGACAGTTTTAGGTCCTAATAAGGTTAAAACACATATCAGTTTTTCAATTTGCTCTTATTGATCATCAATGGTTTTGATGCAAATGGAGCCACAAATTCCAATCCCAAGCTCAAGGCTCCAGAAAAGGACAATTTTAACTGAAAGTTAATATTAAAATGTGTATTAAATGTCTTTAAGAGGGGGTTAAATTAATGACCCCAACACAACATTGCAAGTATAAACATAAAAAACTGAATATCAACATTAATTTATTGAATTTACTCATTCAATTAATATATGTTCACACAACCTTCAAATTACATATGTCACATTCCAGAGAGTTTATTTTGGATGTTAAGTGGCACAGGCCGGTACATGATGTACATGTAAATGATATACAGTATAGGCCCATACTGCCAATGCAAGTTTTTTTTTGTTTCTCTTATCATTTCACGATTTAATGGTTTGGTAACTGGAAGTTATTTATTTATTTATTTATTTTTAAATCAGAAAAGATATTTGATGGTGATTGTTGGCGTAAGAAAACAATACATGTCCATTTTCTTGCATTCACTTCTTAACTTCAAAGAAATATCAATCACACAAATTCTTAAGAAATGTTCATAGTTCTGTATTATATAATTTGACTTCACCTGAGTGTGTGTCCCATCCAAGTTGACCCGACTCAGGATGCCTGTGTGTGTGTCGACCCAATACACACTTCCTTCCCTGTAGTTGAAGTCCATCAGGACTGCTTGTCCTACAGCAGATGTGAGCCTTTTTTGATCGCCGCCCTCCAGGTTGGTTCTGAGAATGACATTTCTGAGGCCAACGAGCAGATACGGCTCGGGATCTTTACACAAAACCATAACAGTGTTACTTCATTAAAAATGCTGAAAGTCACTCATATTAAAATTAACATTATGTATATTACTTCAAATCCCATAAAGATAAGCAATGCATTTATAAATGAGATTACAAATCTAACTTTATAAATTATTTCTATTTATTGTGGTAATTAAGTTAAAACCCTATAACATAAAATAATAGTCAGTATTATTTTCACAGTTTCTCTGCAAAGCTGTGGCTCAAGAACTACTACAACTTCCATTTAAAATTACACAAAGATAAGAAGCTACTAAGTTAATATAAGAGGAGACATTGTGAGCATATTGGTAGAAGGACGCTGAGGTTGGAACTGCCAGGCAGGAGGTGTAAATGAAGACCAAAGAGGAGATTTATGGATGCAGTGAGAGAGGACATGGTGAGAGAAGAGGATGCGGAGGATAGGGTTAGATGGAGGCAGATGATTCGCTGTGTTTCGTCTGAAAGGGAACAGCCGAAAGACAAAGAAGAAGAAAGATAGGAAGCTAAGAACAAGTAAAAAATATCATTATTGTTATTATACCAGGTACAATAAAACTTTGCATCTCTTATATAGATCAAGACAATAAGAGATAGAAACAGTGGAAAATATCAGTGGAAAAGATACAAAAATCGAGCAGTCACAAGCGTGTCTTTTCATCCTGAGATCTACAACCCTCTAGGTTTCTCATTGTAAGGTCTACAAGCCTCTACTCTTTTTTGTCTTGAGACAGACAAACTTCTAGTTTTTTCCAACATGATGAATAAAAGCTTCTAGTCTGCTTTCATTTTTGCTCATCTAAACGTTTACAAGCATCTGTTTCTTTTCATCCCGAGGCCTACAGTCTTGCACTTCACCAATAATCCACTAAAATTAAGGCGATGCTTTGTGTTTAAAGACAAAAGGAACATCAGCAAACAAAGGCTCTGTGGTGAATAACCGAATCGCTCATTGTTTTGGTGATAGAGATTTTGTATCACAGTATTTTTACTGAAAAAGCATTCAGACTGAATTACTGTTGCTCAGCGACACGCTGCTTCTCGCTGTAATGGGCTGAAGCTTACAGCCAGCGCACACTCCTGCATGAAGAGGAAAAGCCGCAGATTCCTGAGCAGATTCTCATGATAATGGAAGCTTTCTGGGCTGAACTCAGGGTTAGAGTAGTGCTGAAAGGCTGGAGCGATAGAATAAAGAACATAAAGTTCATGATGTACTACACAATGTTTAACAGGTTTCAGAAAGAAGCATTTAGAATCTTTACTGTGCACATTAGTGATACAATAGATAAATAAATATCTATCTATACATCTCTCTATCTATCTATCTATCTATCTATCTAGGGATAACACATATTCTGAACACACATTAACTAATTATATAAGGATATAACACTCCACATGTTTTTTCTAGCTGAACTACTGTCAGATCTACTGTTATGGAAAATTATAGCTTATAGTATCTCTATGAACAGTAAACCTGAACAGCCTGCTGTTGTGTTATTAATAACTTTGAAAGTCACCAGACACTATTCAATTTTATACAACACTAGCTTAAGTACCTGTCAAAAACAGGAAAAGAGTTTTAAGAAATAGTTAAAAGGTAAAAGCAGTACATAACTGTTCATAACATCGGTTAAACTTTCAGGTAGATACCAAACGATTGTCAAAGTTTCATTAAATTCCTGAAACTGAATTCTCAGAAAGTTTTGTCTGTATGTCTGTCCAGCCAGATGTTGTCACAGCATCCTGCAAAGCTGGACAGACATACTGTACAGACAAAATTTTCTGAGACTGTTTTCGGGACCTACAATGTACGAAATGTAAAGATATCATTGAAAGTGCGAATTCTGACCAATGTACAGACAAAACTTTAGCTTTATTTATATAGATTTTAGAACATTTGGTATTTTCCATTAGCATTATGCTAGCATTATTACCCATGTTGTCATTCTTCGAAACAAAACACTAGTGATAGCTAGAATATGTATTACCTTAGGCTTGGTAATGTCATATCATAATGTCAGACTATGTCATATCAGTATGAAATTCAGTTTCCCAGAACACACTGCAACCTACAAATATGGCTGCCATGGACTACAGTCCCAACTTACATATTGGATATGCTCATATCAGGTGGTGAAACAACCATATAAACAAGTTGGCCAATTAGGAGCCTGTTAAAAAGTATAAAAAGTATGACAAACTGTGACATAAAGTTCAGTGCCTGAAATGACATCTTTCACTATACAAGGTACTCTAAATCACTAACTGTTTCACTCTGTGATTAATGAAGTAATAAATCTATCTATCTATCTATCTATCTATCTAT
>JAOVVA010000001.1:23965278-23976151 GCA_028565275.1 Leiocassis micropogon
CCCTAAGCCTCCTGGGATAGGCTCCAGGCCCCCGCGACCCTGAATACAGGATAAAGCGGTATAGAAGATGAGTGAGTTAGTGTGTTTTTATTTAACATATTACTTTTTTAAGTATTTATATTTGCCACGTCTTGAACCAAAATGTAAAATGTACATAGCCAGAAACTAGAAGTAGAACTCTGATATACAGCTATATTTCATATGTAGATTCACTGTTTCTGGATTATTTGAACAATACTGTACATGTGTTCCTAAAGAAATCAGTTATGTTTTAAACAGTTTTAGTCAATTCTTCAATAATATCTAATTTAAAACAGAAATATTTAACTTAATAATTATAATTTTTTTACTACAATTACCAGATCCTGATTACCTTATATATGTTTTATTAAAATTACTTCAATGTTTTAATTGTATAGAGCAACAAAGCAGTTAAAGATCATCCCAGATTCCTAGATTGAGATCCCAGAGGTGATGCTGTGAGGGAAAACTCCGAGACGACATGGAGGAAAACCTTATATTCAGACCAGTAACCAATATTTGACCGTAAACTTCTTTATGTTTATGAATAATTGATTTAACATGAAGTCCGAGGCGTATATTTTACTCACCTGTACAGCTCCAGCATGATGTGGACGTAACAGCTTGGCTGTTTGCCACCCAGGATATCAGGTGCAAAATAGCTGCTAATCTCCAAGAAAACATAATCCTGCTTCGGGGTTTGTGCGCCTTTGAGATCATTCGTCCTCCCCTAGGAACAAACGCCAGGCCCGACCTCCAGCCATGTCCACTGCCCGAGGGTCAGGAAAGTGTAAATGTCAGAGGGGACACGGAACAAGTCTATAGTGACCTAACCGAGAATTTACATTTTACATCTCTGTGCTGGAGAGAAAAGAAAGAAAATGCCACAGGAGTCAGGACAAGACATCTACACACTCAACACCATGCTCTCACTCACTCCCCTAACTCTGTTCTGTGTGTCCTCTGACTGTTTTGGAAGTAAAGTATGAAATTCCTGACAGCCCCATGGTGAATGTGACACATGCCGAGGTTCGTCTGCGCTCCGTGTTTTCATATCCAACGCATGCTCTTTTTGCTCCCACTGTTAAAGTCCGACCATGTGTTCAAAATGCACAAAGCTCTGTGTGTGTGTGTGTGTGTGTGTGTGTGTGTGTGTGTGTTATTCAGTGTAACAAAAGGGTTCATATGGTTGGACCCTGAGTCAAACTGTTGTTGTTAATGCAGTCATCTGACTACATTATTGTTATCCATAACAACTTCACTGTTGCTGCTGAGGGACAAGTAAAATGCCTTGTGTGGACACACACACACACACACACACACACACACGTATCAGCATTTCTATATTCCCACTGACACCAGACAGGAAAATACGTGACTTGTGTGACGCACTGCTGACAGAATTAACCAAGAACTAAAGAGAAGTTTGTATTCTGCATAATTTTTCCCCTTTATCTGAATATTTTAGATTTAAATTGAAATAAATGTAAAAACATTTAGAAAATGTATGCATTTGAAACATAAAATATACTATAAACATTTTATTATAATTAATAAAAAATTATTTATTTAAAAATAAATATTGATATTACAATGATATTTCTTTTTTTTTTCACTGTTCTTTACCATGACTTGTAACTTCTTAACATTATTACATCACATTTACTACATGTATTTTTATAAACAATAAATTTACATTTCATGTTTTTAAACACTTCAAGCTAACAATAGTACTGTACTATTTATTATTTATTTGTTTAAATTGGGCCTGTAGTTGTCTGGGAAGAAACAAATGAGATAAACCATGTGACAGACAGGAGTTATGATGTCATAAAATATAAGAGCCTATCATGTTAAAGTGTGCAAATGTAGCCAAGCCAAATGTAGGAGTGTGATCTGTTTCAGTAAAAATCAGAAAAAATGATTGTTGCCAATAATTAACTAATTTCAAGCCCACAAATAAATGCAAGTTAGCAAAACTCACACACTTAAATAAATATATTAAATTAAGTAGTACAGATCTAGAAGAGCACACACTTGGAAATTAACTCATTAGCAAGTAAAATGGCCAGGATAAAGCACTAAAATTCTGAACATACAATTAAAACTACATCTGAAAGTAATTTAATGTACAACCTTTAGGGAAACCTTTTTGGGTACAGTACCTTGGCTAAATCTTCAATAGATAAGTTGAACCACATTAGAATAAGTGTTTCCATGTCAGAAACGCTTCCATCTAGAACGTGTTTTCTATATTAACAACCAATATTTACCCAAGGAACCTTTTAAAGAACCCTTTTTCATTTCTATTAAATACCTAGAACCTGTCAGGCATTTAAAGTAGTTCATAATTCTTTAATGGTACTTGTATACTTTGTATAGTCAAATATTTCTTCCTAAAAGTTTTTTATTCTGAAGTAGTTCTAATAGAACTTGGATTTCCTAAATAGAAATGTTCTTTGTAGTAGAACATCCCTAAGAAAGTTTTGGAAAAAAAATTAAAATACAGTAGAGAGAGTTGTTTTATAGGTGCTGTAGATAGCTACACCCTCCTACAGTAGCTTTCGAAAGTTGTTTTATTTGGAATCTCATTTACTAGAGAAACACTCTGGTGTAGAACTCTTTCAGGGATGCTCAGAACCATTAAGGAACCCCGCTAATTGTGTACTTTCTTTTCAATACTTTCATCCGGTCAGGTATTTAAAATTTAGGTTCTTTTATAAAAAAAAAGAAAAAAAAAAAGGGTTCTTCAAATGTTCCTGAATGGGTCATACTTTCCTTACTTTGTACTTTTTGATATACAATTATGATTATCCACTTTGGAATCTGTTTAACTCAGAAAGCTTCACTCTAAAAAAATACCAAACAAAAAACTAACAAAAAAACATTTTAAAGGTTCTCTTGCTTTTCTTTTCCAAAATTATTTTACTTAAAATTATTCAAACATCTAAGACCATAGACTGAAGAACCCAGAAGGAACACTAAATCTTGTAAAAGTACTGTATATCATTATATATAAGCTGGTTTTATATATATATATATATATATATACTGTATAAAACCAGCTTGCCAGCTTGTTACCAGTCAGAAGATGCATGCTGTTAGTGAGGTAAATGATAAAAATGTCACAATGTGGCTGATCCAATACAGTTGATTTTACCATTTCATCTACATATACTGTAAAACACTTTCTACATGATAGAATTTTTCTTAGGATGTGCTACTACACATACACAGAGGTGCCTATGCTTCTATAAGGCATCACCAAAAACAAAAACCAAAGAATTTTACCACAAAAACCCCAGTGCTACAGCACGTACACCAATAAAAAAAAAATCGTAAGGACAAAACCCACCACAGTCTTGCCCACTTTATTATGCTCCGTTTCATTGGCTCACAAAGCAAGAAATCATTACTGGTTCATTTTGCTCACTTAGGGCTAGCAAAGGTACTCGGATCGTGAATTATCGCTTTTGTAGGTCATTTGTGAGTCTATACTTGAACGTGAACAAAGGAGCATCCTCTCCGATTCCTGCGTCAGCCGTCGAGTCCAGAGTTCACTCGCCTGTCCGTTCAGCATCCCCTGCTGCATGGCGAGAGCCTCAAATTTCACATAAGTCTCTTTGGAAAGATCGTGATCCACTTCAGCGTTCCTGCCGCTCCTCTGACAGTATAGCAGCGAAATCTTGTAGAGAAGGAGAACAATGAGAGGAAGCGCAAAAACACAAGCGATACCACTAACGATTAACAGCCACCTGTTGGGATCAACATCTGTAACGGAATTCAGAGTGATAAAATTCACACATTGCTCCTTTCCAGTTTGGGGAACCAAGCACACTGTGTACATCTGGTTTGGAAACAGGTTCTCGAGTAGAAGCTTACCATTTCCAACTTCAGTGTCCACGGACTCCTTTATCTCCTCTGCATTGTACAGAAAGTACACCACTGACATGAGTGATTCACTGGGAAACCCCTCACTCATCCATGTCACAACTGCACTGTCTGCTGTTTCCTCAACCACCTCAACATTTCTGATGCACGAGATGCCTTTCTTCCTAGATTTATTCTTGATGCCGATTTTGCTCTGCTCCATCCTGTATATATTTTCATCAGGTGGAGATCTCTGGATGCCTCCACCTGGGCCCAAGTTTAGCTTGCTTGCTATAGATGGCGATGTAGTCAGAGATGGCTTGGTTGTGGTGGTGGTGGTGGTGGTGGTGGAAATGATGGTGATAGAGTTAATAGCTTCTGTACCAGTGGAAGAAGATATGTTGAAGGGAGGAGATGGAGTTGTGAGGTCCATCCCAGCTAAAGATAGCGTGATGGTGGATTCTGAACTTCCAGCAACGTTCTTTGCCTTGCAGCGATAAACACCGGTGTCCTTCAATGCGATTCCCTGAAGACTAAGGATTGACCATCGAACACCTTCACCTGGGGATTCCTGCACAACTAATCATGCAAAAAAAGAACTATTATACACAAACTCCAATAATCCCATGATACCCAGGAACAGATTATTAGCATTTTGTTTAGAAAATTATTGGTTGCCAAGGTTCTATTATAGGTAAAGCATTTCATGCCATATATTTATGAATTTTCACTTCCTTTTAGAGAATGCACCCTCAAAGCCATGTAGAAATATTTAGTTGTCATCTTAATGATGTTGATGACAGTAAAGATTTTTGAGCAGATGTCCAAGGAATTTCTCTAAAAGGGTGCCAAATTTTATAACTGTTGACAAATTGTTGATAAATTGTTATTGGCCAATGGCAACTATTTGTCAAGTTGAATAAAAATTGTTTAAAGCCTAATACACTACTTTATAACTTTAAACCCTAACTCCAAAATTGTTCCAACATACAGTATGTTCAACTCCTCCCACTAGCATGTTACTCTTTTAATTTCAGCCTGGACTTGGGTTCCAGAGCTGACTGGTACCTGGGCTACTGAGCGCTGAACCATCCTCTCGGCTCCACAGCAGGGTCGGGGTAGGGTAACCTGTAGCATCACAGCGCAGGAGCACATTACTGCTGAGGGAAGATGTGATCTTTGTAGCTGAAGTCATCACCGTTGGTTTAATACACTGATCCAGTTCTGCATGTTTAAACAGAACCGCAGCCAGGTTCTCTGGGCCGCTGCAGGTCACCAACTGGTCCATAAGCACCACAGGCCCTTCTGCCATTTTGGATATTTCGATAAGTTTGGATATGCGGCAGTCGCAGTACCACATGTTGTCCTGGATCCCTATAAACATTGAAGCTATTTTCAGTGTTTATTTTTTGCAACATATTCTGTTTTATTACTATGACATTATTTATATGAATGCAGAATATGTAATTTAAAAATAAAAACTATTTGTTTAATCATTTCAGATCTTCATTTACTCACTTATTCTCTAAAGTGCTTATCCTGAATGGGGTTGCGGGAGGCCTGAAGCCTATCCCAGGAGACTCGGGGCATGAGACGGGGTACACCTTGGATGTGGTGTGTGTCCTTCGCAGGGCACACAAGCGCGCACACACACTCGTTCGCACACTATGCTTAATTTGGCAATGCCAATTACCTTACACATTGGACTGTGAAAGGAAACCAGAGTACCCGGAGGAAACCCGCCAAGCATGGCGAGAACGTGCAAACACTACACACACAGACTCAAGGTTGGACTCAAACCCCTTGACCCTGAGGTGCGAGGCCACAGCGATAACCACAGTTTATTGAACTAATTGTTTAAACATAAAATTGAAATGAAATGTGATTTTGTTTATTTGTCTGGGTCATTCATTCACATTCATTTATATTTCTCTGGGTTTGGATGAATGTGTTAATCTAACAGGTTAGCTAAATCTATTTAATAGTTTTCACAAGCTATTTCAGCACAGATTTTTTTTTTTCCACCTTTTGCTAATGTGTTTGTAAATGGCGGACCAGAGCTGTTGCACTACAGTAGTTAGCTAGGCTTATTGAACGGATAAAAACAAACATTTAATGATTAAAATATTTCCATATGAAAGCTGTGTGATTTTTAGGACACAGAAATAGTATATCTCAAAAGTTATCACATGACATATTTACCTAGCTACCTATGCTAAAAATAAGGATTTGAGTTTGAGCCAGGTCTGCGAGTAACTGCCTAAAACGTTTTTAAACATAACAAACTGCACCCAAGCACACTGGCATCCCAAATATCTTTGTGAATTGTGGAATTAGTCATGTTCCCACCAGTTTACCAAACATTAATGTTAAACATCATACTGCATTAATAAAGCAGGTTGATATGTTCAGCAAGCTTTCTAACACTTTGTACAATATTCCTAAACTAGCCAGGTTTGCTAGCAAGGCTAAGTGGTACTAATCAGAACAGAAGAATGGAGGATTGTCTTTATGGAGTGGATGTCTGAACCTGACTGTAGCTTCCGAAACCTCATTATGTCATCTGAGGTCTACTGGAAGGTGTATGTTCAATATCCTGAAGTGTTTTCAACACAAGCAGTGAACCATCAGGTGCTGGACTTCAGGAGCTCATCATTCATAACTCTGTCTACAGCAGAACCTCGGGTTTGTTGACTGTAAACACGTTAAAAATCGCTTCCGTGATGAACGGGAACAACTGTATGGAAAAGAACACCAAAGTACCGGTGGTGCATTCCATAATCCTTCAATCACTGTTTATGTACAGTTCCTTCCAGCAATTTCTTTGAAGTTCTAACTTTTCTGCTGGAAAAAAGTTTTTATAATAAACATTTTTTTTTAATTGTGCTCTTGTAGAGTATTGTACTGATATGTGATGTTTAGAAATAATAAACGAAGCCTACAGATCAACACAAATCCAACACACATGGGGAAACTGAATTAGCAGACTAAGCTGTACTTAAGGAAGGTAAAGCACGCTCATGCGGAAGCTCGAGGTATCTTTAGACACGTTAAACCCGCTGCAGAAAATCAAGCTGCTCAGATACAGTTAGATCAATGGAAAGTATTACTATTGTAGTAACTAATTAAAGATACGTGATGAACATTTGGGAGAGTTTGCTAACTTCATTTAGAACCAGACAATAAATTTCAGTATAATTGCATTTTGAATAGATTTTTACTAAATAAAGCTGTCTGTACTTTAATTAATAATGATAAAAGCATGATGATCATAGTGGTAGCATAAAAACTAATAAACACTCTGCATCTTTACAGAAATTTTAATTTGGAGGAACTCTTTGTCATGTTCCTCTAACTGTTCCTGAACAGTGAGTGTGCAGTGTGTCAGGGTGCATCATCCTGCTGAAAGAAGACACTGCCATCAGGGAACACCGTCTCCATGAGGTAATTCTGTGTATAACAGGGTTTAGGTAGGTGGAACGTGTCAAAATAACATCCACATAAAGGGCAAGTCCCAAAGTTTTCTAGCAGAACATTACCAAAAACATCACACTGCCTCCATGATGCTCAGGTGCCCATTGGGGAGCTTTTGTTGGAAGCTCATTCCCCTGTAATCAGTAAGAAATTATACCTTCTAAAACTATTTTGTCATCATCACTCACCCAGTACAATTTTCTCTGAGGTACTACGACTGGGATTCATTCCAGAAACGGGTCCCCAGATGTCCAGAAGGTCCGAAGGCAAGGTGTTTAATTTATTGCTGGAAACGTCCAGGTATGTGATGTTAACCAGGTACGCTGCAGCTTCTACAGGAACGCTCGTTAAGCGATTATTGTGCAGATCCAACACCCTGAGATTGGGCATCTCTCTGAGCGCCTCCCAGGGGAACGTGGAGATTTGATTTCCATCCAGACGGAGCTCGTGCAGGACCTTCAGGTTGTAGAAGCTCTCAGGGTCCACCGAGCTGATGGAGTTGTAGGTGAGCCACAAATACCTGAGCTCGTTGAGGTAGTAGAACGCCTCGTTTTTTACTCGCCGCACCGCCGTTTTCTCCACACGCAGCTTCACTGTGTCCAGCGGGACGTTGACGGGGATCTCGGCTGTGTCGGGGTCGTTACACAGCACCGTCCTGCGAGAGACGGGGGAGAGGAACGGCAAAGAGCTCTAAAGTTTTGTAAGGAACAAATTAGCTCTTGTAGACATAAAAGGTGTGTGTGTGCGTGTGTGTGTGTGTGTGTGTGTGTGTGTGTGCGTGTGTGTGTGTTTGTGTGTTACCTTGTGCCATGGAACACACAGGTGCACTGCGAGGGGCAAAACGGCCGCACGATGCTCCAACAGGACAGCAGCACCGGAACGGCCAGGACCCACCGCATCCTTCACTGAGACCCACACACACTCACATCACACACACACACACACTCACACACACTTCAAAGCTCACCACACACACTCACAGATATTCAGATACTTTCAAAGACACACAGAAGCCCTTGAAGTGGAGTGGATGTTAAACTTGAGACGAGCAGATGCTGCGCAGGTGAGGACGGATTACAGAGGATTTCTGTGTATGTGTGTGTGTGTGTGTGTGTGTGTGTGTGTTTGTGTGCGTGTGTGTGTGTGTGTGAGAGAGATAGAAAGAAAAGGTGATAACCTTTCAGGACATACTAATCGGCTAACGAAGTTTCCTGCCTCATGTGACCTGGTTCTGTTTATCAGTCTGTCTCTCCGCTTCTTTGTTTATATATTTTTCTTTTTCTCCTGTCTGTCTCTCTCCCTTAATCTGTCTCTCTATTTCTGTATGTTTCACTCTGTCACTATATTTTCCTGTCCCTTTTTTCTCTTTGTTTTACTCTTTATGCCCCCCCCCCTCTCTCTCTTTCCCTGTCCCTGTCCCTGTGCAGACTGTTGCATGTTTAAGACAGAGTGACACCCAATTGTGAGCTGTCGTCTGGACTATGATTTATAACAACACTAACTGAGAGACAGAGAGAGAGAACAATAAAGGAAAGGATGGGATTCGGGAGAGAGGGAGAGAGAGAGAGAGATAGAGATAAAAATGAAAAGTAAGGTGAAAGTGAGAGATGTGTAAAGATGATGGCAGGACAAGGAGAGACAAAGAAGTGGAGGAAAAGAAAGTCACACACACACACACACACACACACACACACACACACACACACACACACACACACACCTACAGTAGGTGAGATTTCTCCAGTTTCACCTCCAGGACTAATTTTAGGATGAAAGCCGGAAAACTCTCCTGTTCTGTAGGAGGAACGAAGAGGGCGGATGACTTTGGTGTTAAAACTGCGCCCCCTGTACAGTAGGTGATAATTGCATGCATTTACTAAATTTACATGTGTAAATGCATTTACTAAATCTCTTACTTGCAGACACACACACACTGATAGTAAAAACTCCCTTTATGTCTCTATATAACCCCCTGATACACTAATGCACTTATCCCAGTGTTTCACTAGTGCTTGGACACCATCAAGGTAAAAAGTTTTCTCAGTATGCCGGAGCCGTGATCAGACTGTCTGCTTCACGTCTGAAACGCCGGCCTCCCAGGAACTCCTTTAAAGTCCCAAACGAGTGGAAATGTCTTGGAGCGATGTCAGGACTGTCCTGGGATGTGGCAATAACTCCCAGCCGAGTTCCTGTAACATGTGAGTGGTGTTGGTGAATGAGTGTGTGTACAGTTCACACAGACAAATCAGCGTGCAGTGAGCTCCGAGCCACCTCGGCCGGGATCGTCGTTCATGAACATACCGTCTTTTTTAAAAAGTTTGCACCGTTCGAATGTTTTACTGCGGCTAGGACTGTTTTACTGCGGCTCATCACCGTACTGTGCTTGAAGAGGTCTTCTGTAATGTCAATCAATTTTATGTCAAATTTCATCACAAGTCCCAGTTTGAGTTGAACACTTCTTTTATTTATTTATTTACTTGTTTAATGGCGGGCAGGTACCCTTGAGTGTGTTACTTTTGGGCAACAGTATGTACAGTACAGTAATAATGATAATAAACAGAAAAAGAAATTTTATTACAGCTTAATGCTTATTGAAGTATAGCATTAAGCTAATATTCTATACGACTGATAGAGTCACACCTGCGGTTTTTCCTTCTAAAAAGAGGGAGAGAGAGAGAGAGAGAGAGAGAGAGAAAGGGGAAAAGGTTCACAATTAATTCTCATCACATCAATGATGGCCTTACATGCAGAGTATTTACACCTCCCTCAGGGGATGGTGGTACGGGTGCAGTTGCTATTTATTTGGAATCATTCGAATTCCTTCTGTAGACCAGACGAGCTTCCACCACTGGAACGTCCATCATAGGAAAGACCAGTTTGTGACATCGCTTCTTTAGTCCTGTCCTGCTTTTGTATATTTGTAAAGAGCTTGTAGGAAATTTATAATTTATCAAGAAAGTGCTACCACCCATGGTCTTCTCCACCCATGCTTTTGTTGTAAATAGATATACAACTGGTGCTGTACAACTTCCACCATTTTTTATCTCATCCAAGATGGCAACTCATCAGATGAAGCTCAATCTCAGTAAAACCAAACTGCTGTTCATCCCAGGTGATTCACCCACCTGTCAATACCTTGTGATCTCTCTGGACAACAGTCAGATCATTCCTACAGCCACAGCTGCACATCTGTTCCCTTTCAAAAGCTACACCCGATGCTGCGTAAAAACGCTATGGGAACATCTTTTTGTGTTACCAGTTGTGAAGTTTTGCGTGCAAATTTTGGCTATATATAACCTCGGTCAGGTGACGTCATCTAATGAAGTGCACCTGCAGGTTATAAATAGGCGTGAACCGGAAACATCCTTAGATCTTTTTGTCTTCAGGACTGCATTGTGTTCGCGTGTGTGTGTGTGCAAGCGAGTTTAAAAGTGTTAACTCACCGATATGGAGTTTGTTAGGAGATCTGTACCTCCGCGTGATAGATCTCTTTCGGAGCGCGATCTCC
>JAOVVA010000001.1:23982414-23992506 GCA_028565275.1 Leiocassis micropogon
AGAGCTCAGTTTTGGTCTTGTTTTCCTGGGAAGGTCTTCATGAGAGACAGTTTCATCATCATGGAGCTTGATGGGTTCAAATGCACTTGACAATAATGTTCTTGTAAGAGCTGTTCCAGAACAGCTGACCTTCATGTCTTAAAATAACAGTTGATTGCTGTTGTTAATTAATTTCCTAATGCCATATGTGTTATTTCATAGTTTTGAAAAAAAAAATCCAGTATCGTGAATGTAAAAAATAAATTACAAAAAAAAGAAAACACTGGACTGGAAGGTTTGTCCAAACTTTAGTTCCTGTAATTCATTCAGACAGAAATTTTCCCTTTTTCCTTTCAGAAATCAAAAAAATATTTACGATGTCAATTTCATACACTGTAACTCGAGGCAAGTTCTCCATTTTTTTCAACCAAATACGGGGCAAGAAAAAAAAGAAAAGTTTTATCTGCAACAAATTCTTCTGCATCCGCTTACAGATTTTTTAAATGATGAAAAACATTCATTCTTTTTTAATGAATCAAAAAAGAGGGGGCATTTGTTCTAATGTCTAACATTACTTTAGCAATTCCACAGACATGAATTTTTATGATTTATTTCCCCCGATATTTTTCTTCTTTTTTTTCCTTGAACACCAGCCCCTCCTCCTCCATCCATCCATCCTTTTTTTCTTGTAACATGGAATGTAGTTGTATATGAATTCACCTGAAACTGAAGTGCTTCCTTACAGTACATGTGTACATTTACAGAATGGCTATATACAAAAAAAAAGTAAAAAAAAAAAAAAAAAAAAATTTTAATAAACGGAAAATTAAAGATCTACTCACCTGTAACTATCGTCTGTAGGAAAATAAAAGAGGGGTAAAACACTGTAGGCTTTGCAACTGCTAGTAAAGAACTCATAACCTTTTTTCTGGATACGTTTTGTAATGATATCTGTAGAAAAATAATAAATAAACCCTTTATGTTACATCATTTCTTACTAATTTTGACTATCTTTTTTCTGTTTTTTGACTCTTTTTTTTTCTTTTTTTATTTCGAAAATAATGCAGAATGTACAAGCAATCTGCTGCTTCTGGGCCAAAATGTTTACAGATTAAAAAACAAATAAACATTCATTGAAAAAAAAAATCTTTTCAGTCATGTGTGAAAAATGAAACACCTATAATAAAAAACCTGTGCTTTATACCTTACGACCGACCCGGTAATACCACCGCATATTAATACTGATGTTTAAAAAAAAAAAGGGAAATAAATTTGTTATAGTGTGAGTAATTAAAAAATTAAACAACCTATAACTCTTGACAATCTCCTGTAAGCGTACATAAAAAAATCCACCACTAGTTAAACATAATTGTAGTAATAATATTAATAATAATCATAGGGTTGGCCATGGGATTGGTCACGTGACACACCATTGGTCATTGGACGGCACCAGCCAGTGCCTGAGGCTCCGCCCCTTT
Organism: Leiocassis micropogon; assembly: GCA_028565275.1. NCBI lineage: Eukaryota > Metazoa > Chordata > Actinopteri > Siluriformes > Bagridae > Leiocassis > Leiocassis micropogon. The sequence continues at coordinate 23,983,872 of JAOVVA010000001.1, forward strand.
CTCTGCTACTTCCTGCTTTATGTGTAGGCGTTGAGTCGCTCTTTGGAGCGTGTGGAGTGGATGTCGTGCAGCTCCTGCTCCTCTTTGGACTTGCAGTCTTCGTATTTCTGCATCTTACACGCGTCTTTCACGTAGGCCCAGTTAGCCGACAGAACCATCAGGTAGTGGATCTGAAATCAGAGTCACGTCAGGAGTCACGACCAATCAGGTGCAGGTGATTACAGTTAGCTGTGATGTGACAAGTTTTAGAATTAGATTAGAGCGACGAAGCTGACGGAGCTAAAGACACATCAGATCTCTCAGTAAACATGGAAATCTCACGATGTCAAGGAAAAATCATTTATAAAACAAATAAAACAAATTGCACTTTTTTGTCCATTATCCACAGCATCCCTAAAGGAACATGGGAGGAGAAAAATATGTAGATAAAAAAAAAAAAGAAATAATAATAATAATATGTAATGTGTGCAAGAAATATAATAATAATAATATATAATTATATATATAATAGAAATAATATGAAATAATATAATATGTGACTAAAAAGTCCTTTTATTGCGAGATGGCGCGAAAACCTGAGTGACTTGAGTACTTTAGTCTTTAACTGCTTAGACAAGTGGTTACAATAATAATAATTTAATTTCAAAATAATTTAAAATGATACATAAACATGTCTACGTTTCACTCACCCACTCACTCACTCATCGTCTATACCACTTCATCCTGTATTCAGGGTCTCAGGGGCCCTGAAGCCTATCCCAGAAGACTTAGGTACACCCAGGACAGGGTACAGCCAATCCATGGCAGGACACACACCCATATACACACATACACACTACGGGCAATTTGGGAACTCCAAGTAGCCTAATCTACATGTCTTTGGACTGTGGGAGGAAACCGGAGTACCCAGAGGAGACCCACCAAGCACAGGGAGAACATGCAAACTCCATGCACACAGAAACGGGTCTGGCTGGGAATCGAACCCGGACCCAGAAAGTGCAAGGGCGAACTAAACTAAAAAACAAAGGGAACTCCTAAAAACAATCAATTTACTAATTATAAGAATTGTCTTAGCGATGATCTTTCTTAAACAGAGCTGGATAAACTCTCACCCAGCTCGCATAAAAAGGACAACCTTTTCCTACACATTTCTCTTTGCAGTTATTATCCTCCCAATTTAGTGAGCCGAGTTGCCCGTGTTCATTAATATGGATTTGAACAGATATCATACAAACATCTGTATTAAAACAAACACATCTGTAGATTAGTTTAAGCTGATTTCTTTTTTTAAACTTCCTCCTGCCTCTCAGACTGACATGTGATGCAGCCAATCAGCTGTGAGCGTGAGATCAATAAACCCCACCCAGTCCTATTTGTAGTTTGATGAGTTTTGTTGTATTTGACGTTTTTGTTTTTGAAGGTGTGTGTGATTTGTCGTACGCACGCCTGCTTATTTCCTGTCATTTTCTTCACCACCTGCTTCAGTCTCGCCGCTCTGTGAGGACACGATGATGTCATAGTATCCTGAGCTAAATTTATCTATGACACCAGCAGGAGGCAGTGTTGTAGCACAGCAGGACCTTCCACTTTAAAACCCATACCGGCTTATATGTGTGTGTGTTTGTGTGTGTTTCCATATTTTCTTGTGTCTGTGCTGTGTTTGAGTGTTTGTTGATTTGTGTTTTGTATGTGTTTATCTGCGTGTGCCTGTGTGTATCCTGCTCATGCATATTCATTACTTGGTGTTAACACATCACCAGCTTCCTTTGTTTAGCACATTTGCATATTTATGTAACAATATTACATCAAAGAAATACTGTTCAAAAACTGAAAGTAATGGGGCTGATTATTATTATTATTATTATTATTATTATTATTATTATTATTATAAAGTCAAATCTAAACATTGTGCAATTTATTGAATGGTATTTACGCATGTTTTCTGTGTATATTAATAATAAATTGCAAGTTCATAACAGTTTGAACAAACCTTATGTAATTTAAAAATAGCTGTTATTAATGTCAGGAGTAATGCAATCCAAAAACTACATCTTGAACAAGGCCAAGCCCACAGATTAGCAAATCCAGGTTGTCTTTTGTTTTTCATGTGGTCGTTTCATGTATCGTGCTCTAGGCGATATATTAATCATCATTATGCAAATGCATGCACATGATCTGTGCTTAGTTGCACAAGGCCACGCCCTTTTTTCTTTCCTCCCAACCAAACTAATTTGTGTCCTGTCTCTGATGTGTTTTCTTAATGTGCATTCTCTTACAAAATGTAAGGAATATATATAAACCACCTGCAATTGTGTGCAAATTTATGACAGAAGCCACGCCCACACATCCTTCCCATAGAGAAGAAACTCAGGCATGTTTTTAGTTTAAAAGTTTAAACAGTTTGCATTTCTGTGTTTGTAATAGCCATGTATAAAAATGAATAAGTAATATCCAAATACATGGAAATGTGCTGTAATGCTCACGATAAAGGAAAAGCCAGATTATGTATTAGTTTTAAACGTGATGTCTCTTCCTAACCATCATCATCATCATCATCATCATCGCACTCTCGATCTCAGAAAATGGTCGCCTACAACTGACTGAGCGATGTTTGCAACAAGCTCACGGGCCCTTTTTTCTTCTTTTAGTTTCCATAGCAACTCTGTGACAGACCCCGCATCTCTCCGAGACTCACTGAGTGAGTGTGAGAGTGAGTGAGAGAGAGGGAGAAAAAAGGAAAAGCTGAAAAACAGATGCAGACCCGAGGATGGAGAGTAACCTGTACGCTGAGGCCCCGCCCACTTTCAGCAGCTCCGCCTACTCAACCCTGACAAACATGAACTTGATTTCCCATGATGCACAGTACAGGCAGGAATGACTCATCCCTCTGTTCTGGTATTTACATGCAGAGCAGCACAGAGCAGCTGAAGGGAGTGATGTAATTCAGCCATTTTGCTGCAGTCAAACTCGAGTAAATACACAAATCAAAACTGAGGGGAGAAAAAGAGAGCAGAAAAAGCCTTTATGTCACATGTACGTTAAAGTTCAGTGAAAGTTTCCATTGTTTTTACATAGGCCCACTTGTTAAGAAGTTAGGGTCTGCAAGCCGGGCCTTAAGGGCCTTGCTGAAGGGCCCAACAGGAGGAGTGTAACAGCACGGGAGTTTAAACCTGGGTTTTAAACCAGATCCCTTACTGACTGAGCCACTACGGCCCAGCGACAGTGGGCATCAAACCTACAACCCTAAAGATGCTTTAGAACCTTAATATGCACCTTAGTCTTTATTCTGAAACCTTACTGTCCAACTCACTAACTCTCCTCTAACCGCACACCTGAAGAGTTTTATATTCCTCTTATATCACAGGAATTTAACAAAGGTTGCTGATTTTATTTATTAAAGAACACATTTTACCCATTTAATGTTCACAATGTACATTATATGGACAAGAGTATTTGTCCAAACCTGTTAATCATTGAATTCAGGTGTTTCAATCAATCAGCCCGCTTATTCCCAGTGAAGGACAATCTTAATGTCTCATCATACCAAGACATCTTGGACAATTCTATGCTTCCAGCTTTGTGGCAACAGTTTGTTGAAGACCCTTTTCTATTCCAACATGACTGATTGCACAAAGCAAGGACTATAAAGACCTGGTTTGAAGAGTTTGGTGTGAAAGAACTCGACCGGCTCGAACACAGAGCCTTGACCTCAACCCCATCGAGCACCTTTGGGATAAACTGGAACAGAGATTGCGAGCCAGGCCATATCGTCCAACATCAGTGTCTGACCTCATAAACGCTCTACAGAATGAAAGGACATGAAATTCCAAGAAAAGTGGAAGCTGTTATAGCTGCAAAAGGGGGGACCGACTCCATATTGAAGTCAATTTACTTGCATACAATGTCAATTGCAGGTTTGGCCAAATTCTTTGTCCATAAAGTGTAGGTTCCGGTTATAATTTACTGTACATTATAACAGCTACAAACACTCGTTCCCTCACCAGCCTCTGTTTTTTCTCTCTCAAAATAAAAACAATCGCAGCTTATCATGAAAGAAGTATAAACTCCTCCGTCCTGAAGGTGTGGAGAGGAACCAGCTTTACCTCTGACTGTTACGCAGCACTGACGCTGGATACTCCTTCCATCAACATTAGATAAATTGCACATGACTTCACCATATCATTTGCTTGTACATCTTCCTGTTCAATATCAGTAACGAGCTGTTACTATAGAAACGATAACATGTCAGAATGAGTGCAGTAAGAACACATTCTGAATTAATCAGGATACAGAAAGCGACAGCACTTGTGGAATACAGATGCTCGTGTTCATCATGTGTCCATTATAAAGTTCTTTTTTATTATTATTTGCACCATTTACATTTTTAGTTAAAGATTATCTTCACTCTCTATAATTCACACGTCAGTATGTACAGCAGGTAAATTTATTTATGACTGTAAATTGTACTGAACTCACCATGGCGATGACGGCGGCTCCGGCTCCGGCCAGCGCACACACGAACAGGTGAAAGGTCATATCCAGCTGAGGACACACCCCGCATTTCACTCACATTAAACACTGCTTCATTTCAACAGATGAAATTATAAATGAAGGTTCGAGATTGAAACACACCTCTTTAGATGCACACATTTGGGAGAATGCTTCACTTCCTGTACACACCGACTTCCCCTGTCCGATAGTCACCACACCTGAAACACCGCAATAATAACATTAATAAATAGGAAAAAAAAGAAGACAACCAATTGTACTAGAGCAACTGAAAAAATTATTTGGGTCAGCCAATATTCATTCATTTATTATCCAGACATTTTAACACTTTCTTTTATAAAAACCAAAATTTTCTTATCACATTTACATGTATAAAATGATCTAATCAAAGTGAAAAAAAAGAAAAAGAGAAGAAAATGAAATGTAAATAAAATACAAGTACAATTCTGAAAAAAATATATTCTAATGATATTATTAGAAAAAACATATTAAATAAAAAAATCTTTAATTAAATAATCATTAATTAAATAATATATATAAACAAAATATTAATATATAATCATGCACGAATTTGTGCTTCTGTTTTACTTTTATATTTTTTAAGCATAAAATCTCTCTGTCTCTCTTCTCACATAAAAAGCCTTATATACCCTCCCATAAGCTAAAAGATTTTAGATGTGATTACAAAAGAAGGAAATACCTTTAACATGTAAGTGCACATGTAAACTTTTCCCTGAACCATTTCCAGCACTTGTATTTTTGTTTTAGGAAATCCCCAGAATGACAACGTTTCTGGACCTGATGTCTGACGTGTTGCTAATGATTTCAAAATCTATATTTTTAGCATGAGATTAAGCTAATTAACCAGAAATCATTTTCACAAAGGTGCCAAAAATTGTGCACTAGTCCTTGTAGATCTGTTTACCGAATTGGCGTGGGTCCAGACACAGACTTGTTCCCTGCTGTAGAGTGGCATTTTTTTGGCAAATAGTCCAAATGTTGAAGTAGACGAAAACGGGCAGCGCGGTGAAGGCTGTCACTCCCAGCCAGGCGAGCATGAAGATGTACGTCAGCATGATGAACTGCGAAATAAAAATCACAAACCTTTAACTAAATCTATTGGTGTAAGGTGTTAAAAATTGGCATAAATATTTATGTAAAGGTGTGTGTGTTTTGTCTATAATTTTTTAAATCTTGAAAGCATAGGCATAATTTACAAGAAGGATGTGGGGTTGTAATCCCCAGTATTCATTACCAGCCAGGTTAACCCCCAAATGTCATCTTATAATGATTAATTAAAATGCCTAAAACTGTCTGCATTCTCAATACAATGTATCTGGCAAGCAAAAAACAACACCCGCAAACCCCTAACCCCCGCCCCCTTGTCACACCTGGTTGCATATAAAACCCATCCTCTACACACAGTAGTGACACATTCAGTGCTATTATACACAATGACATTTTATACTATTCAACTGCACTAGTAGGGATATATAGAGCATGTTGTTCTTGTCCTTCTATCTATAAGAAAGCACAGCAGGGGTTGTTTGAAAGTTTTTAATTAAAATTGAGAAATCTGGATATTTTAGCTTTTTTCAAATTTCTATCACATCGCGTAGATCAGTTTGGTTGAAGGCAGTTCATATGATGACATCATTTATAGTTTTCTGACTTGACTCCTATTAAAACATACTAAATCCAAAACAAAAACATTAACCTAACCAAGAGAGATGTAGTTCTTGATTTTCATTTTTATGTTTTTTTTCTACCGCTGAGAAATATATTGGGTTGGAGAAACTGATCAAAACTGACCTGATTAACCAATCACATGACTGATTATTCAGTTAAATGATTCGTTCTTTATGTATACAAAAGTAAAATATGGTGTTCCTCAGGGTTCTGGTTTTGGACCAATCTTTTTTTTCTTTATATACCTGTATATGCCACTTCTGGTGCAATTATTCATAAACACAGTATTTATGCTGATGACACACCACTGTATTTTTTTCAGCAAAACCTAAAAAAAAGTCTGATCTTATTCAAGGTTCTATTCTAGGATCATTTGTTTTCATCACAAATTCTAATTCTTGGCATTTCGTTGTAAACACAGCTTTAACCTTCACTGCTATGCCGATGACACACAGCTGCCTGCTTCTGTCAGGGGAGTCATCTTCTAAATATTACACAATGTGCTGCGGGTGGTTAGTTGTTAATTATACACATTTAGACCTAAGTAAATTTGTGGATGACACCGTACCCATGCACTAACGCAGCGACCGCAGGCGGTGATCTTAAAATCGCCGTACAGATCTTTAATTGCTCCACTTGTAAAGAAGCCCTCGACCATCAGCAGGATCCCGTAGACGAAGAAAGCTGAGGCGATGCCGTAGATCACGTATTTGATGATGTCGATGCTGGAAAGAGAAGAGGTGTTACACTAACGGTGATCTACAGTAAATTAGAGAACGGTTATTAAATGCTAATCTGCAATATTCTTTAGATTTTTACAATGAAATGATTTCAGTTTGATTAAATCGAATCAGCCTGATTAAATTGTTGCGACAATCCACATTTAATTGAAATAATATAATGCATAAAAACTACAACTTCTATAAGTGCAAACACTGATGGATAACTGTGACCATGTTGTGGGTGTGTGCTTGTGGGTGTGGCTTATGTTGCTTGTCAATATGTCTAGTATATAATTTGCACATTCCTTTGTTTTAGGTGCATTTATAAAAGAATAAAAATACTGTAATAATTTCATGTTAAAATCAGCAAGCACTGTGAACGTAGAGTATTTTGTAGATGTCTATTTTTTTTACTGCATCAAAGCTACTTGCATGATAAAGAATTAACATGCCATGCACAAAGATGTGACAGTAAGATGGAAACCATCGCTCGCTAATGTGAACGAAGCGTTCACTCTGGGAGTGAGATACTGTCGGGGAAACACTATCCAAAATATCTTACTACTTAATAAAACAAGCATATCATGTTTTTTTTTTAATCAGCAGTGATGTAACCAGATGAACGTAACCGTGTATACTGAGCTCACATGGTAAAGACGTCCAGGGCGTCTGGAGAAGTCTTGATCACGTCAAAGTAGTTCTGTAGGATTGTGACAGTGCCGGTAAGAGCCTCATGACCGCAGCCACAGAACAGAGCCACGCCTGCGTACAGCAGGATGGTGGCAATCAGAGACGGGTATGGGATCCCACGCAGACACTTCAAACAGCACTCTGTACATCCTGAGAAAGAGACAGATGGCAAGAGAGAGAGAAACAGAGGGAGAGAGAGAAAGAGAGAAGGCAAGAAGGAGACCGAGACAGATGGAGAGGGACAAAGAACGTGAGATCAGACTCAGCTGGAGGCTGTGGAGCAAAAACAAGCAGGAATCGCCAGAAACTAATCCATCCATCCATCCATCCATCTATCTATCCATCACCCCATACTTTTGGACATCTATCATACTTTGAATATCTATCTTCCTGTATAAATATAACACACACTGTTGCTCTACAGTAATTCAGTCTATTAAATCTGGACTTGTTCCTGATGTGTGTTACATCGGTGCTGAGTTACAGCTGACAGGGAACAGCACAGATAATAACTACATAATTAACCTTCAACCTCACACACACACACACACACACAATTCTACTCTGCTGTGAGATAGTACATTATTAATGCCTGTTCAGTGTGCGGTGATGGGACAGACGCTCTGCTGCTATATTTAGACAGGACTGTCATGGGCTGTTTGGATTTTAAACTCCACGCAGCGTCTGGTTTATATTGACTATATATTTCACATTCAGGACGTACTCTTGGAAGCATTTGATCTCCAACCAGCCCGGGATTATGGATTTTATACCTCACCTGCTTAAAAACATAACCGCCTTATTACATGATGAATTCAAATTCAATTCAGTTTTTTTAATATGACGCTTTTAACAACGATCCATATAAATAAAATGAACAAAATAAAAAGAATTAGGGGAATGAGTTTGAAATACTGTATGTGAGAAAATGTGTGTGAATCAGAATGGTCAGATTGTCCCTGATGAACAAGCCGAGGGTGACGGTGCTGAGGGAAAAACTCCCTGAGATGGTAATAGGAAGAAAC
>JAOVVA010000001.1:23992606-24002864 GCA_028565275.1 Leiocassis micropogon
GATAACGGATAGCAGGGATTGATCTGCACTCATACTGTGTGTTAGGAGGCTGGAAGTTCAGTATAACAGGAGATGTGATCAAACCCATTAAATTTCTTGAGTATCACAGTTATTAAATTTATACGTTGGGTTGAAATTGAGATTTGTAAAGGCGAAAGGAAACATCTCAAGCAGAATTATTTTACTTGATTGGGGTTGTTTAAACCTGAACCTAAACCTTAAAATACACAAGATAAACCTAAAACCAGAAAAAATACTCTTTAAATTATCCGAAATCTATTTAAATTATCACTCACTCACTTACTCACTCATCGTCATTACTGCTTAATCCTGTATTCAGGGTTGAGGGGGCGGAGTCTATCCCAGGAGACTTAGGGCCTGAGGCAGGGTACACCCTGGACAGGATGCCAATCCATCACAGGGCACACACACATACACACTCACACACTCATTCACACACTACGGGCAAGTTGAGAACACCAATTAACCTAACCTACATGCCTTTGGAATGTGGGAGGAAACCGGAGTACCCGGAGGAAACCCACCAAGCACGGGGAGAACATGCAAACTCCATGCACACAGAGACGGGAATTGAGCCTTATTTAAATTATTTGCTCCATAATTTATCTTATTGTAAATCTCTAATCCACTGCAGTAGGTAGCAGAAAAGAAGATGACTTTACACGATACATTGTTCGTATTTGCATTTTATTTTATTTTATTTATATTTACATTTATTGAATCTTATAAGAGTCTGTTGTTTTTGATCATATTTTATTTTTGGAAAAGATGTGTTTAAAAACGAGTATTTGTTACGAGTATTTGTTCATTAATGTTGGACTAAATGTACATTTTCATTTAAACTACATTGAAATAAATAAATGAGAGCAAATTAAGTGATATTTAGAGATATTAATAATTTAAATACACTTTGGAAATATGTTCATAAAGATACATATTAATAAAAAATTAATTAAAAACACAATATTTCTAATGTTTTAAAAAAGAAATTTTAAATATGCATCATTCATGGCCTCATGAATAATTCATACACATCTGAAGAATAATACAATCAGATTTCATTCAGTTTTGACTTACACTATGACTATAAAGTCAAAAAAAGCACAAAGACTAACCACATTAATCCTAACTCTAACTGTGTTATTATAGTAATAATAATTATTGAATAATAAATAATGAGCTCAGTCTAAAAAGCTAGATTTATTAGGATTCTAATAATTTCTAAAAATCATTCATTAAATGAAATTATTAGTTGTCAAATTATTTCAGATCAACACATAATTTTCTTGTGAAATTTTCAATGTTAAGTGATCACAAAGGTTAGAACCCGCACCATGAGACTAAAAAATGGTAATGAACCCAAGCCTTGGACAACATGAACAAAAGATCCACGCGGGAGATGGTTAATGCTCGTACAACCCCAAATACCCCCCCTACACACCCCTCCCCTACCCTCCCCCTTTTCACTCCTGCCCTTGAACCCATCTGTCAGTCTGACACCTCGCTCTGCCCCCAATTACCCCTACTGCATTTAACCCTGCTGTAGAGCATACCACTTAGCAATGCTGTTTCCCAGTATGTCCCTAAGTAGAAAAATATGTAGGTCATTTTTTTTTTAAATTAGGATTAAAAATGTGTGAAGAATTTTAGAAAAAAAAATGTTTATGCCATTTATGGAAGGAGTCTCCAGTGTCGGTGCTTTATAACATTCAGATTGACATCTTCATGACAGTGGAGTTTATAGCTGCTGTAACATGATTGAGGAACTCTAACTCATTTTGCAAAAACAGTATTAAATGTAGCAATAAAATGATAAAAGTATGTTTCATTCTTTAATCAATAAAGCGATCTGAAGTACTGGCAAACCGCTTATGTGATCCGAGTCAAATATATCTGATTCATTTATAGTTTTTCCTATTATTTACTTTTAGCAGATAAACTTGATTTGTATTTACTCTAATTAAATTATATTTTTTTCCCCTGATGTATTTGTGTTTTAATCTTATTTATGTACAGTGGAACCTTGGATTACGAGCATAATTTGCTCTGGAAGCAGGCTCGTATTTCAAAACACTTGTAAACCAAATTAAACCAACAGATAAGTGTTTCCGTTTGTTCACGCAGGCGCTGTGTATGTGTGTATGTGCGTGTGTGTGTGTGTGTGTGTGTGTGTGTGTGTGTGTGTGTGTATGTGAATCTAAAGTAAGGACCCCTTCTCGTCTTACACAGTTACCCTTCCTCCACTCTTTTCACACACGCGCGCACACAACAGAAACACTGTTTTATCTGAAAAATAAACAAGAAATCTCTCTAATGACACTCGATTGAGTGACACACTAACGGAATCACTGCTGTAAAGTAAAAATAAAACACATTAACCTGCACTTTACCTTTGAAAAGAATCGCGACAGAGCAGTGTTTCTGTGTAGAGCAGAGAGAGAGAGTGTGTGTGCGCACACACACATGGTCACAGTGTTATAGTAAACAGTACACGCGTACACGGATGTTGATTATACCAGTTAGAGACGAGCACTAAGACCCAGCAGGGGAGACGATTACCCACAATTCCGCAGCGCAAGAGAGAGAAAACCCGTTGGCTCAGTTGTGATCATGTGACGCTCGGCGACAAAACAAGAAGCGCATGCGTGATACATGATACTCGGTGCTCGTAAACCAAGTTCGTTTTCCAAGTCAAAACTTATTAAAAATCTTTGCTCGTCTTGTGGAACACTCGCAAACCGCGTTACTCACAATCCGAGGTTTCACTCTATATCTGTAAGGGATCTCCACTAAAGGTCACTGTTTTGTTTGTAGTTTTTTGTTTGCAGACTCAGTTTCCCAGAAGGGGAGTAATGCGGGAGCTCACCTGATCCGAGGCAGATCAATAATTCTTCTATAAATAGCTGATTAGTCTGGGAAACTGGGTCGAGCATTGTTGGTTTGTAATCACTGTCATGTATCTGGGTATTTTGTTTTGTTTTTGTTTACTCTGTAATTTCATCTATGTTTGAATTTAAGACTTTTTCTTTCTTTAGTCAGATAAGGCTCTAATGTGGTCACTGCTATATGTTCGTAGTGTTTCAGTGTGTGTGGAGCTGATTCGGTGTCGTGTCATGTTGTCTTTAGTGTTAGAATTTAGGTAAGTAGTAGCCTCCCTGTATCCTTAGCCTAGCCCTGTATCTCTAGTCCAGTCTCTAGTCTCCCCGTGTCTCTAGTCCAGTCTCTAGTCTCCCCGTGTCTCTAGTCTTGTTTTGTCCCGTTTCAGCTCCATGCTTAGTTTGTGTGTACTAGGTGTTATGTCCATAAGCCTGTGTTTCGCCATAGGGCTTATAATATGTGTAACAGGTATTAGAGCCTGTCTTCGTCACTAAGCCTGTGTTTCGTCATAGGGTTTAGGTTTTGTGTAACAGGTATTAGAGCCTGTATTTGTATTATATCCTGTATGTAATGTCTTAGCGCTAGTGTGCCACCATAGAGCCTAGGTCTTGTATGTGCCGTGATGGCGCCGGTGTCTCGCCAGAGCGCCGGTGTTGCACCATATCACATGTGTTTCACATTACGCCTTGTTATAGTTTAAGTTTGTTGTTTGTTTGTTTGGGTTTGGTCTCGTCCTTGTTTTATGTTATTATTTAATTAAAGACTCTTTTGTTGAAAACACCCCTCTGCGCCTATGCCTGCCTGTTTATGCCCACGGCAATAATAACAGCCAGTAACACCCGAATCGTGACAATATCCAATCTCATTAACTTACATCCGTTTTCTTATGTCTGATCTGATTTATATGTGTCTGATCTGATTTATTGAAATTGAATCTAATTTATTCATATATGATCTGACTCATTTCTATCACGTCTGATTCATTTGTCAGTTTTATCTTTCCTTAGACAATGAAATTAACTATATACTGATAAAAACTGTGTTTTATTCTCTAATCAGTAAAATGATGTAAATCACTGGCAGATTCTTGAAGTATAAGAGGAGCAACACACTCTCCTTATTCATTTACAACTGTTTGCTTATGTCTGATTTGATTTATACACGTCTGATTCATTAATAGTCACCCTGATTCATGTATGATCTGACTCATTTATATCACCCGATAAAAACCCGACGGCGGAGAACCCTCCTCAGTAACGCTCAGCAGCTTCAGCATAGGCTTCCCTCTATGCCCTGATCGACTCTTCTGATCCATTTATACTTGATCTGATTCATTTATTTATGATCTGATTAATTTATAGCCGATCTGACTCCTTGCTATCAGATCTGATCAAAATGGTTTTACTTATGTATAATTTCTCATTTTGTCTGATTTATTTTACATCTGTTCTGATCTGTTTATATCTGTTTGATTACATCTGGTCTAATCTGTTGATATCGAATCAGATTCATTCATCTATGCCGACTAAATCAGATCAATTAATTTACATCTGTTTTTATTATATATGATGTAATTCATACTGTATATGTTTGAGTCATTTACAGTTATTCTGATTCACTGCTCATATTGATTAGCAATTACTCCGATACTTTTCCATCTGTTCTGATTCGTTTGTACCTGATCCGATTCACTGCTCTCAGATTGATTGATTTGCACCTGCAATTCTGGCTATTTTAAATCTGATCTGATTCATATATGTCTGATCTTACTCTTTCATATGTTATTTGGCTTATTTATAATCAAATAACATAAATATGATTTATGCATGTGATTCGATTCATTTCTATCTATTCTGAATCATTTACATCTCATCTGATTGATTTATATACAGTATGTTTAAGAGATATCTGAGTTAGTTCATGTATGTCTGATCTGATTCATTGATATTTAATTTGATTTATTTATATCAGATTTGACTTATATATTTTCGGTTACTTGCAATCTGATTAATTGATGGCTAAGCTGTTTTTTTTTTTTTTCAGATATGATTCATTTACAGTATACCTGATTTTAATTAATTATATTTATTGTGGTTCAGTTATAATGATTTCATTTATTTATTTATATCCAACCTGATTCACTTCTGTCTTATCTGATTTGCTTCTATTTGAAATTTAAAATAAAGGCTGTGCATATTGAGTTTCTGAAAAAGCAGTCAGTCTGTTGAGATCAAAATAATGATTTCTGTGTGTGTGTGTAAACACACACTCCATCTGTGTTTTGAGTTTAAATGATCTCTCCCCCGTGTGGGCACCTGTTCCACCCTCTGACATTTTGTTCATTTTTTCGATGTGAAACAGAAACCTGAACAATGAGCTTTTCTCCTCACACACTAATAATATTCTGAACTGAGCTCATGAGACAATTGGTGGAACCACAGTAACTGTGTGTGTGTGTTCGTGTGTGTGTGTGTGTGTGTTCGTGTGTGTGTGTGTGTGTGTTCGTGTGTGTGTGTGTGTGTGTGCGTGTGTGTGTGTGTGTGCATGTGTGTTTAAAGGGGAAGGGAGATAATGGGGCTAAACAATAGGACTGAGACCCTGGGTGGAGAATATTTGAGAAAATCAGATGTTTGCACAAAGTATGTGTGTGTGTGTGTGTGTGTGTGTGTGTGTGTGTCATAACGATAAAAAGTGAAAGGTCTTATCAGTCCACAGTAACTTATCAAAGACTTTCCAGCTCACATTCTACACGAGGTTCTGCAGGAAGCAGCTTCCGAAATTGAAAACAAAAATTTCAGAAAAACAAAGACACGTCAAGATGAATCTCCTGACCTGGTCACAAGTACGATACAGCAGACATGGAGGACTGGTGAAAAAGAGTCTTCTTGAGGCTTCAGTAGGAGAATATGTATTCCAGTATCCTACCACTGCTGTGATTAAAAATAGCAGTGTGTGTGTGTGTGTTTGTGTGTGTGTGTGTGTGTGTGTGTTCGGGATGTTCAGTAATACGTCATGTTAAACACCACTTTACAGTCGAGTCACACACACAGCACAAAGTTTTTGGATGTCTGCCTTCGAAGGCCCAGCAAAGACAAACGACCTCCTCTGAACGTTATTACTGACAAACAGAATCAATCTCGTCTAACACGAGAACTAGGCTAAGTTCGTTCGCTGAAACTAGCCAAGCATGTTGGTATAGTTATTGCTCCCTCCCCCTTTTTAAACCTGCACAAATAAGTGCTTTGATCAAATATTTGGCATTTTGAAAAAAACTTTTATAAACTCTAAACAGAAGAACAGAAAGTCAGTTGGGTTGGGCACATTTTAACAACTTTCGGCTGCTCCTGGCAAAGGGTCGCCACAGCGACCATACGGACCACACATACAAGCCTACTGTACATACAAATGCCTACCACTGAGCCACCAGTGACCAGGTCACATTTTAACAACATAAAATATTAAAATTAAATTAAACTTGGATTTCTGCAGTTTGTAGTTTGTGGAGCACCCTAGAGCAGAAGTGTCAGGAAGCCAGACAAAAAAGAAAAAAATAGATGCCTAAGGAACAAGGAAAAAAGCTTCTCATTATATATATATAAAAAAATTAAAAAAATCTAATTAATACAAGATTATTAGAAAACATATCTTTTTTTCCCCTGGAAATAGAAACTTTAAAAAAAACAAGTGAATCTCATTGTAATTATTATTGTATTATTATCTTGTTATTCAGACAAAAAATGTCAGTCTTAATATCAAAATCTCCTAAAAAATTTTAAAAGTAGTTCGCTCTTTATCAGAAGACATCGGAAAATGTTTTTGTTAAGAGATAATATTTTGTTATTATTATAGATGAGGTTGTGTTTATTTCTTGTATGACTGAAATGTACACACATGGCTGTATAACACACTATATAACTATGTATGATCTTTGTTTTTGAAACCACACTTCCATATTTTACACAATGATGAGAGAAAAACCCCAGGCATTGAATAAGATCAGAGAACTTTACACACAGAACCCATGCATGAGGCAGGAGCGGCGGCTCTGCGGTGAAACTCTAATGGCCTAATGCTCTCTAACACAATAAAGATGAGTGCTAATGAAATGCTCATTCTCCCATGAGGCCCTTCTCCTCCATCACTCTCTCCCTCGCTCCACTCGTCTGCTCTGTAGTGAACACAGTGAGCATCCCTCTGTGACTGGAAAACCTCAGGTAATATATTTCCCTTAAAACACCATCAGTAAATGTTCTCTCTCTCTCTCTCTCTCTCTCACACACACACACACACACACACACTTATGACTATATTAACTTTACGATGCACTTTGGCAAACTGGACTATGTTTGTTTTATATAAAGTGTTTACAGTTAATGTAACAAACACTTGATAAAAACGTAATAAATGCTTTTGAGAAAAAGTGGCAAAATAAATTGAATTTAGAATTCTAAGAAAATATAGAATCTATGTAATGTAGAAAATTTGAAAAATACTTAGAATATGAATCTAGCAGGTAGTATTTATTTTGCCTTAACTCTAAACTGTAGTAACCTATCACTTACACTGCGGTACACTAACTCTCACATTTTAGTATACTATCACTCATACTCTAATACACTGTCAGTCACACTATAGTATACTATCATGCACACCGTTCCACACTATCATCCATACTGTAGTACAAGAATACTCACAGTGTAGTACACTAATACTCACAGTGTAATAAACTAATACTCACAGTGTAGTGCACTAATACTCACAGTGTAGTACACTAATACTCACAGTGTAATAAACTAATACTCACAGTGTAGTGCACTAATACTCACAGTGTAGTACACTAATACTCACAGTGTAGCACACTAATACTCACAGTATAGTACACTTATACTCACAGTGTAGTACACTAATACTCACAGTATAGTACACTAATACTCACAGTGTAGTACACTAATACTCACAGTGTAGTGCACTAATACTCACAGTATAGTACACTTATACTCACAGTGTAGTACACTAATACTCACAGTATAGTACACTAATACTCACAGTGTAGTACACTAATACTCACAGTGTAGTGCACTAATACTCATAGTGTAGTACACTAATACTCACACTGCAGTACACTAATACGCAGTGTAGTACACTAATACTCACAGTGTTAGTGTGCTACACTGCAGTACACTAATACGCAGTGTAGTACACCAATACACTGCAGTACACTAATACTCACACTGCAGTACACTAATACTCACAGTGTAGTTCACTAATACTCACAGTGTAGTTCACTAATACTCACACTGCAATACACTAATAGTCACAGTGTAGTACACTAATACTCACACTGCAGTACACTAATACTCACAGTGTAGTACACTAATACTCACAGTGTAGTACACTAATACTCACACTGCAGTACACTAATTCTCACACTGCAGTACACTAATACTCACACTGCAGTACACTAATACTCACACTGCGGTACATTAATACTCACAGTGTAGTACACTAATACTCAGTGTAGTACACTAATGCTCACACTGCAGTACACTAATACTCACACTGTTGTACACTAATACTCACACTGCAGTACACTAATACTCACACTGCAGTACACTAATACACTGCAGTACACTAATACTCTCACTGTAGTACACTAATACCCACACTGTAGTACACAATTCAATTCAATTTTTCAAAAATGTTCACTAATACTCAGTGTAGTGTTCTATCACACTGTAGTAATACACTGAAGTAGACTAATACTCACACTGTAGTACACTAATACTCACAGTGTAGTATGTATGCTATCATTCATACTCTAGAACGCTATAAGTCACACTGTAGTACACAAATACTCACACTAGTAGGCGCTCACTCACAGTGGAGTATGCTACTAATCACACTGTAGTATGCTATATCTTGTACACTAATACTGTAGTGCACTTATACTCAGACTGTAGTACACTATTATTCATACTGTAGTACACTATTATTAACATTGTAGTACACAAACACTCACACTATAGAACATGATCACTCACAATATAGTACACTTATACTCATATTATAGCACACTAATAATCACACTCTAGTATGCTTCACACTGTAGTACACTATTACACATGGTAGTACACTCTTACTTACACTGTAGTACACTATATCACTCACACTGTAGTACACTATTTCACACTATATCACTCACACTGTAGTATGTTAATACTCACATTGTAGTACACTATCACTCATGTAGTACACTATTATTAACACTGTAGTGCTATGCTACTCACAATGTAGTACAATAATATTCACACTGTAGTATGCCATCGCTCAAACTGTAGTGCACTATGACTCAGTGTACAGTATTGCTCACGAAGTAGTATACTATCACACACTGGAGAATACTAATACTCACATTGTAGTACACTATCACTCAAACTAGAGTACATTATTACTCTATTATCACACACTGTAGTATGCTATTACTCACACTGTGGAACACTAATACTCACACTGTAGTATGTTATTACTCACAGTGTAGTACACTAATACTCATTCTATATCATACTAATATGTACAATATATTTTAGTACACTATTATTAACACCATAGTGCAGTATCACACACCACATTACCATATTAGTCACACTGCAGTAGAGTACTATTTATAATGTGGTACCTTATTATTTACACTATTACTCACACTATGACTCACACTGTAGCACACAATAACACTGTAGTACACATCTAATCCCTCATTAGTAATATATTACTCCTATCCTACTATACAGTTACTAATAAGTAAACAAATCCTAATTAACAAGAATGTATTGTAGAAATATTTTTACATATAACATCGGTTATATTAATCATATTGTGGTGAGTGTGTAGTGCACTATTACCTGCACTGTAGTATGATGTTACTTAGACTAGTACACTATTACTCAGTGAGCAAGCCATAATAGAAGTACATCACTACGTGTTACATAATGTGTGCGCTTTTAATCCAGCAGAATATGAGCTCTATATTCAGTGGTGCCGTTCTGTTTCAATAATTTCTCAGATAAATGCCAAAGCTCGTAAAGCTCTTACAGAGATGACATACATGACCACTGTCATGGCAACAAGCGGTTCCACTGCCCATCATGCACTGCTTTCAACGGGAGAGAGGGAAAAAAACAGCACACATGAAGAGCTGCCATGGAGATGGAGGGAAAAAGGAGGAGGTGGAGATGAAGGAAAAAGAGAGAGAGAGAGCAAAAGAAAAAAAGGATATGTAATGAGTGCTATCTATCTATCTATCTATCTATCTATCTATCTATCTAATATTTAATAAGAGATAGTATTTCTTTAAAAATTGTGT
>JAOVVA010000001.1:24039169-24071741 GCA_028565275.1 Leiocassis micropogon
ACATGAGCTTCAAATGAGAGACTGGAATCTATAATCACACCAATCATCGTTGCTTTGCAAATATTTTTTACATAATTTCCCTGTTATTAGCAAATTGACTAGCATTAACAAAATTACCCTCTCAATGCATTGTGGGTAATACACCCAATCCCTTAAATAACAAGACTAACACAATTAGAATGCTTAAAATAATCTCTGGCATGATATGGAGAGTTTGGGATGGAGCCGAAGTGATACACCTGTGTAAATGTGCTAATATTGTGTTCTTTGTGTTTTAGTGAGGAACCGCTAAACTGCTTAGCGTCATTATCTCAAAGCTGCAGGAGATCTCCTGGATTCACACTGAGAGTGAAGAATAATTGTGTAGGAGTTGTGTGAAATAAACTGCTTCATTTATGCAGATCTCCTGGCTCTCTTTGTGCGTTTTTGTGCGTCCGCTTGTGTAGCGCGGGGTGTGTAAGGTGTTGTTTGGCAGCCGGCTGCTATGCGATAGCGCGACCCAGTGTGGAACACCTGTTCCATTATTCTCTCAGCCTGGGGAGAATGTGGGTTCTTTTCCACACACACACACACATACACACTTTTATCCTGGAGCTCGTTTTAGAGATGTGTTGCACATCTGTGTGTGTGTGTGTTTGTGTGTGCTTGTGTGTGTGTGTGTGTGTGCGTGTTTGTGTGTGTGTGTGTGTGTGTGCACACCATTTGGTAGTTTGAAATCTTTCATCATGTTCTGATTGCTAGCAGGGACGTCTTGTTAGCAGAGATTAATTTAGCCGGTAGTCCTTTAGCCAAAACAAAAGTGAGCTCACTATGACTGGGAAAAGCAATCAATAGTTTAATCAGTACAGATTTGTTAATGATTTCCAAAGATTTGACGAGTGTTCAATATTTAGCTTGTATGAATAGTAGCGGTAGCTTATGTTCCTTAGCTAATACTATTCAGTAGCATTTCAAATATTTAATTTTATTAAGGGTGCAAATCAGTGCTGATTTAAATGGAAGCATGAACTTTGAATCTGTCAATCACATTAAAGAAGGCGTGGCCTCCGTTACAATAAGTTACAATAAAACAGGCAGGGCCGTTGTATTGTTGATCTCCAGTAATGTGTTTTCTTTTCTTGTTAGTTTCAGTAAAGGGGTGTGGCGTTCTAATCACAGTGAAGGAGGTGTGGCCTTTGTATTAGCAATCACAGTAAAGGAGGTGCAACCAATTACAGTGAAGGAAACGTAGTGTGCGTGGTGCGTGTGTGGTTAAGGCATTGGACTACGGTTCGGAAGGTATAAAGAGATAAAGATGTAAATCGCTCTGGATGAGGGCATCTGCCAATCATGTCTGGCACCAATCACGGTGAAGTAGGTGTAGTTTATGTTTCAATCTCAGTGATGGAGGAGTGGTCATTGTATCACCAAACACAGTGAAGGAGATGTAGCTTTTGTATAACCAATCACAGTGAAGGGGTGTGGCTTATAGGTTACCAATCACAGTGAAGGAGGTGTGGTCAGTGTGTCACCAATTATAGTGAAGGAGGCGTGGTTTATGTGACACCAATCGCAATAAATAAGGTGCGGCCTGTGAATAATTAATAACAGGAAAGGAGGCGTGGCCTATGTATCACCAATCACAATGAAGGAGGCGTGGCCTTTGTATCACCAAAAATTATGAAGAAGGTGTGGACAGCATTCTGGCTAAACAAATCAATTGTTAGTGACACCACTATTAGAAATGACGTAATGCATATTATGGATACTGGGAGCCTTCCTGATTTGCATATTTATGCATATTCATATCTCCTGGTATTTTTAATCAGGGGAAGGTGTGGAGAGTGATGTAAAAGACCTTCACCACCTCTACGCCTGGCTTCCTTTTCTCCTTCTCTATCTCTCTCTCCCACACACACACACACACACACACACACACACTGGATCTTTTAACGCTGTGCAGAAGGATTTAATACAATGAAGGATGTCACTTCTTTACTCGGATACTTTCACATTTTTCTGACGAGAACAAAATGCTGCACTTAAAACTTCAGACAGGCACGAATCACACTGAGGCTGCCACTTAACGCTGTGTGTGTGTGTGTGTGTGTGTGTGTGTGTGTGTGAGAACACGAATACAGCTGCACTACACTTCGCCCACTTCGACACTCTGATGTTTTAATGTGCTGTGTGTTCTCAGGAGGTGTTGGTGTAGAAATCACTCACGCTTTTCACACACATTTCGGCTGGAAGATAAACTCGCGGATGTTTTTCGTGATTGTCAAGGAATTCTTTTACTTCCTGTTTTTTTTTTTTGTTTTCAAAGCCAAATATTTCTAAAGACTAATCTTTTTAATTTAAAGCAAACTCTAAAGAGAAAGGTCTTTTCTCAAGTGTAAACCTCACCTTAACCTTTAACCTCAGTTTCTTTTTTCTAACACAGATAAGCAATTCGCCTAATCTGCATGTCTTTGGACTGTGGGAGGAAACCCACCAAGCACTGGGAGAATCGAACCCGGGCCCTGGAGGTGCAAGGCGACAGTGCTAACCACTACACGGGCTCACGTTAACATTAGCATATATCTGTGTTTACGTTCAACATTAGCATGTGTCTTTATCATCTTAAATAAATCTGAAGCAGGTCAAATTCATGGCTTTATCAGTTGTAACCACATGGACTTGCAGACGGTCACGTGGTTGTGAAACCTCTTATGCACGCGCTGACTAACAGGAGATGTGGTTGCCATGGCAACACTCTGTGTGATGCTGCGCTGCTGACTTGAACTTCTCATTTAATGATCACTTCTTCACAGTTTTTTTTCTTTTTCCTTTCTCTCCATCTAACAGCTTTATTACACGACCGTGCTGACCGAAAATGTGCTGACGGTCTGCGAGCGCGGCGTGTGAATGATAAAATGACACAGAACATCTTTGCCAAGTCGTACTTTTTCCGAGTTCCGTGCTGTTCCCCCGCGCATCGCTGATGCTGTTTCCATGACGACACATCCTCGGTGCTATTTTATCCCCCACCGCCTCTGTTCACAATAGCGTCTCATTCAGGCTTCCTCACAGACCCCTGAAAGAGCGAGGACAGCCTGATCGGTGGCGAGTTATTTAAAGATGTTGCTGTGTGATTAAAGATGCTGAATTAAGGATTAAAAATATAAACATCAGAAAACTCTCTTTTGGACAAATGTACAGTCAGAGTTATTAATTCTCTTGGGTACAATTTCCCAGAAATAACACCTTAGACTGACACGCACACTTATACACAGTACACACACTATCGACCTTTATATACAGTACAGTATGTACATTTCTATAAATACGCTGATTATTAAACCCCACTGCCAGGTGAAGTGAATAATTATCTGGTCACAGTGGCAGCTGTCAGGGGGTGGCGTGTACCGTTAACAGTTAGCTCTTGAAGGAAGCAGGAAAACTGGGTGATGCTCTTCTGGGGAAACCCCGACACACACCACCTGCCTAAACCCTGTTACAGACCGAGTTACTCCCCTTCATGGAGGCGCTGTTTCCTGATATCACGTTCCTCTTTCAGCAGGATAATGTGGCCTGACACACCGCACACACACACTGTCCACGAACAGTTTGAGAAACATGTGTTGAGAGTTCGAGGGTGTTGACTTGAGTTGTGATTGATGGAGGTGACGAGTCTGATCCATGGAGGCTCCACTTCACACACTCATGGGAATTAAACACCACACACACACACACACACACACCTACAGAGAGTCCAGTCCTCAACAGATCAGTGCTGTTTTAGAGACACATGGGGGCGCTACATAATATTAGTCAGGTGGTTTTAATGCTATGGCTGATTGGTATAACTTTATATACCTTATACCTTTAACTGTACCTTTATGTACCTGTATATAAATTTTAATATACAGTATGTACACTATATACCTTTTTATACACAGAATACTGTAAATGTATTTATGTATGTTATGATCTATTAAGTTTTAATTAATCCAACAAATATAATAATCAAACATTATTCACAATCCTTCTACTATTTATTTACTTATTTATCCAATCAGTAGCCAGTGAATACTGTATATGTACTGTATATGTATAGTCAGGGAAAAATATATATATAAACATTTCAGGGGAAAAAAATAGATGATGTATATTATTTTAATATTTTATTATTAATATTATCATAATACTATCATGTATATCAATATATAACATATAGCAATAATGTAGTATGATTTTTTTTTCCTTTTCCTGAATGTGTATAATAAAATTAGTGTGTATAATTTTTTTTGTCTGACACTGCATATAAAACAACTTACCTTTTTTAATCAAAAATTTCATCCCCTGTATTTTAACTGTTTGTTTGTTCTAGGCATTTTAGAGTTTTTTCATCACCACTCCTTCCCACGTGCCTTTAATTATCTAAATTAGTTAATTAATTTATTTCTGCTTTGTGGTTGGTTTATTTATTTTGCACCATGAAAACAAATTACAATTAAATAGCAAACCAAGCCAAAGTGCCCTCTCTTATCCGAGCTCTGGGGGATTTAACCCACTCCTGCTGGTCACACACCTGTAATCATCGTAATCACTCTCTCTCTCTCTCTCACTCTCACACACACACACACACACACACACTTTTTGTCAAATCGTCTGACATTCTAGTTTGTCTTTTATGCTGGAAGATGAGTATGAGAACTGAGTAGATGTGTACAAGTTTAATGATGTCATAAATAGGGCATAAACATACACACATATGTGTGTGTGTGTGTGTGTGTGTGTGTTGCTGTAGTAGTACAATCATGAGAGACATGTAAATCTGATGAAGAATCTTAAGACTTTTCTCAGTAATAGAAAATTATGACTGTAATACATACTCCGTTGTTACTTATTTTCCTTTAACAGCGCAACACACACAGTGTTCTAGTCTTTAGATAAAGTCTGGACATACTCTGGGAGTTTAATTTAAAGAGTCAGTATAGTGTGTGTGTGTGTGTGTGATGAAGAGAAGCACACAGTGACGTCTCCTCTCCTCTGTAGTGTTAATGAATGTCACACTCATGTTCCTCCCTGTGCTCCTGTAAGATTATCCTCACTTCCTGTTTTCTGTTAATTACAGGATATTGATGTCGTGTCGCTCCTCTCCCACCTGAACTGCAGATAATTACGCTTAAATAAACACTCGGTGTGGAAAGAAAACAAATTAGAGGAGGAAAAAGATGGAATATATTAATAGTGATGTGAGATAAACAGCTCACACTGAAACATGGCCTGTGTGCTAATAAAGGTGACGACAGGTGACTCTCCTCTCCTGCCATGAAGCTCGTTTAGAGATCATCCTGAGCTTCCTTAATCAGAATCATCAACAGAGGATTTTCACCTGACTTTAAAATGTGTCTCACCTTTAATATGCTAAGTGGACAAACTATTGTATATTTATTTTTATTACACACCTTAAAGATACAGTACTGTGCAAAAGTCTGCATTTTCTTAAGTACTGTATAATTAAAGTATTTTATTGTTTGTTGCTGCAGCCCAAAGTTACAGTAACGCTCAAAACGATGTATGATGTGTGATAGCTGACTCTGTAACTACCAGCATGTACAGTATAAATCAATGCCAGTTAGCTGGCTAAGCAGCCCACCACTGCTACTAAAACCCTAGAAAGGTTTCCACCACTGGTAATATCAGTGCAATACTAATGGCACCCTGATCATCAAATCTCACAGCTAGTGTCATTCTGTTAATAGCACTTCTAACTCGCTTTTTCCAGTTCTCAAAAATGTGGCCAAAAATAAATTAGTGCCAGCTTTTAATTACTCATATTCAATGAGACCTATTTACTTTTTAGTCCTGTTTATACTTTCACACGGTTCTCCAGAGTGCATGTGCAAACAAAAACACGGGGCTTAAACAGGCAAATCAGATTTCTGACATTTGTGACTTCATATAAGACGAGCCTTTCGCGCGGATCAATACTCAACTACCCCCAGCTCTGCCGCTCTCTGGGTGCCATATCTAAAAGCTACAGTAAATTAGGCTAGGCTAACAAACTGGTAACTGCTAATGGCTAATGTAGCATTCTTTAGTTCTCAAGAAGGGCTTGCTTAGCTGTTAGTACTGTAGTTAGCAGTTAGCAGCTACCTACTGAAGCCTAACTTAGCGATCTTTGGATCTTAACTATTGGCTAACCTAGCCTTCCTCAGATCTTAGTTGTGTTGTAACTTTTACTGTATATCACATAGTATTAAGAATGTTGTTGTGAAAATGCACTTCCAAAATGAGGCTTTTGTGGCAGTTTATTTAAAGCTACAGACACTGAAACAGCACATTAAAATCTGTAAAAAAATCTGTTACATGACTATCAGTAAGGTTTGACTGCATTAGATAACAGGCCTTATTCCTGTTAGCGTTTACTTTCTAACCCTAGCAGCAGATTATTTCAGCATGAAGAATTTTATTAACGTCTACATTCACCGCCAGCAAAATGAGAGACGAAGCCACCAAAGCGTCAGGAGGCAGGCGGGCGGTCGAGTGAAACCGAGCCAAGTATAGTGTGTGAAAAACACGGCTCCCGTGCTGTGAAGTCCCAGGACAGCGAGTAAACCGGAGCAGTGATTAAAGCGAGAGCCGGACCGAGTGGAGAGAACAGCAGGACTGACCTGAATATGCCAAACCACATTGCAGGTAACATCAGAGGAACCTCGATTTATCCTCATAAGACGGAGATTAGAAAGCAAAAAAATGCAAAAAAGACCCATTTATCAGAAACGATCCGTAGGATAAAACTGGCCACTTAAAGAGGCGGTGAAGTTTTCCATCAGCTCGGTCTCTAGAGACAAAACCTCGTTTAGAACATATTAAACATTCAGCAAACTTAAAGCGCTTAAAGTTCTTAAATCACTTTGTTTCTATTACATTATTAATCTAGTGTGTTTGTGTACTTCTGCACTGTAGCTGGAATGTTTGTTACCGTTGTTTAACACTCAATAGATGCAAATCACACAGCAATATTATTAGTCATGTTTTTATTCAGAAAGAGTTCCAAAAAATAAACAAGTTGG
This sequence comes from Leiocassis micropogon, assembly GCA_028565275.1. Taxonomy (NCBI): domain Eukaryota; kingdom Metazoa; phylum Chordata; class Actinopteri; order Siluriformes; family Bagridae; genus Leiocassis; species Leiocassis micropogon. Next base: position 24,046,213 of record JAOVVA010000001.1, read on the forward strand.
CACAAAGTTAATTACAAAGTAAATAAACTGCCTGGAAAGAAAAAAAACAAAACAAAAATCAAATGTTACTTTTAGAATGAGAAACTTAAAAGTGATAAAAAAGGAAGAGTTATTTAAAATCCAACAATTTACTGAGGGGAAAAAATAATTAACCATGTATTGTGCAAATATTTGTCATGTTCCTACAGATTGTGTTTTTATTACTGATATATTAATATATGGTTATTTAGCACAAGATATATGTAAGGGTTACAAATCATCATTATAATTATTATTCTTATAAAGTCAAATTGAAGATTAAAACAGGCCTACTGTAAATGTAAATATTTCTCCTTTTTAACATAAGCATTTATAAGTCAAACAAATTCATGAATAGGAATGAAAAGAATAAAGAAAGTTTGATTGAATTTTATGTGAATATTTGACTGACTAATCCCAAGCCCCGCCTTTGTTCTTAGCCTTGCCGCTGTTGCTAGTCACCATGAGGACACGTTTCTGCTCAAAATACCTCCAGCTCTGGCTCCACCCCTAATAGCACTATAACCAATCAGACCACAGTCTCCGCCCCTCATATCACCATAACCAATCAGACCACAGTCTCCGCCCCTCATATGACAAGAACCAAGTTCTCCCACACCTCCCCATGACTGACTTCACTCCCTCCACTGGCGTCCTGTCTATCAAAATTAAAACACTGACGCTTGACTACAAAGCCAAAAACAGACCGGCACCCACTTACCTCAAGGCACTTATCACATCCCGCACTACACCGCGTTCCCTCTGATCTTCTAGCACTACTCGATCTGACTCACTGAAAGTCTTCAAACGATGACTAAAGACGTTTTGCTGCAGTATTTAAATTAACACATTAATGAGAAATAAAGGCGACTGCTTTTCTTACTGTTGCTGTGACCTGGTGCACCAGGTTCAGGAGGCATTTATGGATTACAGACTAAGTCACTCTATATAAGTGTGTTTCCACCCCATTGCAACTGCAACCAATAGGAGCACAGTTTCCACCTCTACTAATACTGCAATGCCAATCGAAGTGCAATTTACAGCAATAATGCCAGCACAATGAATCAGAACATGGTTTCCACCCCAACTGTTGTTAGAGCAACCAATCAGAGCACAGTTTCTACCCCTAGAGCCACTAGAGGCAATCAGAGCACAGCTTCCGCCACAACCAACTGCAACCAATTAAGTTGCTGTCAGCAGATTATAATTTAGTATCAATTATGTTTTGTTCTTAGGGCTAACAAAGTCCCCGTTCTCACTTATTCATTTTCCTGAGTGTATCCAAGTGTGGGCGGGGCTTAGGTTCGTTCAATCAGTGTAAATCAAGAAAATTGGAAAAAAAAAAAAAAAGCCTGAAAAAGATTTTAAATGAAATAAATGATTATAATAGTTGAGTCACTGTGTAGGCCATCAAACAGTACAGAGTTACAGAAACTTAGAGAATGTATTGATTACATTCACAACGAGGACAGATTATATTCCGACTATATTCAGGAATAAATTTGGCACACTCACTTATTTGGCATTTGAAACAGACGAGCGTGTCGATGTGTAACACATCTACTGAATTCACAGCAAAACATTAGGCAATAATACATTAAGTACTAATTTTCTTTCCTTTTTCTTGCATTCATATTGTCATTTTTTTCTTATTTTTTTAAACATATAACATAACATAACAGCTACCCTGATTATTGGTGAAAATACAAAAAACATGAAACTATGATTCAAGATTCAGATTAACATAAACATATTTGCTGCACTACTGTCAAAACCGATCGCAAAAAAGTCAAGCATTGCTAGATATCTCCATAGAAACACCAAAATGTTAATATTATACGACTAATAAATTACGTAAGCAATAGATTTGGCGTTTTTAAAAAGTATGAAACTAAAAGCTGAGCTCGAAAAGTACACGGAGATTAAGATGTACAAGTTATTTTACACACAACCGGTATGTAAGCAGATTTATTTGAAAGCATTTTTATGTGAAAATACATAGAAAATGTTTTTCATTTTTTTGTGGTTTTATTAATAAAAGAACGAAGTCTGTTCAAGCCGACATAGACGACAAACTAGGCATGTATCGATAGTCAAGTCTGTCAATTCATATCACGATATTCGTCTAACAATTTTTCGGGGGTTATAATAACAACGCAAATTCTATTATTTATAAAAATGATTAATAAATAGTTATATATTTTCATTCAAACTAAACTCCTGCCTAGAAATGGAATCTAGGGAACGTGACAGAATTGTGATAACACAGCGATATTGTGCATCATACAAATGATTATCGGCAGACGCCCAGACGAAACGCACAGACGCTCCTAAGACGCAAAATTCACACTCGTCAGAGAATCCATCTGTGACCAGGGGAAGTGACCTCATCACCTCTTTAGGCGTGTTTTAAGGGGCGAAGACGTCACTGTGATAAGTGTAGGTGTGTCGCACAAATGTCTTTTTCGCTATTAAAACACGGCCTTCATCGTCTCTCATCCGGGATATAAATAGAGATAGAAAGAGAGAGAAAGAGAAAGAAGGAGAGGGAGAGACAAAGAAACGGACCAAAGGAAAGAGTAAAAGGGAGGGATAAACCATTTTAAGGCACTCGGCGGGGGGGGATTTCCCTCACGAAAGATCGGTTAAGCTGACGTTCATGCCAACGTCGGGCCCTACGTAGGGCACAGGGTGGACGCCTTTAGGGAACTCGGGACTCATGACACGGCCGTTCTCCCCTGTGCTCCCGGTGACAGACAACCTCGCCTTGTTCCTCATCGCATCTGAAAAGGTCACCTGGAAACACACACACACACACACACACACACACATAGTGGTAAGGTTTAGGAAAGTCTACTTATACACAAATGTCTCACCGTATCATGGAGACTAGGGGTGTGACGATATGACACGTACATGACAAATTAATTTATTCACGAATTTCATCCCTCATGCAGTCAATCAGGCAAAATCTTCAGACATTGCATCTTTAATTTTTAATTTCCTCAACTAGATTTTTGTGTGAATTCCTGATCTTGCTGACGGTGGACTTCCTGTCATCCTTAAATACTGACAAAACGCCGAACAATAGCTGAGCGCTGTGAAATTATTCGTGGGTGCCGTCATCTTGGAAAACTGCAGTCATTAATTAATTGATTAATTAATTAATTCTTATTGTTGATTGATTAATTAATTAATTAACTTCTTGAGCGATGTGGTGTGACGATACTCCTCACAATTAACAAGTGATTGAAATTTGATTCTGTTTATTACAAGATAACTCCTTGCGCCCTTCCGAGTGGTGCATCAGTAACAATCTCACCCTATCATCTGAAGATTGTGAGTGCAAATCCCAGGCGATGCTGTAACCTCCAGCAGCTGGGAGCAAGAGGGAGCTGATTGGCCGAGCTCTCTCGGTGGGGGGGTGGGAGGCACTCTAGCGCTCTTACATTATTCGCAGCTCTACAGCCAATCATGGGCTCACGCAAGCGGAAGGAGCATATAGCGCTGTCCTCCGAGTGTGTTACGTCGCCCCCTACGTTGCATGAGTGAGAAGTTTGAAAAGATGCTGTCGCCTGCCGTCACGTGGCTTTGAGGAAACATGTGATAGTCTTTGCGCTCCTGGCTGGTCGTTATAGCCATGATGGGGAAGTGGGCTAATGACTGGTGGGAATTGAATAAGACTAAATTTGGCAAGAAAAAATAATAATAAAAAAAGGAACAAACAAGATAACTCCTTATGCTATGCTAGCAAACTAGTTTTACAGTTTTGACTGTGTAAAGATAAATCAGAATGTGAGTAAATGTAAATCCAGACCTTGGTACTTTTGGTGAGATGTGAGCTGGCCTACTAACTAGTCGAAGTTTCAAATTAGCATATTAATGTTTATTCATATATCTTGCCATTTTTAACCTTTGGCCATTGGATATTTTCCACAGCACATACCATGTGTTTTCATGACTTAATTAACATATTACTGCTTTTTTTATACTTGTTAAATATAAAATCATGTGACTTTGACATCCAATAAAATGTACTGTGAAAAAGACATTTACATTTGGTTTTTTTTGCATGAGTGTAACTGCAGTAGGCATACACATCACTGTTGTAACTGTTTAAGAAGCCTTTATCATGGTATACTCTCATACAGACAAATCGTTGCACCCCTAGTGGAGATGTCAATGTAACCCAGATAAAATATGAAGTAGAAGAACATTCAAAATGGAGACGTGAACAGATAAAACGTCACCAGGGACATTACTGTAAACACACACTGATCAGTTAATCACATCACGTTAATCACACACTCACGGGCTTTATGATAACCCTGTGTCACACTAGCTAGTGACAAGTCTCTTCTATAATTATTTTTTTTTATTCAGTAATACAGTAATACTATAAAAAAATGTTTTTCGAAAGCTAACTACATAAGCACAAACTTAATAATGCACTAATCAGTGAGAAAATTGTCGATTTAGATTTACTTTACAATTAGATTTAGATTTACGTTACAACTTTGCATTAGCGACCGACTCCTCCTGCATTGTACTATTAGTTCATGTACGCTCCTGAGAGCAATCCGAGCTTGTATATGACAGGATGAGATGAAATTATAAGTTTTAAGTAATTGTAATTAGAAACAAAAGTTCCAGTTCTCGTTCAGACCAATGGTTGAGTTCCACTTCAACCCTAGCACACCACATGATCACAGGGGCGTCATCATGTTAGAAAATGGTGTGAGTTCCAGTAAAAGGAAGTTGTAATGCTACACCATACGGAGACATTCTATACAACTGTATGACTTTTTGGAGAAGAGCCAGATATGGGTGTGACGGTCAGGGGTGCACATACTTTTGGTCTAACAGTGAAGCGGAAAAAAAAAATTATGTAGACAATGAACATCGCCTGTCGCTTTGTTTCTTGCTAGTGTGAAAAAACAGGGTAGTAACACATACGGTGAAGATGATGATGATGATGAGGATGAAGATGAGGAACAACTGAACAGTCAGGCACTAAACCAAAAAACTAAAGATGAAGGAAGGAAAGTGTTTAATGTTTCACTCATTACGGGTGACGTAATGAGGCTCGGGAGGGAAAGTAAGACATTACTCCATTACATACGATCCACCTTCGTCCAAAATCTCCTCATTCACGAGCACACTGAGGGGAAATGGGGTAGATGGAAAGCGTGCACTGGGGGGGGGGGGAGGGGAAGAAAAATAGCACGGATTCGACGGCCGCGTATCCTACCCCCTTAAATTTTTACACTTTCGATCCCATATACGTTGTACCCTTCCTTATAAGTGGCAAAATTCTGAGAATTCTGCGAGGAAGTGGGATTAATATTCTGTGCACTCTTTGCCACCTTCATGCGCTTGGCCTCAGCGCGCGACTTGTAACAGAACTCGACCAGAGCCACCAGCATGGCCAAGCCCAAACCGCCCACCAGGATGTAGAACACACCGGCCACGTTGCTCAGGCTGAGCGCACTCGTCTTTTCCTGAAAGAATGTACAGAAAACACACATAAGGATCCTGAAAGGGTGGCGCAAACACTCACAGTACACGACAACAACAACAACAACAACAACCAGTAGACACGTCAATGCAAAACACAATTCATAGGAAAATAAGTGTAGAGGTTGGAGGAGGATGTAAAAGCCATCAGAGACAGGATGCTTCAGATGGACGTTCTGGTGAAGGTGTGGACGTTTGTTTAACTGGTCATGAATACGTCCTATCCTGAATATAATCACAATAGTCATCTTTTGTTAATTTCTTGGAAAAACAAACACAACAAAGGCAACAATGTCTTAGTCACAACTTTCAGCTCACATGTATCACATTTTTCCAGATTCTGACCCTATTCATCATCCACAATCGTTATTTATTCTCCTTTTTCTGTTATTCACAAATTTATATGTGAAGATAAATTATCATATGGTCAGTTTTCTGTTCTTGTTTGCTGTTACCATGGTAACTAATGAAGCTCACTTGGTACACATTTGCCTGGATTTTGGCCCTATCGGTCTTCCATAATCCTTATTTATTGCCATTACTATCACCAATTTCCATTTTACGGTCAGATTCCTGTTCTTACACAGTAAAATCCCTGGTGTTGATTTAACATTGATACTGATATATGGACTGATATAAACACTGCTGGGTGTTAATTCAGCACTAAGTGTTAATTCAATACTGGAAAATTTTGTGTGGATTACATAAAATCCTTTGAGAGATTCCGTGTTTATAAGCTAACAATCAATGTGTAGGAGGTGAGCTTTATCAGTTATAATGGAAACAGGAGACTAGAACAGAAAACTGACCATATAAGGAAGCTGGGGATGATAAAGGGACAAGGGGTATAAATGCGGATTGTGGAAGGCGAACAGGGTCAGAATTTGGGCAAATGTGATATACCAACAAATAACTGTGTGATCATTAAAAATTAACATTGTAATCATGTTAGCAATATGATAATGTTCTATTACATTCCAAGTGAGCTAAAAGTTGTGATTAAGACATCCTAGCCTGTTGCTATAACATACAGAGTAACAAGAACTAGCTAGCTGAAGCTAGTCACAGTATCATCTGTAACAGATACCACTTTATAAAATTACATCTAATAAATGACAAAATTGCAATCTTTGCAATCCTTGCAATTGTTGTGTTGTCAGTGGATATCATTTTATAGTGAGATTAATAATGCTGGGGCAAATAAAAAAATTAAAAAATACTTGCTTACGATGCCATCATACTTGTAACCATAGCAACTATTATATGATGAGGAAGACACGTAATAAACTACACATATGTTTTCTACCATTCATATATAAAAAACAAAACTAAGCATGTCCATCTGTAAGGTTCTGTTTCTCAGAAGTCTCTCCAGCCTCTACATTTATTCTACACACTATCATCTTGTTAGCGTGTGGATGTGTCGCTGTGTACATATGCGTCTAAATGTCATCTAGGCTTCTATGAGGAAACAAATGCACAGTTCAGAGAACAGTGACTTTCTGAAACAATGCGCTAAACATAATCTGAGGTGATGAGGTAGATGGAGCTCAGTAACTTGCACTGAGATACGATTTACTGAAGCCTTTGACGTGTCAGATCATGTGACTTTAAATGCTAATTGCCACTCAGGCTGATGTGATGGTTTGGGTTAAACATGCAAAAGGCTCGAGTAAATTAGCGTGAATGTACAGAGATGTAGCAGAGGCCAATGCAGTACACGGAGCTGCGGGATGATCGTCATGGATTCCATCTTAATTAAGGCTACAGGACCATATAAAGGGATGCACAAGACAGGAAACGGACTGGAGTTTAGACGATTAGACGTTTACGGCGTCCATGACACACAGACACACAAGGGGGGAGGGGAACTCAGGGCATGCTTTATGCATCGTAATAATGAATGCATAAAACATTAAAGGGACTTGCCTGTTTAAAATTATTGTCATATAATAAAAGTAATGGCCCCCTATAAAAGGTGGAGGAGTTTGTTTGGTCATTTTCAGATCTGTAAGATTTGCCTTTTATTGAGTTTTTTTTTGGCAGGACTTACTGCTGTGAAATCAGTGAGACTTTTGTAAAAAAAAAAAAAAAACTCATTTGTGAAAGTATTTACACCCACCTTTACTAAATAAGGCCCACTGTTGCTAAGCAACTGGGAAACATGGCCACCAAGCCTGAGCTAGGTGAGCTGATGACAGAGGCAAATGAAGAAGACTTCCCAATTTGGACAATCTTCATTGGCCAGTGTGCTAGATATAACGTTTATGTTGCTATGGTTACAGTGCAAGAGATGCAACTAAAGCACGGTGGTGGCAGCATTTAACTTATGCTATAGGAAAATATAAGCTAATTCTTAAAACTGATATGATACAGTATGTCCTCTGGTGTTAAGCTGTCTTAATTGATAGCCATTGAGACAGATTGGGTCTCAGATACAGTATCATTAGAGACACGTTAAATGTTACAGTAAATGTGAAATATTTGGAAGAAGTTTTATTTTAGCACTTAAAGTTACAACAATAAAAGTTTGTACAGAACTGGAGCGGGACTGGGGCAAGTTAAAGTGCGTTAGATCTATAACACAAACCTTATAACACAATTAGTGGCTTTCAGACTTGCACACAAACGTAACATGCAGAGACATAAAAAATACACATAACACAGTGAAAGACAGTGAAACAATCTTGGACACCCTTATAGATGGTCCCTAAAAATGACCTTCGATTTAAAAACTGATATAAAAATACTGTATATTTTGATATAAAGTACACTGTCCTGAAAGCTCGTTTTTTTTTTTTTACAGGGACTGACATTTCAGCATGCATTACTCATCCGTCCTCAGCTGAAGCATTAGTAGCTCTGCAGTTAGGCGTTAGTCAGGGAAAAATAAAGAAATAAAATAAAAATAAAAAAATAAATAAATAAAAAGGAATCTCCCCCCGGCATCCCATGCTTGTCTGTGCATTTCTGTTGATCTGTTATTCATTATTATTATTATTAGAATTATATTTAAAATGATCAATACTTGTGTATTTTCTTTTTCTTTTTATTTTTTTTTACGATGGGTCATTCCCGTTAAAATCAAATCAAATTAAAAAGATCACATAAGAACCTGCAAAATTCCGACTAACCTTACTTCCCGAGTCCTTGGCTCCACATTCACCTTTATCGTACCACCATTTGTTTTTCAGCTTGTCTAAGACGCCTTGCTCACTGAGTTTCAATACTGCAAGGTTTACTGGTGTTCTTCACGAGGGGAATAACATAAATAACATTATCAATGTTATTTTATGTTATTATTACATTACACTCCTTCAAGTTTTTTTTTTATCTCTAGATTATTACCTTTTTTCTTTATTGTTTCTGTAGTTGGCGATCAGAACGTTGATGCGCCATTTGGCGTAAGCAAACGCGAGTTTTGCAGAGCCAGATGTGCATTAACGTATCGCCGGAGTAAGCAGCAAGGGCGGCAGCGACTTCGCCAATCACGCCATGCGACAAATATTCTCAGTTACGTGTCAGTGTTGATGTAGTTTCATCTTTTAAATCTAATAGATTAGCACTTTTATCTTTTTCTCTTTTCTTTATTCTTTTAGTTTTAGCTCCTGCGCTGATTTGCTGCTTACTTGGGTGTTGCATTGCGTTTACCCATAAGGCTTTGCTCTCTGGGGCTGACCTTGGAATCACCTCCCCCGCTGCCGCACTCGCCTTTGTCGTACCACCATTTGTTTTTCAATTTGTCCAACAGGCCTTGCTCATTCAGTTTTAGAACTGCGAGGTTAACCGCATTTCTTGAAAACGATAAAACATAACTTGTAAGACAGGGTGAGCCAACGTTTCTTTAACCAATGGTCCTCTTTTTAAATTTTTTTTTTAAATATCCTCTCAAAAGTACTTTAACAAAATTCCTGAAAATAATGATAAATTTAAGCAAATCGTCCTGATCATTGTTTCCTCTTTTTTTCCCCAAAAAAATTCATTAAATTATAAATATTTTTCTCAATTAATCCAATTAGTGCATTAATCTAGCTTCATATCCAGGAGGAGAGGAACTCTCATCTTAGCCAATCAGGGAACATTTAACTGACGGCCATCTCAGTCAAACTCTGAACTAATTAAATTGTTCTACAGCATCAGTCAGCATTATAACAAAGAGCATGAACACATTTCAGTATTTAAACCCACGCAGTGCCACCTTTCATGAGATTAAGGCTAAATTTGGACTCGTTGGCCTGATTTGACTGCAAACTTCTTGAGTTTTTATGTTTTTAAATAAAAAATGTGTACTGCGAAGGTTTGAAGCAAAAATTTACATCATTAAAATCTCAGAAAATATCATCAAGAGGCAAGCACATAAAGATAAACAGTAAAATCGGTGAGTAAAGAGAAAGAAGAGAGAAAAGAACAGGAACATATTAAAATATTAACATTGATAAGAGACAAACAACGCAGGAAAAGTCACCCGAAACTTTTTTAAGAAACTGATTAAAAAATTTGAGATCGTAATATAAATGTGTGATCCAATCAAAGTACAGAAGCTACAATTTTAGCCGGCTCAAGAAATCTGGAACCCAATAAATATGTAAACAGAATTTTGCCTGAATTTGCTTGTTGGAAGCTGATTGGCTCAGACATTTTATGATGCTATAACACTTCAAATGACTTTTATCATTTTATCAAACTTTGGAACTTTTAAGCTTTTTCAAGGGTGTAAATTTCTTAATATGTTTATAATCATTGATATGTAAGTTGTTTGTTTTCTCTCTTTTTTTATACTAATAAACAGCTGGAAAGAGTAAAAAATAAAACAACAAATAAAATAAGAGCCCTGAAGCAACTACACTTTTAACAAGAACTCCATATACCGTATGCTGCATATGCAAATTGAATTTAACCTTAATTTGCATATTGTACTCTGATTGGCTCTGACATTTTATGATGCAATAACACTTTCCTGTTGCATGTTTCAAATAGCTCCAATGTGCCCCGTAGGTTTTAAAGTTGTCTAAAACAACAATAATGTGAATTTGTTTTAACTAATGTAACGCTTACCTAAATGTAATATTCACTCATTATATTTAATAACCATAAACATTTTTTAAGCTAAAAGGAATTTCATATATAGATTAATATTTTTGGTCATTTTAATCATGTATATACATTTTATAAAGTTTAGGGTGACTTTAAATATGCAAGAAATTCAACATCTGTATATGGATTATTGTATATCACTCATATTAATATTAATGCAGATATCTATTGGGTAAAGCTTTAAAAACCTGATGCTCCTGTGTTTTTCATTCTGTTTGGTGAATTTGGTTTTTAATATTTAATAATTCAGAATTCCAGCTTCATTTTAGATCTCAGGCTACTTCCTTTCTTTAAACATACTGTAGCTGATGCTCAAATTTTCATCCACTCCAAATTTACTTCAGATTGGTTGTTTTCCATATAAATTTTTTTTTTTTTTTTTAATTTGCCTCAACTAGGTCTCACTCATACCAACCAGGTGACATGAGCACAGCTGCATCAGGGTAGGTGGGATACTATAACAACATTGGGCACATTGTTATACTATTCCACCCACCTTAATGAGGATCCTTTGGGAGTGGCGATGCCGTAGCCCTTGGAGTCGAGGTTCCCGCCGACCTTCATGGTGTCGCAGGGCTTTCGCTGCTCGATGTACTCGTTCATGGTGGACTCCAGCAGGTAGGCGTATTTCCCTTTTGACTTGCGCACTCGCATCACTCCCTCCGCCGTCGTTTTCACGAAGACGGACGGCTCGGCGCTGCGCATGTACGCCCACATCTTCTCAAAGAGAGCGATTTTGGATCGCTGGAGGGGAAAAATGAAGCATGAAAAAAAAACAGAAAAGAGGGACGTCACGCTGCTGGGTTTTCATGTAGAAGAGTCCTTCTTTTTCCATGTATTATAATAAGGATGTTATATTAAATTAATAGATTATCACAAATTTAAGAAAAAAAAGGAAAAAGAGTGGGGTATGTGATGTAACTCCATGAAAGACACTCCTCACTGTTCATAGTTTTGGCGACTGCATTTAAAGACAGTGTTCTTGCAATATCTTGCATTTTTGGTGCATTAACCAAAAAGGTGTCCAAACTTGTGACTGGTACACTGTAGCACACACTGTGATTTTCACACCAGTCAGAAACACACCTTGTATTTGTTTTAGTCTCTCTGGGTTTGGGTCACCTTATGCTGTTTCTACATCACCTGCCTGACAGTCACTTGTTTCTGCTCTGTGTTTTGGATCTTTCAAAATAAACCTCATGTGCACCTGCATCTCGTCTGTATTTTTCACAGATTTTTTACTTTTTTTTTTTTGCTTTATTCCAAAGCTCCAGAATAATATATATGGAATCAGTATCAATCAATCAATAAATAAATAAAAACCTTGTATTTGTGTATTAACCCTGATACTTATTAATATACACTAAAAATAAAGTGTCTTCTCATAGCTCCTACCATGAAGAACTCTTTGGTTGATCCGGAGTCGAGCGTCCCGTAAGCGATCTCGGTCTGCTTGGCCAGATCCTCGGCGCTCTCGATGGGCGACACCATCCTCTCCACAGTCAGGAACGCAGCCAGGTTGGCAGTGTACGAGGAGATGATGATCAGAGTGAAGAACCACCACACGCCGCCCACGATACGGCCCGAGAGAGACCTGAGAGATGTTATACATCGTGTTAGAAATTCCTCCAGTCCTTATTTTATTTCTCTAGGAACACTATAAGAACTGCAGTCATTATTAGGTCACACCCACAACAGTGTGTTCTTAGTTCTGTTTAGTCCCTAGCTGTTGACTTCAAGATTCAGTATGAATAAACTTTATGAGTTTATAGTAATTTGAGAAACATAAAGCGAATTAATATATTTAAGGTTTGTGGTACATGTATGGAAGGAGTCTCCAGTGTCAGCGCTCGGTAAGGTAAAGCTGTAACTTTAGGTTTTCAAGTTGGGGAGTTTATGCTTCTCTGCAGTTTCTGGCTAACATGCTGTTTTTTTTTTTCATGCTGTCCTTTTTTTATCCTATTAACCTCGAGAGAGAGAGAGAGAGAGAGAGAGAGAGAGAGAGAGAGAGAGAGAGAGAGAGCAGAACATCTTATTTCTTGAACATTAAATGTAACTATAAACAGATATAATCTTTCATTCCTTAAGACTGGTATAAGAAGAATAAAGCACTTGGGAACATGTCGTTGCAGAAAAATAATCAGAAGTGGGTAAAATACACAAATCATGTACTTGAGTAAAAGTAGAGCTTAAACAGGCCAAATATTACTCAAGTAAAAGAAGAAATCCTCCATTTACTTGTATACTTGAGCAAAAGTACAGAACTACTCACATTCAAACTGATTAAAGTATTAAAACCACAGGACTTAAAGTAAGTGTAAGTGGCTTAAAGTAGCCATATTTCAAGTAAACTTAATCTCTCTCTCTCTCTGGTGCCTGATATCGAAAGCACTGGTTTAATCTCTGTCTCCATCCAGCTCTGCTTCTGATTTGAAACACCTGTTACGTGTTGACTTGAAAGGCAAGTCACACAGTTACACATGACCGTCAGTAGGTGGCAAAATCCCTGCTTCAAACACTAACACTGTGGTTATGTAACCCAACGCCGTGCAGAAATGCAGTGAAGTAAAAGTACAGACATTTGCTGTATGCTGTAGTGAAGTAAAAGTAAAAAGTATCCTCTAATAAAACTACTCAAGGACATGTGTGTGAAATATATACTTAAGTACAGTAACAAAGTAAATATACTCATTTACCTTCCACTTCTAAAAATAATCACCTTTGGTGTGCTAACGGTATTGACACTATATCACACCACACTGTGGTTGATTATTTTTCCATCACAGCATAATTCACAGTGTTTTACTAATTATTATTCACCTTAAATATGTTCCTAACTCTCTCCATGCCAGTAGCCACATAAGGCCTCCACACTGACTGAACAATACCATCTGTCCTGTCCTGTTCTGATGTTTTGTCTGCCTTTCAGCATCTCCAATCTCAACACTTCATTCTTTTTCCCCACTCTCCTCTGCCAGGTTGTTCTTGGTTTTACATCCTGAAGCTGTTCTCTCCTTCTCTCTTCAAGACGTCTCAGGTTCAATTCCTCATTCTTGTGCATAACCATAGAAATATTATCACTAACCATGGCTAGGTCTGCTCCCTCCACTCTTATATTTGTTTTCCGGCCACTGTATTCTTGATACTCTTCTCAGACGCTGGTATTAAGATATTAGTGTTCAATTTCTTCTCATCTCCTTCCGTTTCCATTTTCCATGTCTCACATCCATGTGGCACCAAAAGGGCTTACAAGTGATTTGATGATGAGACGATGATGATCCTTGTACCAATCCCACATGCTCCCCATACAGTAGGATGTCCGGTAGCGTTTGCCTTCTGCTGCTTTTTTCAGATATGATAAAAGAAAACGCATCTACGCCTTTCACTATTTCAGTGTTCGTTGTTCTCTGAGCTTGGTTTCTGGCTCGAATGATTTTTGCATCAAGCTTCATTCCAACTCAAGCTCTTGAGATCTTTTAACTCAAATCACTCAAAAAGAAGAAATTCATCATCAGGAAAATCCAGGTACAAGGTGCTGTGTTTCCGTGCCGTGTTTCCAGCATATGCCTCTCACTTTATCTGCTGTTGTTCTTCTCATGTTCCAAGCTCATGCTTTAACACCAGATCTTATTTCAAACCACTCAGATGTTTTATTCTCCTCTGCAACAGCACACTTGGACTGTCTACAAATCTCCATAATTATTCTTTCTATCTTCTCTGGTGTCACACGCTGTACCTTCACACTCTGACATGTTTCAAAGTTAACATACAGTATAAGAATGATCTTCATTTATTCATAGTCTTACAGATGTTCCTTTACATAAATATTTGTACTTTTGACTCCTGCTTGGTATAAACCCAACTTGCTCTTGGCACAGTTTTTCTTTTTTTTTCTATTCCCTTTAACTCTATTTAATTCCCTATCTCTATTATTACAGGTCATCATGTCAGCTGTCCATCAATCTTCTGAAGATGTTACAGATAAAGCTTTTTGACACTTCACCTCGTCCCATAGCATAATAACGATGTCCTTTCCACATTCTGGTGTTATTCCACATGGTCCTGCTGATTTCCCAGCCCTTGTTCTCTTCAGTTCCATCCTCATTCACAGATCATCTCCCCAGATAGATTCCTTCTATCTCTTGCTCTTTCTTCTCTGTCTGTGCCCCTGACATTAGCATATCATCTCTCTCTCTCTCTCTCTCTCTCTCCATATCACATATTTATGACAGAGCATAGTCCTTTTCTCCTACTTTCTACCTTGTTTTCAACCCATCTCCATCATCGTTCTATCTTTCCATCACCACCTTTGCACATTCCATTGTCACATAAGCTTTCTCTCTTTTTCCTCTACATCAGATTCTTCAGGTTCGATTGCTTATCCATGGCTCGCTCTTTTCTTTTCTTTTTTTCATAACACTCTGCAGATCTTTGAGGTTTTGTCATATTTGTCTTGTATTCATCACATTCTTACGCTTGGAATCTGGTTTTCATTTCCACACTGCACCGTTTCCTGACCTCATCATGTTTTCAAATCAAATCTTTCCTTCTGTTTTTTTTCTATCTGTCTAATCTGTTTCTTTTCAGTTGACGCCTGATCTTTATTTCAATAACTGCAGTATACATCAGCTCCTCTCATCAGTTTTGCATCATGTCGACATCCTCATGTCACCTCTTAATATTACACACTCTATCTTTTGTGTATTTTGTCCATTTATACTACAGAAGTCTTTACTGTTGTTTATTGAGTCACATCTCTTCTTCCTAATACTTCTTCAGTGTCTCTATCAGTGTCAGGTCTCCCATGGTGATCAGTGTATCATACAGTAGCTACTGTTTGGTACTACACTGGAGTCTGGAGTTGGACCTGATTAGAAATTCCAGATTGTTTACATGGACACTGATCTGTTAAGATGTAACACAGTAACAACATTTTTATCACATTACACAGATGAGCAGTTGATGATTAAGGGCCTTGCTCAAGGGCCCAACAGTGCCAGCTTGGTGATGGTGGTGGGGTTTAAACCTGGGACCATCTGTTTATTAGTCCAATACTGAATGTTTCACAACATTTCTGACGCCCAGACTGGCACATCATTTCCGATAAATCCCCTTTTGCGTTCTGATTGGTTGCAAGAATTTTGTCTCATTTATTGTTGGCTAGATTTTTTACTTTGGATAAAATGTGAGCCAATCCTTGCTTCTTTTGCAGACAGAGTCCCAGTGTATGGAAAGACTAAAGACTAAAAGTGAAAAGAGAATCAGCAAACATGCAAAAAATATATATTTATTTAAAAGAGAAAAAATTGGACCAAGTGTGTACATGGCTAATATTTACTAACTGAACAGATTCTCAAAGGTTTGCTGATCACTCATTCCCATTGGAAATTCCACCTGCTCTTGGTTAAAGTGTTTTATTGATGGGAGGTGTTTTATTCCCAATATGAATGTTAGAGTTTCAGCATTTCTGTTTTCTGTAACAATTAGATTTTATAGTACAGCGTTGTTAGCCGTGCGCCCAAACCCCCAACCTTACACTGTATACAGATCCTCTTCTCACTCCAAACATTACTATGGTAATTTGTAAAAGCTTATTGATTGACTGATTGATTTTCTTCTGTCTGTCTACACACCTACATCCTACTGTAATCCCATTTTATCTCCAGAAAAGGTTCTGACCAGGACCAGTCCAGAGTAATGCCTTCTGGGTATCTAATCTTCTCCTGATGTCTACAGCGATGCCATCTTCTTCATGCGATTCCTCATTCTGCTGCTTTATATCAAGATGCTAATTTATTCAAATCTATTCAGGACAAAATGAAATGTTGTAAAGACAGACGTGGGGTAGAATTTGACTTTGAATGTATGATAAGGCTTTAAACCGAATAAAAATAATAATAATGAGGTTTGGGAATGTATAATGCTCTTGTATAACTTTTCCATTACAAAAGAATAAATTATGTAACTTTTAATAACTACTGTGGATCTTTTTTTATAATAAATGCTGTATGACTAATGAACGGCTGTGCGACATTAAAGAGCTCTGCTGCTGCGGTCTGGGTCTCTGTGCTGCTCGCTGGGTGTAGGTGTAGAGTTAAGAAACCTGGACCGAAAAAAGAAAACGCTTCAAACTCATAAAACCGCCTTGTGTGATGAACTGGTAGGTCATGCAACATCTTGTAAAAGGCTTGTTTAATAATCTCATTTATTAAATTCTGTAGTCTCGTAGCTCGGGTGTAAACCAGCCAGTTATGTAACTGAGTTAGCAAGCTAATGTAACCTCTGAATTCTGATTGGTCAAAAGGTGATCCATTTTCTTTTCTATAGCAGCAGCTCTGAGCAGCAGCAATTTTTTCTGTATTTTTATCAAATGTACAGATATACTTTGGGTTCTGCTCTGGAGGACGGCGAACAGTTAATCGGCTGTATTTGTTGAGGCCCAAAAGAAAGAAGAAACCCAGATACGTTTCACTATAGCTGTTTTAGCACCTGTTGCTAGCACTGCTATGAAATCTCTGAACCGCCAGCGCTCATCGATGACATCACACCCTACGTTTAGAGACACAAAGTCAAATGAATCTGCCCGTTCACTTTCAAGTCACATGACCATGTATATATGTACCTGAGCTAGAACCACATACGAATGTGACTCAGATCCGATCTAAAAACATACGATTTTTGCATTCAGACGGGCCTAAAAAATCAGATCTGTATCACATTGGGGTAAAAAATGGGAATCAATTCACTTCCGGCTGGTGATGTGAACCTGAAGACAAGCTATGTCCTTTTTTTTGTCTTTTTTGTCTTCCTTTTTTAATAGAGACTGGATAAAAAAGGAGAAGGGAACGAGTGTGTACAGTACAGCTGCTGTAACATAAGTGAGAGCAGGACTTCACTTCTACAACATGGACTGCAATCAAGTTTTGGGAAACTGCTGCGATATAAGAGGAATGAAACACTTGAGGCTGTGATATTATAGGAAAATAATTACCTATAAACAGCATCTACTGTATATTTTTTTATTACACTTGTGCTGCACATGTCCTCCATCACTGTAAGCTACAGTACTGCTTCCTTAGATTGATAACTTCTATCATGTGCCTTTTGTCTACTGTATGTTATACTAGACACTATACTAAAATTATTTTGTTCCCTTGTTTCCCTTAGTTGGTTTCGTTCCCTTGGTTTCCTCGTCCAGCTTTGGACTGGCTCTGTCCTTTACCTGCACTTTTAATTTACAGGATACAGATGTACCAGATGTCTTCCCTCTCTTGTCACCCTCTGACTAAGTACACTGTGATTTGTGACACAGCAGCAATAAAGAGACTTCACACTTACACCAAATCTGTCTGAGCCTTAATGTGATGTAAGACGTCAGGGACGAACCTTGGCGAAATATCACATCCTTGTCTCATAAAGGCTCCGAGCGAGAACCAGAGGCTGTTAAATATCCCGAACTCGTTGGTAGACTCGCTGGTCTGGATCTGCCCGTCCTCGTATTCCTCTGTGTGCCACTCGTACGGGCTGAAACGGCTGACCAGAAAGAGCACCACGCTCACGCCGATGTAGGCGAACACGATACACATCCAGATCTCATACGCCAGAGGGTCCAGGAACGAAAACACGCCAGGCTTGGACTTCTGCGGCTTTTTGATCATGATGGAGATGCCCAGGCTCATGAAGGGCTTGGAGAAGTCGATCACTTCCTCTCTGACCAGCGTGATGGTCAACGGAGCCACAGCGATATCGGCTTTCTGTAGAGTTAGAGTGCTAGGATGAGGAGGGGGGGTTTTGTGTGTGGAATCTACTATTATTATTACATTATTTTCTTTCAAACATTTTTATTGTTACACAATATTCATTACTGTAATTACTGTTAGAATTTATTAACATCACAAAACATTTATTACTTCTGAATCATGTATTATTATTATTATTATTACTATCATTAATATCTGTTCTTAAACAGCTCAAAAGCTTTATCTGGGGAGTTTAAAATTTGTTGTTTCTATGTAAACATGCACAATAAATTGAATTATGCTTTGTTCATCATGATTTTTATGGATTTAACAGGCTTTAACTGCTAATGTGACAAAAAAGTTGGGAAGTTAATTTTGATATAACCCTACATTAGCCATCACTAATTAATATAATTTAAATATGCAGAATGTGATTTAACTGTAAAATTTTCTTTAATTTTAAACAGAAATTCTTCTAAATAAGCTTTCACTCCAAACTCTTCATTTTTTGACATCTGAGAGCGTTACTAGATTACAATCTCGCGTTCATGACTTTTGTCTTCTCACCCCATAAACCAGCTCTCCGACCATCCCGTTCCAGATCTTCGTCTCAGCGTCTCGGGCTCCGTATTTTCCATCTCCTACGATTTTCAGGCGATATTTAAAGCCGCAGTGTTTGGCGATTTCAGCTGCCAGGTCGACACAGTAACCCTCGTACCGCTCGTTATCCACAAACAGGTCTGCGTTCTTCTTCAGCATCACGTACGGCGCTTCCTGGAATGGAGCATGCACTAGTTGACATAGCATCACACAAGATCGCTACAAGTGCAAGTATTTCATAATAAAATGTAAGTTTATACACAAACACAGCATTTATAGGAATAAATATGTCCTGAAACAAGACGAGATCAGAACAATGTTTCACAGCATTCATAAAACTATAAAAGTCACTTTTGGTTTTTGCGTTGTTTATTTCTAATGTGCCATTTTACCAAATGTCGCAGATATTTTGTTGCAGACATTTCATCCTAAGGGTGTACAAACTTTTGCATTCAACTCCAAAACTGGTTCAGTGTCCAGTTCAATCCAAAAAGTCCACTTATAATGGCTTTTTTTTCTTTGTTTTTAGAGGTTAATGATAAATATTTTGTCAGGTGTGATTCCTACAATGATCTCTGCAGTTTGCTTACAATTATGACATCGCAACTATTCTGATAAATGATTCTTGAAACATAAGGGTCATTTCTGTTTGCGGTAGTTCTTGATAACGTTCAGACCCAACCGTACCTGCTGCTCTGTTCATTATAACACAGTTCAAAGTTCTCACCAGAATGGTGGTGACTATCACCGTCTTGTTCTCCAGACCCATCGTATCGTTGGGGAAAAGGTCTGATTTTGTGACCGCCATCTTGTCCATTTCATTCCAGTAACCAATCTACAACACAGATGAATAAACAATGAGAACTACTGCAACTTTTTGACCTCATTTACAGTGAAACGCCAACCCTGATTTCTTTGTGCAAAAAATGGACTCGTACCTTAACAGGACCATTGTTCTTCAGCTCCATGACATGGACAGTGTAATTCACTCTCCTGCCGTACTGATCAAACTGGATGTTTCCTGTTAGACCTTCAACACGTACCTGAGAACATGACCATGTGTTAAAGAACAAGGGGAAAAAGTCGTCCATTTTCCTCCGACCTGGATTAAAGCTGTACTATCACAAACCTGAAAATTTCCATTCTCCTCTAATTATAGTATTGTGAGATATTTAGGTGTGTATGTGTGTTTTTCTTACCTGTTTTAGCGCACGTTCGATCTCCACACCCTGAGCCCACGGCACAGCCGGGTTCGCCAGACAGTCTCCGTTATTAGCCCTGCGCGAGATGTCGATCCTCTGCTTGTGCAGGTAACGAAACGCTTCCGTCATCACCTGAACGGCGTCGAAGGTCAGTGCTGGCGTGTACTGAGGAAAAACAGATGTTACAGACCAGGGAATTCTGGGATAATAGCAATTAGCACCTTCTCATTTGGGCTATTACCGATGTTGAACCTCTAACATCACGTTCCAGTGATTAGTTCTCTCACCCTGATCTTACTGTCTGCTCCTGGATACTCCTTCTCTTCTAGAGCTTCCCAGCGCTGGTCAAATTTGGACACTAGAGGATCTTCAAAATCCACAATCTGGAATCCTGACACGTTTGCTCCACCATACTGAATTTTGGACAGGTCTCCGTCCACAAAGCCCTGGAAGGCAAGAGTAAAGAAACAGGATGGTAATGTAACCATGTGAAAGCTTTTGTCTAAAATCTAAAGTATAATGTACAGAATATTGAGGTCTATGGAATCCTGAAGTGTAAGTAATACAGAAACATAAGGAATACAGAAATGTAAGGAATACTGAATTATATGGAATACCAAAGCATAAGGAATACAGAGGTGTAGGAAATACTGACATGTGAATGCTAAAGTGTAGTGAAGCTAAGTTTGCTAGTAAGATATGAATCTTGAATTATTAACTAGTTCCCTAGCGAGCTAGCTAACGTTTGATTAACTCTTACATTAGTAAAATGACTTCACAAGCTCTGCAACATTTACAACACCAATGTTAATCAAATTCCTTGTAAAGCTAGCAAAGATGGGCCAACTAATAGCAGTGGCTAATGTTTTAGCTATTATATTAGTCAATTGTAATAGCTAACTAGCAAGTGGATTGTGTCCTAATAAAAACAGTGCTAGTAATAATGTAAAAAAATATATGATTTTGTTGATTAGCATGCCACTCACCAAGTTGGCGATGATGTAGTGATATCCTTTAACGTGCCTGCCGATTGTTATGATCTGTAAAATAAAACACCGGAAATTATAATGAGATTGTCATGCTAAATTGTCATGCTAAATGTTGTACCAATAATTCTGCATTCTAATTGCTCATAAGTTTTTAATTAATTTCCTAAAATCGCAGTTCTGAAAATAGAGCAGTTTTATATTAATGTACTCGCTCTAAGGCATTGTTTCCATAGTAACAGCTCATTCACAGCAACGGGCTGATGTTTCCTGCCAGGAGATGTTTATTTAACATTTATGGAAGGAGTCTCCAGTGTGAGTGCTGTGTAAAAAGAATAAAATATAGCTACTATATAGAGATAAAGCTGTGAATCTAAGTTCAGACACATCTTCAGGACAGAGAAGTTTCTGTCAAGTTGTGATGTTTCTCTTATTAACTTCAAGAGAGAGAATAAAGAGAGACTGGTGAGGAAACTAGTGTTTATAACTGCTATAACGTCAGTAAGCACAGGAACGCACTTTGTTCATGGACATTAAATGTAAAACGTGGGGTAAGAAAGTGTGGGAAATGCTTGATAAGGTCCAGAGCATGGAGGTTTCCTCTCCCTGTGTTCTAATTGGTTAGCAAAGTGCACTTCTGCAGAGGGGGAATTCAGGTCAGCTCATTTAAAGCTCATCATTAACACTAAAACAGCACGTTTGGAAAAGGAGTGAAACACAAAGACTATCAAGCAGCAAGAATGCAGAACCTGAGTCTGGTTTCAGCTTTTTCGGAGAACATTTTAGAGAACTTGGAGAAGTTGTATAACATGTGACCCTTAAAATCTCCAAAAGTGAACCACAGCCTCTGTTTGATTAACTGATTATACAATCAGTAGACGTGGTGTAAAAGATATAAAATGTTATGAAGCATCAGATTTTTTTTCTGCTTTGGATCTGGTCTAACCCAGGCAGAAAAAATAAAGTGTGGTTAAAGTTTATTTGTGTGAGGTCATTACCTGCTCCATGATGTCTTTGACTTTTTCCTGTTCACAGTCCAGGATCACTCTCCTCTCCTTCTTGTTCTCCAGATCCTGGAACAGCGAGCGATACGACTCATCTTTCCTGTCGTCCTTCATGTTGCCCACGTTTATAGCCGTCACCTGCCACTTCCTCTCGGCCGCCGTGTCCAGCACCACCTGTAGCGTCGTCAGGCCTGAGGAAAACGTGTACAAATAATAGAAGAAACACCCCTTTTTATTTCCCTGTAGAGAAAAAGTTATACACATCAGCTTCCTTTATAAACAAAAAAAAATTCACATGAACTTAACATGTGGCCATATTTTCCAGAATATTTACCTGATCACAAAAATAGATCGATAGAGAAATAGGTGCCAGGTGAAGTGAATAACCAATAATATGGTTTGGCTGCTTCGAACACTGTTGGTGTTCCAATACTATCCAATAGTAGAGCCACTGCAGCATAAACTAATAAAAAAACTGAACACTGGCTTTGATAGTGAACACTGGCTCTGATAGAAAGGAGTCCGAACACACAGGGCGTTGTGCATGGAGTAGCTGCAGATTGGTCAGGGCGCCCATGCTGGCTCGTGTCCTCCACCAAAACACCTACGATGGGCATGTGAGCATCAGAACTGGAGCACAGAGCAATGGGAAAAGGTGGATCACATTTTCTTCTATGTCGTGTGGATGCCTGGGTGTGCATGTGGGTGTGTGTCGGTTACCTGGGAAAGAGACAGCGGGTGGAGGGCAATCCACCAGCACCCTGTAGGTCAACAGCACGGGTGGCGGTCTTGTTAACCTGGGCCATGACTGATCCGGTATCGTAAGTCCTGTTAATAATTCGCAACATTTGATTTGGCAAATGTTTTACGTTGGATGGCCTTCCTGCCACAACCCTCTGCATTTATCCAGATTTGGGACTGGCACAAGAAGACACTGGGTTGTGCCCCTCCTGTGGTTGCATTGGGTGGAGGGTGATGTTCTGCCATTTATTTGGATGTTACTCTGACACATCCCACCTACCTAATCACTGTTACAGACCGAGTTACACCCCTTCATGGAGACGGTTTTCCCTGGCTGTGACCTCTTTCAGCAGAATAATGCGTCCTGACACCGCACACACACTGTTCAGGAACGGTGACTGGATGTTGTTGGGATGTTGTTTGGTTTTTTGGAGGAACATCACAAATAATTTAAGGTGTTGAAATTCTCCAGCTCTCAGTCCGATCAAGCGTCTGTAGGATGTGATGGAGGAACATGTCTGATCCATGGAGGCACCTCACAACACCTCACAACTTACAGGAAGTGTTAGAACTGTTTTGGGGGCTCAAGCAGGTGAGTTTAATGTTATGGCTGATCAGTTTACGTCTGTATGGGCATACAGTATATACGCTCTACATATGTCTGTAACAAACAGGTTTACTGTAGAAGTCATATAGGAACCTTATAAACCATTTTGAAACCATTGTGATAATACCTGAACCATCATTTTATCATTTTTAAATAGTTCAGTTTAGTATTTATTCATCACATATACATTACTGAACAGCGGAACTCTTTATTCTTCACATATCTCAGCCTTTTGGTAGTAGACTGGGGGCAGAGCACAGGGTCAGCCATTAAACAGCGATCATAGAGCAGACCGATGTTAAGGACCTCACTCAAGGGCCCATCAGCGGCAACCTGGCAGAACTGGGGCTCAAACCACCGACCTTCTGATCAGTAACTTAGAGCCTGAACACACTGAGCCACCAGCGCACTCTATATTAATACTGACCACACCTGACAGCCCCAAACCTGACAATATTAGCAATTGATTGGTGAATATTAATCGCGATTGTTTTATCATGTTGACCTGACCTGTAGATATTGCTTTACAGGATGATGAATTATTTGATTTTGAGATCAACATGATTTTAAGTAACATGTCAATAAATAGATTAGATTGAGATTTAATATTATTTCGTCTCATTTCCCTCACAGGAGGCTGGCGTAATATCTGACTCAGAACCAGCGTGCCGTTCTAATGAGGATTTAAACACTGTACTGGAGGAAACGCCGCAAGCGTCCTTTTTGTAAAGCAAATAAAACAGCCGTTTAACACCAATCTGCCACAGGGCCACACACACACACTCATACACACACACATTCAATACTGGCCTGTCATGCTAAATCAGTTATCACACTGACTCACATTTCTTTTAACTAAAATGACAATTTTAGACTGTGATTTTCCGTGTCTAATCAATCACCTGCCAACATTTTGGACGCCTAGAGGGTGTCTCGAATCTCTCAAACCTCTGCAAATAAACTTGTAATCATTCACAATGATGGCCGAAGGAAACTGAAGAACCCAGAAAAGAGAGATGTTGCCCATGAATACACAATTACTCCTTGTAGTGAGGATGATGAAAGCTAACCGAGGCCACGTGAGAACTCCTTTTGATCATAAGCGCTGTTGAACAGACGCACAAAGACCTCGGACTCCTCCATCACATCTCATTTTTCACTTTATTGATTCCTCGTTTTCTGTCCGATATTTCTCGCAGCTCGTTAATGAAGCCCAGCTCGACTTCAGTAGCCGTCCTTCAGCCGCCGAGTCCTCGTCCTGCAGTCTTCATGGCCACTGATGCTCTTCCTGCTTTTGTCTCATTCTGCCTTGAAGGCACACAGCGTGGTGCGAGGATGAATTAATTACGCACCCCAATTAAGCAGAGGTCATGGATTAGCATCAGAGCGAGCAACCGTAGGAGTGTGTGTGTGTGTGTGTGTGTGTGTGTGTGTGTGTTCCTGGATAATACTGAAATGACTGTTGGCGTAATTTACAAAAACCAACATGTTCATTAGGAGATAGCGGTAATGCAATTAATCACCTAATCTGTGGCGTAAGGATTCCGTTTGCTAAACAATGCAGGATTTTAAAGAACTTTATGAACTAAAAACAGCAGGTACACAAAACCCCAGGGTGATTTAAACATCATGTTTAGCTGAGGAGATGATGGAAATCTTACAGTCAGAGCTCACACTATAATTCCTTATTAACTGCACTCAAAGTAATCATCCTTGGAAGCATGTAACTCATCAATTGACTTGAGTTTGAAGAATATGACAATTTAACCGCCTCAGACTTTGAAGGGCATGACTCCTGAACTGACTCAGACTTTGATGATATGACTCATCATTTGACTCAGACTCTGAAGCATACGACTCCTGAACTGACTCAGGTTATTGAAGTATGTGACTCATCATTTGACTCTGAGCATGTGACTCTCTGTCTTTTAGGTACCTCTCTCATACATTCAATTCAATTCAATTCAATTTTATTTGTATAGCGCTTTTAGCAATTGTCATTGCCGCAAAGCAGCTTTACA
>JAOVVA010000001.1:24106408-24111673 GCA_028565275.1 Leiocassis micropogon
TTTGAAACTTATGTTTTTTCATCCTTTGGTGTGAAAGTTAAAATATATATATATATATTTTTTAAATTTATGTTAAACTACATAATTACATCCTGCTAACTTTGAGTGACGGGGAACATCGCGGTCATTCACAGAAATATCTGAGGCTGAAATGCTGTCTGGAGTGACACCTGTACTGTCACACTGGAGGACCAAAATGTCACACAAAAGGACAAGATCTCTTTACAAAGTAGGCTAAATAATTAATTTTAAATTGATTTAACCTGCTTTAAAATATATATATTTTCTTGACCATTTTCAGTAAGTTTAAACATAAGATGTTCATTGAAATATTTTCTGATGGTTTTACAGAAACTTTTTATACAGAACAGATAATCAGCTTACTTTGGCCTTGAAATAAGAAGGTTCACTGAAATTAATTGAAAGTTTGCATCGGCACTAAACATTAGCACTAATTCACAAATAATAATCAATCATATTATTATCATTATTATTATAATTATTATTATTATTATTATTATTATTATTATTTTACTATCAATAAACAATAGCATTTTATTTTTATATTATATAACAAAAAGGAATCAAATCCAAAATATGGAATCACTTGATTAAATAAAACATATAAAATAATAATAAGAAAATAATGAACTGTGCTACCTTGCTGCTTTGTTAATTAATTAATGATTTAATTAAGATATTTTAATATTTTAAACATCAGATAGGCAGATTATACTACATTTGACCTTTTTAGTATTTATTCTACTCTTTAAAACTCTGTTATAGCTGTATTACAGACTCTACATACACCACTGCTTAAAGTTTAAACTTTTATATTTAGTTTAAACCTATTAAACTTATAAAATATATTTATTAGTCTCCACACATGTCCTCCAGGGGGCGCTAATTATCAGGGCTAAGTGTAAACCTGTGACCTGGTTCAGGTTTAATTCGTCCCTCAGTTCTGTTTAAGCGTGTGTGATTGCTCCAGAGCCAGTGCTGATAGAGAGTGTAAGGATACTGTGGCCAAGGTCTAAGGCTGCTGTAGGATCAATCTGACGCAATAACACATTTGTAAAACATCCTGAGACACAACCTGGCCCTCCTGCCTCCTCCTCATCCTCGTCTTCCTCCACTTCTTCCTCATCTTTATCTTCCTCCTCCTCCTCATCCTCATCTTCCTCATTCTCCTCCTCTTCCTCCGTCACTGCGAAATATGAAATTGTCAAACTTCTCAGTAGAACCTCGCAGTGGCCTTCTCGCAGTCTGTTGCCATAGCAACCAGGAGCTCGTTTCTAATATAACAGCAGGAGAAGGGAAAAAGTGCACACCAACATCCATCTGAGTGCTTTCTGTATCACTGTGTGTGTGTGTGTGTGTGTGTGTGTGTGTGTGTGTGTGTGTGTGTGTGTGTATGTGTGTGTGTGTGTGTGTGGCCCAGGCCTCATTTAACATGCCTTGTTATGTTTGTGACAGATTTCACATGCCTGTCTGATACATACTATGAGAGGTCGAGGCTTCACACACACACAAACACACACACACACATGAATTTTATCTCCTATACAGATTATGAGTGATGACTTTTGTTGTATCATTACTAATGTACTGTTTTATTATTGTTAATTAAATGTTATTCTAATCTCATTGATGAGCAAACAAGGCTCAAATATTATAAAGCACTACCACATTTATCTTTAATTTATCCCATCACCATGGCAACTCCTTCTAGACATCAGCACAGCATCATCATCACCTTGACGTCGTGTTGAGCGTGCGTGACCTCGCTATGATAAACCTGATGAAGGAGTTTTAAAACGTTTGGTTTATAAACCTCGTGTCCTGATTCTGGCTGCAGGTGTCTCCACTGTCTGTCTCTATTAGTGTGTGTGTGTGTGTGTGTGTGTGTGTGTGTGTGTGTGTGTGTGAACGTGTGTGTGTCGCTTTTCTTCCCATCTTCCCGTGTGTGTGTATACAGTGGAACTATTTCACACTTCTGCGTTCCTAGTGTGACACATTTATAAACTGCCTCACCATGGCAACACTGGTTTAAGTGTCATGACACAAAAATCGCCATGGCAACCCGTTCTACATACCAGCCTCTCCTTTGCAGTTTAGAATGGGGGCCATCTTGGAATCCGATAACTGCCATAGGAGCATTTAAAAAGTTTCTGAATGTGAGTGTAAAAGTTCTCTGTCTTTATGAGGTGTGTGTGTGTGTGTGTGTGTGTGCAGCACGCTCGGGGTGTGTTGGTGAAACCAGCTGCCCATGAGGAAGGAAAAAATGTCATATGGGCTGCTACTGTATGGAACCCAGATCCAAAATCTTTGCCAGAACTGGATTAGAGGTTCTGATGGTTGGATCGGGTTCTAGATCTGTTTCTTTGCCGTTTAATGATGGATTTTGTAGGATGGTTTAATTAGGTCTAGTTTGGTTTTCCTCAAAACACAGAGTTTGTAGATACTGTATGATTGAAAAGAGTTAAGGCGCTATTGAGCTCGAACCAAAATCTCACGATCACAATTTGTAAAGTTTGCGCCAGGTTTTGAGGTGTTTTAAACCCAACATTAAAATGGATAAACAAAGAAACAAACAAATAAACACCAAAACATTAAAAAAGGGTTTTTTTTCCTCTCATTTTTTGAATACGAGCATTTTAGTCCATTTTCACTTGAGAGATGTACAAAACAAAGTACCGGAGTACAGTTACTATATAAGTATTTTTCACTCATGTTAGAAGGAAATAAATAATTTAAATTACTCCTTTTTTAAAAACTTTCGCAGGTAAAAGTGGAAGCTAGAAATGCACTTAAGACAAAATCAAAATGTGTAACATCTCCTCTCGTCTTCTCCGGTATGATTAAGATAATGTTTCAGGAAGTTATGATATCGGCTATTTTTCATTTGCAAAATTGTTAGAAAAATTGTTTTGTTTTTTCAAAGCAATTTCCACATCCCGGATCCTGGAGGCGCGATCATTAGGGCCCAAACACTTTGACACATATCACATATTGTATGTCACCATAAAACATATTCATCATATTTCAATAACACCCAAGAGTCAAAAGTCAATACGTCACTCATGTTGTTTCCACCACAGTTACAGAGTTAAAGAAACACGCGGAGACGAGGCGGGGACGTGGCCGTCACAGTCGTTGGTCCTGGTCAATTTATTGTTGGATAAATTTTTCACAATCACAGAAAAAGTGTTGCAGCGTTACACACACGAACGCCGGGAAGATCATCAAACGATACAGTTCAGTGTGGCAGTGTTCTACTGTACAAGACCAACAAGCTCATCATCATCATCATCATCATCATCTTAATCTTTATCATCATCATCATAAAGTGATGCGGGGATCCAAAAATAAACATCAGAAGCATAAATATATCATAATATTCATATGTACTGTATATCATACATTAAGCACATGCGGGATAATAATTTATTTTGCATAATAACTGTGCAGATGCTACATAGATTATCATAAATGAATATTAATTAATTAGTTATTAAATTATTATTTAATTAATTCAATGAATCAGACATAATTTATGAGAAATAAAATGGTCTTTGTGTATTTACACTAAAATAATACTATTATAATCTTTCCTTAGTGCCTCTTTTACCATCATTTCTGTACATGAGTGTGTGTGTGTGTGTGTGTGTGTAAGGAACTGTTTGTTTGATGCCTGAGGTTGGAGACGAACAGACAGAGATGAGGGGGCGGAAGGACAGAGGGACGGAGGGACAGAGGGACGGAGTGACGGAGGGTCACAGGTATACAGACCAGTAGATGATGTTAAAGAAGAGGAAAGAGAAAGGGAAGAGG
This sequence comes from Leiocassis micropogon, assembly GCA_028565275.1. NCBI lineage: Eukaryota > Metazoa > Chordata > Actinopteri > Siluriformes > Bagridae > Leiocassis > Leiocassis micropogon. The sequence goes on from JAOVVA010000001.1 coordinate 24,110,243, forward strand.
GCACGCGAGTAGAGGTCGATGCGTTTGGCGGCAGACGGGATGACGGGTTTGGCCGGAGGAGGCTTCTTGTTGTTTTTGGCTTGCGTTTTTCCCGCCGCGTTTCCGACGTCGATCGGCTTCCCGTAGCAGTCAAAGTTCGAGAGCTCGAAGTCTCGCGGGAGAGAACCGACGATGCTGAAGTCACTCGAGCGCAGGTCCGACTTCGACGTGCAAACCTTCTTACAGCGCGTCTCTGTCACCTGATAGAGAGAGAGAGAGAGAGAGTCAAAGAACAAGGAAATAAATAGAGAAAATACTTGAATTAATAAGGAATGAAAAAACTCCAAAAACAAATAAACAAAAATAAAGAATTACAAGAAGGAAACTAAAATGAATTAAATGTAATAAAATTAAAAAATTGTTTTAAAATGTGATTGAATGTTTAAAAATGATGATGAAAAGAAAAACAAATATAGTTGGGGTTATAAACTCTGTGTGTGTGTGTGTGTGTGTGTGTGTGTGTGTTCTGACCTGTAGAGTGCTGATGTGTAGCGGCGTTCCTCCGGCTCCGTTCAGACTGTTGAGTTTCGGGGTCACTCGGCTCTCGGCTTTCTCTCGGCTGGCGATCCGGGCCTTCTCGGCCTCCAGCAGTTTGGGGCTGTTGAGCATCACCTGCACCACGGCGTACTCCACCAGCGAGGCGAAGCCGAACAGCAAGCACGCGATCAGCCAGATATCGATGGCCTTCACGTACGACACCTTGGGCAGCTCTGAGGCCAGAGAAGTGCACTCTGAGGACAGCGAGAGAACCGACAGGATCCCTACAGAGGGAACACCAGGGGGGGAGGCGAGGGGTCAACAAGGGGTCAGAGATCTAAACGTGGTCAGGGGGTCACACACAAGAAGCAATCTACGAGCTTAAAGCACTGAGTTACACTCATGTAGTCACTCTGTAGTTCTCTGTAGACTAATCAGCAGCAGCTCTGGCATGTGAAGCCTCAGGAGGAGCAAATTACAGGAGAGAACTAACTACAGCTAACCAACCGGCTAATGAATAAAAGAAATAAGGAAGGAAACACTTAAAAAAAGGAAAAACCTGAGAGAGTACACACTCACCGTACTCAGGGGCATTATGGGATGGTATGTGGACTTTACAGAAGTGCATTATGGGATGAAGAGTGACCCTGGATGGAGCAAATGCACTAAGATGGAGAGGAGGAAGAGAAAGTTAGGGGCTTCGAAATGGAGGAGACACAAATGGTGCCGGTGATTTTAGAGGCACAAAGAGAGACAAGGAACAAATCTCAAACGTGCTAGAGAAAGAAAGAAAGAAAGATGATGCGTTGCTTATTATATATAATATATATCTGTATATTTTATATATATATGTATATATATATATATATATATATAACTTGTATGTAAATAGATACATACATATCATATACACAT
>JAOVVA010000001.1:24112564-24125255 GCA_028565275.1 Leiocassis micropogon
TAAATAGATACATACATATCATATACACACACATATACACATACAGTATATATATATATATATATATATATATATATAAAAGACATGAACAGACAACCAAATCATGAAAGAATGCAAGTAAAATGCTAATACTAGGACTATTTTTTCCTTTTCAGTGATTAGCATTAATTACTGGTTTTAATGAAACTGTGGCGTTTTAGCTATTATATGTGACTAATTAAACTCATCTCATATTAATGCTAGCTCTTTCGCTGAGGCGTTTAGATTTTATGTATCTACGTACATGAGTTTTCTAATAGTCCATGTCACAAGGTAAAGAGTTAAATTTTATGTTGATGACGCTAATAAAAATGCCTCCTGATAAGCCTCGCCCTCCCTGAAAAGTAAAGTTCTTACGCTAGCATTAAACTGATAAAAAAATGTTTATCTGATTACCCAGAGGGACTCGAGCGGCGCTGGCATCCGGATTTATCCAGAAGGAGAGCCAGGAGAGCACGACGATGAGCAGCGTAGGAGCGTACACGCCCATCATGTAGAAGCCCACCTGCCTCCTGAGGGTGAAGATCACCTCCACACAGGTGTAGTAACCTGCACCACAATCAGATCAAAAAATCAAAGCGGCAGCATGGAGTGATTAACTCTTAAGCCCTGTCAGGACTCAATACAGTATGGAAGCCTCTGCCAAATGGTTGAGATGTCATGTCATGGTAAAAGTATCTGTATATTTCCAAATATTTTTAAAAAATCTGAAAAACTCTGCATGTCCCTCTTTAAAAAAATACAGTGATCTAGTGATTTTTTTTTTTTTAGTATAGCATACCTCAACCGAATGGTAGAGATGGCTCAATCAGGTAAGGCTCAACACATTTTTCAATATAACACAATAACAAAAAATTGAGCAGACCATTAAATGTTTAATTTCCCATTGAAATCGAGCGTTGCTTTTCTCACCGGTTCCTGCGTAAAATTTGGTGCAGTTTCCATACTCAATGTCCTCCTGTCTGATATCAAACTGAGGCAGAGCGATTTCATCCATCTGTACTGGATCTCCAGACTGCCACATGAACTGCAGGTCATCTGTGGTGTAGCCGACTACACACACACACACACACACACACACAGGCTATTCAAATTCTCTATACCAGCAGCAGCTCTATCAGTAGTGCAGGTTGTATTAATACGGATAAGTTATCGTTGTATAGTAACAGCTCACTCTCAGAGATTTGTACAGCAGACACTTTCCTGGGGTATAACAGGATTAAAAGGCTTGTGGGTGTGCTGTTATTGGAAAATAATCACTGTCTGTGTGTTTACAGTGACTTGATTTACTCACAGCTCTCCAGCTGCATCTTGCATCTCTGAGTGTCCATGGGGAAAAGTGTCAGGTCGAGAGGACACGAGAGAGTCACTGATAACCTATAACACACACAGACACACACACACACACACACACACACACAGATTGATTGGCCTGGAACAATGGCAAAAAAGAAGAAGGCCTCACAGAGCACTTGCATGAACAAAACTTTCCGTATAAACATGCTGAAACACATTACACACACTTCCTGTCTTGTGAAAACAGGAAATGTGTAAGAATATGTGAGTGTGTGTGAGTGTGTGTGTAATAATACATAATTTATTCCCCATGTCTGCGTATAATCTAGACTCCTTAAGATCTGCTTCACTCCATAACTACGCCATGTGATGAGAGCGATGAAGTGATGAAGTGATGAAATAATGATGAAGTAACTTGTACATGCGGCGCAATCATCGTTCCTCAGAGGCAGTAGCAGCTGGTGCCCGTCCCCTACGATGGATTTAAGTTTGCCCCTCATCCAGGGATTTGTCTTGCAAAACCAATTTCACGGATAGATCCAAATCTAGGAAAGAGATCGGATCTGATTCATTCTCCCCTCACCATGATCCAACGAAAGGCTGTAGAGCAGTGGGACTCCCCGCACCATGCTCCTGATTAAAGGCCACACTCCCTGCACAGTCAATTCTGGAGGTCACCCAGGCTATCTCCCAGGGCAGGGGTAGCTCAGGGGTTAAGATGCTAGACCAATGATTCATTGATCAAAGGTTCAAACCCCAGAACCACCAAGTTACCACTGTTGGGACCTTACGCCAACCCTCAACCCTCAACTGCTCAGATTTATAATGGGATCCATAGAAGTTTTTTCTGGATAAGGGTGTCTGCTTAATGCAATAAACGTTAATCTCTACAGTCCAGCTCCCTGCCATGCCCTGTTTTGCCTTAACTACAATTCCAGCCATGCCCTACGTATACCCCTTAGCTTTGAGGATGTAATGATTGCCCCGCTCGGTGGCTTCATGGACGACATTGCTTAGTCCACCAGCAGATTTTGAGGATGTCATTCTCACCCTGTCTTGTAGCTTTCATGAGGCATCCTTCCCAAGTAAAATCTCACACCAAAAACAATTATTATTATTATTATTATTTTATATAGAACAATGGTCATTGTTGAATAGCAGCTTAACAGAATAAAGAAATTAATGAAATGATTTTGAAAAGTGTGAGGAAGTATATATACAGCGGTACCTAGGTATTCAAAATTAATTTGTTCCGGAGGCGAGTTCTTGGGACCCATAGTGCTACTGTATGTCTTCACTAAATGTTGTCCAAAATGCAAAAAAAAAAAAAAAAAAGAAAACACAAAAAAATTGTGTAAACTTGCTTTACTTGGCTTTCCACTGACACAATCAAGTTCTAAACGGCTCCCGTTCGGTCGCTTGTATGCCCAAAATGTATCGTATGCTGAGGCAAATTTCTTGCAAAATTTTAGTTCTTAAGGCGACAATTTTTAAGGCGGGGCATTTATATGACGAGGTAACACTGTCAATTATATTGATTAGATTGTCCCCAATGAACAAGCCGAGAGAAATGAAATTCCCAGAGATGGGAATAGGAAGAAACCTTGAGAGGAACCAGACTCAACAGGGAACCCATCCTCATCTGGGTGATGTCAAAAAACACTCCAGTTCCAAGTTCTGATCCAGTCCTTGCTTAGATATTATGCTAATCTTCCACCTGACTTTTGTTTAAAGGTCTAGGCTTGCTTTTACACCATGCTCCAGACTCTGAGCCTCATGACTCAGCTCCGCCCCAACAGCCTCAGTGTCCCCGCTAGATGGTGGAGTGGCTGTCCTGTGCCACCTATCGGGCACTTTGGCAGCAGTTCTTTATGGAGGATTATGTCATGCTCCCACACAGGGCATTATGTGCCTCTTTGTTTTTTTGCACCTTTTACGTTTACTGCATCTTAATATCCCAGGATCATATGCTAGTTCTGATGTTCAGTTCCTGTGTTTCTTTGGTGTGGCTTTTACTAGTTCATTTACTTGATTGGTGCTGTTATTTAACACCCTTGTATTTAAGTTTCTTTGTTGTGTTAAACGAGGTTGATCACAAAATGCATGTTATTAAGAGATGCTACTGTAGGTCTCTGGTTTCTCTCCCTGTTCTTGCTAATGCTAATAGCGCTAAGCAAGGTTCCATGTCTCTAGCTGTAGTTCATGAGCTTGTTTCTTGTTTGAAAATATGTACACTAATAAAGACATCACTGCATTTACATCTGCATCCTCTTCATAATAATTGAACATTATAAAAATAGAATTCATAAAATGATTATATATTACTGTTTCAAAAGTAATTAATCAAATAACTTAGAAAACATTTTATAATATTATTTAATCATTTCAGTCAGATGACTAAAGTCCAGCCCGATCCTCGAAAATAGTGTACAAAAGATGTACATTTGGCTGGTGTGTTATTATGAAGAGAAATTGAAGCACACAAAGAACAAGCGGTCCATGAGGCGTGAGTTACACGTCCAGCCCGAGCCGCATTACTGGACTGATAAATAATGCAGAACAATCTGTTCATTAATGCATAATTAAAGAGGTACGTGTGTTTAATGGAACAGTCGGAGCGTTTCGTTGTGTTGGTTGTGTTTTTTACCTCATGCTGATGAGGACGTCTCCGTTCCTGAAGATGAAGAGCAGGATGTTCTCCTGCGTGACGTCGTGGAAGTTGGCGCTCTTCTCGTTGGCGAAGAACAGATCGGGTTTCCACAAACATTTAAACATCTTCGGGTCGACAGTCAGAGATTCGGATTTAAAGTCTTGAGGAAGACGGAGACGCGGATCGTTCCAGCGCTGACGCAGGAAAATGTTCACGCGATAATCCTGAATAAACACACGCAGCACACCAGGGAGTATTTTCAAAATGTGAATCACTCCAGAATTATTTTGAGGTTTGATCAAATCTAAAAAAAAATGTGTTGTGAGTTCTGCACTTAGTTATATTTTACATTTATTTAACACTGACTTTTACACTTACATTTTTTAACCCACTTTTTGGAGATATGTGTTTTGCACAGAAAAAAAAAAAGTGTCCAATGTAAAAATTCATAACAGACACAAACTGTTACTGTTCAGAAAGTACACTGAACACACCCATCCTTACTGTCAGGTACTTTGACCACACCCACCCTCATTCACAGGTTCTCTGACCACACCCATCCTCTCTAACTCTGACCACACCCATCCTCACTCACAGGTACTCTGACCACACCCATCCTCACTCACAGGTACTCTGACCACACCCATCCTCACTAACCAGTACTCTGACCACACGTATCCTCACTAACCAGTACTCTGACCACACCTATCCTCACTCACAGGTAGTCTGATGATGCCCATCTATACTCTCAGGTACTCTGACCAAAACCCACCCATCCTCACTCACAGTTACTCTGACCACGCCCATATCATTGCAGTTGTTTGTAATGTTAGAAATGGCAATAAAAGGCTAATCATCATCATGCATGAGTTACATCTATAGAAAAACGTCAGCAGGCTGTGGAAGTGTCGCTGTTTTTATGCTAAATCATGAATTGTGAAAACAAGTTCAAGGTGAGAAAACAGTTGATGCATTTTGTGGTTTTTTTTGGTATAAAGTGATAAAGCATGATGATGATGATGATGATGTACCATGGTGGTTTCCTGGATGGATCCAAAGCTGTTGATGAAGATGTTGACCCGATCCTCCACAGGCGTTCCTGTTTAAATAAATAATAATAAATTAAAGATCAGCAGCTTCACACAGTCGTTCTCTGGTGTTACTGTATCACTTGTCTCGCAAAACATAAGCGAAAATCACACCACATTTACATCATGAACACTGAACAACATCCTCTCTTATCGTCATTCACGCAATCAGAGCGCACTGTATGGATTTGGGTATATTATTAACCAGTGATGTCATCGTGTTTGGATCCAAATGTATATGTGGTTTACATCATAAAAGACAGGAAGTCTGGTTTTACAAAGTAAAAAAACACTCCAGTTTCCTGCAGGATCTTTAATCTCGCTCGTATACGGAGCAGATGGATGAGTAATAACCCTCAGTCATACACCGAGCCCTAAACACGGCGACCACATCCAGGCCGCTCCAGCACACATCCACATTAAACATAAAGGAGCGCGGAGGCTGAGCGAGAGAGCTCGGGTTTTACTGCGGAGGAAAAGCCGCCAAGGAAAATGCACGCGACTCGGCTAATGTGGATTTAACGAGCTACTCCTGTTCGACTTCAGGCCATGAATCAGGTGTTTCTGCTTTCAAAAACTAAAGGAAATGTGGACGAGTACAAGACAGTATAGATACAGTAGAGCTTTTATAGCTTTCTATTTAGATTACTTTTTTATTTTTTAAAGAATGTCACTTTTTCTGCGTTTATAATCACGTTTACTTTCACTTCACTGCTACAGTCGTTCACTCACAAGTCTAGACTTTTACCTCTCAAAATAATACAAGAAATAAAAACAAAAAAACTGTTCAGTCCTGAAGATGTCTTAAAAAGTCAGACTGTTATGAGCATTAAAACTGGAGACTCCTTACTTACATAAACACTTTTCTCCTTACAGAAAACTTCATCATATTAATACTCTTCTAAATCTGGTTATTATTAGGGCAGGATCTGATTTAAAACTGAAAGAGAAATGGTAACGATTACATACCAGAATGAGCACTATATTATATAGCAATGTACAGTATAATCATAGAAAATTAGTCAACACCTTCTGACCAATCAGAATTCAACAGTGGTGTAAATTCTATATTTAAACTGACCTTTACTGTATACCTATTTAAGCTATTCTAATTTTGTTTATTATTAAGTGCTGACATTAATATTGGCGATTTTTGATTATGTTACACTCATCAAAGCAGGAAGATAAACATAACCAAAAGGGTTTTCTGAATTAGTAAAAATATTGTAAATCCTACCACAATAATACAATATTATATCATTATTCCAACCTTTTGGTTCATTTTGCTTGAAACAAGATCGTCTGGGTGTTTATTCAACACTGTTATACACCGAGAAGCCACGCCCACCTTCATTTTCATTTGGTTTATGAAAACAAAATGGCATAAAAAAAACACATCATGCAGCTTAATCACGACGCTGTGCGTTCTCGCGACCTCAGTGAAGTGAATCGCTCACCCTTGAAGTTCGGCCGGATCCTCGGGTCGTAGCTGATCAGGAGCCGGTTGAGGATGTTACTCGTGGAGTTTGCAGGAACCCGGGCGAGATCTTCTGACGAGAGCTGCCTGCAGAACGCACAGAGATCTCTCTGTATTACACATGCATGTGTGGCAAATGTGCAAAAGTCTGCAAAAAGAAATGCTCAAGCGCAAGGATGGCATTAGAAACAATGTTATTAGATACATTCTAATTACAAATTATACTGAATATTACTGCTAATCACAGACGATAACAGTTACTCAGTATAGATGCACAATTGCGAGTGTGATGTTTTTACACAAGAGAAAATATATATTTAAAAATAATAATAAAAATTACTAATTGAGTAAATGACGTTTCAGCACCAACGTTCACTGTCTGATTTGTTTCAAATAGCTAAATGCTGTATAATTCGTGTTACTGGTTGTTTAAATGTCATTTACATGTTTTCTGCTCCATACTCCAGTCCACTAGGCGGCGGCATTGCACAAACTGGCCCATAAACTCAAAAGAAAAAGATGCAATATGTTCACAAAACTGAAGGATATACTGAATAAACAGCAATTAATGAAACCAGCTAATTTAACTTAAGGAGGAGTTATAAAATAAACATCTAGAACAAATTTTGTAAAAGAAAATAAACAAATAAATAAATGATTCTGAGTAACATTTTTACACGTTTACTGAATACTGGAAAAGTAAAATATCTTTTAAATGTTTTAGTTGTTGTGACCATACAGCACTTTACCCATTAAAAACTACAACACAGAAACTGTGTATAAATTAGCCATGTTAGTTACATGAGCAAAGAAAATGATGCTAACAATCCGCACAACCAGCTAGTAAATGTGTGCGATCAGAATCAGATTTCTTCTTGTAGAAAATGCAATATTTGAAATCACGCAAACAGTATAACTGCAGTACAGTGCGTTAATGCTCATCCTCGGTTATTCATGTAGCTCTCTTGTATTTATCTACTCATCATGATTGACTTTCATCACCACTGACTTACAGCTCTCACCTTCTGCACCGCTGTCACTTTTAATTGCTATAACTTGACTACACGTCTCAATTTGCACTATTATGTCAACTGGTGTTCATCCTTATTGTCTATATTTGCACATATTCACCTCAATATTCACACACACACATACTGGATGTTTAAAATTTCCTTTGGGATCAATAATCTATCTATCTATCTATCTATCTATCTATCGATCTATCGATCTATCTAAGCTGTACCTCTGCATTTATATTTAATCCGTTCCGGAGGCGAATTCTTAAGGTCAAATTTCACATTGAGAAAACAATCAAAACATTTAGAAAAGACATACAAATGAAATAAAATATGAAATAAATAGACATCCGGAAAAACAGACCTGAATTAACCCTAATTTATGATTCCTCTTGGCACCTGCTTCTTTAAAAACCAAACTGAAACCAAACTCCCTTTTCTTCTTGCTAATGTCCTTGATAACATTCTCGGGACCCATGGTGCTATGTCTTCACTAGATCTTACACAAAATGCAAAAACCCCCACAAAAAAAAATCTGGGAACTCGTTTGGCTTTCCACTTACGCAAACAAGTTTTGAACGGCTTACGGACTTACAGTACGCGCTACTTAGCCGGGGTTCGGTTCGGTCGTTTGTATGCTGAAAATCCTTTGTATGGCGAGACAAATTTCTTTAAAAATTTCAGTTCTTAAGGTGAAAATTAGTAAGGTGTTCGTACGTCGCAGTATCACTGTATTATCATTTATTATCTACAACTTATACCCACACCTGAGACTCCTTCCACAAATGTTAAATAAATATCTCCTAACAGGTTTGTTGCTAATATTAAAAACCCATAAGAAAGCAATTTCAGAACTTCTATCTTACATTGAAGTCTTAATACTGTATGTAGTTTATTATATTTATAATATTTATATATATTATATTGTAAATCTTGTTAAGGTGGTTTACAGTAAAACCGGCTGGAGGTTCACAAGGATAAACACTCGACAGTCTAACGTAACATAGCCGTGTGAGAGAAAAGCACTTACGATGGGCAGTAGACCTGCTTGCCTTTCTTCTTGCCTTTCTTGGTCGACTTTTCTTTGGCGAATGTGTCGTCGATCCACAGAGCAAGGACACAGAGCAGCAGAATCAGCTTCAGGACCGTCATCTTGCAGCACATCTCTCCGACAGCCTGAGAGGGACAGCAGCAACACGCAGGAATACATTTATAATGTCTGCTTCATAACTCAGGAGTCAGACGCTGATCCCTCTCTCTGTTTACTGTTTCCACTTGAAAAGAACTTGAACTCCAAATTTCATGTAAATATTTGATGCATTAAACAGAAATCACAGAAATTGAGAAATACTACAAATCTGCTGTTTTGCTTTACTGTTTCCAACAGATTACAAATTTATACTTTTAGTAAAGAACGTGTCAGTTGATGTGTGAAAGTGGAGCTGAAATATGACACAACAGAACTGATTCTTATTTTTATTAAATCATATTTTTATTATGTGCCTAATATATAATGTTAAACCAGAGAGAGTTTAATGCTCGACTCATGACGTTGTGTTTTGACCAAACTCTCTACACAAAACACGAAACCTGAACCGACACCGCAAAATGAAACTGTCACTCTTTTCTAATAGGCTGTTCCTAAATTGTTCCGAATATAATAGTAATAAGGTTTTATTATTTAGAAATGAAATGTTGTTATCGTTGGTCTTGTAGTTACGGATGCTGATACACACATGCACATAAAAATAAAAAAATAATTAAATTATAAACATAAAAAGAAGGTTCATGTACTTGAGCACAAATCTGCCAGTTTCATGAGCATCAGAAACTTAACTAGGATTTTTCTAAATTTTTCTCTCAAGTACAAAAGCTGAGACCTAAAACAACATAAGGAGGATTTTTTTTTTCTCCTGAAAATAAAATCTGGTTTCTATAGAAACAGCCGTAATGACCGCTACAGACTTATTTCCAGACGCTCAGATATAAACCTAAAGTGGTATTTTTAGGGTTTTTATAAAGCATGGTGTTCCTGAGCTTCTACGATTCTGTAATTAGGAAATTTGTCCTAAACACTATTACGCTCCATTTAAAATGAGGCGAGCTTCAGGGTGAGTGTAAGGAGCCCCAGCCAATCACAGGACAGTGTCAGGACCTGCAGAGGTCTGTGTCCTCGCTGACCGGGTGGAGTTTAGTCTAAATTGAAAGGGAGCAAGTAAATCCATTCGCTGGATTTAATCAAAGTCAATTTTAGCTGGTCAACTAGTCAGTCCTTTTTTTTTTTTTGCATTTCAGTGGCCAGAACAAGTCGACACTTCCACAGCCAGGGGCTCCTGAGAGCATGAATGATGGCTGACTATTTTATGTTGTTTTATCGATTTACAGATTTTTAAAAGTCATGCCGTACAAAACCCAGCATCAGCAGGAAACCTAGTGTTGGATTAAGGTTGTAATTAAGTTGTGAAAAACACAATGTTGGATCAATATTACTTTTAAAAGAGTAGATTTAAAAAGAAACTAAATTAGGTTGGGATAACGTTAATGCCCCGTCATACTCAGACCAACATCATGAAGTTCCCACTGCATCCTGAAAATATCAAGGAACGCCATGGAAGTGGGATCAAAATGGAAAAATGTGTATGCATCAAGTTTATGCTACTTCTTAGCCGCGTCATGTCAGGTCCGTAATGAATGCTGCAAATGCAACCTGAAAACAACTAACATTCAACTATCATTTCAGTTAAATATATTATCTGAGAAATATAAACAAAACAACTTGTTGTATTTGTAACATTCTGTTGATGTTATTCATTCAGTGTTATTCCAGCGTCATGAAGTTACTGTTTCGTCCAACGTCAATTTATCAAAATATTCTCTCTTTCAAAACCGACCCGATATCAAAGGTTTCATTAACATGGTCATGATGTTTTAGCAAACATGAATTTCTCCAGAGAGAGAGAGATAGAGAGATAGAGAGAGAGAGAGAGAGGACAAAACATGCCTTTTAAATATACTGTATAAACATCACAAAAATGTAAGTGGAACTTTTTTAAGTCAGCCATAATGACCATTCATTCTCTATAGCTCTTATCCTGTACACAGGAGGCCTGGAGCCGATCCCAGGAGACTTCAGGCAGACGGGGTGTCTATCCATCACAGGGCACACACACACACACACACACACTACGGGCAATTTGGAAACACCAACTAGTCTAACCTGCAGGTCATTTTTTTTAACATGGGAGGAAACTGGAGAACGTTTGGAAAACTCACCAAGCACAGGGAGAACATGCACATATATGCACACACACACACACACACACACACACACACACACACACACACACACACAGACCTGAGACAGGATTCAAACCCTCGACCCTGGAGATGTGAGTCCACAGTGCTAACCACTGCACCACCATGACACTCCAATTATCAACATCATTATGATTTCAGAGCAGCGATGCGTTCTACACTTTTATCCCAGAAGGGTGTTGATTAATTTCCTATAACAGCAGATGTGGTGTAAGAGGAATAAAACACTCCAGGATGTGCTGTTCTACAAAAACAAGGCAGGAAAGAGAAGACAGCAGATCACAGAACCACACTGTGAGGTTCCGGCAAGTTCTACTGTAGGTCTTTACTCAAACCTATGCTTATAATAAAGGTGTATCACACACTGTTTAACATAAACCCCGACACACACACACACACACACACACTGCTCAATGAGATTCCTCACACTCATGTTGTTCTGCACTTCTTATTCCCAGGCATCACATCCATCCAGGTGAGAAGATCAAAGCCAGAGCTGCAGAGAACCTGCACACACCCGGGTCCGAGCTCCAGACACAGGGATTAGTGTGAGGAATCCCCTGTGAGGACGAGCGCCAGAATCGCTCCATCGTCTAGACTCTCTCCTCCTCCACCACATCCATCGTCGTTTTAACAGAAATGGGACGCGCTCCATGTTCTCTCTCTGTCCTACGAGTTCTCCTCTCACTGGGACTTCTCTTTAATAACTTCCCTTCTTTCGCTCCCTCATTCTCACTGAGATCAGCAGTGTGAGCCAATACACTCACACACACACACACACATTTTTGGCTGCCTGCCTTTAATTAGCCCATTTACATTCACGTTCGAGAACGTCAGCTGTGATTTACATCCTAACATTTAACTCCCGTTACTGAATCGAGGAACCATTTATAATCCAAACAATGGGATGTGTGTGTGTGTGTGTGTGTCAAATATGAACTCTTATTTAAAAGAGATCTTTGGAATATTTCTTTAGATGTTAAGAACCCTAAATTATCGATCCACTGTAAAGAACAATTGTAGAACATCTTTTAAAACTTTTCTCAATCCTGAAAAATTTACCAGGTTTATTTTATATTTCCACTTATTACACTTTAGAACATCAGCTCCGTTAACTTCTGGGTTCTGGGGTTGAATCCCAAATAGTTTTAAATGGAAAGCTAGTGCACTATGTAGGGTGTACAATCACTGACCTATACAGACCTACTCTGACCCACGCTGAGACACACAGTTAGCGTCATTAACCACTGGACAACACCTGGGACACGCCCACTCATACATACAGTTACACGTTACAGTGCTGTTACTGTCTGTTATCAGCACTCGTGGATAACGCCTCTCATCCAATCAGATCACTTGACGGAAACTAACTGGTGTATAAATTGGGATATATAGCGGTGATGGTACATGCAGTACGTATAGATGGTAACACACATGGCGTATAAGTGGTAGTCGGAGGTAGTAGTGCAGCAGCGTTGTGTTTTTACCCTTCATGCACTTCAGTACTCAGCGTGGTAGTGCGGCCAAGACGAGACATGAATGTGCTATCGATCACCAGGGCTTCATTGCAGTTTCACACACACAAAATGCTCCCTGTGTTACACACTGATGATGTCACACACATCAATATACTAATCGCATTTTAACTCTAAATACACACAGCTTACAGCTTAACAAGCGTGTGGAGGCGTATATAAATTAAGGTTATTAATAAACTAATACATACTATATATATATATATATATATATTATGTTATATATATAAATTATTAATGTTAAGTAAGGGATAATCTATTTTCAATAATGACCA
>JAOVVA010000001.1:24137929-24160028 GCA_028565275.1 Leiocassis micropogon
TAACGTTATGTCGTCTTAAACAACACGCCGTCTCTGCACTCATCACTTCTAAGTCCTTCTGAATCGCCTCTGAACCGCCCGTGTCGTTCTGTTCATGGCTAACGCTTAGCTACAAAGCTAACTAGCTTCTAACACGAGACTGAATCCCAAATCTCTAACTAGATTTCATTAAATGCTATTTGAGATTCGACCCCAGAACCCTGAAGTTAACGGAGCTGATATTCTAAAGTGTAATAAGTGAGAAATATACAGTAAATCTGGTGAGTTTCTCAGGACTGTCCACCACCTCCATGGTCTATTCTCCTCACCTTTTGGCTACAGAGTTTAACATTACTTTCACCTCCTGTCGCTTGCTAACTGTCAGCCTCCAGCTTCGCCCGGCGCGATTAATTCATTCCTCCAGACGTGGAAGGATGAGAGTGGGCAGAGCAAAATTACTGGTTACTGTAGATGAAACAAATCTGTTGATGACAAATGGTGTATGTGGAATTGTTGTATAAAAGCGATATCACGCCCGAAGTCATGCTGTTATACTAAATATCAGCACGGTTGTAATATCTATTCTATACCAATACAATGTAGTAGACCATTGTACTGTATAGGATTGTATAGGATAGCAAGATGGGGTATTGTAGTGTATAGTATACTGGTATACCTGTATAGTAGTATACCATATACCGTATAATATAGTTTTATAGCATATAGTACATAGTATAACACAATGTAATATTGTATAATATACGTAGTATATAAAAAAATAGTAAAAGTGTTTTTCAAAGAAACGACTCATTTTCCGGTTGAGATGATGAACAGGTCTCCTCCCAGAGCCGCCATTTTGGAAGTTCTGAATTACGAACAATTGCAAGCTTCTGAATTTTTTTCATTATTATTTGTTATTCAGCACTCATGCACTGGCACTGAACAGGTCGCCATCACACTGAAGTTGCCACTTTCAATATTAGAATACAGCATTAAATCTATTTGCACCTACAAATCTATATTCAGAACAGCGTGAAACCCGAAACATTAATAACATCACCGATTCCAGTCGCGCAGACGTGGTGGATTTCTATCAAAACCCCTTTTAAATGCTTTCCCATTAGCCAATCAGGACACAGGAATGTGTGTGATGTAACTGTAGAGATGCAGGACGCCACCAGGTGTCTCTAGTCTCCAAGCAGAACCATGCATTATACACACGTCTCACTTAGGGTTAATTGAGGACTCAGTTCAGAAGGAAAAAAAAAATAGAGATATAATATTTAACATAATAGAATTGTTTCTGCACTTAAGGAATCCTGAATTAGGGATTTGTATCTTCATTAAAATGAACAAACACAAATAATAATAATAATAATAATAATAATAATAATAATAATGTGCATGTAAAGTTGACTACAGCTTTATGTTAAAAATAACATTGTTTTACTCATTTATTTGTTAATTCCTTTATTTATTCATAAAACATTACAGTAGGCCAATAACCAGTAAAGTTTTAAATTTCAATAAAAAAAATTAATCTGGTATATTGTATAGTAAAACAAAAATTGAAACTTTTTTTTTTTAATATATTTTATATAAAAGTTTAAATAAGAATATATAACAAACAGCTTTTCCTTTTTATATTGATATTTGTTTAATAAAATAACTTTGTGTATTTGTTAATCTTTGCTGCCTTGAGAAAAGAAATTAATTAGAACAACTGTACAAAAAAAGTCACAAATCTGTAAAAAAAAACAACAAAAAAAAACAAGGATAAAACGTTTTTTTTTGTTTGTTTTTTACCCCAAGAACTGTGTTATTTGGACATGTCTCCTGACTGCTATCTAAGCTCACGTACAAGGTGACTGCAGGTTTTTGTTTATGTTGGCTCCGCTGTGATGCGGTTTCAGGTTAAACATAGCAGTTTTAGCCGAGAAGTGGAACAGTTATACGTCTACAATGATCTTGGAACGTGTGAACATCTGATCACGCTAAAAACCCCACCCTGGTTTTCACTTCACTGTTTATGGGAGTGTTTTCTTTTCCTGCAGGACCACCGTGAGAGCTCAGGACATTATAGTATTCCAGTCATCTGAGGCCCTCACACACACACACACACACTGAGATAGACAGACAGACAGAGACAGAGGGATTCCTTTTGGCCTAGGTGCTGACATGACATCTGCTGTGAGTGTTTCGGACGGTGGAATGTGATCCTCTCCCACAGACGGCTCACGTCCAGACTCCGGCGTCAGAGCGCTCGCCACACTACGAAAAGTCACGCTTTTGGTTACGGTCTTTTAGCTAAAGCAACGTAACACATCTCAAAGAAGTCAAAGTAACACTCGGGTCACACACACGCCTCACTTTCAACACCACACTTGGGTCACATAAATCTCTCATAGTTGGAGTTTTTCCTCGGAATCATTACAACACAATGCTTTCATACAGCGTGTGAGGAATAAAACACTCTGTGTGTGTTGTGCTGCTTCAGGTAAATAATCAGCAGCACTGTGACGTCTGTGATAAAGCATGTATAATGTATATGAGAGTGTGTTTCCGAAGTTTAGAGACTTGTAGGTGTTGGCTTACAGTTTAAAACCTCTGTGAGCTACAAGTATAGAGACTTCCAGGTGCTAGTGGTACAAGTTTAAAACCGTGTAAATGTTGGAGCTACAAGTTTAAAGCTATATGTGTGTGAGTCCTTGCAGAAGATGTACAATGGGGTCCCCTGAAAGATTATGTGGGGAGGGTTTCAGGAGTAAGGGGTATCAGGGACACTTTTGCTGGCCATCAGGTCCCAGGATACCTGAAGTGTTTACATACTCGGTGTTAAGTTAAGCAGGTTCAATAATGCACCTTGTCTTATCTCCTGTCCATGATTTTTATGGACAGGAGGGTTTCAATTTAGCAAGAGTGGAAGAAGGAGTCCAGAATTGAGGTCACATCCTTGCTTTTTGCAGCTTTTTCGCAGGAGGATGGTCAGCAGTGAAGTGTTTGAGTGTGAGACGGTCAGGATGCCAATCAGCATTTTTCTATCCAAGGCCATGGTTCTCTCATGGAAAAGGATGGTCTCCTTTCAGGTGAAGGGGACCCTATCCCAGGCTTGGGAGTTTAAGTATCTCAGGATCTTGTACATGAGTGATGGGAAAGTGGATCATGACATTGACCGTAGGTTGGGTGTAGCGCCTGCATTGATATAGTCACAGTTCAGACCTGAACCAAAGACAGAGCTGAGTCATAAGGCGGAGCTCTCAACTACCAGTGGGTCTACTGTACATCAGTACATGAACTTTGGGTAATGATCCTCCATTGGGTTGTCATTAGGTGAGAAGTTCAGAAATTGGAAAGGAGCTCAGAGTAGACTCGCTGTAGATCCGCATCGAAAGGAGCCAGTTAAGGTGGTTTGGACACCTGATAAGGCTGTCTCCTGGTTGTCTTCCTTTGGAGGTGTACCAGGCACGGCTAGCCAGACAGAGGCCCCAGACTGACCCAGGACACACATGGGGGTTTATATTTCGCGACTGTCCAGGTTAGGGTTCCCCTAGGAGGAGCTGGAGGAAGTTGCTGGAGACAGAGGTGTCTGGGCATCTCTGCTTACCCTGCTACCACTGCAACACTGAACTGGAATAAGCGGTATAGATAATGGATGGATGGTCTGTGTGTGTGTGTGTGTGTGTGTGTGTGTGTGTGTGTGCCCAAAATTTAGAGACTTGTTTGTGTTTGCACTACAAGTGTAAACCTTTTACATATAAGCTTAGAAATTTGTAGGTGTTTGAGCTACAAGTTAAGAGGCATATAGTTATGTGAGATAGAAATATAAGTGTATAAGATACAAGTATAGAAACATGTACATGGTTGAGCTACAACTATAGAGACTTTTATGTGTTTGAGTTATAATGTAAGAGACATAAGTGCGTGAATTACAAATATAGAGACATGTAGATGTTTGAGCTACAAGTTTATAGAAATATAAGTGTGAGCTACAAGTATAGAAACTTGTAGATGTTTGAGATACAAGTTTGGAGACATGTACTGTATAAGCGCTCTCTAAAAGTACAGAGACTTGTTAATGTTTGAGCTACAAGTTAAGAGACACGTAAGTGTGTGAGCTACACTTTTAGAGACTTGCAGGACAGAGTTTGTAAAAATACCAGTATAACATTTAAATAAAAGCAACAGAGAAATGCATACAGTATGTATAAGGTATTCTTTTTTTGTCTTTGTACAAGATGTGCACTTCTGTTGGTGTGGTTATAAACTGTTGATTAGTGCTTAAAAAACAACACCAACAAACCCTAACACCATGACACCTTGAAACTGGACTGGAGCTGACCTGGAGAAAGCCCTGGATGGTTTAGGCTAGCACTGGAGATCAGAGGTGTGCTAACATCAATTCAGTTTAGACCTCCTCATGTTCTTTTCTTCTTCTTCTTTCTTTGTCTTCATTTCTTCCTTAACGTCTCTCGTCCAGCGGTGGTCTGAGCGCAAATTGCTCTGCTATTGCATCATGTGTCTGGCAGAATTACTTCAATGTGTGTGCCCCTGCTCAGATTGTTTAGTCTGCCACAGGAGTGTGTGTGGGGGTAACACACACACGCATTCTCACACACACTCTCTCTCTCTCACACACACACACACACACACACACACACACATACACATACGGAACTCACTGGCAGAGCAGAGACGAGATTAACCACATGAAAAGGTTTTTGTGAGGTGATGTATTGAGCCGGGGAAAGGAAATGGCTCACGGGAGGAGCGAGACGGAGCTTTGATAAGACAAATCCTGACGTTTCTCCAACGTTTCCCATAAGACGCTATATATTCCCAAATCCCGATGATGAAACTCCAAAAATATTATGGAAAGATTAAGACACAAGGCCCTGAACACATGGCCCGAGTCTGGAATAGCTGACAAATATTTGAGGTTCACTCCGGACACGCCGTGTCTGCTCATAAACCTCCAACGTGAGAATGGAACCCAAGATGAATGGATGTCCCTGCTGGTGGCAACTCGCCAGGGGCAAAAAGTTCATCCGGGGCAGCAAGGGAAGACGGGATGCTGATGCTGGCCTGCTTTCAATTCTTACATTCCACAGTAATGTGATTTTTTTTTTCTTATTTTTGCATGAAGAGTATCACGTTCTACAACACAAGGAGAAGAAACTACAAGTTTAGAAATGTGTAGGTGTTTGTATACTTTTTTTTTATTTTAGTTTTGAGACTTGTAGGTGTTTGAGCTACAAGTTTGGAGGCTTGTACCCTAGGTATTTAAACTACAAGTTTAGAAATGTGTAGGTGTTTGCATTACCTTTTTTGTTTTGTTTTGAGACTTGTACTGTAGATGTTTGAGCTACAAGATTTAAAAACTTGTAGGTGTTGAACTTGCACATTTAGAGAGTTGGAGGTTTTGGAGCTACAGTACATGTTTTGGCAGTTGTACTGTATGTGTTAACATTGAACGTTTTGAAACTTGTGGGGAATTGCACTACAATGTTCACCTGAAAGTGTGTCAGCTGCAATTTTAAAGAAATGTAGGTGTTTGTGTACCAGGTACAGACTTTTGTGTGTGTGTGTGTGTGTGTGTGTGTGTTACATGTTTAAAGACTTGCATGTGTGTGTTACAAATTTAGAAACTTGTATGTGTATTACAAGTTTAGAGTAATGTAGACGTATATACTACAAGTTTAGAGACCTGTTTCTGTGTGCTACAAGTTTAGAGAAATATAGGATTAAGTACTCCCAGTTTAGTGACTTGGATGTTTGTGTGTGTGTGTGTGTGTGTGTGTGTGTGTGCGTGTGTGTGTGTGTGTGTGTGTGTGTGTGTGCTACAAAGAAACATTCAAAGACCTCTCTGTGCATTTAGAGACTTGTTTTTGTGCGCTACAATTTACAGGTTTAAAGAAATGTAGGAGTATGTGCTACAAGTTAAGAGACTTGTATGTGTGTGCTTTATGTTTAGAGACTTGTGTGTGTGCTACAAGTTTAGAGAAATTAAGCAATACCAGTTTAGAGACGTGTATATGTTTTGCAAGTTTAGAGACTTGCATGTGTGTGCTACAGGTTTAGAGACTTGTAGAACAGAATGATGTGTGCATGTGGAGAACGGCTGAGATTTGATCATGGTGATGGACCTTTTTTATTCCATTCGATTCGCAGCAGGGTGTGTGTGTGTGTGTGTGTGTGTGCGTGTTTTAAAGTCTACTTAAGAGTCCCGCCTTCTCTGGGAGTTTCCATCCCGGTCGACTCCGGGCTTTATGTGCAGCACCTGTTCACACTGCCCCTCTGCTCACTCTGACACACACACACACACACACACACACACACTCACACTCACTGCAAACCTTGTAGATCGCAAAGCAGAACTTCACGAAGCTTTCCTCCTCTGGGAATTCTTAATGCTACAGAAAGTGTTTACTTAAATCTGGATTCTTAACCAGCATGCCTGACGTTCATGCAGTGCTCCTGGACTTCTGGATGGACTCTGAGGAACTTTGGAGAACTTTTCCTGATGCTTTGGTAGAATGTGGTGTGAGCTGCTGATGGTTTGTGATTGACAAACTGTTTTTTAGAGACGTTTTTTGGTTCTGTTCTGGATTTTAGATTTTAGAAAACCTTTTGCAGATTTGAAACTTTGAGAACAGTGCAGAATCTGAGGACTCTCACGTGAGGACTCTTCTCCATCACGACTATGTGGTTTCAACTTCTCCTCGCCTCGTTATTCCGCGTGCGGGATGTGTGTGTAAGGAACGGGTTCTCCGTGTGCTCATGCTGAACGGGACTCCAGCGTGTATCCACTGTGTAAAGCTGAGCCAAATGATTCCTCTTCTTCTCCTCTCTCTTCTTTTGTCTCTTCTTCATGGGTTGGAGGCGGAATCCACGCTCCTCACTAAGCTTCACCACTCCAATGGAAAAGAGCACAATGGTGAGTCTGATGCTTTATGAATGACTTTGTTGCTGTGTCAGTTACAAGTTTAGACACTTCAATGTGTGTGTGTGTGTGTGTGTGTGCGTGCTATAAGTTTAAAGATTCTTTTTTTTTTTTTACGTGTCTGCAACAAAAGTTCAGACTTGTAGGTGTGTCAGCCAAAGTTTGAGACTTGTAAATTGGTGCTTAAAAGGTAATTATTTTTGTGCACTGAAAGCTTATATATTGGAAGATAAGTTACAAGTTAATATACTTGTACAGTAGATACACTTGCAATTTTAAACATGTGTAGGTGGGGTTACAGGTGCTTCATGTTTGTGTTTTGTTTAGTAATTATGCGTGCTTACGTTTTGAAAACTTATGTTTGTGAGCTGGAATTTTGCAGGCATGCAGGTAATTGTGCACAAAGTTTAAAGCCTGTTATTTGGGTGTGCTGGAGCTTGTGAGCATACTTGTGGGTGTATGAACTACAGCACACAAACCTACAAGTGTAAGGGTTAGATATATGCAGATGTGTCTATCTGAAGTTTAAAATCAAATAGGTTTGTGAGCTACAAGTTTAGATAGTTGAAATTGTGCAGTAAAAGTTTTAAGGTGTGGGCGTGTGGCATGTAAATGTAAAGATATATAGGGGTATATGTTACAAGTTTGGAGGCTAGTGTGTATGTGGTATGGAGGTTTAAAGACGTATAGGGGTATATGCTACATATGCTTGTGGGTGTGAGAGCTGGAAGTTGGAGATTGAAGGAGTATATGCTACAAGTTTGAAGACTTTTGGGTGTACAAACTACAAGATTATGGCCTTTTTCTTATGTCTGCTACTAGTTTGGAGACTTGATGATGTATGAAATACACGTTTGGAGGCTTGTAAGTGCATGAGCTACAAGTTTTGAGACCAGTAACTGTATAAGCTACAAGTTTAGGGCTTTGTTCTTATGTGTGCTACAAGTTTGGAGCCTTGTGGGTGGATGAGCTACAGGTTTGGAGTCTTGTAAGTGGATGAGCTACAGATTTGGAGGCTTGTGGGTGGATGAGCTACAGGTTTGGAGGCTTGTAATTGTATGATCTACAAGTTTGGTGACTTGTAATTGTATGATCTACAGGTTTGGAGGCTTGTAATTGAATGTGCTAGAAATTCAGAGACTTGTAAGTGGATGAGCTACAAGTTTAAGGTCTTGTTTTTGTTTAAATACAGCTACTCAAATTAGCTAACTTATTAGCTACAAGTTTACAGCCTTGCTCTTATGTGTTTCTCATAACCTTTATGAAAAATTAAACATTTTCATTACTTTTTTTTGTCATTTTCTTTTCTTCGTTTCTTCGATTGAATACACATTCGGCATGTTTATTATATATGCCTTTCTGTTTGTTCCCAACTTGTAGGGTGGGATTTCACCATCCAGTTACTTTTAACAATTAATCTGATCACTTTCACGATACTTCTGCACTCGAAGACACTCGAAGCACATTTTGCATTCTGATCTGTTTTTCTTTTTCCTCCGAGAACCTGCCTTGTGTCTTGCATGCTACCTCACTACTTCTCTTTACACGCATTCCTGCACTCTTCAAATACTCACTTCAAGCGCTCTTTCTCTTTTCTCTGCGCTCCCACACTCTTTCTGCACTCTCCCACACTTTCTCTGAATGGCCGCGCTTGTTCGCGTCAAACAGCATTATCGTAGGTAGGAAGTGGAAATTACCGTCGGCTTTAAAGTGGATCCGTATGTATATATAAGGGACGAGAGAGGGGGAAAAAACCTCCCAATAACAGCGTCCCTTGAGGAAAGCTTCCTCTCTGATCACAGAAAGGCTCCATTCATCGAGCGCTAGCTGCCCTGGGGCTGCGTAATTTGCTTAGCGCTGAACCCCACTGATAGGCTGAGATGAATAGCGAAAAATGTCAAAAGGTCCCATTTTAACGCGAACACAGCGCAAGAAAACTCAAACACAGAGCGCTGACAAGTTCGAAGGAAAAAAAGGAAGCCGGTGGAGACAAACAAACCGTCGGCCACCGCCGCGCAGCGCTGACACTGATTAAACCGCTAACGTGTTGACTGAGAAAGGTGCGCACCTGAACTGGGTCAAGGGTCAAAGCTAAGAAGAAAAAAACTAGGGAAAAAAAACATTTGCACAACATCTTTTTTACGTTACACATTTAGCTTAGTTTATTGGTTATCCATTTCAGTTTGCTAACAACTTGTAGAGTGGAATTTCAACATCCTGTTACACTTTGAAATCTCTTCTTCTACAAGTAAAGAGGCACAAGGGTGTGAGATAAAAGATTAAGGGCTTGAACTTGTGTGTGCCCAAAGATTAAAAAACTTGTATCATCAAATTTAGTGAAGAATTGTAAATATGTGTGTTAGAAGTGTGCCCAAGGTGTAGAAACTTGTAGATGTCTAATCGATAAGTTGATTTTAGATTTGTGAGCTTGAAACTTGAAACCAAAGTTTAAAAACCTGCATGTGTGCAAGCTACAAGTATAAAGTTTAGAGGCTAGTTATAGGTATGAGAGCTACAAGTTTAGATACTTGCAGGTGTGTGAGGTACAAGTTTATCTGTATCTGTTTGAGCTACAAGTTTAGAGACTTGCAACAGGGAGTGTCCAAGGTTTAGAAGCTTCCAGAAGTCTGAGCTACAAGTCGAATGGTCTTGTGTATGTTCAGGATACTGTGTAGATGTGTAAGCTTGAAATGTAGACTTGGAAATGTGTGACCTAAGTTACATGTTTAAAGAATTGCATGTGTGCCCTAGAAGTGTAAAAACCTGTACTTGTGCATGCACAAGATTTTGAAGCATGTAGGTATCTAAGCTATACTGTAGGTTTGTAGTTTGTAGTTTATGCTACAGGTTTAGAGAGCTTGGAGTTACGGGTGCTACAAGTACAAATTCTTCAAGTACAAAAAGTGTATAAGCTGCAACATTTGAGGCTTGTAAAGTATAAAAGACAAAAGTTTATAAACTTGTACCTGTTTCAGCTACAAGTTTAGATACTTTTGCATATTTGTGCTTAAAGTTTAACAAAGTGTAGGTGTGTGATACAACAATTATAGATTCTTTCAGGCATGTGTACTATGAGTTTAATAACATTTAGCTGTTTGAGCTTGTAACAACGAGTGTCCAAGGTTTAGAAATGTGCAGGTGACTGAGTTAAAAGTTTGAAGAGTCATAGGGATGTGAGCTACAGTACAAGTTTGGAACTTGTACATGTGTGAGCTACAGGTTTGACGTTTTTCGGTTTGTTTTTTGGTCAGAATGCACATTTAAAGTGTTCATTAGTTAATTAATGCATTTTAGTTCGCCAAAAACTTGTAGAGTGGAACGACTTGTTCCCGTATTCTTCTACAAAATCCACAAGGAACCCACGAGAAACAATTAATTGAAGCATTGCATGACTCTGTGGTCTGAAAACAAGGGTTCGACTTTTATGTCTTGGTAGGGTGCGAGCTTTTAACGGCCCCTTCTGTTCCCTTGAGACTGAAGGAGCAATGAATGAGTCGAATTCTCTGCCAAGTGTATCTCAAAGGTGAGTCTTGTTCTCGAGTCCTCTTTTATCACGTCAACAATGCGAGCCTTATCGCAGCCGTCCCTTCGCCGCGTTGATGGAAGCTGCCACTGACTGTTGATCTGGGACGAGCTTAGCTTTGCAGCTGGAGAGGTTGGCGTCCAAAAAGAGCTGCACAGGTGAGATCTGGAAGTCAAGCTGGAAAGAGGAATCGGAGGATTATGAAATGGTGAAGATGAGGAATTGATGAGTCTGGCAGATTTACAGGTGTTCGCTCGGTGGATGTCAGTGCAGGTGGTTGGAATTGTCACGCAAAATTTCCACCTAGTCTTAAAAAACGCTTGCAAGCCCGTAGTGGAAAAGTTTAATTTATTACCTTATTATTACATTTTACTTTGTAAAATTCTCTTTTATGTACCTTGTACACATCACAACAATAATGAACAACAAAAAAAGCTCAAAGAGTTCTACTTTCTTAGACAAAATATTTCCATAAAATCGCAATTGCTATTAATTTCACAGAATTGAGTTCTCCATTCTGATTCCACCAGATTGATGTGTTTATGCTCATCTTGGAATAAGTTATCGTTACCATAGCCACAGCTCATTTTACAGGAGCTCGTATGGCGTACGCTCCGCGTAAACAAGCAATAATGATGATAATAATAAACTACGTTTCTGAATGTATTACGTAACAAAGAAAAACGTAACGTTTTGTAAATGTTTTCTTAGTTTAAAAGGAAGGAGTCTCCAGTGGCAGTGTCTTGTGATGTGTGCTAAACAAAACAAACAAACAAAAACAACTAGCGTGTTAGCATACTTAGCCAGACATCGAACTTGTTTCCAATTACCCTGCTTCGAACAGCCTCGTTTTTTGATAACAGTGGTGCGTAAAAAATGAACTTGCATGCTAGCATGCTAAGAGCGACAGCAAAGGAAGCAGATGTTGGAGAGGTTTCAGGGTAAAGGGTTAAGGTTAAACTGCATGTAAGAAACACATGGCTGTTTCTTATAAACATATAAACACCAAACACCGCTCCTGACACCTCGTCTTCTTTTATTTTCTGAAAGGTCACGGCTGTTTTCTTCACATGTTTAATGAAGCTGAAAGCATAATGAATGCACAGTAATGCACAAGTCTTTCAAATAGCGGATATTTCGGACATTATTCAGTATTTAAAAACAATATATCTTAAGGGAACCATCTGCTCCACCATGACTGTGCAACAACTCTTATCTTATCTAATCTAATCTAATCTAATCTAATATTTGTGAGTCATGGGATTTGAACTACTCACCTACCACTTTGTGGTTTTGTCCCAATTAATGTTTCCCAATGAAAGAAGGCTTATGTGTGTGTGTTTGTGTGTGTGGGTCTGTGTGTAAGGTTTGCCCATCGGTTCCATCAGTCCAAATCCCTGTAGATTCCTGTTCAGATGCCCAAATAAACTCGAAGACAGCTTTGCTCAGTCTTAACATTCTGAAATATGTTGGTGTTGAGTGATGTGCAGGAAATGTGACCCAAGACACGTTTGTAATGCCTTTTTCTTTTTTCTTTTTTTCTTTTTTACTGCCAGGATCTGTAAGAACCCTCTGGCACCTCGAGCTGATTAATGAGTGTGTGCCGCTCAGAACGGTGGGCTTTAAGCAAAACTAGCCGCAGAAGAACTTTAAGTAAATGTTGCTCGTTGTATTCTGAGTTGCATTAATCACCACTGTTGTGCAGAAGATGAATGTTCACTCAATAAACATTCTCTTTTTTTTTTTTTTTTGCTAGTAGACATATTTGTTCAGGCCTGTTGCTGGATGGGGTTCAGATATTGCAAAGTGTTTTCTGCAGGCGGTTTGTACCCGAGCCCAATTATCCCTCATTAAGCCGCTGTAGTCCCTCCAGCATCAGGGGCGGGATAAAAGAAAACGCAACAGCTGAGCACTTAGTGGATTTGCAGGATGATTCTGTGGAGAGGAGCGGAGCTTAATGTGGAATTTGAGCTAAATAGAAATCACAAGTTTATCCACTTTGGACCCGGACAGGTGGACTCGAGTACGAGCGAACAATGCGCCGTGTACCTTCAAGGAGCTTGGGGTGTTCAGGAAAAAGTCACATTCTCATTCAAAGTAGACCAACCAAATCTTGGTCCTTTACATGAACTTCAGTCGTGTTGTTGGCCGATGTAAATTTAACCCCAACTCGTCAAGCCAAGTTTAAAACACAGCGAGGCGTAGAATTTCAGTTTCATGAATAGAGACACCTATGATACATGGTAACTAATAGTCCGTAAAGTGAGCATTGATCAAAACGTCATCACACCGAGTGAAATATTTCACCATCACCAGCCAAGCAGAAACCTGCCACAGACCTGAAGCACTTCCACAATCCAGGCACAGGGCTTCCCTCTGTCCAGGTCGGCATCGCGGCAACATTCCTAAGCTTTGTGATAAATTAGTGACTCTGAACTCAAGATTGCACTGATCTCACACTCGGTATGGGCTAAAGGAAAAATACAGATCAGATATCAGAGAAAACATACCGGACAGGGGATCCGGTAACAAATGTCAGGAATTGGATTTGGAAAATGAATTTTTCTTTTTTGGACAAGACTTGACTGTGTTTCTACTTTTTTTTAATTACTTTTAAAAAAAAATTATTTGCACCGTATATTTACTACATTTACGACGTCAGTGCTTTTCCTGTGAAAGTGCACAAGTGTGGTGTTTCAGTTTTGAAAAAACAAAAAAATCTTTAATAAATTTCTAAAATCTTGATAGATTAAAAAATACTATTAACTAATGTTAACTACTGATTTACGATTTTAGCGATTATAAATGGATTTTACATTAATCATAAACTGTGTGAGTTAAGGAAAGGGGCGGGTCTGTGCAGCTGTCAATCATTTCATACTGATGTTAATTGGTTGGGACAAAAAGACTGCTGAGTTCAAATTTAAAGACTGTTGACAGATTTGACTTTTTAATCCCCTTTATGTTAGAAAATTGGCCGTAGCGAATGTGTCCTGTGTTCTGTCTTTTCCAGCACACATTAGGGGCTGTCTTGAACTTAATGTGGCTCTTCAGTTCACATCACAGCTGCTGATCGAGGGACAGGTGTGTGTGTGTGTGTGTGTGTGTGTGTGTGTGTGAAGCCAGAGTGTGTTGTGCTTGGAACTAAATCTCTAACAGCCACGACCAATTATTAATCGCCATTCCTTCCCTATGACCAATCACTGTTTCCCAACAACTAATCATATCAATCCTATTCCTTATTTGTAACCTAATGTGCCCCAAATCCTAATGAAGTCTATGACATCATCGAGTGACTTTTAGCTTTTTTTTTTTAATTTAGGATGCTACACATCGTCGGAAACTCGCAGGAACTCCCAATCGCTTCAGACACCATGATGACTGAAGCGGTCCTTGAGTTCATTAAAGGGCGTGAGTTAATATTACAGCTCTTTCTTTTGCAGCAAAAGCGGCGATGATGTGAGGGCTGGCACGGGTTCCATCTTGGCTTCCTGCGTCCATATTACCCTTCTGTTGTGCTAAGCGGTTTCCATAGCTTTTATCTTCCGTGCATACGCTGTCACAACTTGCAAAATCTTTCCAGAACGATTTTCAGCACCCTGCAGTACTGAGAAATGAGACAAGCTTTTCACGGCACACACCGAGACAAATGAGTCCCTGTTAAAGCAGGATTCTGCCCTGACCCTTTTTTTTTTTTTTTTTTTTTAAACGTGAAGTGCCCCAGGCTGCAATTCTCCAGGCACTGAAGCGAGCTGTCAGTCGACACCGTGCACTCTGCCAATACAAGTCGCGCTTTAAAAGCCGAAGCCCCTGAGTTCTGCCAGAAAATCTGGTACTTTCAAGAGCATTAAATATACTACATGCAGAATTAAACACATGCAGCATTGTCCAAAGATAAATCTCTCTTTAGAAAGCTGGAGATTACAGGGTAACTGTGTCCACTGCACTTTCAAAGCCTGACGGATTCACTGGCAAGTCGACGCCTGTCTGATGTTTGCCATGTCAGCCTTCGAGCGCAAATATCTTTCCATAACGGGAATCCAGGAGGGCACTTCCTTTAAAGACCTGGGTCACGGCTTTCATTTGTTTTCTCTTCCTGTCTCTAAGCTGCTTTTAGAGGCTGAACTTTTTGCTTTTTCTTTTTCCCTCTCACCGCTGTTGACACATCATAAATACAGACCTTAAGCCTGTGCTATGTGGAGCAATGATGTGGTTCGGCAAAAGAAAAAGACGTACATAATATATTACGTAGATTTATAAAAGAGTAGCCGATATAAAGCATCTTTCGTTTACACACGCAGTGTTTAAACAGAACCCTCGAGAGCCCTGAGAGAGAACGCCTGCCCGAGGTGGTCCTGAGTTGCTTCCGAATGAAACTCAAAGCGCATTGAGAAAGTGATTCGACTCTGAATTGATTCAGCTGCAGGAAGTGAATCAAACACGGCCTGAGTTTCGGGTTGCAGGATTTTATACAAGCGGCTGAACTGAGCCAAAGGACGGAGCTGTAGCACCATGGGTTTGAGAGATTTTAATTCAATTCAATTCAATTTCATTTGTATAGTGCCATTAACAATTGTCATTGTCGCAAAGCAGTTTTACACGATCAAAAGAAGCTCTCTCAGGGGGGAGGGATGAGAGGTACTTCGTGCTCCCACATTACTCACGGCTCTACAGCCAATCAGGGGCGTCTGTGAGCTCACGCAAGCGGAAGGAGCGGATAGCGCTGTCCTCCGAGTGTGTTACAACGGTTTCGAAAAGATGCAGTCAGGAAGGTTCGGAGGAAACACGTAATAGTCTTCGGCCCTCCCGACTGAGCGGTAGTAGTAGCCTTAGTGTGGGAGCCCCCTAGTGACGGAGTGGAATTAAATTAGGGAGAAAATCAGGAAAAAATCCACAAAAAAAAAAGATGACTACATAGTCGCTTTAAGAGTGTCAAGATGCAGACGCAGACCAAACTTTTTTCTAATTAATACAGTACAAAGGAAAACATGGCATAGTACTTATACTGAATAAACAAACAACAAGAGACACAAATGTGATTATGGGACGATTATATTAAACACTCGATTAAGAACAAAGAACCAAAAAGACGTTTAATAAGCAAATAATTACTCATGCACTATAGCACTTATCCTGTACAGGGTCGTGAGAGTTCAGGAGTCATACACCCTGGATGGGGTGCCAGTCTATCATTGGGTACAAAAGTGCATCACACTCTCACATACTTTTGGAAATTTGGAAATGCCACTTAGCCTAATGTGCATGTCTTTGGACTGTGGGAGGAAACCAGCGAAGTGCAGGGAGAATATGCAAACGCCATGCACACAGCCCCTGAGGGAGCAATCGAACCCCGACCCTGGAGGTGCTAGAAATAGAATAGAATAGAAACTACTAGCAATAGAGAAATCACAATAAGTGTCTTGTTAATACAAAAGAGAAATGTCCTGCAAAATGCATTCCAGCTCTGGGGAACAGAACACATTTGTACATTTACTTAGGGCTTGGTGTTCTCCGTACTCTGCTAATTTCTGTGATTTCTCCACACATCGAAAAGGTTTTACCTTTTCCACACTGACATTAATGACTAATGAGTGGAAATGCTTCATGAAGACATTTCTTGTTTTTTTCCCTTTTTGGTTTAATTCTGTGCAAACCAACGAAAATCACAGCAAACAAACCGAAAGGTCACAATTTTGCTCTGATTCCGATTCGACAAACAGACTCGTGGGTGGTTGAACACCTTCTGGCTTTGAGTCAGGAACTAATGAACAAAGTTTTCTGTAAAGATTTTTCCTTGGTTTCCCTTCAGATGATGACCGTACTGAAAAGCGCTGCTGCTCATTCATATCAAACATCTCCAAATGGAAAGCTCGTTGGAGCTGAGTTGGAGCCGTCCTGCTAACCAGAATCCGTCACATCGCTCTTTGTCCGTCATCACCGGTCCCAAATCTCTTTGATCCAAGTCCTTGAGATAATGATGGGTTTAAAATAACAAACCAAACCTCCAGAATCAGCGAGAGGAAAGACCTTTTGCCTAGTGGTTTCTTTAAAAAAAAAAAAAAAAAAAAAAAGGAGAATGAGAGATAAAGGAAAAATACGAATGAGGTTTGAAAGTCTGTAATCTTCAGGAACAACTGTTTCCTCTTGGTGGCTGTTCAAGATAGAAGATTATATGTTGCGATAAGCGAGTCCTGCTTAACCGCCGGTCACGAAGTGCCTTTGTGGAGAGGTTTCGGATGCAAGGCCGGTCTTTAAAGAACACACCACACGAGAGATTGATGGTTAACAAGCTGTGTTTTCTTTTTTTTTTAATGACTATTACGCATACATGTAAGTTTAGAAACCTGGATTGTAAAAAAATAAATAAAAAAAAACAGAAAAAAGTGGTAAAAGTGTGGCCGTAAAGCTCTCTCTTCCTGTGTAAAGATCTTCTCGCTTGTGAAAAGAGACGGTCAGGGCGACTCGCCCTCGGGTCCGACGTTCCTCCACGCAACAAGTACCTGTCAGATTCATCCTCAGACGACTGCACTTCCTTCACCTCCGGGCATCATTTAGCCTGATAAAATCACTCCCGTGTAATATGAGGAGAGTGTGAGTGGTTGCTGGAATATCCAAGAAAAGTTTAGTTACAGCTTTGAGGTGTGTTAGTAATACTAGAGCGAGAAAATAAGTGTTTATGACCGCGAGCTTAACCGTGAGCCATGTGTGGATCTTTCCCTGGAGTTTTTAGAGCAAACTGAATTCCAAAGGTCTTTTTTTTCTGGCAGGAGGCAAATGTGATGACCCCAGTTACCGTCTGCATACCTTGGCAGATTTTAGTTCTCAGTGTCAGAGAGGTATTTTGAAATGCCCTGGTACACCTCTCTCTCTCTCTCTCTCTCATGGTGGGTTATTTGATGTGAGCCGCTCTGTTTTGCCGGGCCGCCCCTGATGACCGATGTTGACTCAACACTCACATCATCTCACGAAAGCCGAGTCTCAAAAACACCAGGGTCAAACCCACGGTCATGACTCGCCTTGTTATTTCAGCGTACTCTTTTCTTCTTTCTTTTCCTTCTGCAAATGTGACTCTTGTACTTCAGTAGTGTTGACTAGAAGGCCTTGTTGAACCACAGACCTGACTGTGCCTGTGTGGTCAGATGTTTTGAAATTTTGTCCATGTTTGTGGGATTTTCGGAGGATGCCGACACCAAAAGTGGAGCTGGCAGCCTTGCATGATGATATAACCTGGAAACCCAGTTCAGTCTGTCACTTAGATCTCGTCTTTAATAAACTGAAAGGGAGTGTCCTGGATACACAAGATCACCAACACAGTCCCTTAAGCAGGTCCAGCTCAAAGCTCAAGGTTTAACATCACCATACAAGCTGAGCGATTCTATCCTTTCTTTAGTTGATTCAGTTAATTGAATTGATGATGAGAATTTTCTGATATTGCTGAATTTTCTATTCAGAATTTATTGACTTTTTTTATCATTTAGGCAAACTTACAAACCTTACATTGTCTAAAATTAAAAAAAACTCCTAAACATACCACAGCTTTTGCAAATCATGTTTTATGAGAATACAGTATTATTCTTCTTCTTTGTTTTTTTGAGTTCATGAGCAGTTGGCGCAATACCACCATCTACTGGAGTGGAGTGCGGAGCAACCAAAGACAGCTTATCACTTTATCACTTAAACAATAAACAACATCATAATGTTTATTGGATACTTTAAACTTCAAAACTTGTAAGAAACCTAGCTACTTAAGACAAGTCAGACTATAAACATTAGTGCTATCAAATCAAATAGATTTGAAAATCATAACTCCCAAAAATCCAATTAAATTGGCATAATTCCCAGCCCTCACTACATGCTCTCACTCGTAAAGGTCCGATCACAAGCTTACCAGCTTAACCAACACTCGTACACGTTGTAGCACCTGAAGCTCCATATAACTTATGCCGTTGATCGGGTGGTCCGTTGTGGCGACCCCATGCCAGGAGCAACCGAAGACCAAAAACAACAACAACGTAACTACAGTAGCTCAGACTTTCTGAGAATGATCTCATGTGCTGTTAATTAATCAACCAAAATAATATTCACAGAAACGACTTCCACCTGAACCTGAACTAAGTGTTAAAACGATTCGACTTTGAATCGATTCACATGCAAGTGAATCAAATACGAGGTGTGTTTTCCCTTAGATAGACTTCGTAGATTAACTTCGTGAGATGCAATCTTAAGGACCAAGCCGTAGCGCTACACATATGCAGAGTTTTTTGAGAATTTAAACAAATAAAAAAACTAATTTGGATGTGATACTAAATATTTCAAACTATACTGAAAAAAAAGATTGATTTATTAGCGTATTTAAATTTACAGAAGAATATTCACTCAAGTAAAAAAGATTTAAGTTGAACAAATATTAATATGATAAATAATGATAAAAAATTTATTGAAGTTTAGATTAGTCATTAAATAGAATTAAGTACATTTAAAAATTGTATATGATTTAGTTAAATAGACATAATATCAATATGTTAAAGCTACACAAGGCCAAAATGTTATTCATATATCTAAATACACAATCGTTTATTTTGTGCTGATTTATTTAGAGTAAATTGTGTTGCTGTCTGTGTATGATTGTTAATTATTGTTACAATTACTGAACTTTTTCCATTGCAACATTCTTAACGATTTACAAAAAGTCTTTTATGAGGACATTTTGAGCGATACACGCCCCTCAGATGCTTGTGGTTTGTTTCATTAGGTTCAATCACAAACCAAACCAAATGAATCAAAAGTACTATTTGCACTAATAGATGTGAAATCACCTCAAAACAAGCTGCAAAAGAAAAAAAAAGTCCCAAAATGCTTCTGTACTTTTCGTAGCTGCTGATTGAATAAGCGCCTGAGAGCGAGCCCGTGTCCTGGCTGCTGTTTTGGAGCGCCGGGCCTCTGAAGTGAAGGTGAAATATGATGAAATACATTTCAGTCGACACAACAGAGCACCACGGCGCTGCCATATGCTCCTCCTGTCCCTTCTGAGAGACCCTCTCCAATCCTCCATCTGTCACTCTCTCTCTCTCTCCTCATGCATTCTAACAGACGAGACGAGGGGAGGGCTGAGAAACGCTGCTGCTGCCAAATGCTAACATTTCATTTCGCTAATGATCCACTCTCGCTGCAGCACTCCGAGTCACATGTTACTATTATTCACAATTAAACCTTCTTTGTGTCTTTTCTGACACTTTATTATGCAGCTCTGGAGAGAAATTTAGAGAGTCGGGGCATGTTATAGCCCGAGAGAGAAAGAGAGAGACAGACAGAGAGGGAGAGCGAGAGAGTGCATACGTTTGCAGGGAAGGCGGCTGCTAAGAACTCGCTCGGGAGGATAAGTTATGCTAGAATTTGCTGAGATCATCTGCTGTGGAGCATCATTCCAGCGCTATTAATGACTGATGGCTAGAAACAACATGCTAATACGGTCATGCTAATACCTCGATCATACGACATCGTCATTAACCGTTTCCTTATTTTGTCTTAAAAATACCGTTGTTAATTACATCTTATAGCAGTTTACCGTTAGCTAAGATAGAGGTATTGCTAACTTATGCATATTAGCATTGCTGTGCAAAATATTCTTCTAGCACTGATGTGTTGTTTGCCTTTTTTATAGCTACCATTAGACGAATTACTGTGTTTAAGATTCTTTAAAGTTTTAGTTCTAGCACTCTACTTTGATTTTTCAATGCAAACGTGGAAACTCTTAGTAAAATCTCCTGCAACGCTACGCTAAGATGCGTGCAGCACCGTGACCAACAGCCTCATTATCATTCTGTCAGCGGTTCAACATTCGCCGCTGAAATATGGACATTGTGTTTGCAAAGGGAGGAGGAAAAAAAGGAAAAAAAGCAGAAACACCTGTTGTAGGACTCATCGGTGAAGCGACAGGATCCCCGTGGCAGGCAAATTGCATTACGCGGCCTCACACACGCTTCGACGTGATATACAACTGTGTGTCACACACCCCGGCGTGTGTAACTCAATCACGGCTAGTGGAAGGAGAATGCTTGGCATAGGGCCTGAGCACAAATAGGGCTTTTTCTTTTTTAACACACACACACTCGGGCGCTACACTAATGCTGCAGGGAACCCGGTGATCTCCCTAGAGACCGAAGATCCATTTCTCTGAGCAACAGCTGTCTGGCTCAGATGGACCCCGGAACCTGATTTATGAGTCTCTGGATTGTGCCGGACAGAGCGTCTGCATACCGTAATCCCCAAATCTGAAACAGTTATACGTTAAAGTTATGCTACGCCACTGTACATGATGACATCATTGAAAATAAATGTATTTCTGGCTGCAGAGTAACTTAATCTAATTTCACTTATGCAGAGGAAAAAAAACAACAACAAAAAAACAAAGGTGCGAGTGTTTTTTAAACAAACAAAATATATATATATATGCACTAAGACATTGCAGAGTTTGTTGTGCAATTGAAGTGCACATAGACACACAAAAGTCCGTTAGACATTCAGAACTAAACTAAATAATGCACTTGGTAAGGTCCGTCGAGATGCAGGCGGAGTCTGTTAGAGTCTGATGTGCAGGGGCTGATGGGAAATGTAGTTTCTGCACCTTCCTGGGTCTTTCACGACAAACTGGTTATAACGTGTCTGTGTGTGTGTGTGTGTGTGTGTGTGTGTGTATGGGTGTGTGTGTGGGTGTGTATGTGTGTGTTATCTATCTCTCTGGATGTTATATTGCACATGCAACACCATATATGAGCTTCTACATAAATAGTTATAATTACTTGCATTATGACACTTGTTCATTTTAAGGCTTGAGATTAATATAATGTACTGTAACATCAGACCACATAATGCGTTATAACACCTGCTTATTAAACCAGTTTATACAAAGTTAATAAATACAGGTAGATCATGCTATATACATAACCTACATACTGTAATGCCCTATAATGGATAGTATTAATCCTTCTATAAATGCTTAAGTTTATTTATGTGTTTACTTAATTGTTATGGAAGGAGTCTCCAGTGTTTTTACAATTTTCAGACAGGCGATTTTATGCTTCTTTGGAGCTTCTTGGTCCTTTAATTTAATTAAAAAATGTTTTTAATTTTAAATAAGGTAAAAGTTGAGAAGAAACTAGTTTCACTGACATGCAACATTAAAGGATTAAAAATGACATCATTTTTAACTAGGTTTATTTTATAGCTATTTATCATTGTACATTATCTTATTTGTTTCTTTTTTTTTTTTTTACAATTTGTTTTACATACTGTTGTTGTTTGATCCGCTACAGAAGGAGAAGAAGAGTATATTAAAAATGATATAACTCATGTGGAAGATAAAAGTAAGAAATGCTGCAGAAATGACAAGCAAGTGAAATATCCATCGCAAGGCACATACACACATACACTACAGGACACACATACTGTACACTACAGGACTACAGGACTACTACTTTTTTTGGGAACGCTAATTAGTCTAATCTGCATGTGTTTGGACTGTGGGTGGAAATCGGAGTACCTCACCAACAGTCTTGGGGGGGCATTACTTTTTAAAATAAATAATTACATTACAAAATTACTGTCATTAAAAAGTAATCAGTTACATTACAGCGTTACTTTCTGATAAAAGTAACTAG
>JAOVVA010000001.1:24160128-24178683 GCA_028565275.1 Leiocassis micropogon
CTATCTCACCTACTAATACCCCTATCTCACCTACTAATACCCCTATCTCACCTACTAATACCCCTATCTCACCTACGTGGTTTCGCGCATTGGCCATATGTACGGTTCATCATGAGTTTTGCTGCTGTGATTAGTTTTCCATCTTTCCGCGCGTCGGTCCTCGCGTAGTCAAACTGCATAGGCGAGATACTGTAGGGGTATAACAGCAGGAATAACAGGGGGAGGCAGGTTATTGGGGGCGGGGCTTTTAGGACGACTTAGGATGACTGGGAATCACTGTCACCAGTGATTCCCAGTCTGTCACTGTCACCAGTGATTGTTTAGAGTTTCCGATTTCAAATTGGACAATTTGAAAATCAAATTCATGACAAATTCCGGTAATTTGTCACCAGGAGACATTTAGAGTTTCCGATTTCAGAGACGTTCCTTCATTAAAGCAAATGTTCAAACTCTGCATGTTAGAGTATTAAAAAATATGATTAGTCGAAAACTTTGCATTTGGGAATTTCTGTACTTGATATAAATATCCTGTAATAAGATGCATGCACACTTTGACGCAGCATCGCTCATCTGCTCAGCTTATGAATCCTCTGAGCTGTAATATTCAGCCGTGTTGGTCCAAATGATGTGCTAATGATTATTACACTATCAGGTCTGGAATATTGCAGCGCTGATATTGCGGGAGGCTGGAACGTGTTAACGAGCTCTCTGGTTCTGCGAGGATTGATCTCAGAGGATCAGATAAAGTTCCTGTGGGTGAGATGGGCACTAATCGAGGTGCCGACTATCTAAATGGCTGTAATTTTGCTTAAATGCAGACCGTTTAAACATATATAAAGAAATGACTCTGATCTGTTTTTCTGATCCTGCTGGAGTAACAGTGCTCTGCTGAAAAGATTTAATTTATCTGGTTTTTTTAATATATACATATATATATATATATATATATATATATTTTTTTTTTTTTTTTTTTTTTTCCAGAGCTGTTTTCTAAGCAGGCCACCTGTGTCTGAAAAATAACAAGGAGATCTTTTATAACAAACCATCTGGAGCTTTATTTCCAGACCAGATGCTACTTTGGGTACGAATGTCTCGCTCTCCCGGTTTATTTCATTCTGTCTCAGACAGTTGGTCTGAACTGTTATGATCAGAATAGCGTATGATATTATCAAGATGGTCTCGTCCAGTGTGTATTTAAAGCACAAAAGTCCAATCTGTGATCCGTCAAGGCTGTCTTTTCATTCTCAAGTTAATTTTTTTAATTTGATTTATGTGGATTAGTTTAGTGTAAGATCTGGTTTATTTGTCAAATGATCATTTTACACTTTTTAGATCAAAATCGTGGCCCAAACCCTGGACAGAGTTTGTGATTCACATGGTTCACATGAACATGGTTCGCTCTAGTTTTTCTTGTTGATTCAATTTTATGTATATAATTTTTGTTTAATGCTTATCGCCTGGTTTGCTTATACTTTTTAATTCCAAAGTTTTATTATTATTATTATTATTATTATTATTATTATTATTATTATTATAATTAAAGCAGCTTGGAAGGTTGAATGTCCTTTTTTGTGAATCTCCTTTAGGATCATTGAAGCATCCATCCATCTATCCATCCATCTATCTATGTAATTGTTCAGACCAGGATCATTTCCTAACCCTTAATCAAAGTTTATGATATTTTGACAACAGAGCTGTCCAATGTGTTTTTTTAACCCTTCATGGTTATTTTTTATTTATTTACAGTTTGTTGTTGCATAAATAACAAGGCTTTAAAGCATAAACAGTACCATATGGTATCAATCAAGCCCTCAACAGCCCTCTGTTGTTTTCCATTTACATTAATTTTTCAGTGTTTCCTTAAGTTTCAGTTTTTTGCCGCCTGGTTTGCTTACAAGACTATCAATTAGAGATTTTAGATCAGGATTGTTTCCACCATACTCTTGAAACTTGTCTGAAGCTCATCTTTTCTCGTTGTTCTGGATTTTAGAAAACAACAGTGGGCCTAAAACACAACCCTGAGGAATGCCGTATTGAACTTTTAGCCTCTACCAAACCTGAGAATGAGCAATAAATAAGTCAAAACTGTCCTGATGAGTTCCATAATAGTTGACAGTGTAAAAACCAAGTTTTATATTGACGGGGCCATTCGTTAATGTAAATCCTTAATGGCCAAGCTTCACCACCTTTTTCTTTTTTAGTCCTTAAACTTAATCCAGAATGGCTCTGCAGAAATCACTGCTATATTCAATGTTCGCCAAGTCAGCCAATGTCTTAAACTTAGCTCTGTACTAATGTTTACTAGCTTACTATTTAATTACCTTACCATGGAAGCAGTAGGTATTTATGCTAATAGCTACAGTAGGTACATTTTATAAGAAAACTTTTATTGTGTATGTAAATCCAGAATCCATTGGGCAGAAATTCAATGATCAGACAGCTTTCACCTGGCCAAAATTAGGTTGTGCAACCCAACCTTTCAGTAAACATTATACAAATCATACTAAAAATAGATGGAAGTATGCTACTTTTTGGTTGGTGATGGCTGCTGATTTATGGTATAAAACTAATTTCTCATAAACAAAAATTAGTTTAGATATATGGTATGATCAAAATGGATTGCAATACAATCCTGGAATTCATGCAATCTATGATTCTATCAGCACTGTGATTCTATCAGCACTGGGATGTCCAGGCATTATTAATAGTGTTAGGAAAGAAACAGGACACACCTGTCGCTAAACCTGCAGAGCTGCAGTTCAAGTTTGGCACAAATAAAGCATCATAATTCTTTTATGCATTATTACTGATGTCCAGATTCCTGTAAAGCACCTGCAAGCACCCCTCTGAGGGACGTGTGGGTTTTACTTTTCCAGGGCAGCAATTTGGGAACGCCTTTTAAATATGTGCACTTCTAATCAAAAGTGTCAACACGGGCTGGCTGCAGAGCGTGGCCGTCTTCCTGCCTGATACAGAGAGATGAATGAAGGAAGTTAGAGATTAGAAACGGATCTGCAGAACAGCAAACAGGTTGCGTATGACAGAGTCGGGTGCAAGAGTTCATTGAGGAAGTGCAAATAGAAGGCAGCCGTGGCTGGAGATATGTGGTACTGTATGCTGCTGCATCTTATATCTGATATCTGATCGATGATGGGAAAAGTGTGAATTTGAAAAAAAGGTGTTGTATAAGATGAATAAAAGACTAATTAGTAAGTCTTTTAGTATTATATTTATTAAAAGAAATACTGTATATTTATCTTGATTTTTAAAAAAGTTTAGAGCATTGTCTAGTACGTTGCTCTCTAATTCCCAGCCCTTTATTATTTTACATTCTTTTTACAATCTTTTCAAATCAGACCTGACCCGACCTTATGTGTAGTTGTAGATCAGGTAAGTATCCAATATGTACAAGTGAAATATTCTCGAATCTAGTCAAACCTATTTATAACCTTTTTAAATAGATTTACAGCAAACCAAACATATGATGATTAAAATATCAGATATTCCACTAGTTTTCGCTTGCAATTTTGGTAACCTTCAACAAGCTCAATGAAGCTTAATAATCTCATATTTGGTTTGCTGTAAACTTATTTTAAGAAATTATAGATATGTTTGTCTAACTTCAAGAATATTTCAAAGATGACAAGTTTTTGTAAGTTTATGGTAAGTTTTTTTTGCAGTTTATAAATTTTTATACTTGGTTTATTAGTATTTCATTTAATAAGAAATATTTGATAAATTTGACTAGATTCAAGATATTTTTACTTCATTGGAACAATTATTTCAAACTTAGTGTAATTAGTGTAATTGTCTATGATTGGTTTATTATGATTGTAATTGGTTTATTCACTATGCTATGATGTTATTTGCATTTGTTGGGCGGCACATACAGTATTTTAGATAATTCATATTTGTTTGCTTATTTTTTACCTCTTCTGGTGTACACGGGTACAGTCCTAAGTGCCCCACCGCCGCCTGCTGTAAAGTTCTAAGCTAGAGTTTTTAAGCTGTGATTGGTCAGAGACTCTTTACAGAAGGGCTTAGCAAGAGGTTCAGCTCAAAAGCACACGGATTACAAGCTTCACCAGAGCAAACTGTTCCACCTCAGCTGGAGATCTCATGTCTTGGGACTCTTCATGCAAATCATTCACCAGACGTTAGCCTGGTTTAAGCTGCTGGCTCGAGTTAATCATTCTGAAGAGCATTCCTGGACCCAATAGCACAATGTTGGAGTGATAAAGAATGTAACATATTAAGTATAGTAATGATGGATATCCGATCAGAAGACTGAAGCAAAAAGACAAGTGTCAAGTGTCATGTCCTGATGTGGTCAGAGTCACCATATGGCTGGTCTTTTATCTCTGTGCTCAATACACACCTCATCCTCAGGTATTTCACACCAGTGTGTGTCTGGCTTCTCAGAAGGTTGTTAGATTTTTTTTTTCCTGGTGTTGAACATTTAGTCTGTCAGTTTTAGCCAATGCAGAAAGTGCATGGCCTCTAGATATGTTGGTTACAAAGGATGGGGTGGGGCCTGTGTGACAGTCAACATAAGCGAAAAATAAAGGAGGCGTGGCCTCTGTGACTATCAGTGTAAGTGAATATTAAAGGATGTGTGGCCACTGTGACTATCAACATTAGTAAATAATGAGGCGTGGCCTCTTCCATTCAGTCCAAGTACACAGTCACCAGGGTGTGGCCACTTTACCAATTAGATCTTTTACCAAGATTAGACCAATTACTGAAGTGGTGTGGCTTCTACATAGTGTTTTAATTAGTACAAAAAATATCTTTAAAACAAGAAGTAATGTTAGAAACTAGAAAAGAGTTATGAAAATGATTTAAATATTACTCAAGACATAATATAAAAAGATAATGAAATGTATACTTTGAAAAAACGTCTTGTCATTTCTCTCTTTTACACGACAGCTCTGAGTTTGTGAACCAAATATAAAAATATCTCCATCTTTATTTTATAATTATGAGGAAAGATGTAATCAGCATTGTCTCTGTCCCTCTCCATCTCATTTGCCCCTCGTCTCGCCTCGTCTGTGCTGTTTGTTCATTTAGATTAGATATTGGGGAAGCGATCATTCCGACACGATGGAGCGGCGGCTTTGTTCGTTTGTTTGTGTTAATGATAAAGAGATGACAGATTGAAGTGCAGTTGTGTGTGTGTGAGTGTTTGTGTGTGTGTGTGTGTATATGTGTGTGTGTCACACTCTTCCAGTCGTTGTTCAGTGTTTGACGTTAGAAATCCATTACTGATTAGTGGTTGAATTCCTCTCTCTGTTGTTTGACATGAATGCGTTTCCAACAGTATAATTATGGATTTACTTTTTTTTTAATAGACGCCGCTTTGAGTGCGGTATCATTTCATAAACTATTTAAACTTCAGTTTGCTGCAGGCTTTGATATTAAAATTGATTAAAATCCGAAATGGCCTGATTTGACATGTTTGGAATTCCTTGGCAAAGATTTAAGAAAAAAAAATAGTTGCTTTAGTCAGACAAACCCAGATGGTGTGATGAGTTCCTGGACCAATCCAATAAGAACAAAGGCGTGGCCTCTGTGCATGTTAGTCCTACTAAGAAATGAAGGAGGCGTGGCCTGTATTCCTACCACTTTCACAGAAGAAGATCTGTGTGTCTGTTAACATTTGTTAAACAGTGAGAGACGCATCTAGTTCTGGCTTTACGGCGGTTGGCCTTCAGTAAGTTGCATTACCGCCACATGGTCTCTGTCAGTCTTTAAAAATAGAGAAGGGGTGGCCTCTGCGCTAATGATATTAATTATTCAAAAGAGTTATGCTCCCTTTGGTAACAAGTGTTAAGAAATGGGGAAGAAGGCGTGGCCTATATGTTAAGGAGTATTAATAAATAGGAAAGAAGGCATGGCCTGTAATACTAGTCACTATTAATTAATAGTAAAGGAGTGGTAATGAGTGTTAGGAACTAGAGGTGGCGTCACTTCTGTTCTAATGAACAGTGAGAGAGGCGTGGCCTGTGTGTCTGCTAACATTACTAAATATTAAAGGAGGTGTGGCCTCTGTATCAACATCTGTAAATAGTGGCTTCTGTGACAATCAGGAAAACTGAATAGTGAAGGAGGTGTGGCCTTGAAATGTTCGAAATTCATTTGTCATTGTTAATAAATAGTGAAGGAAGCATGGTCTCTGTGCTTGTTATTGGCCCTTAAAAATGCTTTTTTGTTAATTAAATGTTAATCAAAACATTTATAC
The DNA here is from genome assembly GCA_028565275.1 of Leiocassis micropogon. Taxonomy (NCBI): domain Eukaryota; kingdom Metazoa; phylum Chordata; class Actinopteri; order Siluriformes; family Bagridae; genus Leiocassis; species Leiocassis micropogon. The sequence goes on from JAOVVA010000001.1 coordinate 24,166,370, forward strand.
ACAGAATTTTAGAGCTACTATAATACAAACCACACAAATGCACATGCTTGAGATGTCTTGTGTAAGTTTTTATTCAATGTTTGCATGTTATAGTGTGTGTGTGTGTGTGTGTGTGTGTGTGTGTGTGTGTGTGTGTGTGTGTGTGTGTGTGCTCATGTATGTGTAAGAGCACTGGTTTTAAACAAAAACCAGCGAGGGTGTTTAAGTGTTGGCTCTGAACTTGTGGATTTTGCCGACTGCTGTGTCTCGTCCTGCAGGCGGTCTGCTTTAATCCCAGCGCACTTGCATCAGGCGGGTTAACGCGAGATTAAAATGGTTTCATTACTTTCTCTCGGCCACCCACTTCGATCCTGAGTAGTGTTTTGTTAGGAAGGAGCAGTGGCATGTAGGCATTTCATTTGTCCTGGATTTTCTTCTTATTTGTTCCTTTACTGAAGTTGTTAGTGACTACTGTGTATGAATACTCCTGCTTGCATGAATTCATTCAGAAGATGGTTTTACACCGCGGAAAAATCACAAACAATTCAGAATGTTATTTATGGGAAACTGTGAAACAGCGGAAGGAAAAAACATTATAAGGGAACATTTGCAGATTAAAACTGAGTATTAAAAAAATTCAACTTTTCAGCTTTTAAGAAACAAAACATTTAAGAAATATTTGCTTATGGTTCCTGAAATGTTATGAGAACGGATCTTTTGTAGTTCCTATTTAATTTTTCTTAATGGAAATATACCGTTCATGTGGCACATTAATATGGTTCAGAGAACTTGGAATGTTAGTTCATAAAAGCAATCCTGTAAAAAAAAAAAATCCAAAACATTAGTTTGTGGTTCCAAAATTTAATAAAAACCTAAAAGCATACTTCCTTGAAGGGAATGTTAAGGAACTGTTCCCAGAAGTTTCTGGTGAAGTAAACATAAAAAAATAACAAGAAAACAAAATAATCAATGCTAATTTGCTTCTAGTTACTGGAAGAAATTTTTTATGAAATTTTATAATAACACACAATTAGCTCACCCTTTAAGTAGTTATAGCAGAAACAATACTGTTGCTAAGCAACCGGGAAATACAGACACTACTCTATGCTAGCTGATACAGAGCAATACTCGCTATTTATCTTCTTGAAATGTCTGTTACAGAACAAAAGAAAAGCAGAATTACACAAATGATGACTGAAAAATGTCAGAAATATCAATATTTACCTCATATGTGCTGATAAAATATTATAAAAAAGCTTCTATAGATTTATAATCTCATTTTTACACACTCTCACAATGCTAGAGTAAATAGCGATGGTAGCAGCCATGTTGAAATTTTGCCTTTTATAAATGAGAATAGAAAGATTGTGCCGTACGTGTGGAATATTCTCGTAAACGATTTGAATGTGGCAAAGTTTTACTGATTCAATGTGTTAGCAATAACCGTGACACAAACACTTACTTACTATGTTTGCTAGGAAATAAAAAGCAAAATCTAACCCTCAGGATGTGGATGGTGTGGTCAGGGATGTACAGTGTAGTCATAATAAGCAGCTAGATAAATTGCTAGTTAGTTTACCACACTGGTTTTGTAGCTAAAGCTGTTGCTAAAATCATTTGATTAGCACTGATCTGCGGGAAAAAATTACAAATTTGGGAATCTATTTAAATATTTATAGAAGTATTTTTGCAGAAAAAGGTAATGATTTAAAATATACTACCATCGTTAATATTTGCTAGATGATTTTAAAATTTTCAAGTACAGGATGCCGAAACTTTCCCTCACACCCACATGGCAGTGAGACAGTTTGGGATCGGCTATACGATCTGGTTTCCGGATGTTGTGGTGTGTTTTAAGAGCACGTGTTAACGGATGAGTGTTGATGTGGGTAGCACTAGTAAAACCGTGTGTGTGTGTGTGTGTGTGTGTGTGTGTGTTAACCCCTGCTCCAGACTGTGCAGTATAGCATTTCTGTGCATGTGTTGACAGAGCAGTAGTCGATCTCCTGCACCTGCTCTCACGCTGCTTAATGTGAGACGCGACGAGCCGTAAACCTTTATTTCAACTTTAAAGCGTCATGCTAGCTGCGTTTCAGAGCGTGTTAGCTTCCTTGCTGCATGTGCGATTAACATTAAGGGGAGTATTAATAGCTCAGATGGCAAGCTAGCACCAGAATGGTGTGAGTTTAAATCATACATAGAACTGCACGAGAGTGGCAAAGGCATATGTGGAAAAGCTGAACTTGTACTCGTCGTGTTTGTGTGTGTGTGTGTCTGTGTGTGTTTGTGTGTGTTTGAGTGAAAATATGATACCTGACCTGTAGCAGTCGGGTGTCACACGGTTCACGCACCCTGTCTGTCAAGCGCTCCTGGGTTTTATCCCTCGGCGTGCTGAGATGCTGAGCGCTGGTGGTCCAGGAGGCATTTAGAGTTACAGAAGACTGAAAATAATCAACTGATGACAAAGTGTAAAAAAAGGAAAAAACTGAAAAAAAAAGTTACATTTACATTTAAATAGTCTGAAAATCTAAGGCTGCTAACGAGAGCTTTTCTATTTCATTAGCGATAGACTGTTACTGTTACAGTCATTTTATATGCGTTTATAGTCACGTTTATGGAACGTTTGTTAGTTCTGGTTATCGCTTGAATGAAAGCAGCTAATAATCAGAAGTAATAAAAAAACACAGGTTGTCATGTTACTAAAAGACTTAACTTCTCTGAAACTGGAGACTCCTTTCTTAAAGTTTAAATATAGAGAACCACATTGTTTTTTTTTTTATTTAAAAACCTGCTAATGTGAAAAATCTACAGTTCAAGTCACAACTATCATAAGCACAGTTAAAAGCATATAAAAAATTAATTCTCATTTCTTTTATCAAATTGTGCAGCCCTAGCTATTACTATAGAAGCATTAACATATTTTAGCAACATATACACATACTTTCTATGATAGCAGAAACTAAAACTAATCATCACCTTCTTGACCAATCAGAATGCAGAATCCAGTTTAACTAATAAAGTAACTTTAAAGAATTATCAAGACATCATCAAAAAAAGTTAAAATTTTCATCATGTCTGCGTCATTTTTTTTTTGGAAAAGTTTTAATCTTATGTGTTTCGAAGATCACTGGATCCTGTTTTTGGAACTTTAATAAGTAAGTAGATTCAGGGCATCAGCTTTGTTTGTGGGTTCATTCTTTTCCCCAAAAGTCTCAATTTTAGATTTAATGAAAAAAAAATGGGTTTAAGATTCTAATATTAAAAGTCAGTTCTTGCTGATTAAATGACAACAGGTGAGTGTTGAGTGTGTGTGTGTGTGTGTGTGTGGGTTTAGCATAAAAAAAGAAAAACAATCTGCTTCGCATATTGAGTCGTTACAAAACGCCAACCTGCTCATAAAACCAAATGATTTTTTAATAGCATGAGAAATTCCCTCCTTGGATTGAGTTCCTTTTCTCTCCCTCCCCTCTCACCTCTCTCTTTTCTTTCTCCCACACATCCCTCCATCCTGTCTCTCTCTCCAAACTGTAATAAATATCATAAGGACTGCTGTGGAATTTACAGCACCTGTAGTTACCAGTCGCTCCCTAACCAGCAGCAGATGTCCGAGAGACATGAAAGGAGGGGACGAGAATCACGAGAGAGCGTGAGCGAGGAACAGAATCAGTAAACGAGGGGTTCCGTTTCAACCCTAAACACATGTGCGGATTAAAAGGCACTCCATGGGGAAAAAGGAAGGATTTTGCAGCTTTAAAGTTGTAAAAAAAAGAAAGAAAGAAAGAAATGTAAACTTTCTTTTATTTTCCCTTATTGGAACTGGGAAGTGGGAATTCGTCAGATTGTTCGGTGGTGTTCCAAATATCCACCGCTTTAAGGAGTGCATCCTGGGGAGTCACCCTATTTGTTCACTTGATTAAGTGTTAGCTTAACGCTGTCTGCAGTAAAGACTGAAAGTTTTGGCACCCATTATACAAACCAGTTTTGTTTTTTTGGACGTAGAGTTCCAACAAAAAATTATACAAATATTTAAAACCCTAGTGTGCGTCCCCGCTCGTTTGAATTAGTGTTGGCATAACCGATCTCGTTCCTTCGACTGGATATTAAGGCCATCTTGATGCAGGGAGAGAAAACGGAAATGAAAGATGAAGTGCTTGTACATCAACATAGCCTCCGGTTAGGTCCACCAAAAAATTCTGCAAGTACCAAGAATCGCTTTTTTACTACATTTCTGTAAAAAAAAACTAAACTAAAAGATTTTCACATTCATGTTAATCATTATTATTCATGAAAGACCTGTTTCCTTAAAACCGAAACAAATCAGTTTTTCAGCTTGTAATATGACAAGTCATAAATATTCAACGATTCATAACCGAGTCAGGAAGCTGAGCCCCTGGCAAAAAAAAAGGTTTTTGGAGTTTGACGCAGATGAGAAGGATGAAGTGAAGCTGTGGTTTTTAAAAGTGTGTAGAACTCTCAGGAGAATTAAGACTTATCTTTTATTATTATTTTTCTTTTTATTATTATTATTATTATTATTATTATGATTATTATTATTATTCCTACTATAAATATCTTGGATCATAATTTTGCATTTTAAAATAATATTTTCCTTCCTGATTATTTATTTATTTATTTATTTATTTATTTAATACTATCAATACCTAAATGAAGTTACAGATACATAAGGTTACAGCAGCTTATACACTAAATATGAGCTGTCTGTTTTTGTAAAATATTTAGCTAAACATTTTTTATGCTAGTGAATTATTAACACTGATATCTCCTGGTACAATAGCCAGGTCCGCTCATGTTAGCTAGCTAACGCTTTGTGTTTCCTTTTCATATCTGCTTCATAGCAACAGTAACCAGGCATGGGCGGGGCTTAGGATCAGGCAAATGAATGAATGAATGACTGGTGAAAGAGGTGCAACTTTGATATTTTTTTATGAATGAACACTTTGTGCAGCTTTTACGAGATGACTTAGAACAGGCGCATGCACAAAGGTGCATTTTGATGACATCACAAGACATTATGCAGACGTGCTTGGTGGTATTAGTTAATCTAATAGATAACAAATTGCTGATTTGTTGCATTTGTTTCACGGCAGGTGTTTAATGTTATAACTCGATCAGTCGCCGTAAATCATTACATGTTTCTGAAATACGATATTAATGTTTCCTTTTTGGTCTTTCAGTCTATCGTTACACTGCGGGCGTATCTGTACTTGCTCTGTCATACATAAACTACAGCACACACACACACGCTCACACACATACACACAGAGGCATGTGTGAGAGCTTTCTTTGTCTCTAACTGCTCGCGGGTTAATATTTAAACCGTGCGCTCGGTCGGAGGTCTGATGCACGGCCGAGGCACAATGGTAGCTCTGTGCGTCTGTGTTTATTCATCCTCAGCTTCCTCCCTTAATCAGAGACAGCGAGCGAGCGAGGGAGGGGGTCCGGGGAAAAGTGGGTCAAGGAAAAGTCATGTTTGAGGTAATGCACTCGGGGGAACGGCCTCTGATCAGCGTACGGCATTATTTAACCTGCTCGGATGAGGTCACCTCACCACACACACAAACACACACACACACACACACACACACACTTCACCGCAATGAAAATGGCTTCAGAAACAAGGTCCTGTCGCCGCCGAGGAGACCGCGAGTCTTGAGCACCAGAGTGTTAGGATTAAACCACAGCGTGTTGTGCCATTATAGAAAAACAATCAAAGACAAAGAGTCACTGTTACTGTGAAGCATTTTATTCCTCTTATACCTGAACAGAGTGGCAAGGAATTGTTCAGAAAGTGTTGATTGGTGTTCTGTAACAGGGAAGGAGTCTCCAGTGTCAGTGCTGTAACTTTATTGATTCAGACATCTTTACACCAAGACAGAAGAGTTTATGCTCTTTATAACAGGAAAAAACTTTATTTATTTGTTTGTTTGTTTGTTATAGCTGCTATACTGCAAGCTAGCATCACTACAATTAATAATTAAATATAACATAAACAGATAAACACTATGATGTGACAGTCTTTAGCAAAATCGCTAAATTACTATAAGTGGAATAGAACGCCTCTGTGACGTGCTGTTATAACTCTGTGTCACCTCTCGCTCTCTCTCTCCCTCTCTCTCTTTCTCTTTCTCTCTCTTTCTCACGGATGCTGAATGTAAAACCAGATTTTTCCATCTTTAATCATCCGTCTGTAAGCTGTAACTCCACTCACTGTGTTGCTGATTTCTCTAAAGGAATTATTATATCAGGAAACGTTTCTGCAAAGCCATATGTGCGTTCCTAATTGGCCGTCTGTGTGTTAAGGGCTCGTTACGTCTCTCAGTCAGAAGCGTGTGTGTGTGTGTGTGTGTGTGTGTTATACTCTCAGTGCCGTGTTCAAAACTCGTTAATCCTCACGCACGTCACAGATATCTGAAGGTATTTAATGTCAATTTTAGTTGAAAAAAAAATCCAGCAAGTAATTTTAAGTTTTCTGAATGTCATCGGTGTCTCAAGGGAGCGAGAAATAAAGCACAGAAACTGTTCAAAAATTGAAAATGACAACAGGATAGTTTATATTGTTTTGCATTATGATTAGAACAGGACACGTTAAAACAGATGATTTTATTCAAAATATTTTTTAAATAATTTATCATTTATATTTATAAAATAAAATCACGAATTAACGGCTACTGTAAGTGGCATCGGGGGTGTACTGGTAAGCACTGTGGCCTCGCACCTTCAGGGGTGAGGGTTCGATACCCACCTCGGATCTGTGTTCACTGGGTTTGCAAGGTCACCTCCAGGTACTCCGGTTTCCTACCACAGTCCAAATTCATGCAGATTAGGCTAATTGGCATCTCCAAATTGCTCGTAGTGTGTGAGTGTGTGTGCCCTGCAATGGACTGGCACCAGGGTGTATACTGACTCATGCCCAGAGTTCCCTGGGATTGGCTCCAGGCCTCTGCAACCATGTACAGGATAAGCGCTATAGAGAATGCATTAGAAATTTCACCACTGTGGGATGAATGAAGGTATATCTTATCTTATCTTATCTTATGCATGAGTGTGCATAAGAGCGAGAAATTAGGCTAACAAAGAAATAAAAATAATGTTTTAAATAAATTATACTTTATATAAAATAATTATACTTAAAAAAACAGTATTTAAGTAAAATACATAATACATAAAGACATTAGGGTTATCATAAACATTGGTAGAGTTAGATTACTTCTTTCTTTAGCAATAGACTCGACTGGGAAGGGGTGTGGCCTAAAATGTTAAGGCGGAGCTTGTGATTCATTTGATTCTTGTAATTATATTTTATAGAGACCTACAGTGGGCACGTATTTATTCCTATTTTGCTCGCTTGTTTTAGAAAAATTGTACATCAAATAAACCAAAGTGCGAAACTAAGTATATCATTTGCACAAATGAATCAAACACCAAAACGTGCATATGAATTAAAACATAAATAAACTTAGGACCTAAATCTGATGTTTAGATTGTTTACAAATTACAATGTTTACAGTAACTTAGTAACTACAGCGTTTAATTATTACTTACTAGAAATAAAACATAAAAGCGTTCACATGGCATGTGGCGTTCTCTGTACGGTGAATAAACCGGGTCATAATTCACCCCTCTAAAAAGCAGCAAACATTTGAGTTACTGTAGATTAGAGTGATACACATTTATTAAGCACATAATGTTTAACATTACAGGAAAAAACCCACGAAAACTACAGCTTAAACGAAGGTGATCATGGGTAAATGAAGTGAAGGAACCTTTCTCATGTCAGGAGGAACTAATTCAGGTTAAAACGTTTCTCAGCTTTTTATTCTGTCCAATAGATTTTTTTCCCCTCAGATTTATCACATTAAGACTGTTCCTTGTTCTTGATCTGACATTTCGACCTCGCTGTAATCGTGTGCGGTCATCAGGAAGGAGACTGAGAAGCACAATCCTCCCTTTAAGGGCTAAATATTGTTTAAAATCGCAGATCTGCAGGTCTGAATTGGTGAAATCTTGCAGGAAACGTGAAACCTCTTTGAGAGCGAGCTGTCAATCTGCGGCCTGCACCCTGCTGGAACACGCTGAAAAGAGATGAAACAAAGCGTTGTGTCATTTCCAGCTTCTCCCGTGACAGGACATAAAAAGCGAAGCTGGCAGCGACAGCCAGCCCCCTGATCTGTTTATATAACTGGATACATAAAGTGTTTTGTCTTGCGGAGAAGGCAGATTTTCAGCGCAACCTTACACCGGTCGCCTGCGGCCCCGCGTGTTTGGATAAGTTTCGCGCTGAATGTCTCGGGGGAACCTCAGAGATCTCGCTTCACCTCAGAAAGCCTGATGATTGTCTGCTCTCCGGGGCAGAACATACCATGATCTGTGTGGGGCGTTTGTGTTCCAGACATGACACGTCTTTCACCTCTGGTCCCCGGTGTGCATCTGATCATGACACAACACGTAGACATAAAAAAAAAGTAAAGAAAAACCTTCCCCTTTTTTATACATGGGGAACTGTGATGACCCTGATGCTTTTCTTCCCCAGTTTAAGGTCAAGCCGGTGGAATTTTTCTTTTTTCTTTTTGTTCTCTCGAGAGCTGGAGCGCTTGCCCACGGCTGTCTGTAACTATCGAGGCAGACAGTAAATCATTGCGTTATTGCTCTTGGCACGTTGCAGACTCCTGGAACAGAATCCTGCATGAATCACTCGCTCGCAGACTCGACTCGCTGTCCACTCGCAAACGCGGTCGGGCATCTGGCTCCGTCCATGTAACGAGACTAATGAGTCAGTCCTGTGCCACTACGCATTTCAGTCGTCTTGCATCTGGGACTGAAAGAGGCCAAGAATCTGACGCACCATATACGAGAAATTACAGCGTACGAAGCTTCATAATATCAGAAAATGGCACAAGAATAAAACGAGACAAGGGGTCATGACCTTGTTCTAGGTTTTCTCTCTTCATAAATGGTAGCTCGTACAAGCAATTGTTGCTTATTTTAAAAGTTATATATTTTTTTATTTCCCTAGTTTTTATTGCTTTTAATAAAAACATCTCTTGATAGCAAAAGAAGGTGTGAAGCACAAACATAGAACTAAACTTACTCACTTACTCACTCATCTTCTATACTGCTTTATCCAGAGTCGTGGGGACCTGGAGCCTATCCCAGGAGGCTTAGGGCACGAGGCAGGGTACACCCTGGACAGGGTGCCAATCCATCGCAGGGCTAGAACTAAACTATTAATATATATTTAATCACTGTTTAAGCTTGTTGTCATGGTTACATCATGCACTACTCTAGAGAGTATAGAGTGTAAGCAGGACGAAACCCAATAACCCCTAAAAAAACACTAGAAACAAGGATTGTTTTTCATGGAATTGCTCATATCTCTATATACTATAATTATACACCACATTTTCCTTTCAAGACAAGAATATCTGATTGGACGCCATTTTCCCGTAGGTTTTTTTTCTTTCTCTTTCCCAAAGTTGCCCCTTCATCTTCATCTATTAGGGCAACATTAACACCTTCAGCCGGAGAAACACAGTTTTATAATTCAATTCAATTCGATTCAATTCGATTCAATTCAATTCAGTTCAATTCAATTGTGAATTGTGATTGTCGCAAAGCAGCTTTACACAACCAAAAGAATTATTTAAGTTTGTATGGAATGTGTATGAATCAAAATGATCAGATAGTCCCTGATGACAGTGGCAAGGAAAAACTCCCTGAGATGGCAATAGGAAGGAACCTTGAGAGGAACCAGACTCAACAGGGAACCCATCCTCATCTGGTTCTTTCACTCATATAGTTCCATCCAAGCAATCTGACCAAAATTATAGATTTTATTCTTATTAAATCTGTATTATTCATGAATCATAAGATGAATAAGAGTAAAATCATTAATGGTGAAATTCAGAGGAACTGTCAGATGTTAGTGCTAGAATGTGTGTAAGAACCTGGAAGTAGCGTTTCGCAGATATTCCACTACAATAAATGTGGATATGTAAGTGGATTAATAAAAACCTAAATAATTAAATTGAAACTAATCAGAATTTTGAATCTTAGGTTTAGGTTTTATCAGCTCTTGTATTAATTACTAGTTACTAATTTTTAATTGAACCAGCATGGCAGGTTCAAGATTCTGTAGTCACAGTCATCCAGGTGGCTGTTTAACGGTGAGAACTCAGAGCAGCTCATGATACGCCTGGGTAATTCATCACAAATCGTGAGGTGTAGTCGGGCCTCCTTAAGTAAATTGTGTAAGTTTGTAGGCTTGAGCATGAGTTTGGCAAAGTTGTGTGGCTGAGACCAGGAATCCTTCGATTTGGCATGCTCTATCAAAAAAGCTTGGGAATGTTAGAAGGGCCCTTTACTGCTGAGCTGATTCCAGTGAGTTGATTCGTTGTTCATTTGAGTAATCCGGAAAAGCATTCAGGTGAATGCTAATGTTTGATTACAGATTTACATTTGCATTATTCCATTATTAGATTTGATTCAATTCAACCTTAGACAATGCTATTTTGCTCTTTAGAAGGCTCGGGAAATTTCAGAACCGAAGGAGTCGACTCTTATTGTACACACGATGCGACTCGGCTGGTCTGGTTCGCTGGAAGGAGCCGAGGTTCCCATTACAAGTGGCAAATGAGTGTATAATGCATGACTCATGTGATATTTATGCAGAGAGTCTTTCCATTGTTTTTTTTTTTTCTGAACGAGGATTTCTCAGGACAGGAAGACACCCCACGGCCTGCACAGACTGTTTTATGGCCTGTTGGAAGTATTTTCGTGTCTGGAATAAAAACGTGCCAAAAAAACGTGCCAAAATCGAGGGGCGTTCAAGTCAAATTGGGACTTTTGATTGTGCAGAATAACAGAACACAGCTCTGAGAGTCAAAACTCCCTTTTTCTCTATATAATCCCCTGCTACACTAATCCCAGTGTTTCACTAGTGCTTGGACACCATCAAGTTTTCTCAGTACGCCTGCTACACGTCTGAAACGCCGGCCTCCCAGGAACTCCTTTAATGAAACAAACATATGGAAATAGCTTGGAGTGAGGTCAGGACTGTATGGGGGACGTGGCAATAACTCCCAGCCGAGTTCCTCTAACGTGCGAGTGCTGTTGGTGAATGGTTGTGTGTACAGTTCACACACAATGATGCGTCTTTTTTGCAACAAGTTATCGGTCGATTTTCACGGGAACGACTGCAGTGGGCTCCGAGCACGGGCATCATAAGGCCTTCTTTAAAATCTTTTGCTGTGGGTGAGAGTCTCATCACTGTAATTCAGAAATTCCACCAAGAGTCCCGGTTTGATTTGAACGACCCTTGTAGTATAATATAACACACCAGGGCGTTCCGAGATCTTCCTTTCTGTGTGTTTTATGCCCTGTCGTGTTGGTCATGAGCTGTGTTTTATTTTAATACCCTGATTGTTGTTGCCCCGGTGGTCAGGTGTGGTGTTGAGAGCAGCAGGATGTGAACAGATCAGTCTGTCTGGGGGCTGTGTGTGTGTGTGTGTGTGTGTGTGTGTGTGTGTATGCTGCTTCCCACAGTGTTTAATAGAGCTGTGTGTGTGTATTGAGGCGGTGTGAAAGGTGAAGTGAAATGTATCCCCTGGGTGGGCGCCGGGTGTGGGAAGTGTGTGAAAATCCTTTCAGCGCTGTCGCATTCCAACAGCTGTCTGTTCCCATCACACACACACACACACACACTTCCCTACGCCACATCACATGACACGCTCGGGGCAGCGCAGTGGCGGCGGCATCTCGTTTCCTCTCACAGCCACACTGAACGCTTATGTCGGTGATTTCTCTCCGGTCCAGTGGCTCTGAAAAAACATGAATATCGTTCACTGATTGTTCTATAAGTATTGATGTTTTCTCCCATGCCTCAGACTCCGCTCTGTGTGATTGTTGCCGTCGTACTTTGATTGTCTTTAATAGGTTTTTAATACACAGGAAGAAAACATTTATTTATCTAAAGGCCAACAGATACGAATTACACACATCAAGATCTATTCATGTATTCCTAAATGTCTGGAAATTTTGTTTATGTTTTACTTGTTTAGGAAAGGTTTGCTCATGTTGATGTTCCAGCTTCCCAGCTAACAAAAAAAACAAACAAAAAAAACAGATTGTACAGGTCATGTGGATAAACTTACTGATATATTTCCAACTAGTGTTAGTACGCGTCCCTGATGGTTTGTAGAAAGAGTTAAAAGGTTAAAAATAATCTAATAATAATCTGATCTGATCTTTAATGTAATCAGTGATATTATTATTATTATTATTATTATTATTATTATTTGAGGTTGAAGCCCACGTAC
>JAOVVA010000001.1:24178783-24189146 GCA_028565275.1 Leiocassis micropogon
TCTATTGGTGCAGGTGTTTGTTTACATTGAGACAGTAGCGCATTAGTAGATTATTTTACAGTAGATTATTAAATCCAACACATAACTGTTCATAACATCACTTTTACTCCACATTTAGATTCACTGATGGTGCAGATTAAACTTCAGGAAAAAAGATGCACTGGCGAAGTTTAATTTAATTCTGTCCAAAGAGTTTTGTGTGGTGATGTGACAAAATCTGGCAGACAGACATACAGTACAGATTTTTTTTTGACTGGTTTCTGGTCCTCCAACATATGAAATGTAAAGATACCATTGAAAGAGTGAGTTCTGACTAATGTACAGACAAAACCTTTATTTTATTTATATAGCGAGCTTAGCTTTTAGTCAGAAAGTTAGCTCTCACGTAGCATTAGACTAGGATTTATTCTAAGTCTAACCCTAACTCGAACCCTAGGTTAGCATTTACTCACAAAGTTTACTCGATAGATTAGCTTGTTCTTGCTCGGTTAGTGTTTGCTCTATGGATTAGCTCGTCATCGCTAGGTTGATTTGAGTTAAAGGGACTTTTTAAGGCTGACGCTCAGGACAGATCATGTGACGTTAGTGATGAGTGACTGATGAGTGTGTTGAGGCCTTACACAATGTTAGCCACGCCCACTTTTTGTCATCTACAGTAGTAATCATAAAAACTTCTATCTTGCTAATTTGACACACGCTGTCAGCTGATATCAGGGCTACGTAACTATCCCATGCTAGTTTTGTTATATTAAGGCAGTTTTGTGTTTATGTAGGTGCATAGGGTTTTTACTGTACGACTTTATTACATCTCATAATGAAAACTTCAGCCTCAAACAGAACGTTAGCATTAAACCACTTCCCCGTGCCAAATTAATTGCACTTAATGTAATGTTTCTGACCTTCACAAGCTACTTAAATAATAACGATTGTAGCAGTGTGCCTGGTAAAATATAGTTTTATGGCTAATTGGATAATCAGTGTTAATTAAAAAATGGTTAAGATTAGAGCGAGGGAACGTCGATGAGGACTGATGCTGAGAGAGAAATGGCTACGTTAGCATGCCGCGCATTTCCCTCAGCTCATTTTACTCTATTGATTGTTAAACTGTAAGAAATTGTTTTCATAAATCTTTTTTGTTATTTTGTAGCTTGTGTTTTATAACTCTAACATTCCTCATACCGTGTGTGTGTGTGTGTGTGTGTGTGTGTGTGTGTGTGCGTATACAGGAGTTCAGGAGGCTCAGCATGAGAAGGTAGTGATGGTGAGCGGGGATGGGGTCGTCCACAGTCCCGGGTTTCCACACACGTACCCACGCAGCACTGTGATCGTGTGGAGGCTCGTGGCAGCCAATGAGAACGCCAGGATTCAGCTGAACTTTGACCCCCGCTTCGGCCTGGAGGATCCTGAGGATGGCAATTGCAAGTATGTGAAAACAATGACACACACACACACAGTATATACACAGTTACTCCCCCACCTACAAACATTTGAGTCACTAACCTTTGAAGATACAAACATGCGTTCACACACGTTCAATCGCAGAAGTTGTCCCGTACATTGTCACGCGCGTGCAGCGTGGCGTCCCATGATGTCCAGAAGCAAGAGTAAAAGCAGTGCTGATAAAGTACTGCTAAGAAGCGACAAGCGAAAATGACAAAAGTGAAATTAATTGAGAGAATGGAGTGAGGTGAAAAGGAACAGACATCGCTCGTTCAATCATTCAACCTTCAGCACGATTCTAAAGAACAAGGACAAGATTGACTGAAACGTATATATACACTGTCTGACCATAAGGGGCTCATTTATTATTATTATTATTATTATTATTATTATTATATTCTGATTTTAGCTAAATAATGTAATTATACATTATAATAATTATTTTTTATATATAATGTATATACAGTATAATGTATATATAATTTACTATTTAATTTATATAAATTTCATATCAGGAGACAAAAATCTAAGTGCAAAACTAACTAGCTTAAATGCAATCCTTTTTTTTTTAAATATTTTTGTGGCCAGATTAATAGTTAAACTTGGATTTTTATAATATTTGTTCCAACCTTCATGTAGAATGGAGTTGAATATTCCTTTCTGTTTTTAAATGTATTTTCTCTGTTTGTTGCCATGGTGATGCATCCAGCACATATCGACCCTGAGTCACCATGTCACTGCTGGGCATCTATTTAAGATTCAGCACACACACACACGGACACACACTCACACACATATACAGTACACACAAACACACACATATATACACACATGCTAGCCAGGTTGTCCACATTAAAAAAGGCTTCATGCAATGTAGCTCACTCACTCTGCTCCTCAACTGCTGTTTATTTGGAGCCGATGGATGGATGGATGGATGGATGGAGTTTCACTTTGGGAGAGATCGATAAAAGCGAGCGTCTGCTCAGAGCGTTTAAATTCACACAAGCTGTTTCTGCGGCACACCCCGGGCTCTCCGCACTTATTGATTTGTAATATTAGTCTGAGTCACGTCTAGAAGTCTGAGCGTACTGATGAGGACAGGTTACAGTTTATCATATCGCAACAATGTTGGAAAAACGGGAAAGCATATCCAAAGAGTAAAAGCTTTAGGATAAAACATTTGCACTAGAATGTGTTGAATGTCTGAGTGAGTCAGGTTTGGTCATTAGTACATGATGGACATTTTGTTGACTTTCCTTATTCTTTGAGAGCAACACCTGACTCGGGTACAGAGGGAGACCTTTGCTCTTCAACAGATCTCAGAACGGCATGAAGACGTCTTTGAGAAGGCCCAGGGGTCGAGCGGCTCATGGCTGTGCTCATGTTTTTTTTTTTAACAATAGAAAGGCAGATTTCCCTCCAGACCCCTGTGTGTGTGTCTCTGTTACTGTCCACCCTCAGACTGACCCACACTCCTGTCTCTTCTGATTAAAAATCTGACATTTCTGTCAAAATGTCACTTCTACTGTATTCCATAGGAAATTGTAATATGGTAAGTAAAATACATACAATGATATAACATACTGTATTACTGTAGTACTTTAGACATTACCATAGTTGGAACCATAGGACTTTATAGAGTACCAGGGTAGGTACTGTGGGAACTGTTCCTCTTCAGTGGGAACTGTGGTGGTACCATAATTCTTTGGTGAATACCATTGCCCTTATTGCCATGGCACCGCAGTCACTGATAAAGTTCAACAGGTATCTACTATGGTATAGTACAGGCAGTACAATATTAGATACCTGCTGAACTTTGGTAGCACCTGTGGTACCCAAGAAGTATTATGTGTTAACATTTGGAGGGAACCATTACAGGTCCAATGGCACTACAGAGGTTATTTAATAAATATTACCATTATGGTACAAAGTATTTTTGACAGTATACTGGTAGAATCATGTACAATACTACAGTACATTGTACTAAAGTACATACCATGGTAGAAGCATGTACTGTACCATAGTGTGGTACAAGTAATATATCAGCAAATAACTACTGTACCATGTGTGTGCATTGAGTTTGTATGTTCTCCCCGTGCTCGGTGGGTTTCCTCTGGGTTATCCTGTTTCCTCCCACAGTCCAAAGACATGCAGAATAGGCTAATTGGTGTTCCCAAATTGCCCGTAGTTTGTGAATGAGTCTGAATGTTGACCGGAGGTCCTACCATTTTCGTACAAAATGGGAATAAATACAACAGTCACTACTGACATCCTTAGAGGCTCCTAGATGGATGGATGGATGGAACTTACATGGTATGGTTAAAAATGTAACAAGCACTGTTAATTGTGCTTGAGAATCCCTCCATTAATGATTCTCTTTAAAAAAAAAAACCTTCATTAGAGTATCGCTCCATGTTTTGTTGGCAGATACACAAACGCTCCTGTTGATGCTCTTTTGTGAGTTGTTGTTTCAGCACCAGTTCCTCAGATCACAAAAACAAACCTGAATCTCTGCACGCTGCTCTTCTTTCATACAAATCACAAATCAGACGTCCATCTCTGCTCACACCGCAGTTACAAACGACCTGATGTAACAAGTTCACACACACCTGCAATTTTAGTTTTTTAAATAATCTTATTATTTTTTTAATAATGGATTTACTATTGGTTAATGAGTGCGGGTCTAAATTCTTAGACTGTATTATTATTACTATTATAATTTTAATCAACCAAAGCATGATGAGCCACACGTGTCAGGATTCAGTCCAACACATGACGTGACACTTTTCAACATAATTAGCAGCTTTGTCTTTTCTTCTCTTTCCTCACGTCGTGTAAAGTAGATCATGTGAAGCTGCGCATCAGTCCGAGAGCTGGAGCGAAGCCAGCTGGATCCACAGCACCTCCATCTGGATCTACGTCAACAACACAGCATACACACACACACACACACACACACACACACACACAGGTCTGTCAGGTGCTCATACATTTTGATATGTGATCAATATTTGGGATTCCACAGTGCTGTAGAGTTCTGGATTGTGATTGGTCAGAAGCTCTAAAGAGCAGCTCTTTAACGTTTGTGGAAGGAGTCGCCAGTGTGAGCGCTGTGTAATAACAGTCAGAGGTAAAGCTGTAACTGTACATTTTCTGAACTGTTCAGGACAGAATGAGAACAGGAAATGGATAAAAAGTACGATTTAAAAGAAAATAAATAATAATTATCATAGGTTTCTGTGGTATAAAAGGAATGAACACTTTGGGAGAAACCGGGAAATGATTAGACGATGCATAGATGAATGTGTGTGTGTGTGTGTGTGTGTGTGTGTGTGTAGATGCTGGGATTGTGTTTGCTCTATTTGGCATTGCTGTCATCAGTCAAGAACTGTTATCCATCACACATTCTCTTTCTCTCTCTCTGTCCCCCCTCCCACCCGGCACACACACACACACACACACACACACACACACACACACTTCTCATGTTTTCATTTCATCATGGCTGTGTTGAAATATTCATGGCAGACTGATTGCTGTGAGGATTAAAGATACGAGCAGCGCTGATGCTTTTGCTTGCTTTTTTATTCATTCGCCTTGAAAATGAGACCAGCTGGATTTCCCCTAATGAACAATAAAGAATAACGCATGCACACACACACACACACACACACACACGATGGGGCTCATCCCCTCTTTACTGAGCTCCATCTGTATCTGATGCACGTGTGTTTCTCCTGCACATACAGCTAAATCTAGTAGATTCTCCACCACACTGAAATAAGACAAGATCAGTCTCCATGACGACAATTTAAGCGACTGCATCATCATCATCATCATTACGGCGTGTAACAACATCACCATCAATTCAACATGGATTATCATTGTGTCTTTAACTCTAATCATTTGTTCTGATCCATAAATCCAACAACATGTAACACAAACTTTAACGACTGTTTATGAGGATGTCATACCTGTATGTCTACACAAGGTCAATGAAGGTTATTATAGGCATTTCTGGGGATTTCTTACTAAGAGGAGGGGTAGCGCAGAGGTTGGACGTCTTATCGGAAGGTTCCAGGTTCGAACCCCAGCAACACCAACTTCTCAGGCGTAAAAAAAAGATAAGAGTCACTCCTACCAGATCACCTCACACCTTCAGGGGTTCGAAGCTCAGCTCCGGTCTGTGCCTGGAGTTTGTTCTTGTTCTTCCAGTGCTTTCTGGGTTTCCTCAGGGTTCTCCGGTTTTCTCCTAGGAAAAATGAGGTCGCAGCTAAGGTTGTTACATAAACAATCAACTCTTAAACTGGCACTTTGTAGCCTGTCGCAGTAAAACATTTGTTCCTGTTTATTTCATTTAATCTACATCATTTAATTTCATTTAATATTGGGGGGGGGGGGGGGTGATTAATGTTAATCGGTGCTGCGTTGTTGAAAAATCATTATTATAAACTGAGCGTTTGGTTTTTGAGGTGTCGCTGAAATATCTTTAAAGCTATAAGTCTTGTGTGTTAATGTGTTTGGATAAAAACCGATAAAGAAAACTAAAAAGTCTGTAGATGTAAAATAACAAATTAGCATTGGTATGGCCCCACCCACAAATGTCGTTAACTCCTGCTGCTGAAAACTGGACCTTTTGATTCTGGACCAAACGATGATGTAACTACAGTTCTAGTTTACTGGCGTTTTTTTAGAGAAAAATGAATTTTAACAGTGTGAGAAACACAAGTGGAGCGATTATACACGGAAATCTCAGGAATTCTCTCAAATCGTGTTTCCAGCTTTCAGAGAAACTTGTGTGCGCACTCGCAGGTCTCTCACTAAAATCTTTTCTTAAAGTCGTCAGAGTGAAAGCACGTCCAGGTAGTAATTAGTGAGTTTTGCGTTATTGATGCTCCATTTGTCCGGCACGGTGTTTGGTTTGGAGCGCGTCGCTCTTTTACGGCGAGGCCGAGATGAGAAACACTTTCTCCCACACATGAGCGGTTCATCACTCAGCACCACACATTCACAAACGTTTTCTATCCAAACACTACAGAGAGGGTTAGTGCAGGTTACCCAGCGTCCTCTTTTATCCTGTCCTCTTATTGAGGCTTAAAATATCTAAGTAAGATTTATAACTTTTAGCGATGAGCCAGGATTTAGTTTTACCTACTTAGCCGGTTGTAGGCCGTGTGATTTCAGCAGTCTTTACAGATTATTACTCACCGAACACGACCAGATCCTGATAGAAGTTTGGCTTTAATTTAAAGACTGATGTTTTTCAGAGTGATCTTGAGGTACGAAGGAGATTTCGCTGGTTTTTAGCATGTTGACCGCTAGTGTATATGTGACAGTCCTGTGTGTGTGCATGTGTGTGTGTGTGTGTGTGTGTGTGTGTGTGTGTTGTCCATCCTTTAGGTGGCTTTCGCAGGAATTGCATTTGAAAAATGCTGCTTTTACTGATTGTAAATTCGGGTTTGTTGCACAAACTTAGCAGCTCTCGACACTCAATACACTGAAACGTATTAAATCTTAGAAAATTTTCAATGCATCGTGCTTATTGTATGCAGCAGCAAAAAGGATCAAAATTTATATGAACTGCTTTGTAAAGTTGCTTTGTGACATTCCAGCTGGAATGTTTGGGTACAAGGCAGGGTACACCCTGGACTGGGTGCCAATCCATCGCAGGGCACAAACACATACACACACATACACACGCGTTAGCCTAATCTGCATGTCTTTGAACTGTGGGAGAAAACCAGAGTACCCAGTGGAAACCCACCAAGCATGGGAGAGCATGGAAACTGCACACACACAGATTCCGAGGCGGGAATCAAACCCGGGCGAGGCGACGCAGAATCTGATCTACCCCTTCTGTCCGTTCTGCACCTTCGATCTCACGAAAGGGCGCCGTTCTCACTTAAAAGGAGTGAAATCGCAGTGGAGCTCAGCCTGCCATCTGATGTTTGAGATCTGCAATGTGTTAGCGGAGTGTAAATCAATGCTAAGCGCATGCGGAAATTAGCCATCCGGTGTGTGTGTGCTTAACGTCTTAGCAAATGTCTGCTTTCAGCATGACGCCTGTTCCTTTTACTGAACGCGGTTTCAAGTGCTAGTGCCGGGCCGGACCGCGAGTAAACACTCCTTTTAGAAAGCCAAGCATATGTGCTGACAAACACACACACACACACATACACAAACATGGGAGGGTTAGCATGCCTGTCTCATCTACTCAAATGATTAGTAGCAGGCCTTG
The DNA here is from genome assembly GCA_028565275.1 of Leiocassis micropogon. Classification (NCBI taxonomy): domain Eukaryota; kingdom Metazoa; phylum Chordata; class Actinopteri; order Siluriformes; family Bagridae; genus Leiocassis; species Leiocassis micropogon. The sequence goes on from JAOVVA010000001.1 coordinate 24,186,462, forward strand.
GCACTGGCCACCGAAACCAAGCTTTACCGAGCACTGGAGAAGTATTGCTTACTGAGTGTGTGTGTGTGTGTGTGTGTGTGTGTGTTTTGCCTTCCCTTTCTAAAATGGTTTGGCTCACTTTCTCAAAGCCAGGCTACATCAAAGCAGTGCAGCATTAAAACCTTTAAAAAGAGAAAAGGTTAGCATGCGTGTGTGTGTTTTACCTAAAAACAAAGCGCTCTTAAATTCTGGATTCTGTTTGGTCAGAAGATTAAAGATGTAAATCACGGGTTTCCATAGTAACATGTAAGATAAGTAGGATGTACTGTATATGGTGGACTATAGAGACACATGACCTGATTAAAGGTATCAGGAACAGAAAAGGTCGTTATAGGAAAAACAATCAACTTCGTTACAGCAACTCCGCCTTCATCAGGTTATACCGTGTGCACATACAGCACGGCGCTAATTACAAATCCTCAGGTTTTACTTGGAAGTCAATTCCCTTCATTTACATGCTGGTTAATTACTTTATAGCCAACCTGTCGGGGAAACACGCGATGTTATTGGCTGTCCCCGCGAATGCTGATGTGCACAAACGAACTTCATTATGTCTGTAAATATCCGTCTCTCAGCGGGGTTCCGAGGACACGGTGGAGGGGCGTCTACACGGCCTGGATATCCAGGTCACGGATATTGAATCTCCTTGATATCTTTTATTAAGCCTCCTCCGGTGGCTGTTTATGAGCCGAGACGTAACGAGACCTTAACGAGGAGCAAGCGGAGCCACGTTGAGGAGACTTGTTTCAGCTTAATTGGCTCTGTGTCTTGGAGACCATCAGAGAAATCATAGCTAAATTAAATATATACAAGGCGTGATTTCAGCAAGGCTAATCTCTTGTATTCCAGCCAGTAATGAAATCTACACGATGCTCATCTCACTCCGAATGAGGAGTTTGTTTCAGTGAGGCTCATGTATGAGGCTAACGCAGCTAACAAGTCACAATTAGTTAGCATCAACGTACATGTACATCATACTTCTGTATTAATTATAATTTGCGAATTATTAATCGATGATGATGATCTTACCAGAATGTTTACCTCCTAGAACCTGCATGCTATGCTAACTATCTAACACGGCTAATTCTGGTAATGAACAAATGTTATGGTTGATGTTGGTTTATATTTCGACAGAAAACGGAGAAATATTAATGAAAGTCAAGGCTCTGAATACGCTGATCAACATACCGCAGATCGATGCTAGCTCACTCTCAGCTAATCTAGTCAGTTCTCTGCTCTTTTACACATTTTTTTATTTGTACTGGATTAAAATAAAGTATTCCAGTTAACGTTAATATTTCTACTAAGCTGTAAACCATGAATAAATCCTCGACTATTTGCTAGAAGTTACAGTTCACTAGCTAGAATGTTTTTTTGTGCTAGCTTTTCTTTTGTTTATTCTTTCACACAGAAGTATTTTTGGGAAAAAGTGTGTGGTTTAAAAATCACATGTTCACATGGACTTTAATGATTTCACTCCATCTCATCAGAGAGCAGCTGCTTGGAGCATTAGCGGTCTGTTTAGATCCCATTTAAGGCATTAGCGGTCTCTCTCCAAACCCACACACATACACACACACACACACACGCGGAAACAAAAAGGTATGTGGGTGATAAGGGACAGAGATACACACATGCACGCACACGCACACACACACACACACACATTGAACCCAGACCTGTGGTGCGATGCAGGTGGCGCCCATTTTTCAGCTGTGAGATGGTGATGTATTACCGCATTACTAATCAAAGCCAAATACCCCATGACGCAGATTAATGCGCTCTGAATCAAAGCACATCTTGCTTAGAACTTAAAAAACACGCAAAGCCAAACGGGAATATGAGCGCAGCTTTGCTTCGTGACTGATGATCCTGAAGTTTATTTAGCGCTAGCTGGTTTGAATAAACAAGAAACCGCATTTGTGGTTAATTAGCGATGGCGGTTTGTAGCAAAATTTAATTTTAAACATCGTTTCTTTGGCCTGTAATGTAGCATTGGAACACTTCATGACTTAAAATGGTTTATTTTCGGTTTTAGATTTGCTGAGCAAAAAAAGTATGTATTAATAATGTAATCCATATAGATGAAAGAAAGGTTTTGTCTGTACATTGGTCAGAACTCGCACTTTCAATGATATCTTTACATACATTGTAGGACCAGAAATCAGTATATATAAATAAGAAACTACATTATTGCAAACAAATTAACATCCACTGGGATGTAAAGATTTGCTGATTTATAATATATGTAAACCATTTTTTTTAAATAAAATTAGACATAAAAGTTGGAACAGTAATAAACATTATTCAACGTCCTACAATTTATCATACAAAGTCCAAGGGAAAGAGGTGTGACACCTGTCTTTCATACTGAAGGTGGTGTGTCCTCTGGCCGTTACAGAGAGGGGGGAGTGGCCTCTGTTCCCGTGCATGCAGTGAAGTGGGTGTGGCCTCAGTGTCTGTAAATAAAGTAGGCATAGCCTTTCTGTCTGCCCATACAGTGAAGAAGGTGTGGCCTATTTCAATTCAATTCAATTTTATTTGTATAGCGCTTTTAACGATTTACATAATCACAAAGCAGCTTTACACAATCAAAAGAATTAAGTTTGTATGAAATGTGAATGTGTATGAATCAAAATGATATGA
>JAOVVA010000001.1:24189246-24201831 GCA_028565275.1 Leiocassis micropogon
CCATTTAAAATCACAGTGTGATCAGAAAGCTTACTTCTAGCTGCTTGTGGTCCTATGACTAGAACTTCTGTCTTATCTGGATTAAGCAGAAGGAAATTAATTAACATCCAATCTCTTATGTTCTGCACACATTGCTCAACTTTAGTAAACAGTTTTTTCTCATCTGGTTTTGCTGAATTGAATTGAATTAAAGGGGGTGTGGCCTCTGTGTCTGTTGGTCCAAATTAAAGAGGTGTGACCTCTTGAGCCTTTTCATTAGAGTGAAGAGGATTCTCAAAAGCCTCTGTTCCTATTAGTCCCAGTATAGGATAGAAGAAAAAGCATCATTAAAATAATGTAAATGAAAAATTCTTGTTGTGTGATTTCCAAACCCTACACCATCAGAACAAAAGGTGTCATATAGTTTCCCAAAATACAGACAATGTAATGGATGCTTTACCACCCCGCTTTACCACCCCACTCTAGTCACAAGAGCATACACCTAACAACTGAATGTACAATCGGTGTGTTTATTGTGTTTATTCATCTCCTTCAGGTATGATTATGTAGAAGTGGAGGAACCTGATGGAGGTCTGGTGTTGGGTCGCTGGTGTGGCTCTCAAGCTGCTCCTGGCCCTCTGACGTCCAAAGGGACCCAGATTCGTATTCGCTTCATTTCAGACGAGTACTTTCCCTCTGAGCCTGGCTTCAGCATCCACTACTCCGTCCTGCAGCAGGTAAGCAGTTTACCACAACTTCTCTCTCTCTCCCTCTCAAAATATGCAATTATCGCTTATATAACGAGAGCTGGTTGGAGAGCCAAGGTTATTTTCCACATTGTGAGCAGTGTGTGATCGTGACTGAGAGTTTGTCCCTAGATCATAGCTCTTTGTTTTTCCGTTCCTCTCTCTTTCTCACTTTAAATCAGATGATTCAAGACACGCTGAGAAATGCTGCTATTTACAGGCGTAATTGAAGGTTTATTCAGAGATAACTAGGCTTTATTCCAACTCAGCTCAGGAAAATGTCCTCCTTTTTCTTTTGTCTGTTATGGTTTCCTGTCATTCAGGTGCTTAAATTGCCAGTGGGAGTAAATAGAATGACTAGAAGAATGGTTTAATGAGGAAATGCTTGAAATATTTTCTCCTTTTGATCACCTATGTTCAGAACAAAAATAGCCACCATGGAGAAAAACACTGTGACTGGTTTACTCAACATGCCCATTCTAAACACACAGAAGGGCGAAAGAGGGCAAAATGTGATACGTTGAATGGTCTAGATGAGTGGGTCTCATCCCTGGTCGGTGGGTGTAATAGACCAGGAAAACACAAAACTGTACAGGACAAGGGGGTCTTACAGGACCACTGGGGTGTAGATTAAAGTGTGGATCTTTTACAATTCTCAAAAGTCATTGAGAACATAAACAGTGTACATTTCCATACACAAGCAACCCTCATTAAAATTTACTGTCCATTGAAACTGATAGTGAAGCAGGACCAAACCACAGGTGGTGTTTGGGGGGTTAAAATCTTTGGATGAGTTCCACTGGGTGTCAAGCCTCTACCTAAGCATTTGGTTAAAACTTGCACAATGCAAGGCAGCAAAAGATTGGCGTTCGATTTTAAAATATATATGTAAAAAAAAAAAGGTGATATTTGATTTGTACTTAAAGCAGTTTAGAATCCTATCACAATACTAAACAGTGTATAATGATGTAATTTATCATTATATTGACCATATTCTGGTGGCACGGTGGCCTCACACCTCCAGGGTCAAGGGTTCAAGTCCTCCAGGTGGGTTTCCTCTGGTTACTCCAGTTTCGTCCCACAGTAAAGACACGCAGTTTAGGTTATTTGGTGTTTCCAAATTGCCCGTAGTGTGTTAATGAGTATGTGTGTGCTTGGGCCCTACAATGGACTGGCACCTCATTCAGGGTGTACCCTGCCTCGTGCCCCGAATCCAATGTGATAGGCTCCAGGCTTCCGATGACCATATCCTGTTAGTGATCATATTCTCCAGCCTCATTCATCTGATTTGTCACTGCTGGATGCAACAACTGAGCCATATTACTGGATGTAATCCAGTAGGCACATCCTGGATATTTGTTAATATGTCACAAATAATTGCTCAGATCTTCATAGGCATCAACTTCATCCTTTATACACAGGGATTCATACAGTAGTTCTTAGATAATTTGATGGTCTATTGGAGGTCATCAAGTTCTGGAGACAGTTTGGTGCCCACAATGCTGAAGCCTCTGGCATGTTTTCTATACATTAGGACACTTAAACATTGTTAACTTTGAAGGAACATTTTAAAGGACAAAAACAGCTTGGGACCACCCAGTCTAGTTCAACAAGGTCCAACACAAAGCCAACACCATCTAGCAGAGAGGAAAAAGTAGGGCGAGTGGAACCTCAGTGTCCTGTATATGTGTCTGGAAAACTTCAAAAATCCCTTTGCGGTGTAACACAATCCGGGCAAAAACGCTCTGACAGAAATCAGTGAGATGAAACGACCACTTTGTGAATACGTGTCCAAACACAGGAGGGCGAATTCCTCACGTCAAGACTTAGCAGTTTATCTCCATCTAAAGGACAAGGCACACTCCTTCAAGGACAATAAGCGCTTCAGATACAGTAGTTTCTCCATTCCAAAAAGGAGTATAAGAGGTCATCTGTGTAAATCTGGAACAGACTGTGCCTGAACAAAGGTTGAGAAACTGATACACCACAATTATCTACCTACAATAGCATCGTTCAGCTTTCCCCAGTCGTTTACACCTCCAGGCCCTGAGTGTCATGTGGTCTTACCGAAGGTGATGACATCAGCGGTGTGAATGACACTTGCTGGAATTTCCCAGCATTTGGTTTGACTGATAAAGCTCTAATGAGTGGAGAAAGGGCTTTGAGATTATACAGTACAGCATCCAGACACTGTGAATTATTACTCGCGTTGTTTTCCTACCCTTTCCTAGAGCACAGGAAAGATGAGTCCGAGGGGAAAAAACACTCCTTTCTGTCACTCTACACACTGTATTTAACTCAGTCTGTCTCTCTCTCTCTCTCTCTCTCTTTGTCTGTCTGCATATACCCTCCTCTTCATCCTTGACTCTAATGTCTCTTTGTCCTGTGTTGTCTCCGATCTCATCCTTCCTTTTCCTCCACACAGACCACACACATCCTGAGCCTCCACACTCCATTACTTTCTCTCACAAAAGCTGTCAGCTCCGAGAGTGCCCTGTCTGGTCCTCCCTGTCACTCGGCTGTTACTCTTCTGAGTAAACACGTCTAAGCAAAACCTGCTCATCTGTACAACTAATGAGGGCTGGTAGGGGACAAAAAAAACAATAAGGGCTGTGAAATTTAAGAAGATGTCGTGAAAGAGTTCCTTGTCTTGGCTAAGACAAGGAAGTTCATACTACCGAATAATGACAGATGCCAACTTGCTTAAAGGGTCATGATGAAAGTACTTTAAGTTGTTAGACAAAGAGCAAAGACCTCCGTGAAAGCTATGAAAAAACGCTATGGGTGTGAGTTACTGGGAATCAAGTCTTGGAACCAGTACAAGGAGTGATATTCTACAGTCGAACAATTGATCACAGGTTCTCCACCTGGTCAGGTTTGGTGATATGGAGATCATGTAGAAGTGCAATGTCATTTGGGGTTAGACCAGTGGTTCTTCACCGCAATCCTGGAGCACTCTATTCTCTGCTCATTGTCGTGCTTTGAAGTGAATTAAAGTGAACTGGGTCTGATGGAGCTGCGGTAGATGCAGGACAGCGAGTCCTCCTGGACCAGGGTTGTGAATAAAAAAGCGAGAAAGAAAAAGTCTGCTGCCACCACGACCTCACAAGAAGACAAATGAGCAAACAAATACAATATATTCGCCCCAAGTCATGCCACCAGGCACCGTCCCTAATATACAGGTCAGAAACATCTCACACGCTTGTCTTCTATTTGTTTAAAGTCTGATAAGAAGTGGAATTGGATTGGCTCTTGTAAATAGGTATTAGATCATGCTAAATAAGGAGGCGCAAGGATCGCGGCAGGGAACTGTAAATGATCTGCCCTTTTAAAAGTCTAGCTTTTAGTTAAACATTTACACGAGAGGATGGAACGGGTAGAAAAAGGCTGATATACAGTTTGCCAGTTGGCAAATATTTTAGAGAAGCTCTGAAAGCTTTTGACGACCCAAAGTGGGCCTTTGTTTAAACATCAACAACAGGAACAGATGAAGAATTTGAGAGAAAAATAACAGAGCGAACTGATCAACGTTGTTATGCCTGGTGTGGCAGGACTGCCTGGGAAAACTAACTTAAATCATCAGACACCAAACAAAAGCCTTCGCAAAGATTAATCATACTTTATATTATTACTATTATTATTATTTTAAATATGGTTTGGAAACCACATTTATGACCGTTACATAACATAACAGTTAAAACTATATTCCTTAGCCACTAAATGCTCTAAAACCATGAGAATGTCCTGCTCATGAGTGCAACAACCACAGTTATAATAAGATACCGTAAAGCCCCAGATAAAACATCTACAAGCCATAATTACCATGATGCACCGCTGTAGAATGTGAGGAAGAAATCTCACGCTGTAGTGGTGTTATAGTAGACAGAGTGCAGTCTTAATCATCGCCAGGGATGCTGCAGTAGAAAATTAACCAACGTTTGTGTGTTATTATATAGAACATTTTTTACTTTTTTCTTTTTTATTAACAGGAGGCCCAGAGGAGGTTGAGATGAAGTGATACACCACTTATGATTAACCTGTACAGTATTAGACTTAGCTCTTTCCATCTAAGTGGAGCGTTTTACTTCAGAGAGGAAAGCTCATGCACCAGGAATGTGTCGCACTCTCGGCCTAATTGCGGCGCACCGAGGTGTATAATCTGAGCCAAAATGACCTTCTGACCTCACCAACAATAATAGCCGGGAAGATTTTCCAGGCTGCAGTCATAACTCCTGCCTGCACGAGCGTCGCTTTCCATTTCCGACTCGGCCGCACTTCAATTTCCTCCAGGGTTTCGCATGGCACATTTAGGGAGGATTATTCCCTTGAAATGATTTAATAGACACACTCGCCTTTGATGTCTGATGCCTGTCAGGACTTTACGAGTCCCATCTCTTTCTCTCTCTTGCTTGTTTACAGATCTGTTCGAGCGTGTCTTGACAGTTTTATGAATTGGCAAGAGATACTCTCACTTCATGCTGAACAAAGTCACTCTTTATCTTCTTTTCGGTGATTTAGTAGCGATTCAGGTGCTGAGCTCAGGAGAAAACAGTCACTATTGACGTCTAAAGCCTTACTCGGACGGGACTCGTTTTAAACACGGAGGTGCGGCGATCTAATTATTACTAGAGAACCTCTGGCATTTTAGTCCTGTCAGAATCTGTCGTGTGGACTGCACATGTATTTGTCTGGAAAGATTATATTTTACTGTCTCTAAAATGACCAGTAGAATATATTTATGATTTGAAATACATGTCTGAAATGCCCAAGCTGATGATGTTAGCTTTTTTTCTGCAACACGGCTCCCTGATCACGGCCACGGGGACAAGTCCGCTGAACAAGTCCTGCGACTGGTCCATCAGGGAACCTGCTACTTACTAGTGAATGCATGTCAATTGCAATATTAAGTATACATTAGTACAGTCTACACAGTGTGAGAGTGTCGTATGTCTGCTGGAGAAGTTCTCCAAATTTCATTTTGCACAACACAATGAGAATAAAGGCATTCTATTCGGTCTACAAGACAACAATGATTACATTGTGATTACTCTAGCCTTCTGGTCTCCAGCCTACTCCAGCCTTCAGGGATTTCTCGGTTAAGTTTACTCAACAGAGAAATCCCTGAAAAACTAATCCCGTCAGAGTATACCTTATTAGATGTTTGCTGTAGTACATGAATGAACAATAAAGGTTATGCAACTTCACCCATGCTTTTAAAATGTCATATCCCAGATTATGACTGATGACAGGAAAAACTAATATTTGAACAGCTTTCCCATGAAGAATGATTCTCTAGATGAGGTTTATGCAATCAGCGCTCTCAGGTCTGTAAGTGTTGTGTTTTTTCTTTGCACTTTGAGACGGACAGGAGGTGTGTTTTGGCCCAGGGTTCTCCCATCGCAGAAGGTGTGGCTGACTGATGGAGCTTCTATTTATAGAGCGTCGAGGAGGACAGAGAGCGGGAACCTACAATTCTGCTGCCCCTCCAGACCTGACTCACAGCCTTCCTGCGTTTCTTTTGGCACCCTCTCTCAAAACCCATTTAGCGTCCAGTTGGATTGCGGTCAGAATTCCATCTAAGGGGATTCGTCTCTAGAGTGTTTAAAGTGTTGCGTGTCAGAGATGAGCATGCGGTGCATGATACAATGTCGGTCTGGTTCCTGGCACTCGCATAGCTACTGACTTAGACTCCATGTCCTGCTATTGTGTGTTCCCAGAACCATGTGCTCACTTCACCCAAGCTCACATTCCTGTAGCTATTAGCATGTGTCATCATTTTTTCGGAAGGTTTTTGGAACAGAGCTTGCTGTTAGCTGTTACTGTGCTTAAGTCAAATTGCGAGCTTTAATTGTTTTGTTTGTAGAGAAGTTTTTAACTGTAAAACACCCTGTTCCAGCATTTTACAAATTCCTTAACTTACTGTAATGCTGAAGGATTCATCACCGCTATGTTTTTCGACCAGTTTTCTCATGGTTCTCTTGCAAAAGAATCATAAGGATTGTCCTGAACCAACTGCATCTAAGCAATGTTCCAACTGATGCTTATCTATCTTCCAATAAAATCCATGTGAGATGATAATCTATAGCTAATCTAGCAAACCACCATAAATCTTTGCCATGCTGTTAGTGATTGGCCGAGAACCTCTCACTTAATCATCTGTAACTGTTTAGTTAATGTTTTTTTTTTCCCTGAAGTCTTATTGATTGAAGACAAATCCCTACGAAGACTTACAAAGACTTTATGATTGAAGCCAAATACTTTAAAAGACATTGTAGGTCTTAGAAAGTCTTTATCAATGAAAGTCGTTTTAAGTCTTCTAAATCTTTACCTGTTTTTGTCTTCAATCACTAAGTCTTTGTAACTCTCTGTTTTCAATCAAGAAGCCTTTCTAAGTCTTGGCTTTCACTCATCAAGTCTTCTTGAGTCTGTGTAAGTCTTTGCCTTCAGTCAACAAGTTTTTGTAAGTATTTTTAAGTCTTTTTAATTATTCAAAAGTCTATATACGCCTAAGATGAAAACTTGCAAAGATGTAAGAAGACTTCTTCGTTTTCAATTCAAGTCAAGCAAACTCACATGTATACTCAACCCCAACATTATGGGTGCTAAGACATTTTTGGCAAGAACGTAATGCAACTTATAAATTTTGTAATGTATAATTCTGCTTTAAATGCAGTATATAGGAGCAAACCACTCCCACTCTTCATCATAAATGTTAAACCTACAGTACAAACAGGTTCTTCTGCACAGCCTCTATAAGGTAGACTGCTGTAATCGAGACCTGATCTACATGTCAGCAACCTACTTCTGGTTAAAGTTCTCATCACATGGAGACCACTTACACACTGCTGCCGAGGATGACTACCTGAGATAGACGGAACTACTGAAGATCCTTCCACTTAGATTCCATAAAGATGGCTTTGGACTGCATTCGATGCAAACAGTTTCACTATGGTGGTTAATGGCTGCAGTCACTCTGATTTAGTTTTAGGACTGAAATTGCATGAAACAGTTTGTATCCAAGTCTCCATCAGGGAACAGTGTGTCACTGTTAACTAAAACACACTTCCTGTTAAACAGTTGCACGTTTGACCTCCGAGCAGTTATAGAAGGGATTTATTTACAGTCACGCGATTAGGTATCTCCTAAATGACGATAGGTTCCCTATGAGTCTGGTTTCTCTCATGGTTTCTTCCTTATGATGTCTCAGTGAGTTTTTCCGTCACCACCGGCTTGCTCGTTATGGATAAATATGAGGGGCGTTTAAGTCCAACTGGGACTTTGGATTAAATTTCTGGTGAATGAAGGTATAAAAGTGACTGACATTTACGCAAGACTACAAAAACAGTACACTGATGAGACTTTTACCCGCAGTGAAACATTTGAATGGTGCACACATTTTACAGAAGCCTTTATGTGTGGGGTGGCTCAGAGCCAACTGCAGTGATGCCCATAAACATTCAGAAGGTGGATCCTTGTAAATCAACAGATAACTTTTTACAGAACTTATTACTAAACTGTAATTGCAATAACGTACACACAATTGTTCACCAACACCACTTGCACATTACAGGAACTTGGCTGGGAGTTTTCGCCACATCCCCAGTACAGTCCTGTCCTCACTCCAAGCCATTTCCACATGTTTGGGCCATTAAATGAGTTCCTGGGAGGCCGGTGTTTCAGACATGAATCAGACAGTCCGATCATGGCTCCAGTCTATTGAGAAAACTTTTTACCTTGATGGTGTCCAAGCTCTAGTGAAACACTGGGATAAGTACATTAGTGTAGCAGGGGGTTATATAGAGACATAAAGAGAGTTTTTACTCTCAGATCTGTGTTCTGTTATTCTGCACAATCAAAAGTCCAGCTTTGAACGGCCCTCATATAAATCTATTCTTTTTTATTTAAAATTTAGTAACTACTGTAGTAATATCATAACGGACTGGAGAAAACCATGGGTGATAATCATGAATAAAAACTTCAGTTTGTTGGTATACAGCATGCACTTTTATTTTTCCATTACATTATTGCGTGTTGTATAGATGTGACTCATATCCCATTTATGCCTGCTGATTGACAGAGTGCGTAGTTGTTTAACAGTCCCAGTTGTTTGACCAGACCTTGAATAGACTTCCAGAAGTATTTCATGACTCAATCCAGCCGAGACATGCTTCCTGTCAGGGGAACCTGTGACAAAGTGTGAAACGGCGACTTCCTTTGAGAAGTGTTTGGCCTTCAAAACTGCAATGTGTTTGTTTGGGTCTGTGCGTGTTTACTTCATAGAAAATTGCCTGATGCCAAAGCGATAAATTGGTTTTTCCATATTCAGCAATCCGCATGGTTGAAAATGATAACCTAACGTAATGGTAGGTCTTGTAATACTGTTGTCATGCTTATGACACAGTGTGACGAGGCAACTTTCAGTCTAGCTGCCTTCCTTTCTGAGAAGTGTTTGGCTAAATTGCAGTGTGTTTATCGATGTCTTTCTTGTGCACTGGGCAACTTTGTCAAAAATAGCCTGGATCACAGTGACGCCAAAGTGGAGTTGAGATTGTAAAGCCATGTTGTCTTCGAGCAACCGCTAGCCCTACTGACTTTAAGCACCATTTTTATCCAGTACTGTTGCTAAATTAGCATAATTACAGGTCTTATAATACTGCTTTTGAGAAGGTATGATTCTTGCCAAAGTAAAAGCCAAGCAGCTCATTTGTCAGTGTTTCTGGGTGTCCAAGCAGAAGCAGACAATGCCACCTCAGAATGACAGATAGACGGCTTGATATTGCATGTCATACTGTGTCTGTCTACCCTGTAGCACTTCCTTTTTTTTGGAAGCTCCCTGAACTCTTTAACACTTGTTCAGGGTCATTCTTATCAACACCTGTAGCTAAAAATGACATTAAAGTATAAAAAATAAAGTTTTCTATGGATGCTTGAATTTTCTGAATGGAAAAAGCTCTGCTGTGGGGATTTCCGTAGAACTCCTTTAAAGTTCTACATGGAGATCAACATTTACCAACATGCATAGTCTTTACACAAAAGAAAAACAAACCTATAACCAACATAAAATAGAACATTTCGCACAGGTTTGGAAAAGTTTATATATCCTTCGACAGATCTTTCTAGAGTCCTACATATGGAGCCCAACAGAGCAATTGAGGAACCAACATGGAATATCTGATGTGTGTGTACTTTTTCTGCTTAGTCAATCTTCTTGAAGAGGTCTATGTGTGTTGGATTTGGACCTGAAGTAAAAGTGCTATGGTTTGTCTTTCAAGAAGAGACCTTACATTTTCTACAAAGAACTCTATGAAAGTGTTTCTGCAACCACAAACATAGAATATCTGGTACCGGTGATACATTGTTCTTTTGCTTCAAGAGAACTACAAGAAATGGACTGTTTTGTGTCTCCAGGGGCTTGTTTAGGGAAAGTTTTCATTCTTCTAATTTGAAGGGAATCCCACACACAAGCACAATCCAATCATTCTGTTTATGGAATGAGATCACATACCTTCAGGAACCCCAGAAGGACATGCCAAAGAACCTTGGAGATGAAAAAGTCCAGGATTCAACTTTTGCCAATGTACCATCAATTAAATTTTGAAAATGAAAAAGAATGGAAATCCATGTTATATTCTTAAATAACAAAAATATATACTGTATATACCTATACCAAACATGGCATGCTTTTTTTCTTCCATATTCTTAGATGTTTGCTTTAAATTGCATAGCAAATGTGGTACACAAATGTGTGTAGTGCTGTTTGGGAATCATTTGACTGTAAATGAAGTTATAATCCAAATGTCTCTGGATTTACTTCTCAGAGATTACAGCTGATCAAAGATTATTGATATTAGCAGAATCTCAATAAAATCTGTTGAGGTGTTTATTGCAGAAGATCAGATGGGTGTATTTCAGGCTATCATGTGTACATGCTAAAAAATTATTGTACATCTGCTAATCATTTGTACATGTTTGGAGGATATATTGATGTGAATGTTAAGGTTAGGAGAAAGTGTTAATGTTCACAAATGGTACTTCTTCAAGTTACAAACAAAAGTGCTCAGTTATGTTCAAATTTTAAACCTTCATGATGTTTCTCTACAATTATGTTTCTCTAACTGGAGGTACAAAACAAGGATAAGGATATCCCAACAAGGATACTTTCTTAACATAATCACTCTTGATTGTTGATCATCTTAGAGTTCCTCTTCACTGAGACTCGTTTTTCTGTTAAAACAGCAGATCTCTGTTTCTCTGTGGTCAGCCTCATCGGCTAAACACACTCCACCTAAATAAGCAATCACTCACTTTCACCACTTCACCCGGGAGCGGAGGAAAAACCAGCCTCAGCCATAAAAACCCCAGGAAAAGCCTTTGGAAAACAGTAAAGGTTTGAGTGAAGAGCCTGTTAAAATAGCGCCTAGCTCTGGAAACGGGGCACAATCATATCCCCAGGGAGGAGGATGGAGAAGCTGTTGTTGAGAAGGTCAAGCTTGAGATGTCAAATATTTCTTATGAATATAATAAAAAGTAAAAGAAGTCTTCTTGCACTTAGGTCACTCCTCAAGATCCCTCTAAAACCTTCCTTATTTCCACAGGCATTGAAGGTCCATAATTAGATGTTGGAAAGTAAGATTGAGGCAGATCTTAGACATCACTCAAACGTTATTGACCTTTCTGGCCTCCAATGACCTCGTGGGTTCATTATGGAGCTGGAATGAGGTGGGTTGCTAAAAATAAAGCAGCACCTTGTCTCCCTTCCATCAACCAGTGATGCTGGCTAATAATCCTTCCAGATTGTTAGCTGTTGAGTGATAGAAGAGTCCTTGCTTTTGCAAGTATCAGCAAGCTTATTGACAAAACCGGGAGAGAAAATTAGCACAAAAAAGGGTTACATGTTCATCTGCGAGTTTGTGAAGAATCTGTGTGGACTGTTTTATAAAAAGTTAATCAACCTGGAATTAATTTACATCCACAAACATTTTCCTCAAAGGATACAACTTGTATACATTCCTTGATCTCATTCCATGAAGACAATTATTGGGATTCTCTTTAAATGTACCTTAACTTTTTCCTAAGCAAGTCCTTGGAGACATGAGACAAGCTAAAGAACAATGTATCACCAGATGTTCCATGTTTTTTTATGTTCTTGGTTGCTGAAATACTTTTGTGCCCATATCACCAAGCCAGCACAAAATGATTTCTCCAAGAAGATTGATTAAGTACACACGCATCAGGTATTCCATGTAGGTGCCTCAAGCAAACTGTTGAGCTCCAGGTTCAAATCCCACCAGCATCAAGTTGCCAATGTTGGGCCCTTGAGCAAGGCCCTTAACCCTCAACTGCTCAGATGTATAATGAGATACATTGTAAGTCGCTCTGGATAAGGGCGTCTGCCAAATGCCATAAATGAGCTTCATGTTTAGGATTCTAGATGGATCTTTAATCATGAACTTTTTTGCAGAAGGAAGCACACCTGTACTAAATGTTCTATGTTCCATGTTGCTTGTTTAAAAGAACTTGTGCTCAGAGAATTCTACATGGATCACTTCAGAGTTCTGGCTTCTTCATTAGGAATTGAAATCTACATCCAGATTTATCTAAATTGTCATGGCAATGTAGTAAATAAATAAGCATGTTTAATTGAGTTAAATTCCTTGGTAACTTTAAGATTAGTTTTTATGTCGAACATGCCATCGCACTAAACCTCGTCTCACCCAGGCTGTTTGTTTATTCGCCTCTAATCACACGTTCCTGGTGGAGTTTTTGTTCTCGGACACTTCTCTCGCTCCGAGTAACCGAGTCTGTCTCAGGTCTGTTATGCCCCCCCCCCCCCCCCCCCCCCCCCCCCCCCCCCCCCCCC
>JAOVVA010000001.1:24246517-24257692 GCA_028565275.1 Leiocassis micropogon
TCAAATCCCTAATCCAGTTCCACCTTATGAATATGAGACTCCAGTAATGTAAGAAAGTGCGTGCGTCAGCGCATGCGTCAGCGCATGCGCAGTCAGCGGAACCTCAGAGTGACGCTCCTCGTCCTCAGCCGGACTGTAATCAGTGTGACACACAGCAAGATGGCGGCGTACAGGCGCGCGCCGGGGGCGGAGCGCTAGTGTCTTTATATTTCTGTGTGTAGTTGCAGTTTGGTGCTCGCGCGGTGTGACTGGCGGATATGGCGGCGGTTAGACGGTTTTATCGCTCCGTCCGTTTACTGCTCGGGCAGAAACACACCGGGACATGGAGCCGGGACATCACAGGTCACACACACACACACACACACACACACAGCACTGGGGTTTGATAGGGATTTATCTGTTAATGATGTTATAAATGACTCATTAATACACTATAAAGGGGACAGAAGCTGTTATCTCACACCCTATGTAGTGCACAGGAAGTTGCTGAAACATGTAGTGCACTACATAGGGGTGAATTTGTTCAGGTCGCTCCCTAGGAAGGGCACAGGATGGCCTGCACTCTGTATCACCCTGTATGTACAGTAGGTACTGAATATTAGGGCTGAGAATCATAACATAACAAACATCACCGTACGATATCATCACGATACCTCGGTGTCGATTCCATTAATATCGCCGTTCCACACAGACGACCAGTCAGTGTTAAATGTTTCTTTCTGATTCTCTTACAATTTTAACACCTGGAAATAAAAAAAAAAAAAGTTCCCATAACTCCAAAGTTTTGTACCTTATCTTTATTCAACATGTGAACTGAAAATGACTAATTAAATGTAGCTCGCTCCTAATAACGCGAGTTTTCTCTCTTAAAAACCGAGTGCAGCGTTTAAACACTACAAACTTACTTCAAATACAAGAGTTTAACATTTAACTTCAAATAGAATTAAACACGAAGCCAGACTGTTACTGAGCATTCACTCCTACCTCACAGGATCCCAATGTGGAATAGTCCAGAGTGCGCCACCTGTCGGTTTATAAAGAAATATCGACGTTTTACCGCCTCGAACACCTCCAGAGTCTCACTGAGCGCACGGGCTCGAACGCACACGATTTACGAGACTGATTAGCGCTCGTGTGGTGTACGTGTGTGTGATAAGTGGGTTTGTGACTCATTTGAATGTGAACGTACTTTTTAATAATCGGTTTTGGAGTCAGTGTGGTGATATGTGAATCAGCACACAAAACAATCACGATTTCCCCATCTCTACTACATAGTGGACTAAATACTAAACAGTGTCATGTGTAGAGTGTGCAGTGCACAGGGGTCAGTGCTGGTGTTTTACACACGCACACACACACACTCACACACAGGCTGTTTGTATTTCACACTCTGTAAAGTTGCACTCGTGCTGTGTTTCTGTACTTTAGGTACTCGGAGTCTGAGCAGCGCTGCAGCCGATCCGGTGCCGGAGATCCAGAACCAGAACGAAGACGTCAGTGAGACGTTTGTGAACCGAAACCCGAGAAACCTGGAGCAGATGGCCGTCGCTGTGAAGGACAGGGGCTGGGCCACCGTCTGGCCCAAAAGAGAGTACTACCACAGGTCTGTGAGTGTGTGTGTGTGAGAGATAGAGAGAAAGAGATGTAGAGAAATACATCTTACACATGAAATATACCACGTGACGCATCTTTTGGGGAGCATTTTGACAGATTATTGCTGCTGCTGCTTCTTTTGAGTTTGAGTGTTCAATGCAATACTTCCACCTACTGGACTGGAGTGTGGTGCAAGAGATTGGCAGAAATTTATTAGAAATGTATTTAGCAGCCTGAGCCAGAATCAGACAGTAAACATTAGAGCTACATTAACATTAGAGCATTAACCCATGTTCGTACAGATTTCTTCACCTGTTCATTTCACCCAGACGCTCGTATCAGAGGTGGAGTGTCAGTGCGTCTCTGCTCCGTGATGCTCCTCTCTCTTCTTTTCTTAATATTTCCTTTTCAGACAGACAGTGTGGAACCCATCCTCAGTGTCTCTCTTCTTCTGTCTCAGGTTGGTGTTGAAGCGCTCGCAGCATCACGTGTCAGCGACGGTGTTTTCGGTAGACTCAGACGTCCCGGTGCTCACGTGCTCCACGCAGGAGTGGGCTCTGAAGAAGCAGCTGAGCTCCACGTGCTCGGTGGCGGCGAGTCGCGCCGTGGGAGACGTCCTGGCTCAGCGATGCCGTGAGGCCGGAATCACGCGCCTCTTTTACCGCGAGGTTCCCTGGAGCTTCCGCTCAGACGCCGTGAGTCTCCTCCCTGTTATTATTATTATTGTTATTATTATTATTTACCCTTCAGCACAGAAATAATTATTTCTTACAAGCAAATCAAAGTGATGTAAATTGGTTTAAATTAGTAATATTTTAAAGTTTAAAATAATTATTAGTAATGAAATAACTTTACACGAGTGGTTCTAACAAAAAAAATTATATATTTTTTCACGTTTTATATGATACTTAAATTATTATTTTGTATTGAACTGAATATTTATAACAAACTACTTTGATATTATCTTTGGAATAATAATAATTAGAATGCTTTATAAACTTTGTCATACTGTATAAACAGTCTAGAGTATCTGGATCTTTTTTTTATTTATTTACTGTACATATTAATTTTCTTAATTTTCTTTATTATAAAAAATGTATTTTTAGGAAATTTTAGATTTTTTTAATATGTAAAAAGCTTCATATATTTTAATTTATTTAAAGTCGTTTTAATCCTTTTTTTTTTCTTTTCTTTCTTGATCAGGATTATAAAACAATAATTCAGAAGTAACTCATCTACAGTGTTCTTAGTGCTAGTCATTATTATTGGCACCCCTGGCTAAGATGTGTTCTTAGGCTTCTAATAAATTCATTTTTATTTAAACAATATAAAACCACAATGAAAAAAAAAACAGAGGAAAATCCAGCCTTTAATTGAAGTACAATTATTCAGTGGGAAAAAATCCCACATTAAGATTATATATATTTTTTTAACATGAAATCATGTGTGCCACAATTTTTGGGACTAGAGAGATCTTTGACCGTTCCTCTTTGCACTGGCTTTCTAGATCATCCAGAGTCCTGGGTCCTCTCTCATGCTCTCTCCTCCTCAGCTCATCCCACAGGTTTTCAGTTCGGTTGAGGTCTGGGGACTGAGATGGCCATGAGAGGAGCTTGATTTTGTGTGTGCAGAACCATTTTTGTGTAGATTTCACCACACGTTTTGGGTCACTATCCTGCTGAAAGACCCAATGACGATCCATCTTCAGCTTTCTGTCAGAGGCCATCAGGTTTTGATTAAAAATTTCCTGGTATTTCAGAGAGTTCGTGATGCCATGCACCCTAACAAGGTTCCCAGAGAAACAGGCCCACAGCATCACAGATCCTCCACCATACTTCACAGAGGGCATAGGGTGCTTTCCCACATACTCATCTTTTGTTTTACGTCAGACCCAGACAGTGTTTGTTGCCAAAAAGCTCTGTCTTAGTCTCACCTGACCACAGCACACGGTCCCAGTTGAAGTCCCATCCAGTTGTGATTGTAGGTGCGAAAAGGCTTTTTCCTTGCATGCCTCCCAAACAGCTTGTTGGCATGTAGATGGCATCTGATGGTTGTTATGGAGACTTTGTGACTCCAAGATGCCACTCTTTGATGCAGTTCTCTAACAGTGAGCTTTGGAGATTTTTTTTACTTCTCTTTCTATCCTCCTCACTGGTCGTGGTGACGAGATAAACTCGGGTCCTCGTCCAGCCTCGTTCCTCACTGTTCCAGTTGTTTTAAACTTCCTAATGATTCCTCTGACTGTAGATATGGACGAGTTTAGGCGAGCGGCTGATTTCTTGTAGCCATTGTCTGACTGATGAAGGTCAACATACATCTGTCTTACCTGAATGGGGTGTTCTCTTGTTTTTCTCATGTTGAAGAGTGGATAAGAGAAATAAACCTCTGTGTCACATCATATTTATACCACAGGGAAACAGGAAGTCATGAATTATTAATTTAAAGTTTCTAGATACTCCGATCAACTTAACTTTATAAACTACAGTAAAAAGGACAAAAATGCTCCAGTTACATTTATTTTATTGGAATCACCAATAATTGTGGAACAGGTGATTTTAGAAAAAACTTTTTTTTAGTAAACATTTTTTTTTTTTTACTTCATTTGAGTTAAAGGTTTGATTTTTCTAAAATTTTCAGTGTGATATTAGGCTTCTGCAATAAAAAAATATTTATTAAAAGCCTAAGAACACATCTTAACCAGGGGTGCCAATAATTGTGACCAGCACTGTACCTTATTTATTACAGAAAAAAATTAACTCTCTTAAAAATAATTTCTATATTAAATATATTTTATCTTTGTGAGACTAAATAATTAGTTGTTATAATTTTGACCGTTTTATTGAGTCGAGTACACAAACTTGTTCATCTGCTTTCTTTTCTACTTAACTGAAATGTTCCACCACTCCGGTGCTGATTATTTTTTTCTTACGTTCTTCACACACAGTGATTTATTCCTAATGTTTCCTTGCAATGCTATTTTTTCCTTCCAGAATTCCTTTTTCGAGGTGTTTAAAACATACTGGGCAAAAATTTTATTTAAAATAAGTTTTGTATTATATTAATCTATTATACAGTGAAGATATGATTCAGATTTAAATAACATTTCTGACTCTTTAATCTGTTTCAGATCCAGACGTTTTGGACGGCCATGAAGGAGGGAGGCGTGCTGCTCAGCGAACCCAAACGCAAATTTATTTAAGAGATTTTTTTTTTTACTAATTAGCCTGAAGCTCTGAATAAAGATCTGTATAAACATATTTGTGTATTTTTTACCTTATTGTATTTTAAGTAATTAATCAATTCAATTTGTTTGACCTTTCCCGTGTTAGAGTTTGTAGTGTACACTAACATTAAATAAACATTTTTTAAAATAAAATCTAAATGCAAGCAGTCACAGGACCAGCAAATCAGCTCACAACAACTCTTAATAAATTTAGATTTATTTTTACTACAGCAACGACGCATACACTCTGTAAATACATCAGAAAAAGATAACACACCAGGGTTGCCAGATTAGACTTAAAAACCCTTTGAATTAAACTAGTTTATTTCTCCTTTACCACCGGAACTATAAATACACTGATTATCTGGCAACCCTGTCGAAATGCATGTGAAAAAAATAATTTCCAGACCATATCAGGGCGATTTAAAAAAAAAAAAAAAAAAAAAAACAGGCAACAGCATTAATATTTAATACCTGATGTCTGACCTGATATCAATAAAAACAGCATCAGGATTAAAAGAAAGACATGGCACTTTTATTCCTGTTATTCTTCACATTTCCATCCACAATTCTTTTCCCATCGTCTCAGCACACCTATGGATTTTATCCAGCTTTTTGTTCTCAGTACGGTGATTTTGGCTTCAACCTGGCAACCGTCTGCATGTTTAACACACAGCACAGTAGGAAAAAAAAAAGAGAAGGAAATACTGCAGGGAAATCAAAATACAGTGACACACTCGCGCATAATAAATACCCAGGCGATATAATTCCATTTTAAAGCATGCTGGAACACATCATACACACTTTAGATACATCCTATAGTTTATAAAAAACACCAGAAAACATGACATTTTGGTCCAGACCGAAGGCACTGAGACAGGAGGATTGTGGGACAGAGAGTCGACCTGCTACAGCAGAGACGTCACAATTCAGTTATGGCACGTGTGCGTTTATTCTGCAAGTAACACTCCGCCTTACAGGCAACATTACAGCACTTCAAGGATTATTAATTTTTTTCCCCCAGGTACAGAACCGTTCCATTAATACTCCGGTTCTGTGCAGCAGTACTGAAACACATGAAAAAAAACACCTTTCTGGTGGATGACAGATGTTAACATGAGTTTGTCCCATAAAATATGCAAGTTGAATGTTAATAAAACGTGTAAATGTTTTTTGAAAAATTCAAATTCCCATCAGATAAAAGTTTTGCAGAAGTTTTTTTTTTTTTCCATACCCATGTGCATATGTTGTAAAACACCATTCGCCTGTAAATCACCAAACACGATCATGGCACAGTTACATTAAGCCACACCCACAGAAGCCCATAAAAGGCAAAGAGTCAAAAATGACACCTAAACAGCTTTCAGTACTGAAGCTCAGCCACTTAAGCACGTTCACTATTACACACAGCGACTCCTCGTCTTTTTACAGAGTGCCATTACTTTTGCCCCTTTGAATGGCCTAAGTAACTAGTCCTATTTGTCTTTATTTATGGATTTGCTTCAGGTTTCAAGTCATCACTATGAAATTAAAATAGGAGTTTGTTAAATAGGTGTGTATTTAAAATATATTAGTTCATAAAATCTCAGCACGTTATCGACAATGATGCAATTTGAAGTCACGTGGCTTCACAAACTAAACCCAAATTAAAGCCTACGATACGAATGCTTTTGTCCCCCGAACATTTTGTGAGACTTTTAAATTGTGAACATTTACTGCTCTGCCAGTCAGACGCTTTTAAACACCTGGAGGTCCTGATCACTGCAACATGTCATGAACACAACAAAATCTTAAACTAGTGTTGACTAAAAGCATTTCTCAGATCCCAACGTCCGAGCGAATTTCCAGTTTGGGTTCAAAACTGGACGCAATTAAACCATTGGCATTTCTGCAGCGCTACAGCTCTGTGCATTGGCTCAGGTTAGCTTCCAAAGGAAAAGAAAAAGATTTTTTTTTTTACAAAGATGCTGCAGACTCACGACGTGCACACGATCAAATCAGAATCTGATCACTTTCTCGCTTCATGGCGGATTGTTCTCGCACCTACACATTCGGTTCTGTTCACACACATTAAACACTGTGGGGACGAAATTGTTAGAGAGTTATAGACATGCAAATTGTCTCTTTAAAATGAGCCCTTTCCGTTTTAATCCATCAATTTAGGGTGCTAAAACTTTTGACTGGCAGTTGGCAGAGATCACAGAATGGAGAAATCAGCATTTCAAGCTTCATGCGGATAGAAAGAGAGAGAGATAAAGTAAAAATAAATTACATTATTTGCATAGGAATGAGGGAACACAACAAGAAAATGAAAGTAAATTAAAAACAAATTAAAGAAACTTGGTCTTAAAAAAAATCTCCCAATAATAATAATAATAATAATAATAGTTTTTTGCATCCAGGTGAAACGAAAATCTTTATTTTTTGCACTCAGTTTTGTCTCAGGCTAAGTTTTACTTATCATTTAGCTAATTCTTGCTGTTTATTGCACATGCTAGCAATCCTAGCTGTAGGTTCTTACAATATGATACTTAGCCTAGCTTACTAGTGAATTTGGCTTTTAGTATTTACACAATACAATAAACTAGGGTAATGCTAGCTGGCTTGTTAGCAGTCTTGTCTGTTGTTCTACATAATCTAAACCCATTTGTTAGCCAACTTTCTAGCAAGTTAGCTAACCACAGGATATTGGTTTACATAGTATGTTAGCTTTAATGTTAGCTAGCTTGCTAGCTAACTTTAAATATTACTACATCCAATTTATTGTTGGCCCAATCTTAGCTAGCTTCATAATAGTATGTTAGCTTAGTATTCACTAATATTCACTGATGTAACAATTATTAACTGATGTTAGCCAGCTTAGCCTTGGTTTAGCCAGTTAGCCTAACTTGCTTGCATCATTCGAAGTTAGTTTACTAGCAAGTTTTATTAGAAAGTCTGGCTAATTCTCTTTACAGAACAATTACGCGTGTGCTAGCTAATGTGAATACTTTTAATACATACAACGTGGCTCTGTCTAAATTACCTAATTTAATAATATAACATTAAAATTAGCTAGCTTGTTAGCAAAGTTGCATAACTACAGAGGTAGCATTAGCACAGTTTTGTGTTTAGACAGCTGGCTAGCTCAAATAGTGTTGCTAAATGAGGGTGCAAATGTTTTTTTTTTTTTTTAACTTAAAATAGTTTTAGCTATTTTCACCTGTTGCTAATTAATAATAATAATAATACTAATAATGGGACGTTTCTTATCGCTGGGTAATGCTCACGTTTATGCTTTTCCTGTTATTTAATACTGCATTAAATCAGCGAGGTGTGTGTGGAACATACGGCTCAGAACGAGTGTGTGTGTGAAGGACAAACAAGGCACAGAGTGACGCTGGGAAAGTTTTCATACTGCATCGTATCTGACATTAAAACAGGAAACACACAATGTATTGCAGTGCCGGTGTGTGTGTGTGTGTGTCTGTTTTATTCCACTTATACTGCGCAGTTTATGCATTAAAGTTCATTGAAATGAGTAAATGTGGAGAAATGTGTGTGTGATCCTGTCTTTTTTTGAGCCAACCCCTAAACTTAAAATATGAATAAATCCCTCACCATTATTCTCACATGATTCATTAAAATGATCTCGATCAGGACCAGTCTGTTCCAGAGGTGTGGTTCTTCCTCTTCTCTATTTTTGTCCTTTCTCCTCTCCACATTGTTACTTGCCAGTGCCGAGTCCTGGGTTTTCCTGTTCCCTGCTGCGTGCCCGGCTTTTCGGGTCTGGAGAAACGTCCACGTGGGCTTTCTGGTGAGTCAGAGCTCTGCGTTTGTGACTGCTGCGTCTCCTCTGCGCCGGAGATTTCCTCTGAGCCGCAGCGTTCTGAATCAACAACACAAATTCCAATTTTCAGTCCTGGCCATGATGCTTACATTTAAAACACACACAAAAAAAAAAAAATCAGAAGAATTTAAAGTTAAGTCTATAAACACATCTCATCTTGCTTGTCTGTTCTGATCACATATGTTCATATTTACATCACTCGCTCTCTTACTCATCGTCCAACCAGCTTTATCCTGTACACAGGGTCGTGGTGGGTCTAGAGACTTGGGGGGGTACATGCTGGGTGGGGTGCCAATCCATCGCAGGGCACACACACACGCTCATTCACACACTACGGGCAATTTTGGAACGCCAATTAGCCTAATCTGCATGTTTTTGAACTGTGGAAGAAAACTGGAGTACCCAGAGGAAACCCACCAAGCACGGGAAGAGAACATGCAAACTCCATGCACGCAGAGACGGGAATCGAGCCCGGCCGGGAATCGAACCCGGACCCTGAAGGTGCAAGGCGACAGTGCTAACCACTGCAGTATGTTTAGATGAAATTTGGTAAATTGAAAACAACTCGTATTATACCTGGTCTTTTGTGACTGAAAACAATTGATAAGATATATTTCCAAGTTGCCCGCTGGACAGAGAGACTTTACAAAATGGAAATTGTTAAAAATTATAAGCGTATATGTGTTCGTACTTCTAGATCGCTCAGTCGCTCCTCGTCATCCAGCTGGATGGACTGCATGAGAGAAAACAGATCCATTCTTCCACTTCTGCTGGGACTCGGGCTCACCTGAGGGACAAAAACAAGACAAGACAGGTTATTTGTATCACAATGATGTTGAATCTTTCGGTTTCTCATATCACAGGACATATTTAAGACAAATTCGATTGTCTTATTCGATTCTGTCTTATTTTTGTCTTTGAGAGAATTAAAGAAAGGAAGACTGCTGAAAGAACGAGTGATTATCATGCACGTGATGACAGGAGTGCACTCATATTGAGGACATTCATTAAAATTAGATGTAACAATAAACGCATAAACTGTATGTTGTTTTTTAATAAGTTAAATTGTAATTGTTGGCAAATTTCTGTAATAATAAGAGGAATAAAACACACCAGGATGTTCTGTTAAAGGCAAAAAAAACAACAACAAAAAAAAACCACCATTATAGTTTTAACTCTGATTCAACGCAACACCATGTTGTTGATTATTTTCCTATAACGGCATTCCATCGGCCTGGAGAGTACAAAGGTGACGGTTCATACCATGTCACTGTCCTGGATGGTAATTACAGGGTTTGTTGTTTCTTCTTTTGCATCAGGGAGAAGACCAGACACTGAGTCAGTGAACACCTGAGAGAGAGAGAGAGAGAGAGAGAGAGAATCAATAAGGTGAAATTGATGTTATTAACTATATTGTTAACTGTAGTACAGGGTATAGTTACATCTCTCGCCTCATCCTCATCTGTGCTCTCTTCTTCTTCTGGACTCGGCACGTCATCGTCTTCATGCTCATCGTCTCCCCGCTCTCCCTCTCCCTCTCCCTCTGCCTCGGCCTCCCGCTTCTGCGCCGGTTTATTCAGCGTCTCCGCTCTGGACTTGCGCTTCCACAGGGAGCTGTGCCGCTGTTTACTGCAATCACCAGGATTACAATCATTTTTAAATACATTTTATTTATTATAATTTTTTTACAAAGATCATGGGTAAATGAATAAATGTAAAACCATGATAAAAACATAAATTTTTGTTCATAAATAATAGAAAGACAGTCTGAATCATTAAGGCAAAATGAATGAATAAAACAAAACAAACTCCGTTTACTTCCTACAGAGCTGAGCCGAACTGCAGAGCTCGCTAGAGTCCAAACGCTGGGGATATGACAATGTAATGTAATGAAATGTAGTGTGTGTGTGTGTGTGTGTGTGTGTGTGTGTGAGACCTTGCATTGAGGATGCCGCTGTAGGTTTGGAGCTGCCTGAGGAAGCCGTCGTTGGGCTGAACGATGGGTCTGCGCTCCCTCACGTGGTTCAGCGCCTCCTCCAACGTCCAGCCCTGCTGCTTCATCAGGAACGCGATGACCGTGGAGGCGGAGCGAGACACGCCCATCTTACAGTGCACCAATACAGACTGGCCGGTGTTGCTACATCAACACAACACAGAGAAACATCACGAGTACGTCACAGCATCCTGGAGCTACTGTAGACACTGGAGACACGTTTAAAGTTGAGGTTTGGGATGTCAAGCGTTTATAGACGCTGATGATCAGAATTTTTTTTTTAAAGACAAACTAGTTTTATATTATTCTGACGCAGAAAAAGCAAACTGCTCCTTTAATAAGAAGACATCAATAATCTGTCTGATTGGCAATTGATGCTACTTGACCGATTGATTGATAGATAGATTTACCCATTTACTTACTTAAAGTGCCCCTATTAGGCCATTTTAAAGGTTGCTATTATTGCTTTATGAGTCTCTTAAAACAGGTTTACATGTATGCAAGGTCAAAAAACACTTTAGTTTTCTCCAAAAATAG